>JAVRXN010000008.1:48163871-48838871 GCA_033556935.1 Timema podura | reverse complement strand
ATTTTGTGAGCTTTAGTTGTAAACATATACTACTTAAGTCTTAACGCAATAATACTCCAATGCCATAGAGTAATTAAATATAAGTATCTAAAAAAGTATGTTATTTTTCCTTAAATCTCTTAGGAGAAATGTTTGCATAGCAATGATCTATCTCCATTTTAGACTCAATAGTCAATATTTACATTTTTTATTGGTCAAAATGCACAAATGAATAATTAAATATCAATGCGATGACTTGAAGATCTGCAACACCTTTTAAAATGTTAAAATTTTAACCAGAAATCAAAATTTTAATACGAAGTGTTGACCCTTGTGGAAGACATTAAACTGTTTGAAATGCTCTTAGGTGGACAAAGATGCGCCTCTTTTCTCATTGATTCTATATCATTGTATATTATTTTATGCGTGTTATTATGTGGAGTGGTGATGATACAATGTACATTATTCTGTTCAGAAATCTTACGAGTTTATAGAAAGAGAGAGAAAGTCGGTGCGGTGTGCCGTACCATTTATTTTAATATACTGTTGACACAACACATCGAAACACACGTTTAAATTTAAGGTGTTATTTCAAATATCTTAAAAGTGATAACGTTGTTTTAGTTATAAATGTAAATGGTTCTCCAAAGCAAATGTTGAGCAGAGCCGACAAATATGAAACAAGATTTTACGCTAATGGATTAGGAATTGAGAAGTTTGGATTTATAGGAAACGGATTTGCATTTGCGCGTAGGGAGAGTGTAAAACAATTTTTGAAAAAAAAACCACCTTCAGTTCACCCGTACCGAGACTCGAACCTTGATCTACCCGTCCTCGGCACTCTAGCTCAACACGAAACAAGCTCGTTAGTTAAATACACCACCGAGGCGGGTGAGAAAAAAGATGATGGTGTTGAAATAGTCTCCACGTGACTATATTTTTCCTCTGCCTTAGTGTTTCGGCAAATGTGTGAATCCAGAGCAAGTCCAAGCTCGACATTACAAAAAGTATATTAGATTTTATTTTGTTTTCCAAATATGTTCATTAGTAAAATGGGGAATCAAGAGAAACTCATTCTACTCATTTGATTTTGGTAATGTCATACATGACATATATGCTAACTAAATATTATCACTAACCTATGTATGTATGATTATATTAATAATAATCAGATATTTATTATTAAGTAGAATCTACCAAACTATTATCTATATAACAATACAAATACATTATTAAATTAAAATAATAGAGATTTTATAATAGGTATTATAAAACTGATAAGTTTTGTTTGGAGAGTATGTCAATCTACTTATAACATTCAAGAATTAAATAAACTCATTTGATGAGTAAACATCATTATGTTTCTTTGGTGGACTCAATATCAAACAGTGAGGTGTTTTTCAAGTAGATTTATGATTAAAAGCTAATAGAAGCTTTTGTATTTGTTTTCAACAACATTTAGACCCTGTACGAGAAATTATCGTATCAAAGATTTCAAAAAAGTAATCAAATGTGAAGAATGAGGTATAATATTTAAATACAGGGAGTGAATAGTGCTCATTCAGACAATCAGTCAATAATGCTCATTCAAATAGCTATTCAATTATGTTCATTAAGACAGTCAGTTAGCAATGATCATTCAGAAAGTCAGTCATTAATGCTCATTAATATAGTCAGTCAATAATGCTAACTCAGACAGTCAGTCAATAATGGTCATTTAAACAGTCAGTAGTTAATACCCATTCAAACAGACAGTCAATCAATAATACTCATTGTCAGTCAGTCAATAATGCTCATTCAGACAGTAGGTAAATAATGCTCATTTAGACAGTCAGACAGTAATGCTCACTGTTTGTCAGTAAATAAGATTCTCTCAGACAGTCAGTCGGTAATGTTCATTCAAACAGTCAGTCAATAATGCCCATTCAGACAGTAAGTCAATAATACGCATTCAACACTAAGTCAATAATACTCATTCAGACAGTCAGTCAATGATGTTTATTGTCAGTCAGTCACTAATACTTATTCAAACATTCAGTCAATATTCCTCATTTTCATTCAGTTAATAATGCTCACTCAGACAGTCAGTCAGTAATGGTCCTTCAGACAATCAGTCAATAATGCTCATTCAGACAATCAGTTAGTAATGCTCATTCAGACAATCAGTCAGTAATGCTCATTCAGACAGTCAGTCAGTAAAGCTCATTCTGTCATTCAGTTTTGCTCAAGAAGTCTAAGAGCAATACGGTCAGAATTATAAGACTGAGCGCTGAAGTTTTATTCAATTCCAGATTGGTTTTACATATTAATTGTATTAAATATTTTATGTAACTGCTTATTTTCTATGGAGACTCTAATATTTACTATGGCATTTTCTTTACGAAGTGGTTGTTGTCATGAATTTATGAATTCATGTTTACAAACATACTATAATGAATTATTGATGCACACGATTGGGATTAATGATTATCACGACCAGTGAGATGTTAGTTTTGATTATTTTCTCGATTATTCCACTAAGTAGCCTATTTACTGATAAATTAATTTACATTTCATTCATACGTAGTTTTGTTCATACGTTCTAATGCCAGTACTTAACATTAAATATTTAAATCATTTAACATAAAAAATCGTATTTAGTATGACTAATTTGAAAGAATCCCATCACTCAAGATTAAATAGGGATTGTAGGTCTAGGTAAGGAGGAACACTACAAAAGTACCCTGTGAGAATCGAACCTCAGCCTGAAGCCTCAGGATCAATATGGCCGCCTCAACAGCATCATTGGGCACACTGAACAAATATTGGGACGGTCCAATGTGGTTTGCCAATGATGGTGAGATTGTCTTCAAACCTCACTTGGGTGTACTGTGGGCGATTTTTACTAAATGGTTTCTCCCTCCCCCTCTACACAAATGAGTTATATTTACTGATGGCCCTTGTAAGCCTACTAGAGGAGTTTAAATGATAATGGTTTTCCATCTTATATCCAAGCGTATGTTATTGGCATTCCTTGAGATTCACCCCATCCAAAAGTATTAGGCTTGATGGTTATCTGGTAAGTACTATTGATACCAGCACGTTTAACTTAATAATAACAAGAGATAATAATGAATAATATAAGTAAACTGGAGGGAATATCAAGGTTCAAACCTCGGTCGAGTGTACTGAAGTGTTTTTTTTTTTAATTCCATTCCCTCTCTACGCAAATGTTGGTATACTTCCTATAACTATAACTTTCTCAATCCCTAAAACCATAAGCATAATTAGTATATAAGCGTATAACCCTAATGGGTAGTAAGACGTGGTGACACAAATAAAATCTGCTCTAAAACTTAGTCTATCATGAAGAATTTAAATATGTTGTACAAACACTAAACTGAACACACATACTTAGTTATTTTATTAAAATACAGCAGAAAAATAGCATCTGGAAACGAGAGTCTAAATCATGACCTTTGATACAGCATACCAGTATTCTTTCAGTTTCCAGTTCATTGAAAGCACAATACAAAGCCTTTAATGTGGGTCCAGTGTAATTTTACCTGTTGATTACGATGTGTAAGTGTTATTTCCCAACTGGGTTCCAACAAACACCTGGAAATAGCAGTTATACGTATCATATGATATTGAACACCTTAACACCACGCTTCAACCTAGTTCCTCTGGGTGTTCTATTTTCTAATTCAGTGCACTCTTGGAAGTGTGTGTCAATGAAGCTTAACCACTCAATTATAGTTCTTACCGACATACAACATATATTTTCTGATCCGCTTCAATAACCGAATGTTTAAAGCGTCACTCTCGTGTTAGAATGGCCTGCTGAAGACAGGAAGATTGGGGTTTGAATCTCAGTCGGGTCTACTGGGAGCAGTTTGTCCTAAAGTGGTTTCCCACTCTCTTTCTACGTAAATGCGTGTAAATTATTTCTAAAATCCTTCCTTATTCCCAATCACTTATATAATTATAATATATGTGTATAAACTGAACAGGTATTAAGACGCGGTGGTATTAACCATATATATATATATATATTATATTTTTCTAACAAAGTAGTCTAAGCTATATTTCTCTATAAAACGATTATATTGAACTTCATCTTGATGTCAAGAATTTCAAAAAGAAATTTTCGCTTCGTAATTAATTCTCCATTGATCAGTATGTCTGTATTGTACGTAAATATTTTACAGGCCACAAAATGCAACAATTTGACCCTAGTATTTTTTTTTATTTTGCCCGTTATAAGAACACAATCCTATTGATTCATTATGACGTACAAGTCGTTAGTCGTAAAAAATGTTAAAATAAATTTAAATAAATTATATTACACTTTATGAATCTTTTAGATCATAAATTCTATTTTGACATTTTATGAAAAACTAATAATTTCAAAATTAATTTAGATTTTATTTTTCTCTTTTCTGGTTCAAAAAAAAAGTTATCTTGCAATCAAGATATAAATTTTTTCATTCAAATTTTAGTTGATTTTTGGAGTAAAATTTGTTTGCCTAAAATGTTTTCATTACATATTTATTAATATATTTTTCAATCGGATTTCATAAAAATCTTATTTATCATCAAGCTAGAAATACTACATAAAAATAGTATTGTCAATAAAATGGCGGTTTGTATACATATTGATACTTTATATCAAATATTCTTGTATTAATCGTGGTGCAATAGAAAAAAAAAACAGAATGGTGGTGCATTTTCATCTTTTCATCAATCCATGTAAATTCGCCCCGCCTATCTGTGATTAATACCGCGAGTTATTTTAATCTATGTCGCCTGCAAGAGCTGTTTTTAGTTTTAAATTGAAACTGAACATAGTTGAGTTGTTAGCACCTGAGACCTCCTCATTATTTAAATTATTAATCAATAGTATCATGCCTTATGTATCTCAACATGAACCTGTTATTTATCAGGATAAGTAGCTAGTTAGAGTGTAGTAAATTATAAAATCATTAATAGCTTAATTTATTAATGATTCTAGAAAGTATAATATATGATAATTCATTGGAAAACTAAAAATATATGATAAAATATAGGGCACAATCTCCTGATATGTTAAAATTCTAGGAACCAGAGGAGGTGTAGACCATAATAGGTGGTCTATGATACCTTAATTTTTTAGAGACGCTTGTAAAAAATTAGCAGTTTATTTTATTCAACAAGTTTAAGCACCTGAAACGGGTGTACTGAGGGTATTTTTCACTATATGTTTTTCCATTTTCCCCTTCATGCAAATTTGGAGACACTCTACTAAATTCGCCCTTCCTCAACCCTAACATATTAGCGTAATTAGTTAATATGATTATAGCACAAACAGGTAATAAATAGCACTGTGGACAAAATCTAACGTGATTTAATTCATCATTAATACGATGATACAGACGTAGTATTAATAGTAACAAATGTCTTATCTCAAAGTTTCCTAAATTTGTTGGAAGGAGTTAAAAATCAATTTTATATATATTTTAACTGTTAAATATTTACCATTTGATTTAATATAGAGTAAAAAACTACAAAACCCTTCGTTGTTATTTATTTGAACTTATGTTTCTAAACTTACAGACAAACATAAATAAAACAATAAATTATTTATCAAAACAATTTGGTAGAAATTTGAGAAATGTACTTTCCTCTAAGTTCAAAAAAACATTATGTGTCTAAGATAACCTTTATCCATATCCAGTTAAGTTTTAGGAACACTTCGTAGATTAAACGCTCATTACACGTTGCACCGCTAATATCGTTGAATTATGTAACGTTGTTGGACAGGCTGCTGGACTAGAGTAGCAACACTTTAGTTTTCTCGCTTTCTTTTCCTCACACTCACACAAAGACCAATTTTATATTCTCCCTCCAAAAAGAAACTAAAATAAAAACTTTGGACCTACATCCGTGTTTTAACACAGGAGAGCTGGGAAGAGTAAAGTTAATGAAATGAAATCGGGTTGGATAGGGAGAAAGAAAAACTTGAGGGGAAAAAGAGGTTTATGGTAGGGGGCTATAGTTGGTTAAAATGGGCACAGACAGGAAAAGAGGGGTTGCGAGGGGGGGGGGGATGTAATACGTTGCTTCTGCTACGAATGAAAGGTGGGGGAGGTTAAGGGGGAAGATATATTAGGGCATGCCGCGGTCTAACTGGGCCGTCAGTCTCGTCACATGAAATTCAATTAGCAGCTGCCAACCTGCGGAACAAGTCCTGTCATTCTGAACCCACGAAGGAACGGTTAGTCCAAGAGGCGGAATACACACTGGCATGTATATTGTGTAACACTCCCCCCACCCCCTAACAGTCAACCTTCCGCGTGCCCGTCATTTTAGTGTTACTTTTAGACTTCATGGACTTGATTTGCTGTCTTTTAGTAATAAGTTTTTTAAAGATAATATTGAAAAATAAAGTTAAATCATTAATTGAGAACAATTGAAATCTTTAATCATTAGACACGTGGGTTAAATGTCGGACTCATATAGTCTAGTTTGTGGGGATGGTGAAGTCAGGGCTCAAATCTCGGCAAGCCTAGTTTGTAAGGGATGGTGAAGTCAGGGCTCTAATCTCGGCCAGCCTAGTTTGTTGGGGATGGAGAAGTCAGGGCTAAAATCTCAGCCAGCCTAGTTTGTTGGGGTTGGTGAGGTTAGGGCTAAAATCTCAGCCAGCCTAGTTTGTTGGGGATGGTGAAGTCAGGGCTTGAATCTCAGCCAGCCTAGTTTGTTGGGGTTGGTGAGGTTAGGGCTAAAATCTCAGCAAGCCTAATTTGTTGGGGTTGGTGAGGTTAGGGCTAAAATCTCAGCCAGCCTAGTTTGTTGGGGATGGTGAAGTCAGGGCTTGAATCTCGGCCAGCCTGGTTTGTAAGGGATGGTGAAGTCAGTGCTCGAATCTCGGTAAGCCTAGTTTGTTGAGGATGGAGAAGTCAGATGTCTATGACACAGATATCTGGAAGAATAGCTAGTAAAGAAGAAACCAGGGAATGGTGTCAGTACGTAGGATTATACCTGAGAATAGACTTAAGGGAGCTTAGGAAGCGCTTGTATTTTTTCTGTGGTTCTAAAAATCCCCCTAAAGTTCCACTGATGAAGCGCTACGAAGTGGTTGATTTGAACAAGAAGAATAAAACATCAACGAAGGTTGCAGAATAGTTTGTATGTGTGATCGATCCTCCTCCCACCAATTTCTAAATTGATACCAAGTGTCACCCCAAAGCTCATTAAATAAAGCGGAAGGATGGGTTAGTGTAGTGTTTTTCAATCAGTGGCACGCGTACTCAATGGGAGAGATGGATTGGATAGTTAAAATATTATACCCGATACATTAAAATAGTTTTTGTAAAATTGTGCGACTGTCTTATAAGTTTTAACAATTTAGAGTAAGTGTAATGGAAAGCTTACAGTTCTTATTAGGGGACAAACCTATTTCCAAGCAATTGGTGAAGTTGGATTCAGTTCAAGAAGAAAAAAAACTATATTTTTTTTCCATGCGTAGCTCCTCTAACCGTCCATTATGTTTATTATAATATAACAAAACCGTTCCAAAAATAATTATAAAATCTACATTAATTTATAATTTATTTTAGCTTTAAGTTTTGCATCAAATAAAAAGGATAGGCCTAAATTATTTTAGTTTAGTTGAAAAATTAAAAATATGTATATATTTATTGGAAATAATGATTAATATATTTAAAAATATAAAAATATTACTCAAAATTATACAAAGACCTAAACTATTTTTAGAAAATTTATTGTAGTGTGTCAATATTCTTTAAAAGTAAATATGTTTATAAAAAAAATTATAATGTATTCTACTTAATTGATATTTTTAATGAATATTTTTGTGTTTTAAATTATATTCTGTGAAAATATTATAATATATATTTTATGTGCGCCTCTCCTAGGCATGCTATCTAACAGAATAAATAAAATCTTTTTTCCCTCGGCTTGTTCTCGCGGTGTCACAAGGACCCTTGTCTCGGGACCACTGGGTATTCAGTTAGAGAAACAAAACTCACTTCACAAACATTGATAATTCCTGCTTTGATTTTTTTAGGAAAAATCTACAATATGCTCAAAATACAGCAAATTCTTATACGTAAGGCAAGATAGTTATAGAGTCAAGTGTAAAATAAAATAAATGGTACGGTTCACCGCAGAGAATTTCTCCCGCTTTTATCTTAAAATACAAATTTAATAAAAGCTCGTATTTGTGAAAGGAAATAATAGGGCTATAAATATTGTTGTATAAACATTACACCAAAGTTCATAAATTAAATAGGATACATTGTTAATTACTTACTCTCTGACAATATGAAATAGAAACATTGTTACAGAAAAAGTGAGAAAAGAGAAACAACTTTGTCCACCAAAGAGTATAAGATTCGAATTCATTTTCAAATACCTGAATAAAAAGTATACATATTTTATTGTTGCTCAGAAACTATTGGTTTTATAAACATATAAAGTTGTTAAAAGATTTGTATCTTTAAAAGTACTACAATTGTACGATTATAAGTTATTTCGTAGCTCAAATAGCTGTGGAGAAATGATGAAAATTGGAGAATTTCCCGTATGTAAAGTATTCTCGAAGACATTTTCCTGAGAAAATGAGTACTTCCATAATAAACAGTGCCTGGATATAAAATTTAATCAATATCGTTGGAGCAAATTGTTAGAAAATCGATTAGTTCTCTTTTTGGCTTTCAGTAAACTACCCTTTATTTTATTGTTAAATATTTAATTCCAAAAATCCCTCAGGTGGGTGGGGAGGGACCTTACGAAAAGTCCAGATATCAATTTTTAGCCCAATTAGTAAAAAGAGTTTCGGCTTGATAAACGAGGTACAGACAGACAGACAGACGTATTGCGAAAACAACTTTTGGTTTAAAGGTGGTCATGAAACGTCGTTATTTATCAAGGTCTTGAACTCGGTTTTTTTCTACGGTCACAATACTTTCTATTCAAGGTGTCGAGAGATAAGGTAAGAATACACAAATAAACAATAAATGAAGATATTATTTAATATAAATATTATAGACTTAGCAGAATTCCCTACCTATGGCATGCCTGTATAAATATATAAGTAATGTCACTAAACTGGTATGACCGAAACAAACAATAGTTAAAGAAAATAGTAGGTTAAGGGTACAAATTTTAAATTTACATAAATTTTTACATATGAAGAAAAATTAATACTTTTGATTTAAATAGTTGATTAGCTTGAAAATAATATCCATGATAAAACCAAATTATTTCTTTCAAGAATATTTAAAGACCATCGTATTTTATTGTTGCTTATATTTTAAAGTATAATATAATTGATATAGCTCAGTGAATTTAATAGAATAATATCTGAAAGGATTCTAAAATATTTATTCTTTATTAAACTATGCAAAATGTTGGTGGATGATAAAAAAATTATTAAGTGGAAGATGTTTCAGGTCTAACAAAATGTTGATTCTTCAGGCTCATGGAGAAGAATAAGGCTAAGAAAACAAAAGACAAACCACGTTATATCCATCTTTAATCAACTTTTCAAAAAATAGTTATATATAAAACTAACTTAAGGACTTAGCCTAGACTTTTTATCACTTTTAACTGTTAAAACAAGTTAATTAACATATGTTAATGGTTTATAAAGGATCATTCCCTTTCCCCTTTCTTATTCATTTTTAGAAACAAAAGATAAATTAATGTTTTAATAATATTCTAAAATACTAATCTGAGACAGCGTGGACCTTAAGAAGATTTAATAAATAATCTCTTAATAATTCATATTGCAAATAATTAAATTTAGCAAAAATATATCACACCAAATTAAACAATGAAAAATAAATTTAAAATATTTTGTGTTAATAAATTAATAAAAGAAACATAGCTTTGTATTTATGTCACAGGAAAAGTAGATTGCTAGGGAGAGCTGACTCGGCCTAGGTAAAGTCGATTCTTACTAAAAGTATCAGTAAAAGTTGATAGAGAATAAACAGATCAACTTTTCCTAGAAAGAGTTAACTATGCCTGCTGTGGTTTAGTAAAAGTTGATTCCGCGATGTTGCTCTCCACATGTGACTTTAAACGCACATCTTTGTTTTGAATATCCCAGCTCTATTTGTTTACTGTTGTTTTTTAGGTTAGGTTAGGTTAGGTTTGGTTAGGCTAGGTTAGGTTAGATTAGGTTAGGTTAGGTTAGGTTAGCTCTGCAACTCAAAGTGTCACAAATCTTTACCTTGCTGTAATAAATAATAAATATTTATATCTCTCTTTGTATTATTAAGGTTTTGCTTTTTTATTTGTTTTTTATTAGGTAGTAGACCATTTCCTTGCAAAAAGTTAACTTCTACTAATTCAAGGTAGTAAGAGTATACTTTCCCTAGGAACGGTCAACTCTGACCAGTAAATGTTGATCGAAATTCATCACTTTTCGCTTTTAATCAACTTTTACTAAAAAGACCAGTAAGAGTCGACTCGGCCTAGGTAAAGTCGACTCTTACTGGAGAATCTACTTTTCCTGTACATATACAATAAGAATACTAAAATCAGACACTTCTTATTCATACCCACCACAAGTAATCATAAACCCAGAATTTCAACTACTTAGTTGAGCAATCATTTTCTAAGCTATAGATATCGCTCGTAAAAGAATCGATATTTACTATAAATAAATAAAATATCATGGCACACTAGTTTTGAATATGGCCATTCTACTAAGAAAATATCATATACCTAGAAATCATCGACCATTGTCTCAAAGATGGTGGAAACCATTTGAACAAAACAATAAAATAAAAAATAGAACGATTTATAGAAAATGCTTAATCAAAATTTAATTAAAAATATATAATATTTAAAATAAAATATATAGTACTATCAATGTTGTCATAGTTTCCTAATCTTAGAATATTCTCAGTCATGTAGGCAACATTATTTTTGTATCTTATTTAATCTCCCAACAGGTACTAAATTAATAAAATGTACGTATGGTTCAGAAAATAATAATAATAATAATGAAGCTAGTTCACATTATATACATACATTAATTCCATTAATTAAATGCAGACGAATAAGATTAAATAATAGAGGAAATGTACCCACATTTGAGTAAAGGTAGAGCGGGAAAATATTATTGTGAAAAACCAATATCTGTATAGGATTTGAGCCCAAATCTTCCAGGCACAAACAATCCAGTACAACACGAGAGTAGTGTGTTAGACTATTCGACACAGATGCAGGTACTTTTAACAATAAATTAAAAGGAATGTTATGCTCTGCAAAGTGGGGAAATCTCAGGTAGGTTAAGGAATTTGGTGTGCCAGGGAAAAGTAAAGGAAAAAAATTGAAGTCACTAATATTCTCTGATATTTTTTCAATAGTTTTACCCAATACGATGTTTAATCCGTTAGTTTTATCTCTAATAAATGCTATTTGTGAAGACTGCTGAAATATTTGTCTTTAATTACTTTTGTGTTAAAAAAAATTGCAAAAAAATCAGTACAGGAAGTGAGATTTTTAATTTATTTAAATATATACGGACTGAGAAACCTCATAATTATTATTAGTCTGGAAAAATCTTTATATCTCAACAAATTTAAAAACATAAATAGTGTATCAACTCTGAATATTTATTTACTTAAAAGTGATAATAAATCAATATTATTGTAACTAAATTCGTACTTGTTTACTTTTAATTTTAATTGATTTTATATCTTTACGATTATATTTAGCCAAATGTGACACATTTTTAGAAATTGTATGAATGAAGAATAATATAGATATGTGATTTTAGTACAAATGAAAGTTTTAATTAGTTTTGGGTGACCTGGTGGTCTAGGTGTAAGTGTCAGACTTCTGTGCTGGAGGACCAGGGTTCAATCCTCAGCCCCAGCACAGATTTAACTGATTGCTAAACCCTTCCTTCACCTCTGACAAGACTTGTATTAATCACAACCTGTAAATGTGTGGAATGCCAGGCCTCCACCGTGGTTCGGATCCACGTTAAACTGTAGGTCCTCTATTTCATCTTACAATCACCATACCATTACACATTAGCGTAAGTGCGTAGAAACCGTACGGGTAGTAAGACGCAGTGCTAATAATAATTAGTAATAATAAGTAAATATATATTAAAGCCATATCTTTGACGGGTTTTATATTTAATTATTATAAAACATATTTAATTTAATTAGTTTGCAGTATACGCCAACATAAATAATTGTAAAGTACATGGCATTGCCCTGGGCAACGCTTTTCATTGCTCTAGAATCTAGACAGACTGAATAAACTTCATTTTATTAATTCCGAATCAGTTTTAAATTAATTTAAAAATCTATTCTTAATTTTAAAATACAGGTTTTGAGGTGCACGTGTTACTGTACAGTCGCTACCAATTATTAAATTGCTGACCTTTGCGTGCGGTAGATATCGTGCAATGCTTATGACAGACAGACGGACAAACAAACACTGTATTAAAATATATTAATTGTTTTTATACCATGTAGTTTTAACAATAAATTGGTTGCAATCTAATATTAAATAGCCTTACTAATTTACTGTGAAAAACTTTATTTTATGGTGTTATGTTTAGTGCTTTGATGTATTTTTATATGTGTGTAGTATTTCATGCTCACGTTAAATATACATTTCCTACAAACTAACCTGACATAAATAACACTTGCTGCTAGACAACCAATAATAAATCTGGAATTTGAATACTAAGGTAGTAGAACAAATACATACACAAATAAAACCTATTCTTAGTAACAATCTGGAGTAGAAATGAGGAGCCTTATTCTTCTTCTCTAACCACTTAGCTACGACAATGAGAGCATTGAAGATGAAGAAAATATTTATCTTGCGTAAATGTGTATCCATTTACTCAGGTAGTAAGTTATGGCCCTGATAAGGCTGATTTATAGCGAGACTCCAGATTAAAATAGTATCTACATCAAGTTTTTAACAACGTATTGTTAATTTGTTTTGTACCAAACCAGGTGGTTGAACAGTCTAAGGCATCGCTGTTATATTAGACTAGAATTACTATGATGGGGAAACCAGAGTTTGAAAAACCAGTCTGGTGTTCTGAAGGTATCTTTCCTAATTGATTTTACAATCTCCCTTCACGCAAATTTGGTTACACGTCTTCTGAATCCAACATTCAATCTTCCGCAACCTTGACACATGAGTACAAATAGTAAGCATGCGCACATATGAAGCGTATAGTGAGACGCGGTTACAAAACAAAAACATTGGTTTTATATATACGTTCCACCTCCACTCACCCCCCCCCCCTTCCAAGATAATAAACGATTAAATCAAATCAGTAGTAAACAGGATGTTATCTTAAATAAATTGCGCTAGAATTCACGTGAAAACCCCTATCAAACAATCCATCTTAGATTTAAAACATGTCCTTTCTATTCCCGACCATAAAGTATACTACAAGACTGACGCCTTAGGTTATGGGACCAACATTTTTAGCTACAAATTTGTTCAAATATCAATTCAGGAAATCTAGACTAACAATATATTATCAATGAATTGTGTGAGTCTTACTATCCGTACAGTCTATCCTGATTCCACTGTAATGGTCTGGGAATCAGTAAGGTACACTCTTGAGAAACCGGAACGCTATTGATGAAGGTAAAAAAGAAAGAGAGAAATATAGAGAAAGAAAATAAAGAGAGGGAGAGAGTGGGAAAAATTTAGAAAAACCCGAACACGATTCAAAACCCGGCCTACATTCAGGCTACGGGGGAAGAGGGACGCCCTATAATGTGTGACCACCAATGTGATAATTATAAACATAAACACCATTATTTCACACGGAGTGTTCCATTCCAATAGGACAAGCAAAGATTTTGGTTTTAACGTGTAGATCAGGTGTTTTGTCGAAAATCTTCTTACGCTTACAATTGGGACCCTTGTACCCCACTCTATCTTTATATTCCTCCCCTCCCTTCTTAAGAAGAAAAAATTCTTGTGGCAAAACAAGAGTGTGGCCGTACAAAGTTCTTTGTATGGCAAAAACATAGAGATCCATCAAAAACGTTTTGCTAGCGGTGCGAGGAAAGGGGGGTGTAGCGTGAAAGTTTCATGTTTGATGCCGGCACTGGCGCTCTCTATTTTTGGCTCTTAATTGATTGTCGGTTGCACCTGTGCCAACCGGACACTGTTCCCACGCAACTACTACTTTGGTGACATCACGAGAATGAACGCAGGGAGGCTGTAAACAAGTCTTCTAATATAACTGATTTTGTTGACACAAGTGTGATTGAAATAATTTATACTTTAATTGGTGTTTAACGCAGGAGAGACCCACATCAGTTAACAAATGGAACGATTGACAATCTCATCAAGTATCTTTAACTGGTGACGGGTAGGTAATAGGTATAGGTTATAATAACGATGTATTGTACTTAGTTTTCAGTTCCTAAAGGCTGTCCAACTCTTCCTTCAAGCAGATGTTATTATATTCCCCTAGATTATATCTCACATGTGTCTGACATAAGAGTGTAAATATACAGATAGCCCAGAAACTCTGAGTATAATTTTTCAAATCTAGTCTTCTGATAACACAATAAAAAAGTTAGCTATGGATTTTAGAACACACCCTAACCTTTAAACATTATTCCTATCAAAACTTCCATACGATCAATAAAGATTATAATTGTAAGAAAAGTTATAATGTTTTGTCATTAATACAATATCTCGATAGCCAAGTTTCAATCAGACAAATAATAGAAAATTAATTTGTACAAACATTAGTACACTATCTTTGGTCCTAAGACAATAAACATTAAGATAATATAATACAATATCACTTTAATTCACTTATGAGCTAGCGTTATCAGTCTCCACATGTCCTCATGAATGTTCAGGACTGAGGAAGCACAAACATTTATATCATGACATTTACCGACGTTAGTAGATGATGTTTTTCTCAGGGATAGGCTCACAGGGTTTTTATCCAGGTATTGTAGAAAGGGGAAATCAAACAAACAAATGGCCATATTTCTACTTTGTTTATCAATGCAAAATCACTATGCTCTACCAAAATATGGAAGGATAAATAAAAATTAAATTTTATTTTCAATTTCAATTTCAAAGCACAAAAACAAAATTTGGCACACTTTATTGGGTAACTTGCTTGGAATTCTAGAAATACAACCTCTCATGACAGGCGCCAAACAATTAATTTGATAATAAGGTTTGCTATATTAACAATATTATAAATATTAATATAAAAAAATTATATAATTAATACTATTAATACTTATAATAATTTAATAATATTATAAATATTTCATTGTGTACAACTTGTATGAATGCCTAGTTATAATAAAGCTCAGCACCATAATATATTAATATTTTTGCCTTGACAATGGCACAGGGACAATGAAAGTAAGTTTACCCAATTATAACCCGTGAAATGTAAATATTTCAAAACATTGAATCAATATTTATAACTAATAATCATACACATTTTAAATTATGCAATAAAATTTTAACTAACGAATGACATTAACCTGAAACAAAGTTGGTACTACAGTGAATTTAGATACAGATTATTGTATTTTGAAAATGTTACAACATTAAACAATCATCCTAGAGTATTACCATTTACTCAGACTATATACTGCATATTAAGAATAATATAAGCGTTTAAACATTAAATTTTAAATCATTTACTAAAATATGATTCATATAAGTGATTGGCTATCTTCGTTTACAAGAGACAGAAAACAATTATGCCCTACGCCTGACACTGAAATTGCAGACATACATTCGGAGATGCCTAAAGACCATAAGGGCTATCTGATGGTCATTCGTAGCGTTAAATGAATAGCTGTGGAAAGAAGATAACCAAAATCGCATCCAAGGGGAGATCAGATGATTGGGAGTGGTGATGACTTGAACACTCTCTTGATGGATCATGATATCATCTCAAGAGAATCTCTGGACTGTACACCATAAGAATACAGATGGTTGCAAGTGGTGATGACTTGATATAACTCTCTGGAGAGATCAGGATATCATCTCAAGAAGAACTCTAGACTGGACACCATAAGAATACAGATGGTTGCAAGTGGTGATGACTTAATATAACTCTCTGGAGAGATCAGGATATCATCTCAAGAGGAACTCTGGACTGGATACCATAAGAATACAGATGGTTGCAAGTGGTGATGACTTGATATAACTCTCTGGAGAGATCAGGATATCATCTCAAGAGAATCTCTGGACTGGACACCATAAGAATACAGATGGTTGCAAGTGGTGATGACTTGAGATGATATCCTGATCTCTCCAGAGAGTTATATCAAGAGAATCTCTGGACTTGACACTATAAGAATACAGATCGTTGCAAGTGGTGATGACTTGATATAACTCTCTGGAGAGACCAGGATATCATCTCAAGAGAATCTCTGGACTGGACACAATATGAATATAGATGGTTGCAAGTGGTGATGACTTGAACACAATCTGGAGAGATCAGGATATCGGTTCAAGAGGAACTCTGGACTAGAAACCCCAAGAATACAGGCATTGGGGCAGGGCAGAGATTACTAGGGTAGAGGAACGTCCATGACGAAGGCAGAACGTTCGGAAATTCATGAGAATAACTCAAAAGGGTGGCGGAGAATATACCTGACTAGTGAAGCTATGTGGCGCTCCGTTAGAAGTTAAAATAAAGTAATATAATATGATTTATATAAGAAAATGTTTTTTTCAAAAAACGCTGTTTCAATCAGACGGTATATTCTAGGGAATTCAATAAAATGCCTATAATCATATGGTTTTAAAAAATGTTTATTAATGCCAGTATGCTATTAACTATATAATACTATAACATAAAACTACATTTTAGGCCTAAGATAGAATACAACCATATCAAAATTATATCTTTTATATCCATACAATGGCTTTCAATAATATTTTTTTAACATACCCTTTCAGATTAACACATATTATGTACTAATTATGATAATGTGTTAGTTGCATTCAGAAGTTGTGTACTCAAATTTTGATGGAGTGTGTGTAACACAATATATGAATAAACACCCTCAGTAAACCTAAGTAATATTCGAGCCCTGATGTACCCATCGTTGGGAATCAAGTGCATTAAAGGAGTGATGGCTTAAACAATTCGATCACCGAGGTGTATAATAAAATACTTCATAGCTATCAATAGTTTTGTGCTAATTTTATAGACGTGGCAATTTTTCCCATACACATCCTAACTATTATAAATGCGATTGTGAGTTTGTTTGTTTGTTTGTTTGTTTGTTACGCTTTCACGCCTAAACTACTCGACCGATCATCATGAAATTTCGCATACACGTTGTCATGGGTACATAAAAGGACATAGGGTACCTTTCATAAAAAAAATGCGAATGTGAGTTTGTTTGTTTGTTTGTTTGTTTGTTATTGTTTTGTTACGCTTTCACGCCTAAACTACTCGACCGATCATCATGAAATTTCGCATACACGTTGTCATGGGTACATAAAAGGACATAGGGTACCTTTCATCAAGAAAAAATGCGAATGTGAGTTTGTTTGTTTGTTTGTTTGTTTGTTATTGTTTGTTACGCTTTCACGCCTAAACTACTCGACCGATCATCATGAAATATCGCATACACGTTGTCATGGGTACAGAAAAGGACATAGGGTACCTTTCATCCAGAAAAAATGCAAATGTGAGTTTGTTTGTTTGTTTGTTATTGTTTGTTACGCTTTCACGCCTAAACTACTCGACCGATCATCATGAAATATCGCATACACGTTGTCATGGGTACAGAAAAGGATATAGGGTACCTTTCATCCAGAAAAAATGTGAATATGAGTTTTTTTGTTGGTTTGTTATTGTTTGTTACGCTTTCACGCCTAAACTACTCGACCGATCATCATGAAATTTCTCATACACGTTCATGGGTACAGAAAAGGACATAGGGTTCCTTTCATCCAGAAAAAAAGTACTGTTCCTGACGGATAGAAAAAAAATAACTGTTAGACGGTCGTCCGGCTTAACAACTCGGCCTACTGATATGAATAAATTAATTGCAACATGATGCCTGGAGTACAGAAAAAGGGACCTGCGGTATCCCAGAAGAAAATCTGATATCCCGAATAAAAATCTGTTCCCGAGTTACTTTAAGCACATCTAGCTTAAAATTATTAAAAATGATTATATTCAGCTAATTAAGCTCTGTCTGTTCACCCCGTTATAGTAAATGACAAAATTGTCGTAAGAAGTTTGGTATTATTCATTTCAGCAAACATAGCTCTCGAGGTACGACAATGTAAACTTTTAGTGTGGGACGAAAGTACGATGTCCCACAAAAAAGCTATAGAGGCGTTAAACCAAAATCTTCAGGACTTGCGAGAGAGGAGGAATGGTAGTTTTACTGGCTGGTGACTTCCGACAAACTCTACCGGTGATCCAGAGGGGCACACATGCAGATGAAATCAAAGCCTGTCTCAAGTCATCAAGATTGGGGGCAAAAGTGAAAAATAATATGAGAGTCCACCTTTATAATGACGTAGATTCAGGACATTACACAGAGACACTATTGAAAATTGGCGATGGACGTTTGGACACGGATGCTGAAGGCTGTAATTTACTTACAGGGGAATTCTGTAATTTGGTGGAAAATGATGTTGAGCTCATTGCTAAAGTTTACCCAGACTTACAACTAAATTTAAATTGTGATCATTGGTTGTGTGCAAGAGCAATTCTTGCACCAATATATGAAATCGTTAACAAAATCAACACTGACATTTTGAAAGATGTGCAGGGAGAAATAAAGGAGTATTTGTCAATAGATACAATTATGGACACAGAACAGAGCACTTCATATCCCGCTGAGTTTTTAAATTCTCTGGAGCTATCGGGTGTACCCTTGCATAAACTACAATTGAAATTATGTGTACCAGTTATGCTCATGCGAAATATAGATGCACCCCGTTTTGTAATGGGACGAGGCTTCAAATTACACAATTAGGGCAAAATATAATCTGTGCCACCATTTTAACAGGTGTGGGAAAAGGAGAAAGTGTAATCATACCTCGAATCCCAATAATCCCCACTGACCTACCATTTCAATTCAAAAGACTCCAGTTTCCAATCAAACTTAGTTTTGCTATTACTATTAACAAAGTGCAAGGGCAAACATTGCAGGTAGCAGGGGTGCATTTGGAAATGCCATGTTTTCCCATGGCCAGATATATGTAGCCTGTTCGCCTGTGTCCAATGCCCAGAATTTGTATGTATTTGCGCCAAATGGAAGGACATACAACATAGTATATAGGAGCGTCCTAAAATTATTATCTATTCTGTGCCCATGATTGCAACGGTCAAGAACAAGCGGAGTAAATAAGGGATGTTAATTAACTGTATGTAAAATTTAAGATGGAGTAGGATCTTCCAATTCGTGGCAAGGCATAACCTATGACTCTACTGACACACACTCCGCTACTTCTTTTCTACTCCTACACTTAATCCTGATTTATATTGTGTAGTTTGTTTTTTCTTTATCTCTACCTCTATTGACTAATAACCTCAATATGTTCATCGTTTTTATTGTCATACTTCCTGTGTCAATCGATAACCTGAATTTATTGATAAAATCTACATTAACGCGAGCGAAGCCGCGGGCAAAAGCTAGTAGTAAATATTTTTTGACATAAATATTTTGCGTGAAGAAAATGTTAAGTATAATTTTTGGAGATTATGAAACTGGAACAGATTTATTTCCAATGAAATAAAAGCTTAGTTCTGAAGTATATTATTGAATATTATTATTTTATAAATATATTAAATTATATAAATATAACTGAAACTAAAAAAAAAATAATTAAAAATTCATAAATTCCCTACCATATTTTATATCTACTGACCCTCCGGACAATTAAACAATAGAGACCAAATGGTTTTATAGTAATGTGTGCTATTAAGTTTAATTTGGAACTAGAAAAAAAAAAGAATATTTTCAAGTGGCATAAAACTTTTAACTTCGCTTCCTTAGATATTAAATTGAATGTGATTTATATTATGTTATGTTATTAGCATGCATTTTCTAAATTAACTGATTATAGTCACTTATTTTATATTGACAATGCCAGAAATCCATCCGTAGACCTTTAACTCAATAGGTAAAAACACGATACCAACTGAGCTAAGTTGTCGGACTTTGTAGATACTATAAATGCAATCACGATCTGGAGAAGTAAACTAATACCATGACGGTTTTCCTTCTATTCATACTCGTGAGATTCACCTTCTAGCTGTGGTTACTATTCAATAACATCGTCAAGTGCGAGGCTCTGGTAAACAGAGCTACTTCAATGGGATGGAAACAAACACAAGTGCGCCCCACGCCTAGAATAATCATGATATATGAAAATAGAACGATGGTTCAATGAATGTAGGTGTCTTACCATCTAATGGATATGTTATTATATTTGATTAATAGAGGGAGAGATCTTAGAAAAAAAATAATGGGCATAAGCTGTCACCCTCTCTCCGTCGTATCAGACTTAATGAGAAACCACTTAGAGAAGGAAATAAATAATTATGTAAGTTTGTGCGAACGTGTGATCTAGCTATACTGACATGTGAAAGTAAAGTTTATCAAAATAATTATGCACACAATAATTTAATATGTCGAAATTACGCACACCTAAACACTTTGCCCGATACCCATCATAATGTTGGTTTGGAAGAAGAAATGTTAAATAGAGCCTACTAGTTGTCCTGGTTTAAAAATTCACCTTCTTTTAAAAGTTGAGTTTTAAATTGAACGTAAATTAACTTTTAAACAAAATATTTTTTTTAAATGATCTTAATTATATATGAATAACATGAAAATAACTTAAATTTTTAAATCTTATTTTTATGACAAATTATGTACTTTAATGAATAAGTTTAATAAATAGACTACATAGGCTATATTGTATTTAGTTAATTCTTCTAATAAATAAATGAGAGAACCTGTTTATTAACAAAGTTGTTTCTGTAAAACCCTTTGTTCTCTACATCAACTGTTTTTTATTCAGTTGGGAGTAATCTTACGCCACTGAACGAGTGGGCTCAGCTGAGTGCAACATGTGGAAATACATGTTTTGGCATTCATAACCCTAATTTAAGTAAGAGTTTGTCCTTGCTTGTTATTAATGGCAATAATAAACGCGACTGTCAATTAAATCCTCGTACGTTGTAATTTGCCCATGGAAAAAGGTTTATTGAAGGAGATAATTTCACTGTAAGAATAAGTATTCATTCCCGGTGTGATGCTCCAGTCATTTGATAGAAATAAAATTAGTTATAGTGCAAATGTTTCACTCCCATTCTTGTACCATTTTACCAGATCCTTCAATATGTTTAAGTTAAGCATACGACACACACACTTACTTTTATCTCCAGTTTTTGTGTGTGTGTGAAGTCCCTTTACTTCCAGACGGTTTAAAAACTAAGTAGTACACGGTGGTCGTTTCCTTATATCATCACTAACAACACTACTGTTATTACATCAGCCCTTTCAAAGGTGACCTAGCTTGGCGTTTCTATCAAGGTGGATATCTTGCGTCGGACAACACAATCAACCACCTGTAGTGTTCTGCAGGCTCATTTCACCGGTTTCACATCATCTGGTATTAAATTTCATTCACGAGGTTAAGAGTCACGACAGTGACTTGCTACTCAAACAACAAATCAGCTCTTTCTAAGATGACCTAGATTGGCGCTTCTGTCAATTTGGATATTCTTAGTCGGGCAACAGCCGTACGGGTACTGTTATTACTCTGAATATCACCAGGAAATTCCCTTGTTAATATTGGCGAAGACTTCATTTTTTTGGAGATAAATTTTATTTGTCAATGATTAATTTGTCAGCAATGGTTTGTTAGATGTTTTGTCCATTTACTAAATCTAGTACACTTCCTGTTCGTAACAGATCATTGCTGAATCGGGGAATATGAGAAGCAGAAAATGAAGCTCCAAGAAATGTTCCGTTGAATTACTTTTCAGTGTGGCATAAGATTGAAATTTGTTACGCAAGTTTAAAAACCACCCCCAACAACCATTAATGTCTAATCCCTAAATTTAAAAATAAAGTATCAGCAATTAGGGTTCCCTCAATATTTCTAAAACTAATACAAAAAATAATGTGTGATATACAATAGAATTTCTACATGTATCTCAATAAACATTCTCGGAGAGCCGAATAACGTCTGCAAATTTTGAATTTCAAAATTTAAGCCCGGGAGACAGAATAGTTTTAAACTGATACAAAAATATTAAAAACACTAGTTTTCTGTAGTACTCGTAAGCCTTTTGAGCTTTATTTTTCTTATTTGATTTACTTTTTGCCCTTTTTATTAGTTTTGCCATTTTCTCTTATTACCAGTTTTATCTATATATACCTTAATACAGTATTTACCCATTTTTGAAAATATTGGTAGTATTTAATTTGTAATCTTTTGGCCCTATTTGATGTTTTTAACTAATTTATCATAAAATATTTCTCTCATTAAACCAAGAACTTCTCACATAAATTTGTAAAAAGTGAAAAATAGATAGAAAGAAAAAAAAGAGTGAAAAGTTTGAAAAACTGACTAAACTAATATATGTTAAATTTGTTTGGATCTAATATATCAAATCAATTTTTTCTAGTACTTTTTCCAATTTATAATTTTTAGGGCACTTTTAACGTGTGTAGTTGTAGGCTTACCATAATAATGTCTCCACAAACTAGGACATTTTTTGTGTTTTGCTCTAAGAGAAAAAAATAGTGATGTCGGAACACTATTTTTGTAGGGGTGAGGTGGCAGCTATAAAAATAAGGTTTTACCCCCAACTTAAAGGGAACTTCTAGGACCCTTTCCATAATAATAATGTAAGAATAATATAGCCACCTATAAACTACTCAGAGGGCTATTTCCTATAATATTTTTTTAATTAGGTGATTTCAAAAGCTTTTGGGGGTAGTTCTTGTCAGGAATGTATTTCAAACTAGTTTCCTCTATATTAAAAGCTCTTTAAAAATGTCTTCTATCTGATATTTTTTTGAAAAATTGATGGTTTAGAAGATATTTTAAATGGTCTTTGCCTAAAAATATTTTGAAAAATACATGCCCCTAAACACTATTTGGAATGTTACAAATCGGGTAAATTTTAAAAATTTAGATTCATCTACAAGATATTTGGAATAGTACTCTCCCAATAAATTTTTGAAAATTGGTTACCTTCATAAACTATTAAGAGTAGTCCTTTACTTGCAAATTTAAAAAAATATCAATTTGATATCTTGAAAGGTGGGGTGCTCTTATGCCCTATTAACTTTATCCTCTGGGTTCACCACTGCATGAGTGTGTATCTTAACACATCTACTACTTATCAATTACCTTCATTCCTACCGTAGATGGGCTATAAGTAGTACGTTAAAATACAATATAAATTAACGACTTAATCCAAGTGTTAGTATATTAGTTGAGACGTTCTTACATTAGTAAGGGGAGAGTATTATAAAAAAAACTGTGAAACTCACACTTGGTGAACCACCCCTTATAACTGGACCAGTATTAACGTGCGCCTAAAGCGAGCGAAAGTATTTTTACAGATTTTATAGAATTAAAAATTTTGGGCCAAAATAAATCAAATATTTCTCCAGTAGCATCATAGAGTTTAGTTTTCTGCACATGCTGATATCAACAAATCTTGAATATCTGCCAAAGGTGGAATTTTGTCAAAACTTTTAAATAAAGAGAAAAAGTTTTGACAAAATTCCAGGCTACCCTTGACAGATATCAAGATCTGTTGATATTAGCATGTGCAGAAAACTAAACTCTATTTTTCTAATGAAGAAATATTTGATTTATTTTGGCCAAAAAAATGTAATACTATAAAAACTGTAAAATTACTACCACTCGCTTCTGCCGCACCTTAAATGCAAATATTTAGATGATTCCTAAACTCTTATTAAATTCTATCCAATGTTTTTGCTACCTTCTTTATGTCCTTGAATAAGAAACACACACCAAATCACTATAAAAAGGACAAAAATGCGTCATTGCTAAAAGAAGTTGAGGATTCGCCCAGAAAAGGACAATAAAATATTTTAGCACTTGAAACCAGTTACAGTTAAGTTTAACAAGATAGCCACACAGAAAATTGACTTTGGGTAGGGAAGGATGGGGGAAACGGGAATTTGCATTCAGCGTGGCAGTTATTTTCACTGGCAGTAAACTTCGTAGAAAATAACTAAGTCAATCCTTTTAACACGGCCTTGCCTTGCTACTCCATTACAAACTTTATGACGTCATTAAAAGGTCCTTTGGTTTATACTGAAGCGTTTATACTGTTCAAATCTTTAGCCTGAAAGGTCTAAATTACCCATTGAGCCAAGGCACTCTGTTGTTAACTGTAAGATGCTTTCTATTGCATTCCTCTCTGTTGGTAAGATACGTCGCTGTCCCAAACTTGGTACAACGTAAATTTAACTCACCCTTTTGATCCCCTCCACACCCTCCCCCTTATATCGAACATTTTAACACACAGATATCTCTAGACAGTAAACTTAAACTATTTCAATTATCCTACAGCGTCATATAGTTTCAGTACGTTCACCCATTAACTTGGAAAACTATCAAATATGTTCTAGATGCAAGGTTAAATAAAGCAGGAGAAGATTTTTTTATTAACTTTGTGATGCATTTATATGCTTTAATTCTTAATGGTTTTACCTATACTTTTTCATTGAAATATCAACTCAATCTTATTACTAGATATGTCGTATGTGATAAACTATCAAATTTCTGCGTAAGGGGTGGTTTGGGGTTTATATCTTAGTCAGGCAACCTTATATTTGCTATCCATACGCAGTCTACCCATGTCATTATCATATCACCACCTTTGAGCTAATGCTGCTGCAATTCATAAATGTCACCCTTAAATCCATACACCTTAGGACCAATAAAGGTTTTATAGAAAACTATAAACGGATAAATCGGAAATATTTCCTACAACAAACACCCAAATATATTTATATTTTTTTTATTTATATGAAAAGCGTAATTACGAATTTAGTCTTTACTGTCAACTGTTTAAATATTGATAACATGCCAATATATGTTTGAATATAAAATTAATACGTTTTAAAAATATGTTAATTACATTATGGTAGTTATTATATTATGTTTTTATCATTACTATAGTATTAAAATTTATCCTCGTATTTCAAGATGAAATATCTCTTGTAGAAATTTCTCCTTTGTTTCAAAATTGGTTATTTTCCTTCGCGATCAAGTAAAATTGAAAATAAATTAAATTTAATTTCAATATTAAAGATAATATTAATAGAGAATGACCGCTGTACACGTAGTTCAATGCATCACATAAGTACGTTACATATGTAAAAATTACAAAAAATATACTTCCAAGGGGCTCAATAAATGACTTTAAATAAAAACAATTTGAAATGAACTAAAAAATGAAAGCCCTTATAAGCTATATAGTTTTAATGAATTACCATATCTAAAAACAATATGCATACGTTGTGGGCTCAGTCGGTAAAATATTTAAATTTTTCTGACAAAATGATAAGTATATATTTTAACAATATTATAAATTTAGTTATCCTAATTTAAAATAATAGGATACAAATACTGTATAGCGCCAGCAACGACTCTCATAGCTACCAACATAAAGAACAAGATCATATTGCTATTACCAAAACCAGCTACAATTGAATTTTCATAAATTACAAATATAATTTCAAATGGTATAAATATTTAAAACTAAATTATGTTACAAACTAGGTAGCTATCAATATCGTCCCTTACCTGTAAAACTGGTCAATACTGTAAATTTATATTTATAAAAAACACAAAAATACAGAAAGTGTATAAAAAGTAAATAAAATGAAGTATATTTAGTCAGGACATTTAATTGAAAGCTTTAAATAGAAATATTTTGGGGAAAAAAAATGCAAACTGAAGAAATATGTACTTTGATTATAACACCAATATTATCTCCCCCCCTCTGTCACCCATGTTACCCAAAATATTAGGCTGTGTTGTGTTGCATGTATGTCCCCATCAAGGTCAAATCATGTTATCCTAAAAAAAATTACATTGCCTCAAACGTACTTTCAGTACAAATATAATTATAATTTTTAACACCACGTCTTACTACCTTTTCAGGTTATACGCCTATGTACTAATTACACTGAGTGGGTTAGGGATTAGGAGGACCTCATTTAGAGGAAAGGCACCCACATTTGTGTGAATAGAAAGTGGAAAACCATTTAGGAGAAACACGAACAGGATCTAACCCTGGTCCATCTAGTCCAAAACTAGATTAACGCTTTAGACCACGCGGCTACCGGAGTGGATTTAATTTAATTATTCTATTCTTTTAAATAGGTTTTCTATAAAAAGGGGATTTTTTCTTCTGGAAAACGCAATTACATTGGAAGTTTTGTTGTAAGGAAGTGGTGGCAGCTCTGCAGGCCCTATCTCTTAATTTTACTAGGCTAGCTACAATACACCGTGATTTAAGATCTTCCTTCTTCATATAACAGTTTCATAAAAACAAATATAATAAATGGTTCCACATTATATCAATAAATACCTTTGTTCAATCGACTCACACAACATAAAGTTGATTGATAAAGGGAAAAATACAAACACAATTCCTAAATGGTTTAAATTCTTGGCAAAATGAAGAATGGTAAATCATATATGTGTTGAGTGATCACACATCTTATAGAATATTATTAAGAAAAAATTCAGGATTCAATATAATAAATATATTATTTTGAGGCATTAAGCCAAGGCCTTACAGATAGCTTATGATGTTTTGGATGCCCACACTAGTGGTCAAACAGTCCAAGACGTAAACATTGCAATAAACTGGATTGGCGATGATGATGGGTCGAGGATAGAATCTCAACTAGGTGCATTGATGGTGGTTTATCAATTTATCACTGTCGTTTACACATCCTCTCTCCACGCTATTGCAAGTGTACACCATATGAAACGTCCAAGACATTCCTACTCCATATATTCAAACATTTATAGCCTTTATTTTAAAAGATAATAAATAAAAGTGCAATGCCGTGAAGTGTTTACCCAAGCTTTCTTTCTATTGATTTTAATATTATAAACAGTTAATTAATTGATATTTAAAAAATTAAAATGTCTTCTAATAACTAAATAATGTTATTTTTTAATAAAACAACTAAACTAATTAAAATGAGTAATTCCGCTACTTTGAAAGCCAGCAGTCTTACCTTGACGAATTACACTCTGACCCTATCTTATAAGCTATACCATAGTGTAATAATGCAAGGTAAGCTCGCTACCTTACAGGGTAAACTAAGAGTGCCCTCCCCATGTTTAGCTCGCACTAGCATCCATCTCACCAACCACAGAATATTTACACCCACCCTTAATTGAAGGGGTGGAAATGTTTATTAGAGCAGATTGGGGTGATCTGGAGCACTCCAGCTTTGGGAGGATTGAAGGGGGGGAGGGGTAGCTTGTGTTTGGCTCAGAGCCACACCAAGGCAGATGGCTCTCAGTTTGCGCCAACCCTACAGGGGAAATGACGTGGAAGTAATGGCCATGATATTATCGGAGAAATTAGAGAAGCAATGGAGCGAGAGGCTTCATAACCCCCTTTACCCGCTACCCACACACTCACAGTGGCAAACACCCATTGCTATAACACGGCTAACACACACACACTGGCCCGTTAGCCTCCTACAACTCTTAGATCCCTCTTGAAGATGCCAAACCTAATACTGGCACACAGTAATCTAGAAGACCTTTTAGGTTAATGCTATAGTGTTTTTTTCTTAAACACCTCTAGGCAATACACACTCCCATTTTTTTACCCCTGTTAGGACTTACGTATTATACATTCCTCTTAGATAAAATGTTACTATGCTATTTTCCTTTCATGGATAGTAATTTTCTAGGGTGCTATAAAAGGCATTAGGAGCTATTAAGTCTTATCCATATGGCTTGGAACTTTTTTTTTTCATGAAATACCAGTTCAGCTGCAAGGTCTAATAAACATTCAAGTATACTTCATATAAATAGGATTCTTGGTAGAGAACAATTGGTTTGTTTTTTGTAAATCTTAGAATACAGTCCTTTCTGTTAGTTTTATTTAGTAAATGATAAGCCATAGATTAAATGGTATATTGTTGCAAAAGATAGAGTAGGATAAATTATATATTTAATTTATAAGTATAGTAACTTTCAATTTTAGTGTTTTTCCATAATTTGGTGGCTGTAACTAAAATTTATTATTGAAAATAAAAGTATTTAACTTCACATGGATCGTAACCAAAAAAAGTACTTCCATAGGAAAATGCTCCCAAATTAAAGGGTTATGAAAAATAGAGAGCTTAATTCCTATTAAAATAAGATGAAATATATCATGGTCATTTCAAGATTTATCAAACCATTTTCATATTAATTAATTATGTCAAGTCATTTTGTCTACATCTTTCTTTTTTTAAAGATAAAATCGCTACCTATACAATAGTTCTAACAATTTAGTTCTTGTTTTGTCATAGTTTTTTCAGTTATTTGAGACATAATCATATTCACACTGATTGATTAGTGTTGAGGAAGTTATAATGTATATTATTTAATTTTGTGGAGAAAAGTGAGACGCCATTTAAGAAAAAAACAACTCATTAGATTCTATTACGATTCCAAACTTAACTTCTCCACAAGCGGCAATTTAGTCTAACGCGAGAAACATATTAAAGTTAAATAATAATAATAAATGTTGTAATCCATAGGTTTATTCTTGCAAACACCCTTCTATAACACTTAGAGGTGGAATATTATTATTATTATTATTAGCACCGCGTCTTACTACCCGTTCGGTTTATACGCAAAGAGGTGGAATAAACAGTGATTTTCTGATATAGGTAATCACAGTAACAATAATTTAAAATACCGGTGATTTATACCATTGATTACTCACCGTGAGTGGTTTCTACTTGTGTCTTGCTGAAGAGATATTTTTTCACAGTTGCAGTTTGTTACAGTATCTATATTTTATCCCAGTCATTGCTCTAGTTTTTACAATACCTGTAAAGTTAATTTTTCTTTAGTTGGAATAATGGGCCATTCATTTTCACAGCCGTTAAACGTTTTAGACTGTAGTAAAGGAGGTTCGTACTTCAAAGCTCAAATAAACATATTACATTTGAAATGATAAATATATTACTGGATAAAATGCATTTGTTGGTAGTTAATAAAAAGGGCAGACGTTTTAAAGACAAAGTACCAAATGTGTCAAAACACAAATAAATCTAGTATATGAAGTGTATGTTTAAATATAAAATTATTTCTTTTCAAACATTCATATGATTATTCAAGAGTTTAAAATGTGTTTACAGTTGTAATTAAATCAATAATATTAAAGGCTGTGTGAATTCAGACTTTTAAACTTTGAATAGAATCTGAATCTGGGTATGATTCATACTCGGATTCGTATTATAACTTTAAAAGGTTCACACAGGCTTCATGATAATAAATAAATAAATTAGTAGTTTTATATTTATTTTATATAGCTATATAACGGCTTTTTTCCCCTTTAAGCCAAATTATAGACTACCTTCATGTTATTTCTCTAACATAACTGATCGTACAGCTTAAAATAATGCAAGATCAGGGAATCCGTCACCCAACTTACTCTGACAATTAATCTAAATTTTTTAAAGTTCTAATGATAAAATAAAAAATATAGAAACACACAAGAATTGAAACTAATGGCTGAACATATAATTTTATTTGAATATTAAATAGTCAAATCTGATATTTGTTGTGATAACATCTTTAAAGTTTTTATTTAGATAGGGGTAAGAACTACCTCGACAAGTAGAAAAGTTCAAATAATAATTATATTTGACATCGCGTCTTAATACCAATTCCAGAAGTATGTATTTTAATCATGCAATATATTAAGAATTAGGAAGATACCATTTGTGAGAAATGTTCTTGCATTTGATTAGAAAAAAGAAACCGTGGGAAACTTGATGAATTAACACTCGCAGCACATCCGGTTGGTATTTGAACTTCAAACTTCACATCACCGGTAAACCAGACAACGTGAGCCTGACATTTAATTCGCGTGACCACCAATTATATGATGGATTGTCTTTAAAATTGAATAATTAAAGGTTTAATAGTTTTTGAATCATTTAACACCTCGTCTCCTTATAGTTTACCAAGTCCATAAAATGGACACCGAATCATCGTCCATGTGTGACAAGAGTCACGTGCTGTTCTCTGGACTTTCCCATTCCGTCGTAGAACCGATGAAACGCTGAAAAGGGGTTTAAGCTGTGGTCAAGACATTCATCGCCATGGCGTCTTTTACAGACGGCACGTGAGAAACGTCAATAGAGGTGGTAAAGTCGCTCCTATCTTGTAGGATATTCTAGGGTGAGTTTTACGATCCCAGCCAACCCTAGAGTTGACCATTCCTCTGAGCTGAGAGCGATGTTAAGGGAACATTCTTGATCTAAAGGCTTCCCCTCTCCTTCTTCCTGAAAACGGTCGCTGTTGGTTTTACTGTCGATGAAACACTAAACTGGATGCTGTTCTGTGACTACAAAATAGGTTTAGCAGATCTTTTGGTCGTTATTTTTTTGGGTAGAATTTGAAATATCTTAAATGTGAGAACTGATATGTTTTATTAAAGTAAATATTAGTTTCTTTCCATTGAAAGTTAAATTGGTCTTTTTGCTAAAGTGTTTGTAAAAAGTTATTAGTTAACTCCCCTAAATTATTCGTTAAACTATGAATATTATTAGAGGTATTAAAATGTAATACATTAATTTTTATCTTGCCGAAACGTAACGATAAGATAGCGAAAATTACATCATTTGTTAGCATAATAACAAACTACACAAGAGTCTCAAATATCCGAAATAGACGGGACTTCCAGGATGTCATGAAACTGAAATGTAGGATAATATAGAAACAAATGGAGGGGCTCCATGAAAAAAACTCAAAATTAAAATAAAATTCATAATAGATATGACATATAAATTAATAATTACTCCAAAATATAAATTATGGGATAAATTACAAAACTTTTACTGTATTCAATTAAATAATTTTTTTAATATATTTTGTAATATTCAAAATGCAAAAGTAATTATTTAAAAATTTGGTGATTTATGTTTGTTTTCCAAATTTGTTTCTCTTCCTTGTGGCGGGGTCACGTTAATAGCATTTTATATTCATATTGGATAATCGGGACTGATGTATTTCTAAAGTGGATATAATACAAATCACTTAATACAAAAAAATAACACCATTCTAAATGGGTAAATAATGAAATTTTGTTTACAACTAAAATCAGAATATGAATATATTGAATAATTTATCAATGTTTGCAGAATATTCTTCCTTGACACTAAATTTAAATTTGTTAGACAATATAATAGGAGTAAATTTTTCACAGATTGAGATTATATCTACTATCTCTTTTGTATCCTCTATTTTTATATTAAATATTTAAGAAAATGCATTACTAACACATTTATTAATAGCTATACACTTACATATAAATACAGTCTACATTTTTAATAAAATTTTCTATTCTATAAAAAAAATTATGAGTATTAATTAACTTAAGCTATTTTCAAAAAGCAAAAAAAGTTTACTTTTCTCAAGTATCGCTCGAAGGTAATTACATTTACATATTTTTGAGAGGTATAAAACATTATTATTAAATTCATGATGGTGGATGTAGCATGTACAACCAAACTTACATATGAAGGACATTATCTGAAAATTAAAAAAGCTACTATATTTACTTTCACGTAATCATACTTCAATTCATGAGATACAGAGCTGTCAAATATATTACATGATATAACTAATACCTATAAAATAACACAAAAATGATAACAATTCTACTATTCTTAACGGTATTTAAATATGCTTTTTTTAAAAAAAAAAAAACCTCTTTCTGTGAAAATTGGCAAGTACGTATCGTTGTTTTCTTTGACACATCATTTTAAAGTCAAAGTTTACAAAATTTACTTTTAAAATTATGAACGCCTTAAGATGAGTCAGATACAAAACTTTATACAGTACTGTGATGCGGGATGTATACTCAAACAGTGAAAAAGAAACAAAAGATTTTAGCTCCAAACTTATTTTATGCCTTACATGGATTTTCATGAATTTTGACAAAACTTAAATATTATGTTTGTAGTTCATATAAAATATTACAATTTAAATAATAAACAATAGCTTTCCAAATCATTTTAAAATCAAAGACTATATCTATTTGTATTTTTAAACTACGTTTTTCCTAAGGGCTATTAATAACTGGGGTGAGGATATTAAAGCAAGTGCAACTAAATTAATTTTTAAAAATCGATGATAAAAGAAACCCCTTAAATTACCTTGGAACCACACCTGGCTCACCAGGCCCAACCCTGCCTATACGCGATTAGGTTATGTTCAGATTTGTCATTCAAAGCCAAGTGTATCCACTTCGTTTCCCATTTTCTAGCTATAATTTTTCACTTAATCTAAATTTGAGTTCTGGTGTCAGAACTGATCCAGTCAGGCATTAGGTTATGATAAATATAAATTATAGCACCTTAGAAACTCGATCATCTTTGTGAATTACAGATTTCATCTTCGAATCCATTTCTTGGCTAGAAGAAGTAGGCTTTGCTAAATATTCTGAAATAAAATTGTTTGTGAAATACAGTATAGTAGAATGCCAGCCCCCGTTCCCCACCCTAGTTCCCTCAATGGAGGAGAACAATGCACCCACCTCATTACCAACCAAACGTATTCGCACTCAGTAGTTCGGGTGAACACCGCAAAAGGTTATCAGAAAAGAGAGGAAAACGAGTGAGATGGAAACATTTTATACACGTTATCTAGCGAGGGCTACAGTTGGGAGATCTCGAGCCCCTTGACGCTGTGCGTAGCATTCCAGTCTGAAAACAGACTCTCTTTATTACAATTACAGTTAGGTCTCGCGCTATCTTGGTCGAACGAGCAGAATGGTACCACTACTATACCGACTACCCTTACAATTAACTGCTTCCACCCTCCCTCTTCCTTCTATTTCCTACGGCCCTTTCCATACAAATTCTGGATTATATATTAATTTAATTAACACAGGCAGTGGACAATAGATTATATATGAAGAGGAGAGAGAGGTGGGAGGTGTAAAGGGTACAAAGGAGTTTCCTATTTCCCTTTGTTTGGAAACTCTCAAGCTGCCTTGAATAGCAAAGGGAGTCCAACCTCTGTTCTAACACAACTAGAACATTCAATAAATATTTCTTCGAGCGCGGTAACTTTTTTTTCTTATTCTCTCTAACATCCCCTCCTCTTTCTACTCTCTTTTCTTGTGCTAAGTTTACGAGTTGGTTTCATGTACTTCCACAAGTAGCTCAACATTTAATGTTTTAGAAGTTTTGAAGGCTACGAATAAGAAAAAAGAAAAGGGAATCTGAACAGCACGTGAAAGCCAAGACAATAAATGACTTCTGTGCATAAAAACAGAACCTAGTTATGAATACAGAAAAAAATTAAGATATAGAATGAAACTATCGTTTAACTTTAACTAGTTTCAAATTATGGCTAGGTTTTAATCAATAAATCTTGATGTTGAGTTTGTATTGCAGTCCTTTGTCTAAGAACACCGATTATATTCAAATACAGCTAGTGCTCAGGCTTTAAATAACTCGAAAGTTCATGGCCCCCAAACCTTAAGATCACCATTCACTTATTACTGAGACCCCTTCATCGAATCCCTAACTTGGCCTCCCACTTCTTCAAATACTTTTTCACATTTTCCTCCCATTGTACTATCTTACCACGCCTTTTATCACACATACGTGTCACATGACAGATTCATATCAGCCTGCGATTCTTGATCATGCTAAATATGTTTGGGGAAGATTACAAACCATTCGTTTTTACATTATGTAGCTCTACCTATTCTTCTGTTTTTTACTCATGTTAAAATATATTAAGACATGTATTATTTTACTTCTGGTCATTTTTTATTATATGAAATTTGTTTCAATGTAAATTTTAACATCGTGGTTATTAACGACAAAATCTTAGTGATAGAAATAAAGAGGGTGGCTTAGTACAACTACACCAGCACTAGCTTAGGGAGAGGATGGGAAAACCACTGCTATAATTATTTTTAGCACCACGTCTTACTACCCGTTCGGTTTATACGCTTAGGTTCTAATTACGCTAGTGGGTTAGGAATTAGGAGGGTTTTATTTAGAGGAAGTAACCCCACATTTGTGTGGAGAGAGAGTATACATTTTTTTAGGAAAAACCATCCCAGTTCCCTCAACCGAGTTTCGAACCTCGATATCCCCGTTCTCGGTAGTCTATCTCAACACGAAAATAGCACTTTAGCTAACTATGCCACTGAGGCGGGTCACTGCTATAAATCACATTGAGGAAATTATCCCCCACTATACCTGGCCATGTTTCAATCCATGACCTCTAAGTCACCAATAATCCATTTCAGTGAGTTTAACGTTGAAGATTGCTTGACCACTGATGCGGGTTCCACTGGTAGATTCATTTAAAATTAACCAAATATCAAACAAACTTATCTAAGAACTAAATCAGGAGTGGGCAACCCCATCGCCAATCGCCACAAGTGGTGAATCTGCCATATAAGTGTGTGGACAAATTTAGTTTGTCAACTCTCATAGTAGAATAAACTTTTTCCTGATGGTGTGTGCTTGTGCTAGCTTGATATTTCCTACACATCGTTGAAAAGCATTCCTCATATATATTGAGTTCAAATACTCGCCTATTTTTATATAACTTGTCACAAGAAAGGATTGTAATAATTCGCAAATGTCTTACATTTTCATTTCAAAACATTTTCATCATTTACGTCTGAGTAAATAAATAGTAAATTTGTATATGTTTTAAATAAACTTGATCAAACAGTGTGTGCTGTTTAAAATGTTCGATTGAGCAATCCAATTTCTCAATTTATACATTGTGTGACCAATTTCACTTCTCAATCGCCTCAACAGTGACTACATTGTTATATATGCTGCCCACCTTGGAGCTAATAATATACATTATGACTAATAACTAGTTGTTTGAAAATTATTTTTAATACAGAGATATTTAAGGAGTAGTTTTTTAAATTTTGCTTGGTAAAATAAAAATAGGAAAACGCTGGGTAGTTTCGCAGTATTAAGTTTATTTGCCTTCAACTTCTAAATGAAGTAAAAAAATAAATTTTACAAAATATTTTACTGTTACTAGGATATCTACTTATGTGTATAAATTATTTTTTAAATAATATTTCACAATATAAATGTATCTTAAAGAACTCAGTTAAAAATAATGTATTCTTGTGAGTTTTGAAACACCCGTTTAATTTCGTAGTGATACCAGTTTAATTTCGTATTATATCTAAATATTGTTTAAAAATCCTCTAAAATTTAAATTAAATATTAAAAATTATTAAAAATATTATATATTTATAAGTTGTGTCTACCTATAATAATATTTAGTTAGTATTGAAGAAAAATAAGGTGTGTATTAGCTTTTTTATAAGAAAACAGCTCAATTATTAAAAACTAAAAACCAATTAGCATTGGCTGAGGAGGACTACTCCAAATTGTCTCTAGGAATATCCAAGTTTCAAAAAAAATTCAGGGGAAGTAATTTTCTGAATATCTGTTACAAGAGTAGACCTTACAATTTTCAAAAACTTTATAAACGAAGACCACTACTCATAGTATCAAGGACATTAACTGGGGGAGGTGAGGGTATAAAATGTATACCCTAAAAAACCTTGTTATTTATCCAACCCCTTACCCTCTTACACAAACAAAGCTCCACTATTTCTGAGCAAAATAACTATGTTCTTATTGCTTAGGGTTTAATAGTGTCCTAACGATATGTCATAAACTTTCGATTTTGAAACCTCAATTAAACTATCCTAACCTTTATAGGCTTATTCAGTTGTAATCTATTAAATTAATTGTTTGTTTTTGTTTAGTAAGTAATTAACAATTAATCTAGCCCTAAACAAATTTTAACATTAACATTAAATGTATTAAATAATAATTTTAGATAAACAAATCATAAATTTAGTTGAAAGTACTTGCAATTTAATTTATTGCTGAAAACTCGAAAGAAAAGCTTAAAAACAACTGGCAACAAGCATTTACAAGCTGAATTCTTTCGAAAAAAAATGAAAATTATAGCTTAAAATCTCCATCGTGTTGTAATTCAAATCATAATAAGGACATTAATAAATGAATTCAACAAAATAATGTTTAAAATGTTCAAAAAAGACAAGAGAGTTTCACAAACAAGATAAAAACACAATTTTCTAACATTAATCTATTAAATTCCACAAAAATCCACTAGAATTCACCAAATCTTACAGAAAAAATTTGACGTTGTTTCGTTTGGTATTGCGATCTAGAAGAAGTATATTCTGAGCCCATACTCTCTAGTTAATTTCGCAATAAAATATATACAAAATATAGGCCACTAGTTTTGAAATTCAAAGTAGGCGTAGTGTTTAAGACAGATAACATACATAGACCCGAACAATTGATCTACCAGATCAAAGTCAAACCTATTACCCCTAAACACACAAAATAAACAGGCTTAAAACCCTATTTTATAATAAATTTAGATAGTCCTGTTCCAGAAATAATAAAAGTCTCGCTTATGTTAAACATTGGGAGAATATTTGGAACACGAAACAAAAACTAGACAACAAATTTGAAAATATTAATAACTTCTTCAAATGTTTAGAGTTTAGAGCGTTAACTGTGGCACAGCCTATGAAACATCTGCCGTTAGAAAGAGCCATCTTTGTGAGCAATGCAAATAACCCTTCTTCTTTTTATAAAAAAAACCTCTCTTACTTTTTTTGTACAGCTACTAATAAATGGAATCTCTTAATTAAACCTAGTCTAGTTGCTTGCTTCAAATAAGTTTCGTAGTCTTTGATATCCGCCCCCAAGCAATTGCTTTTACTAAGTTCTTTTACGGGGTGGAACTTCAAAAGCCTTCTAACCTCAGCTCTATAGAGTTTTAGTGGGGATTTTTTTTTTTCACAAGTACAAGTGCGGGAATTATACAGATGAGATATTTCGGTTTTAGTATTTAATAAACACAACTTAAACGAAAGATTGAGAATTAATTCTAGAAAATTTAAATTTATAATTTAAGAAATTAATACAAAAGAACATGGAATATTTGACTGTAAGCTATAAAAAAAAATAAACAAAAAAAATTTGCAGTTCAAATTATATCCAAATAATAAAATAACGGGGATAGTTTGTTATTTGGGAAAAATCATTATATCATAACAGCTAAATAGCTACCCTCAAAATCTTTATATATAAATATATTTGTTTATGTTAATATTATTTTGTTATTATATAAGAATTCTGAGGAAATAATTTTACAAATGCTTGGAGGATGAATGGAAAATCACTTTTATTAAATATTGAATCCACCCAGCCAAGATACAATATTAGACCTGTCTACCACTGCAAACAGAACAAAATGAGATGGTCGTCATTATCTGCAAGTTCATCTGGTCATGTGTCTTCCTCCCTTGCCTGAACGTCAAAGGAAGAAGAGGGTGGCTTGAATATTTATTGATCCATGAACGAGGTGTGGGAAGAGCCAATACTTATTTGAAAGTGATCTCTAATATAAATCTCCAAACATTCACAAGGAACAATATCTGAGGTATCAGTTTATATTAAGTTCACGTGAACTTTACATTATGCAATGTTATAAGTTAAGATTTATGAATTTTGAATTACAAATGTATTTATTAATTCCATTAATCTACTAACCACATTTAAAATGAGCTTAATAGAAAACCAAACTCATGACATATCTTTATAAATTGGGGGTACACTGAGGGGTACATTGAATCTTACTACACTTTTGAGTTTAATGCAATTCTAAGATAATGAGTTTTGGAAGATTAAGATAGAATTTAGAGGAAATGAACCTGAATCTACGTATAATAAAAGTGGGAAACCATTTAGATATAAAAACACCCTCAATATATCCAGGGGCGAACTGAACCTGACCTCTCCGTCACTAACAAAACAAACTATATCAGTTTGACATTTAGTCCAGATGTCCTCTAATGTGGGATAAGGAGTAGTATAATATAACGTGAAATAAGGATAATATTTTGCAGTTTTTATAGTAAAACATTATTTGAACAGAATAAATTAAATATTGCTTAAATTGATTCAAATAGTTTATCTACACATTCTAATATCAAGAGTATCTTGATAGTTATCATTAACATGAAAGAACTTGATTATACACTTTTTAAATGGAGATATAATGGTTTCAATAAAATTTCAGGATGCTCATGACAAATAACAAAACTGTCGATGTTATCCATGTATAGAAAATTAAGCTAAATGCATCAAGTGAGGCAGTATTTTATTTATTTGGCCAAAATGGTTTTCTGTTATAAAGAATTAAATCTAACGGACTTTAACTTGTAGTCTTCTAAGGACCGGTCTTATGACTCCTGAATAAACATTAATCTGGCCGATAAATATTTTAACCTAGTCGATATGTTAAAAGTGCCTCTTATGACTGACAGATAGCATTTATCTGCCAGGTAAAATTTAATCATCCACCACATTTTTATCAGGAGGTTTAAGTACCTGATAACTTTTATCTGAAAGTTAAAATCGGCGCTGCCATAGTGACGCGTTGTTTTTCATTATGTTTAGCCTATCAGTATCTGTTTTCAGGTTAAAATATTGGTTCAAGTGTTTAGTAGGCACAGGCTTAGGCTCCAACTTATATATATAAAGTTAGAATAATCATACTTAGCACCACGTCTTACAAGCCATTCGGGTTATACGCTTATAAAGTTAGAATATTTAACTCACACTTTTATAAAAACTGACAAGCTAGTTGTATAGGTTATAACGTTTCCCGTCACATGTAACTCCATTCAGATATTTAGCCTGGCCCGCTAAAGGTGTATTTACTTTATTTGGTAACATGCCCACAATAGTCTGATACTTCCAGTGATGTTGAACGTAAACAGTGCCTACTTCACCCGCTAGGGCACTTCAAAAAAATAAATCCAGCGGTGCGATTAAATTATCTGTGACCTACGTCAGAACATGATCGGTAAGCTGTTGTTTAGGTGAATGAGACAAGTTTTTGTGTGGGAAGTCCAGTGGTGTGGTTTCGTCAGTGTGTGTTGGACTTGAGCGCTTGTGCTGAGAAGACCCTCTGTCTCCGTTGGGAGGATTTGGTGCTAATATTTAGTGGCAGAGGTAAGGTAGACCTTTTAATGTTATTTAATTACTATTTTATAAATTAATTGCCTGTTACAACTTTCAAAGTTGTTCCAATTTTAGTAATGTTTACAAACCTTCCACGGTTCTAATGGGACTAAAATGGAATAATTGACCGGTCGTGCAGGGTGAAAACAACGTTGTGTAAGACAGTTTAATATTATAGAACCCTTTAATTTGATTGAATTAAGTGTTTTTTAGGATAATAATTTTCTTTCTAAACTGTGATATTTGACTAATTGTGTCCGTGATGGATATATATGTGGCAAGGTTTTGGGGAATAATATTTGATGTCAACAAGTTGAATTATCAATTATATGTTACTATGGAGTATGATTATATTGATCACTTATAATTTGCCCTAATTAGCACTACCTGTATGATAACTACATAATTGGGTCAGAATCTTTTATTTACTTGTTATATATTTTTAACTATTCACCTAAAGGTCAGGTGTTATTGTATGAGGCGAGGTGTTATAGTAATGATAATAATCTTTTATGAGTAATAAACTTTGCATTTGAAGAACAGGGCTGAGACCTACATAGGGTAATATTTGCTGACTGTTACCAAATTTTAAGTACTTAAATTCAGAGATTTGATGTTTATGAACTTATATAGTGCAAATATATCTTCTTTTTTTTCCATAAGCTCGTGTGTTCAAAAACTAAGCCTATTAGTAAATTACTGTAATAAAAAGGACAGATAGTTTTGGAGCTGTAATTTATCATTTTTATATAAATAATGTTGAGTCGTAAAATTTTAGTGATATTTATAACTTTTAAATGTACTGATAATTTATAGAAACGTTCTCCTTTGGAATAGTTTGTTTATTGTTTGTCTTTGTCAGGTCTAGTTGTATTATGAGAAACTAAATACTTGGATTATTGAGGTATTACCGGTTCTAAAAACATTCTGAATAGGATAGTGCCCCGCACTATTATTTTGTGGGAAATTCAAGACCTTTTTTTATTAAAATTGTTTGATATCAAAGTTAATACTTAGTATGTTGTTATAACGTCATTTTTTTTATTAGACTTATATTATACATTTCGTAGCTTTAACTAAAGCTGGTAATTTACTTTTTTAAAGAATTAGATGTATTGTTGGAACAATACTATTTACACACGGGGTTTGTAGGGTTTTTGACTCGGCGTCGGGGAGTCTGGAGTTTGTTTCCCGGACTGTGTTCTGCCAACTACAAACCACAACCACGATACTTCAGTGGTTGCCTACCCATGACCGGTGATCTGAGGCACTCACGAGTGAAGTTTTGCCGAGTTGCATACCAACTTGAAATTGTTTAGAATTACTTTCATGTGTAATAAAATTTGGGCTACCTGGATTAATATTGAATTTTATATTAATTACCTAAGGATTAGAGCTTCCTACATAATAGAACGATATTGTGATATAAAGAGGAATACTCCTCCCTTATATGAGTTGTTTTAATTTCGAGAATTATTACACTAACAGCATGGGAAGATTTTCATGGTTTGGATAAACTTTAGTCTGCCTTATTTAGGAGCAGGTTTTGCAGATTCAATCAGAGTAAACATATGAAGGCCTGTGGGTATGATATTTATTGGTGGTTTAAGTAGAGGGCAGAAGTTGATCCCTGTCTGAACGGTCACTTATCAGTCTGGGTCTGCCTTACTAGGAGGAGTGTTGATATTCAAACTTACATCTTGCGAATGAACAAATTTCTCGTTATAGTTCATGTTTACTACCGCCAACGAGGTGGCGCCCAAAATTCAAAACTCCCCTGGGGCGACCTTGAATGTAGTGTGACCATTACCAAAAGCTCCATGAACCCGCCCTTCTCCACTGATTCAAACCGGAATTGTCATAAGGTATAGTTGTATAAGAACAAATTATTTAAATGCGAGTACAATAAACGATGTACCGAACTTTTGACCACATTTTGGTAGACACCAAAATTAATACTTGTAAAACAACCTATCTTCTGCACCCAAGTGACGCCATCTGTTTACTCGCACTCATTTTAGCCACCTTTATTTAACAACATGCTGAGCGTTGTAGCAACTAACCAGATTGTACGCATGTGCGCACCAGTAAAATTGGTACCAACCAAGCCTTTAATGCATAAAAATATATCTATCCTACAGATAAGATACTCAACTATCCAGCAGATAAATTCAGTTCATAATACGCGTAAAATATTAGAGTGGCTGATAACGTTTATCTGATAGAAAACTTTAAACTCCCGATAGCAATATGTATCCGGTTGTCATAAGACCGGCATTAAATATGCTATTTTGTTAACATTTTATTTGTGTTTTATGTGTTCACTTTCCAAAAAAAATAATTCTACTAGTCGTTAAATCCCATAAAATTATATTTGGTTCCAAAACCCTCCCTCTAATCTTTTACAAAAACCAATACAAGACCTACATAAATCTATGAATTTAAATGGCAAAGATAGTTAGTTAAGTCATGGATGGCTCCCATTCTTGAGGCGGTAATCAGCAACCAGTGTATCGTTTAGTTCCACACACCCATAATATATTCTACATTAATTTATGAGTGAAGAAGGAACCTGGGCACGTGAAGATTCCTGGATAGCTCATAGTACGAGATCCGACTGCAGAATTAGTGCACTCATCGAGTGTTTGCTAAAAATCAAATTTTTAGGCATATTTATGATTAGGAAAATATATATCTACCAAGGTGCCTATAAAAATGTGGCCGCTACTATTTTTAATTAAATTATTGCAAATTGATTTTTCGGAAAAAATTTCATTCGCTGGTTTTTTAAATAAAATATCGTCCACTTTACGGCAATATACATGGAAACTGTGGAAAATCACGGTTGCCGTTGCGCACTTGGCCGCACCTTTTCGCAGCCAGGTGTAAACAGGTATGATTTTGATACGTTTATACGTTCATAACGTACATTTATTGTTTGTATATCAAATTAAAGCTAATTTTTTTCTGCTTATTATGATATACGGTTGCTTAATTAAATCTGGCCGCAAATAAGGGTTACTGCATATTAAAGATGGTAAATATTTAAGATAGAGTGAAAGAGAGCTAGCGCGTAACATCATTAGTCAGACGAGGATAGTGATTGCCAGCTGGACGACACTTTAAAGCCGTTGCGCATGCGTCGAATGCTAGTGTTCTCAACTGAACAGCTGCGAATTTTCATTCTAACATAAAAACCACGCTGTTTTGGAGTTCGTACCTGAAAATTCGAAAATTTTAGTGAAAACTACAGACACTGACGTTTTAATCATTTTACTAGGTAATATGCATAAATTTCCTAATTTGCAAATTTGGTTGGCAAACAGTACATCAAAAAAAAATAATAATAAGGACGAAGTTTACATAAACTGTACGGACTTATCAATAAAATTAGGCGCAACTTTATGCCATGCTCTTCCCGCTTTCCACGCATACACGGGTTGCGACTACATGGCTGCATTCTTCAACAAAGGGAAAGTTCGGCCCTTGAATGTTTTTATTAAGCACCCACAAATTCAACAAGTTTTTGCGTCTTTGACAGATCCCAATGACATCTTTGATGAAACCAAAATTGATGCAGTCCAAGAGTTTACGTGCCTTATATATGGACTCCCAAAGTGTCAAAGTGTAAATGCTGCAAGAGTTTTTTTATTTTACAAAATGTACGCTTCGAAACAGAATAATGAAAAATTTATGAAAAGAGTTCAAGGTTTCGACTCAACGCACATTCCATCGTGCTGGAAATCGTTGAAATAGAAATTATTGCGGACAATCTTTGTTAATTCGATGTGGTTAAATGCCACTGAGTCAGATTGCATCAAGTTCAGCGCAGAAAATAATGGTTGGCTGCTGTTAGATGGTTTTCTAAAACCAACATGGTTCCAGGGAGACTCAACTCAAGCGCAAGTTGAGAGTGTGCTATGTCACTCGAAGAACAAATCTTCCGATAATGACGACGATTCTGATATTTGTAATAGCGATGAAAGTGATAGCAGCGATAATAGTGTAAGTGAAAGCTCCGATGATTCAGATTTTTAAATAAGAGTCACGGAATTATAAAATACATTTTTTTAATTTTTAATTTCCTTAAATGTTTAATTAATATGTAATCATGTGTTGAATATTTGAATAAAACATCATATTTTTTCAAACAGTACTTGCACAAAAAAATTTACTTCTTACATAAGGAACCTTGGTTTCATTTTTCACCAATAATAATTTTTTGTCGTAATTTTTATAGTTGTCATTTTGAAAGAAACAAAATATTTCTTTTGGAGTATTTATTAAGTAGTCCCTACTGCTGTTTGAACCGGTGGTTGAGAACACTAGCATTCGACGCATGCGCAACGGCTTTAAAGTGTCGTCCAGCTGGCAATCACTATCCTCGTCTGACTAATGATGTTACGCGCTAGCTCTCTTTCACTCTATCTTAAATATTTACCATCTTTAATATGCAGTACCCTTATTTGCGGCCATATTTAATTAAGCAACCGTATATCATAATAAGCAGAAAAAATTAGCTTTAATTTGATATATAAACAATAAATGTACGTTATGAACGTATAAACGTATCAAAATCATACCTGTTTACACCTGGCTGCGAAGAGGTGCGGCCAAGTGCGCAACGGCAACCGTGATTTTCCACAGTTTCCATGTATATTGCCGTAAAGTGGACGATATTTTATTTAAAAAACCAGCGAATGAAATTTTTTCCGAAAAATCAATTTGCAATAATTTAATTAAAAATAGTAGCGGCCACATTTTTATAGGCACCTTGGTAGATATATATTTTTCTAATCATAAATATGCCTAAAAATTTGATTTTTAGCAAACACTCGATGAGTGCACTAATTCTGCAGTCGGATCTCGTACTATCAGTGGTTAGAGCATTGGCGTACTGAGCCAAAGGTCCCGGGCCCGATTCCCGTTTCCAGGTGTCATTTTTCAATTTAAAAGAATATTTAGCTATTAGTAACCTGTAGGTACAATAACATACCAAATAAGAGGGGAGAAAAAGTTATGTTAAAGTAAAATCCCCTACAGATAAAATGTAAAATAGTTGGCCTATGTAAAGTGTATAAGGTCGGAATATATCCCATGGCCTCTTGGTTAATCCTCAAAAGTGATCATCACAATGCCAACTCAAATTATCTGACATTCAAACCCTACCATAAAATAAGTTAAATCTCATTTAATTATAGATTCTACTCCCGTGGTGAGTTGAACCAAATAGAAGGATAGACAGAATATTGAAATGGAAAGCAATTCACACACCCTATAGTATAACATGTGAGTTAAAGATTTGTAGGATACAAGGACATATTATTAATTCTATAATAACTAATAAACGACGAAAGAGAATATTTCAAACACAAGCTTAATATTTTTTAAGCTTAGCTTTAAGGTATCATACAGACTTTCAAAACTAAGAAAATATATTATATGGGTCTTAAACAATGTATTAATTTTAATGTAAACCACTTTGACGCTAGCAACATACTTACATTAATTATGGGAGGCTGATAAATAGTAGAGCTTCTGATTATTTACCCGCATTTGCGTGGAGGGATAGTGGGAAACCGTTTAGGAATGTATTTCATAGTATAATTAGATGATATTCAAACTCCAACCAACCTATTAATGGCGAACCAGAAATTAAGAAATAGACATTTGTTCACATTCCCACAGATGTGGGCCTTACTCACTTTAGTTAAATAAATATTTTGAACAAAGTACTTTCACGAATTTGTGTTGTTCTTAAATATCCGTATAATTTTTTATAAGTATTTGTGTTCTTGACAACTCACAGAATTAACTTTTTGTGAGGTGTGGATGTGATGAAGATATAAAGGAATGTTAATAAGTTGTCAAATTTAATGAAATAAACACTAGTAGCAAATTAAAAATGTTTACTGGTAGGTAATTATATTAAGAGCAACACTTAGCGCTTATTCGACCTTACTTTTAAATGTTTTCAAGAGTGTGTTCATAGTTGCGTAGCAAAAACTCATCTTAACGATGATTTTAATTTCATGGTGCCATGACTCCAGTGGGGAACTGTTATTTTCCGTGATGGTTGAGGCCCACATTCTAGGATATTACAAAGCTTGGCGGGTTGCGTCAAATAAAATGTTGATGTGTCTTGGCAGAGCGTGGCCTCGCGTGATCGTGGTAAGGGCCAAAGGGCATCAAACTGCTCGCACCACAGATACACACCACATTTTGAACAAGACTGGTACAAGGGGATTATTGTATTGAGGGGACATTTTTAAAACCAGATTATTAGAGCTTATATAGTGAGCTTTTGTAAAAATGATGGAAAGTTAAAGGTATAATTAGTGTTGAAAAAATTGTAGGAAAATACGCGAATGCAGACAAAACAAAACATACTTATAATTATATTGTAGAATAAATTAAATATATTATTATATTAAAACATGTCTAGACTCAATAAAGACCTTGTTAATACGGAAAAAGGGAAAGATAAATAATTTGGGGGGGGGGGGGATATGAGATTAATCTATATAAAATGAAAAAATGTATGAATATTTGTTTGTTTTTTATTGTATACATTTTTAATTACTTGTTAGTTTTATTTTATCTCATTCAACCACTCGAAGCGTGATCGTCAAAATAATCGAACTCAAGATTTTGATAAATATCGAACTTTTATAGTCCCCTGAAACTGAAAACTAGTTTTAACGATGTCGTCTGTATGTCTGTATCTCGGCCTTCAGACAAAATATTTTTACCAACTAAGCTAAGACCTAGTATCTAGGATTTTTACAAGGCTAGCCATAGGGATTTATGGAATTAATATCTAGACAGAACATAAAGGGTAGTTTACTGACGGACAAAAAATCATTAAATTTGATTTTCTCAACATTTTCTCTAGCGACGTTAGTATATTTTTGTATCGAAATATGGTTTAATATTACAAACAAAGTGGCTACTATCGTTCTGCCATAAGAATTACTTTACATCTGTGGTAACTTCCAATTTTGATCATATTGCGGCAATTATTTCACACACATCATAACTTATCATTGTAAATTTGTAGTACAATTATAAATAAAAATGAAGTATACTTTTAATTAACCAAAAGTTTCTGAGCTATAAGCAAATTATATAGAATTTTATGGTGTAATTTGAAATTGATTGATTAATATGCTTGCTCTTTGGTGGATATAGAGGTCCCTCTTTCCTTAATATTTATGAAACAGTGAATAGTATTTCATTTATGCTTTTCAACGGAGTGTTTCTGCAAAAAGTACTTACTATCATTTAATTTCACAAAACTTCTAGTTTTAAAACGGGTCTCTCTTAAGTTAAAAAGAAAGAAATTAGGTGTAATGCACTGTACGATCATTTTATTGATATGCGCAATTCAATTCGAAAATGGAATCCAGTTAAATAATTTGAAATATTACCCAAACTGAATAGTAGTTTTGATTGTATTATTTTATGTTGATGAATAATATTACATTGTGTAAACATATAAAGATTAAGATACTAAATTTAATTTACGGTTGATATTATTCCTAAAAATCTATTAACATATTTTGGACCAAGCTTCCAAATCAAGTTATTATCAGAACATGCCATTCAATCACTACATAGTTTTCTAAATTTAACATGAATGTGCTAATCTCACCCCATTTACTCTTTCTTAAAGAATGATATTATGGGAATACATTAAAAGCCAACCCATATTGTAAACGTTGAGGTAGGCTTGTTTTTTTTATATCTTCAGGTAACCCAAGTGTACATAGTAGAATAAAATATAAAATATTGAACATAAATATTTATTTAACCTCTAGATAGTTTTCCAGATGAAATAAATTGTTACAATTGTTGTTGAAGTGAATTTCAAGCTGGTAAACTATTATTCTTTTAGATTACCTGATTAATGATAAAACACATTTTTTTAACAGTTATTTGGTGTCATTTACGCTTTCTTAGTTTGTGTTTTAATTTTTTTTGTCAAAAAATATTAAACAATTTGTGTTAGGTTTGTATTGCATACTTTTAATTCAAATAACTTTATTTGATATTCAACAAAATTTACAAAAAAATACTTCGTTCGCTTAACTTTAGTTGGGAGGGATCATTATTCTTAGTCAGAGATAGTAAATCAGATTTTACTTGGAGAGATAATAGAAAATGTTATACCATACATACAAAGACGTTGTCTAAAAGATATAAATTAATTTCCTATGTAAGTTGATTTAGTTTTTATTCGATGAGTTTGAAAGATATAAAATTGAAAATAAAACCATAAAATTATTAAATAATTAAAAAAATTCTTAATTAGTAATTAAAAATTATTTTTTGTATAATAAAGAAGTTTTTTGTAATTAATTTTCCTTATTGTCTATGACTTAGGTTATTTGATTTGAACACGAAAATGACCAGTAGAAATCTTCCTGCCAAGATTCACATTAATAAAGTCCATGAAAGCATTTGTCTATAAAATAAGAAAAGCTAGTTTAAAAATGACAAACAGTATTGCGGAGTTGCAAATAACAAAATGAGTGTTTATATTTGTTATTAGAAAAGTTTACGTTTTATCAGCAGACAAACAAGTGGCCTCGCAACATGAAATGCCCGTTTTATAGCCTCTCCTATCTGGAGTGTAGTTTCTAAGAGTATTTAAGTGCGTCAATTTAAGAATAATCCCACTTTTCAAATTACTTTGAATTCATCAAGTAAGCATAAATCGATCAGTATAGCTACAATCTTTACCCAAAGAAACACTTCAAATGGACTTTGATATTGATGGAGAGTGAATTGTAAAGAGTGTTAAACAAATAACTTGTCATATGGACCCACACCCTTTGGGAGATCTTGATTTGATTCTCAGGTGGTTATGTCTGTGATGGGTAAATAAACGACATAAACATTATTATGAGTATATAAGACATTCCTCATACTCTACTTTGTTAAGACATAAATTATGATTAAAAAAATGGTTTCAGTCTGTGGTACGTCTACATACCAGGGTTACATGGGTTATTTAGGGGTACGTGAAAATATTTTAGTATTGATGGCCTATTCATTTTTTTTCTCCAAGCTACTTACAAGTTAAGCTAATAAAAATAATACTGTTTTCTTTTAAACAGGCCCAGAATCCTTATTAGTTACAATTTGACTTATTTTTCAGTCGTAATGAATTTATACTTTTAACTCCACATATAGTATAGTTATAAAGTTAATTATTTTGAAGATATAAATTGATCAAAACACACCTACTTCATTAATAAGTAATTTAAATTTTATATAAACATTTTTGAGAAGAGAGTGTTTAATTTAATATATTTATCCAACGTTCCTACTAGAGGTATTAAATTAAATGTTTCAAGGTTAATCCCAAATCAATATAATTAAACATAGAACACGTTTCCAATTATTATCTCACCTCCTAAAATTAGAATGTAATCATGACTGGTTTTGAATAGTGACACTGTTTCCTTAATCACCGTCTTACTACCTAACCAGTATATCCGCTTATTTCCTACAATGTATTGGAGATGAGTGAGGTAAAATTTAAAGGAAATATACCCTCATTTACGTGGAGGGATAGTGGTAAGCTATTGATAGAATAAATCACTATCAGTACCCTCAACATCCCAGTAACTAGTACCAGAAAATGTGATTGGGAGGTCTTTATCCTCGTGCCCCCCTGTGTGATTCAGTGTACGTCACTGCAATAAAATCGTCAAGACCTTTAATTAAAAAATTAAGAAATGCAATTTGTTTTTTATCTATAAATATAATGGAGAGGATATTATCTCTGTTTTGTACGACTTATTTTAAACCAAACATTTAGGATTGACTGTTGCTATCTTTGATTTGTGGCCAAGAAGTTTCAAACGTTTCCTAACTAGCAGTTTTATGTTATTATCTTTGATTTGTGGCCAAGAAGATTCAAACGTTTCCTAACTAGGAGTTTTATGTTATTATCTTTGATTTGTGGCCAAGAAGATTCAAACTAGCAGTTTTTACGTTGATTTTTGTCACCATACCTTACTACCTGTTCGGGCTGTTCTCTAAGCTACTAACAAAGCCATAGTATGTTGAGACGGGGAACATTGAATTGTAGAGGGAGTGTATCTTTATTTGCGTCGAGTGTGAATGGAAAACAATTAAGGGCTAACCACACTCATTACAACCAAACAGGCTTTGAAAACGCCAATATCCCCAACATCAGCAGGCCAGCATGTTTTGAGATTTACACCTTAGACCACTCAACCAATGAAGTGAGTAGAAAGTGTTTTGAATATATATATATATATATATATTTTTTTTTTTAAATGGCACCAAAAGATTTTTATCTTTGTTTCTTGCGTCGTTTTTGCTCACGACAAATATAACAAAAAAAGAAACACGAAATCTTACGATTTTAAAAGGAGTTGGGAGGTTTTCACGAAAGCCGAACATCGACCTCCAAGAACCCTCAAGAAGAGAAAGTAAGAGATAGAGGGAGATACTCTACATTAAAATTCAAAGTAGCAATGAGGATAAAGAGAGGGGTGATTGTTACACGCCTCAAGAAAGCTGAGGGGATTTTGGTCCGAAATGAAAGGGGATGATTTTCACATGGCAATGATAATAGAGATCTAAAGGGCTTGGAGGAGAAAAAAGAGACTTCAATTGCAAAACATCTCAAGTCCAGGAGTAGATAAATGGTACAACACCAACGTACTGTAAATAATGTCTCATATTTATAGTTTATTATATTTTGCGACTAAACATTAAAAAATGTGCTAACGGTAAACTACTATGATGTATCTTTTACTTTTAATAAAACAAATATAAAGTTATTAAAATAGTGTTAAGAAAACTCCCCAGATGCCCATTCAAACAAAAAGCTAGGGCTATTTCCAATAATGCTATAAATTAAAAAAATTATATATCAAAAGTAGGCCTAAGCTGCTACCTTCAAACAATTGCCCCAAAAAACTACTATACAGTTATTTGTCATGTCAAACACTCCCTAGAAATTAATTTCTAAACAAAATATTTACAAAAATATTTGTAAATCTCGAGTTTCCAAAAAAAAAAAAAAAATTCAGTTGTAAACTCTATTTATTTAAAGTGTAGAATATAATGTTCCCTGAGGTGTGACCATATACAATCTAAATATATGGTGTGACCCAAATCCATCAAATATTTTCTGTTCTAGAACTTTTATATGAAAGTAAAAATAGTTTGCCTAACATGGAGCAGCACCAATAAACTTAAATAATTATGTATTGAGTTGAATTTATTTTAAAATGTGTTTTACTTACTGCCTGTTAGGACCATCCATGTATATTTACGGTTATATAATATATACCTGAGAATGTATATATATATATGTAAATATATTAAAAAAAATTGTGTGAGTGTTAAATATATAACATTCAAATTACAGCCATAAATTCCTATCTAATTTAAAAAATAGTCTTATTTTGCCTATATACAATTAAAATAATAATATAGTTCAATTTCCGTGGAAGGTAAGAACGAATAAATTTAGGAATACCACCTTTATGCGATTCGGGCGCTAACCTTCCCATCAACGTCAAACCAGGACAGGAAAGATTAAATTGTGTTCGTGAGCCACCGTTGCTGGTTATTAGGTTTTGCACATGTTTGTGAAGTCAATTTGTAAGTAATGATAATATACAACTCCGCAACTCCCAATTCACTTTAAATTTTTTTTAACACATTATACATTACTTTATGTTTCATCTGTCATACGTTAAAATCTTTGATGTAATACTTTTTCATAAGGTTACTTGTTTTTATAGGGTTACAGTTTTCCTTTTGTTTTTCTTTTTCTTAATTTTAATGTAATATCATAAATACTCTCAAAAATTTAACTTATTTATCCACAATTTCATGTTCTATGACTTTAATTAATTTCATATTTTAAAAGCCAATCTTGATTAAACGTTTTTAATGAATTTATTTTATTTAAATTTCTATAAATTTAACTCCTAATTCTTCATTTAACTGCTTTATCTTGGGAATTTCTCATATTGCTAGTTCCTTGCAAATAACTTCAGGAAATGTTTACTTTTTAAATGTTGATTCAAAAGAGTTTTACTTATTTTCAACATTTTAAGTTCAGTTTTTAAATAAAATTTTATATCTATATTATTATTGAAAATTATTATAAAATAAATAAGCAAATATATGAAAATAATTAGTCCCTTTTGTCCCCTTAGAGAAAGTATTGAGATCGTCAAAAAATTGAACTCAAGATTTTAATGAATCTTGACGTTTCATGACTCCCTGAATCCGAAAAATTTATTTTTTCATTTCCGTCTGTCTGTCTATACCTCCAACTAGAGCCTAAACTATTTTACCGATCAGGCTAAAACTTGGTATACAAGGTTTTCATAGGGTTACCCCGAGGTGTTTTTGGAATTGGATATCTAACCCCAAATTTAAGGATAGTTTACTGAAAGGAAAAAAGAGAAAAGGTCGATTTTCTCAAAATTGGCTTCAACAATTTTGATTAAATCTCATTTCTAAACCTTTATAAATATTATAAACAAAATTGATACTCTCAATATTTCGGCAAAATTAATTAAAGGGTTCCGGTCTGATGCGTAAATTCTCATATTTTATCATATCCCCGAAACTATTTGAGATATGAGATTACTTATCATTACAAATATGTAGTTCTATTTATAATACAAATATTTTATACGAAACATATTTTTATAAAACCAATAACTTTCAAGCTAAACGCAAATATATATATTTTTTAACTTTTCGAAAAACAAAGGGTAAGTATTGCGACCGTAGAAAGAAATCTAACCTGAAATGTTAATAGATATCGACGTCTCATGACCCCCCCGAACCCTTAAAAATGGTCTTTGTAATGCCGTCTGTTAAAACTTAAAATTAAGAGTAGTTTTTATAAAGGGCGAAAAGAGAAAAAATCAATATTCTCAAAATCGGCTCAAACAATTTTGATTAAAGTTCGTTTCTAGACGTTGATTAAAATTATAAATAAAATGGCTATTTTCATTTTCCCATGAAAATGACTCTTAGGGTACTTTACAGAAAGGGAATTTTCCGTATCTCCGCAACTATTTGAGATACTAAATAACTTATCATTGCAAAATTGTAGTTCTATTAAAAGAAAAAAACTTTTATTCGAAATACATTTTTATAAAACCAACAGTTTCTGAGATATTGTTCAATATATTAATACAATTTTGTGAGCTTTAGTTGTAAAGATATACTACTAAAGTTTTAACGCAATGATTTTATATTGCCATAGAGTAATTAAATATGTATCTCAAAAAGTTTGTTATTTTTCCTTTAACCTCTTAGGAGAAATGTTTGTACAGCAATGATCTAGCTCCATTTTAGACTCAATAGACAATATTTAAAATTTTTACTGGTCTAAATTTATAAATGAACAATTTAATATCAATGCGCTGACCTGAATATGTGCAACACTTAATAAAATGTCGATCTAAAGTCGAAACTTTAATACGAAGTGTTGACCCTCGTGGACCCAATATTAATCTTTTTTTTATTGGTCCAAACATACAAATGAGGACATTAATTATTTAAAAATAAAAATATAAAATTTAACACTTGGACTCAAAAATGTTTTACATAAGTATAGTGTAACTTATGCTTGGGTTTGCTAGTGTATACTATTTAGTTTCCCATATATATTACAAGTTATGAGAAAATATCTCCATTTTTAAACAGTAGATCAAGAAAATCCATGCGGGGTTCCGTACCATTTATTTTAAAGTGTGCTGAATAGTAGGGTTCCAACTTACGGCCGACTAACCGTTAAATTAAATACACCACTACGCTTGAGCCAAATAAATTATCGAGGTCCCCTCTAAATTTTCACTCATCTCCATGTGATGGATCAACCAACCTATAAGACATAAACAGGCATTAATGGTCATAATGGTTAATATGTCATGCTCACAATAAATTGGATTATCAGCAATGTAGGGTTTGAGGCTTGGGGCACTAGGTATAGATTTATGCATTTATTTGTCAGTGAAGTCATACCTGCTCTTCTCCACGATATATATATATATATATATATATATATATATATATATATATACCACGTCTCGTTTCCTTCCCGTTCAGGCTGTGCCCATATGTTATAAACGCTATTGTAGTACGAATGAGATAGGTAGAATATTCTCCCATTTGTGTGAAGGGAGCGTAGAAAACAATTAAGGAAGACAAACACTCTGTACACTCAGCCTTTATTCAAACATCAGTACATTCGTTCTCTATTCAAAGATCAGTACAATCAGCCTTTATTCAAACATTAGTACACCCAGCCTCTATTCAAACATTAGTACACCCAGCCTCTATTCAAACATCAGTACACTCAGCCTCTATTCAAACATTAGTACACCCAGCCTCTATTCTAACATCAGTACACTCAGCCTCTAATTCTTCAAACATCAGTACAATCAGCCTCTCTTCAAACATTAGTATACCCAGCCTCTATTCAAACATAAGTACACTCAAACTATAATCAAACATCAGTACACTCAGACTATATTAAAACATCAGTGCACCCAGCCTCTATTTAACATCAGTACGACCAGCTTCTATTCAAATATCAGTATACCCAGCCTCCTTTCAAACATCAGTACACCATGAATCTAATCATATATCATTACAACCAGCCTATATTCAAACACCAGTACAACCAGCCTCTTTTCAAACATCAGTACACCCAGCCTCTCTTTAAACATTAGTATACCCAGCCTCTCTTTAAACATTAGTATACCCAGCCTCTATTCAAACATCAGTACACTCAGACTATAATCAAACATCAGTACACTCAGACTATATTCAAACATGTGCACCCAGCCTCTTTTCAAACATCAGTACACCATGTATCTAATCATATATCAGTACAACCAGCCTATATTCAAACATCAGTACAACCATCCTCTTTTCAAACATCAGTACATCAGTACACTTAGCCTCTTTTCAAACATAAGTACACCCAGCCTTTATTCAAACATCAGCACACCCAGCCTCTATTCAAACATCAGCACACCCAGTCTCTATTCAAACACCAATATTTTCGTTACTGTAATGCCAGACCAAAATGGGATTTGCACTTAGACGACGTATCCACCGAGGAGGTTATTATGATATTATTATTTTTAATTAAAAACATAAAATAAACCTGCCAAATCTGTATAAATTAAGTTTTGCTTTTCTTCACGACTTATATACAAAGGGTGTATTATTTTGAAAAATGTACCTACATTGGTGTAGAGGGAGTTCAGAAAACCATTAATAAAATATGTGTCACTGTACACCTGGTCTGGCTTAAAATCTCTCTATCCCCGTCACCTTCGAACAAACCAGATGAATTTGATTAGAATTAACGAATAGAAAGATACTTTTTTTCAATCCAACCCGACCAAAAATAGCCTAGCCGTCAATGCGTTGACCAATGTAGGGTTTTGTTAGATTGGCTAATATTGATATACAATTCCCATTGTTAGTATCAATTATATTCTTATAATATATATTATACTTTTCATGTACTATTCCAGACGGGTATTTTACAATGAATTTTGTACCAACATAATTTATCTGAACATGTATTACAGGCTAAATCAAGTCTAATACCAGCATAGCGCCAAGTCTCCCTACCGCTAGTTCATCAATATCAAAAACTAAGCCCCCATTTAATCAATACATGTTTAGTCCAAACCAGGAATAGAACCTCATACCATTCTTTAATGGTCACACACGCTACCGATTGAATTAAATTTAAGCTCAAGCTTTATATTATCTATTAAATAATGCTTTCATTAGCTATTTAGACATTTAGAATATACTAACTATATTTATTTTAATATATTATGTACATATTTTTAAAGTTGCTACTATTATGTATCTTAGTCAAATGTCAACGAATAAACTGCCCTTAATGCAGTTGCACAAGAAATTGTATCAATTATTATTATTATTATTATTATTATTATTATTATTATTATTATTATTATTATTATTATTATTATTATTAGCACCGCTTCTTACTACCCGTTCGGGTTATACGCACTTACGCTAATGTGCAATGGTAGGGTGATTGTGAGATGAAATGGAGGACCTACAGTTTAACGTGGAATCCGAACCACGGTAGAGGCCTGGCATTCCTCACATTCACAAGTTGTGATTAATACACATATTGTCAGAGGTGAAGGAAGGGTTTGGCAATCAGATAAATCTGTGCCGGGACCGAGGATTGAACCCCGGACCCTCGGCAAAGAAGTCTGACACCTTACCCCTAGACCACCAGGTCACCTTTATCAATTATTAATTATTAACCACGTCACCTGAAATGACAGATTGAAAACTAAAAAAATCTTTGTCACTGTTAGATAAAGTGTAAGTGTATGGTTGAATGCTCGACTGGGTTGAAATTCAAGGATGAATTAAAACCCAATCTAACTGTAGTAAAACTGTAAAAGAGAGGAACATTAATCACAGTGTTCACAGATCTTGTATGGGATGGGAGAAATAAGGTAGAAGGATTGGAATGGGGGTGGAAAGCTCATTTTACTCTAACAAACACAAAATTCATTCATTCATCTTTCTAATACGAGTTGGTGGGAGGTGGAACGTTTAGCAGCTGAACAACGTTGTAACTTTGGAAGTTTCACTAAATGGGCCTGGTGTGTATCTTGAGATGAAAAGTGGCGGAAGATGTCAAAAGAGGGAACAGGGTTATGCGGGCAAAGGAGCGTGGTTTGATAGTGGGGAAGGGGAGGGAATAGGAAGAGCTGGGAAAATATACAAAGAAGTTAAAGAGGATAAGTTGTAAAACATGACTTGAAAACTAACGTAGGCTAACACAAAAACAAATCGTTTATGTATGAAAATTGATAAATTAATAACACAATTATATTTTTTCTATAAATCAATTTAGTTATTTTATATATTTTAATAATTATTATGATCAACACATAAGATTTTATTCACAACACCTTACTAGAATGGATGTATGCACAATATACATTTAATTAAAATTATGGGATAACGAATAGGTAGTAGAATGTATAAGACATCTACCAGAATTTTTACAAAGGAATACTTGTCAAACATTTTGGAAAAATCACCCATTTTATACCAGCAGGAACGTGAACCCTGACTTTCTCGTTGCCACCATGTTAGGCTAAATTAGCTTAACATTTGGTAAATGTGCACATCGATACAGGTAGTAGTGAAGTTTTTAGCCTCTGAATCCAAGGAGTAAGGTTGAGGAAAGTTATTTAAGGGAATGAAATGGAAATGAAATCACAATGTGGAAGGTCATTCTGATGTATCGAGCCTTGATTCGAAGCGAATCTCTTCCTCTTGAGTCTGGGCTGAGTACGTCAGGCAACTCTATCAAAAATACACATATATTTACACGAAATTTCCCTTCTGTCATGATTAAAAACACAGAAATGGCTTAGAAACAATTCAGATAACTTATATAACGTTAAAAATATATTTATAGCATAAAATAGGTAATTAATAGTTTAAATAAGCGACTGTAGTGATAGCACTAGTTTCAAAATATATAAAAGTTATGATAAAGGTAAACAAACTTATCCCTAATCTACGTCTTGATACCCATCCGACCTGTCAAATGTTTACACTAATCACACTAATAATGTAGGCAAGAGAATAATAGAATTTAAAAAGAGTGTAATCTTATTTATGAGCAGAAACCATTTCGTGAAATATAACCCCAATATATTCATTGGTGGGAATTTGAACATTGACCTCCTCGTTACTGATATAAAACAAAACACAATACTCACGCCATCGTTGGCGTGACCATCAGTGCGGGTATTAATAATAAATTCATTTAAAATGTGTAGTTACTAGTCTATTATACAGGGTACTCGCAAACCCATAGCCCAAACTGAAAATATAATTTGTGTGAACCAAAAGTAATAAAAATCCATCTACATTTACATCCAGAAAACTATGCTAATACCATTAATTCGTGTTAAAAGTCTCGGCGTACAGCAACGGGAGATCAAATCTCTCAAGCATATGTGTACAACAGGTTGTATAGGATTTTAATTTTAAAATTAAAAACTTTAATTCTTTTCTATATATTTGTGAAATTTCTATTCTATATTGTAATATAAAATATGATAACTTCCTGGTTTTTATTTTACTTCACTCTCCCTTTAAATTTGTCATTTTATGTTCTTAAACTTTTTCTATCCATCCATCTATATGTATATAGTAACAAGAGTGTTTGGCTACGGAGATAGCAAGTTGTCTATATGTACCTTGGTTAACAAATTATTGTTTAAAGTGTTTATCCTGGCAAAGCGCATAAGTAAAATATATTCCAAATTTATTATTAGTCTGTATTATTGTTTTCTTTGTTTATATTCCTACCTGTCTGTGGTAATAATTTTATTTTCCTTGGAGAGTATTAGTCTTCTAATATTATTATTTATATAATTGTAGAAAATACAATTAGTGGAATAGTTCTCCGACTCGCCGGCAGGGCGCGTGCTCGGTGGCTCTTTGCTGAGCGCGCGTTTGGCTCCGAAGGGAGGGGTCGTGGGAGGAGAAAGATCGGGACTTGGGTTTAACTTAACGTCAGGGATTAATTTGTCATATTTGTGGTCTGTAGTGGTTGTTTTTAAAATTTGTATAGGAAAGAGTTTTGAACTATTTTTAAAGTAACCATATGGCAATGATTTTTTTTTTTGCTAGGCCTATTAATTACCTGGTTATTTGCCTTTTAGCTGGGGAACTTGATGCCTTTTAAGAGGAGTTTTAGTGGGGTTTCGAGGGAAGACAGGTCTAACCAGGGCCAAAGGGCGGGAAAAATTGAATGAGTGAGGATGTTACACTGCTGGTTGTTTATTAAAACTTTCTTTTCATCCAGGGACAGGTAGACTCCATAGGTGAGCTCGTTCTATCTTGGAACTACCATCGTGTTCCTGTCCATATAGTGACTTCTTTCACCAATTCTACCTTCCAACAAATTTCTAATACTTAAATTTACATTGGATTTAGGTTTACTATAAGTACCCCCACCTTAATCATTCTACTTTATATACAGACTTTTTTACTTTCTCTCTATCTTACAGGTAGAGAAAGTATGGTGATCGTCAAAAAAATCGAACTCGAGATTTTGATGAATTTTGACGTTTCATGACTTCCTGAATCCGAAAAAGTGGTTTTTGAATTTCCGTCTGTCTGTCTGTCTGTCTGTCTGTCTGTCTGTACCTCCAACTAGAGCCTAAACTATTTTACCGATTGAGCTGAAACTTAATATCTAGGGTTTTCATAGGGTTGCCCCGAGGGGTTTTTGGAATTTGATTTCTACCCCTAAAATTAAGGGTAGTTTACTGAAGGGAAAAAAGAGAAAAAGTCGATTTTCTCAAAATCGGCTCTAACGATTTTGATTAAATTTCATTTATGAACATTAATAAATATTCCAAACAAAATGGCTACTCTCAATATTTCGGCAAAATGGCTTTAAGGGCTCCGGTCTGATGCGTTAATTAACATTTTTTATAATAGCTCCGAAACTATTTGAGATATGAAATTACTTAGCATTACAAATATGTATATATATTTATAATACAAATATTTTATTCTAAACATATTTTTATAAAATCAATAATTTTCAATCTATACGCAATTATATATATATTTTTAGCTTTTTGGACATTAAAGCTTAAGTATTGCGATCGTAAAAAAAACTAACCTGAAATGTTGATGGGTGTCGACGTCTCATGACCCCCCGAACCCTAAAAAATAGTCTTTGCAATGCCGTCTGTCTGTGTGTCTATTAAAACTTAAAATTAAGGGTAGTTTACTGAAGGTCGAAAAGAGAAAAATTTGGTTTTCTCAAAATCTGCTCAAACGATTTTGATTAAAATTCGTATCTAGGCGTTGATTAAGATTATAAATAAACTGGCTATTTTCATTTTCCAATGAAAATGATTTTTAGGGTACATTACAGAAGCGTTAATTTCCGTATCTCCACAACTATTGGAGAAACTAAACAACTTATCATTGCAAAATTGTAGGACTATTAGAAATAAAAAACTTTTATTTGACATATATTTTTATAAAAGCAGCACTTTCTGAGATATTTGCATATATATTAATACAATTTTGTGAGCTTTAGTTGTAAACATATACTACTTAAGTCTTAACGCAATAATTCTCCAATGCCATAGAGTAATTAAATATAAGTATCTAAAAAAGTATGTTATTTTTCCTTAAATCTCTTAGGAGAAATGTTTGCATAGCAATGATCTATCTCCATTTTAGACTCAATAGTCAATATTTACATTTTTTATTGGTCAAAATGTATAAATGAATAATTAAATATCAATGCGATGACTTGAAGAACTGAAAAACCTTATAAAATGTTAAAATTTTAACCAGAAATCGAAATTTTAATATGAAGTGTTGACCCTTGTGGAAGACATTAAACTGTTTGAATTGTTCTTAGGTGGACAAAGATGCGCCTCTTTTCTCATTGATTCTATATCATTGTATATTATTTTATACGTGTTCTTATGTGGAGTGGTGATGATACAATGTACATTATTCCGTTCAGAAATCTTACGAGTTTATAGAAAGAGAGAGAAAGTCTGTGCGGTGTGCCGTACCATTTATTTTTAGTATTTTATAATCAGTGTTTCCTCATTAAGGTTACGGGGAAACCAAACTATTTACTCGTGTGTGTCCAATGTAGAATTATTCTGGATTCCGATCATATTTCTTCGGGGGTTTCTTTTTGATTTGGAACATTAGGACTTATATTTTCTTTTATATTTTTTATATTCTACTCATAATGAACATTTGTCTTTTATCTACAATAGCTTCAGAATATTTTAGTTAGCGTACTTGTTATAGGGACTCAACATTGTTTTGTTTTTACTTTGTTGGTTCCTCACTGAGTCATTGTTTACTTGACAAACGAGGTACCTTGTGTTTCTAGTGCTGTACATTTAGTCTTGCGGCCTGATAAGGTAGGGTATCCATCATAGCACATATCAATAACGGCAATGGAATTAAAGAATCAATCTTTCTTTATTGGTTAACACTCACAATACATATAAATATACATATTTTCTTTTTCTTTCTTTTTAATGGTATCCTATCCTCAGTACCTATTATTATGTTGATCGTATTCTATTTGAGGTATTGTATGTTTTTTATTTAATGTCTGGTGCATTACAAAATAGGGCTGACCGTGGTGTAAAATTGGACCCTGCTGAGCAGGAATAGTCATAGCTAACAACAAGCCAGGTTGTTTTTGGGTATTACAGCGTCCTTCATTCACTCCCTAGCTAAACACCATCCAAGGTTTGTCCACATACAACCAGAAGTTTCCCTGAGATGTGATAGTGATGTATTCCCTTTTCCTTAATAGAATTACCTTCATTCTGTCTTTAAATATACTTATATTAATCGAAGTGCCCCCACCCTGATTTAGTATAGAGTACTAATAATATTATAATAAAAGATGTTTTTTTCTATAATTTTTGAAATTTTTTCTCAACACCCATTTTGTCTACATCCACACACACACCCTCCCATTTTGTAATCCAAATTTGAAACAGTTTGGCTTTTAGTGTGATCTATCTTAAAATCTACCAAAATTTTAATTTCTTACCTTACCGATAAATGGTCGATAATTTTATTTGTGTAAATTTACAATCACCGTACCCTCATATTGAAATTGAAATGCTCATTCTATTTTGGTTATTTTGGTTTGAAACTTTATATTTAATAAAAATTTCAATTTCATACTGTACCTAGCAAAACTTTTTTTTAGTGGATATATCTAAAGAGGTTTATTTCCATTTTAGGTTCCATAAATTTAAAATTTAAGAATATTCAAATATTCATTTTGGTTTGGGGTTGTCTTCACATCTGCCCAAAAAATGTCAATCCTTTACCACTCTGATAAATAGTAAATTCTCCTAGCTCGCTTATTTAACCATCCCCTAATTATAAAAACAAAATATTTAACACTAATTTTGTTAGTTGGAGTGTAAACTCTATGTTACTGGCAAATCTAGTTATCTATATCCCCCATTTGTTTTCTAAATATAGGGCCCCCCTTTCTCTCCTATATTCTACATTTGGGTACCAATTGATAGTGAGTTGATTTGATTTTTGAAAAACCATTGTCATAATATTGTTTACCGTCTTGAAAATCCAGGATGAAAAATATATATAAAATTAAAAGGGAAGTAACAATTTTTGAAACTTTTGACACCATTTAAATAGTGATTTAAGGTGAGTTGTGGGAATTTGGATGAAAAAAATTACAACTTGGCTGTGTTTAGCAGTGATAGAAACTCCCGGAAATTTAGTCTCAGCATGATCGGACAAACTTATTTTTGTTCTATTTTGTAGTCATAGGAAATGTTTGGGGCCACAGATTCAGCCCCTTTTCAAATGTGTCATGTTTTGGTTTCTCAGATTCCCAAGAAGAGTAGCAATACTGGTCTTGTTAGAGACGCCAGCAGAGGCTTAAGATTGCAATCACATGAAACAGGAGAACCTTGTAAGCGGAGAAAAAATAGTTTTGATGTTTTAAGTGACGATAGCAAAACAAGTATAGCTAACTACATTAATGTATTTCTAAACCATGATGAGATTAATCTGTACTTTAGCGGCTAATCCTAGTGGCTTCAAGGCAGCGCAAACGATGGAGAATGGGATAGAATGAGGCAAATTTATGCAAGGCATCTTAAAAATTTGGTCTGTACAGTAAAACTAATGAAAAGTTCCAATAAATACCTGTTTGCAAGTCAGTGTTAGTGTCACTACACGGGATTTGAAAGAGTAAACTATATTACTTAATACAATCTCTCAGGCGAGAAAGCCTAGTTCAGCGAAACAAGAGAGAAAAACACAAAACTTGCCCTCACGTATTGCATTATTAAAACCTTAACGTTATTCAGCGGCACATACATTAAATTCAAGCACAGAAAAGCAAAGATAATAATTTGAAAAAACCGATGAAAAATACATACCTGAATCTTTGAACATTAAAAAATTGTTGGAAATGTTTAAAGAAAAGCTTACAAAACATAAAATATACTTTGTAACATATCGTACAATCTTCAACTATGACTTTAAGATCAGTTTTAGCTATCCTTGGTGCGATAGTTGTAATTCATGGGACTAGTATAATGCCAAGAAATTAATTCTGAGGAGGATGTAGCCACAATAGCTTCAGAAGAAAGAAAATAATGCTTCATTTTGAACTCCTCACACTTTAAACAGATCACCAGCTTCATCTTAAGAAGCAGCAAGTGTTTTATGTTAGGAAAAGGAAAGCAAAGAAAGATTACAGGAAAAATCCCCTAAGTGATACAAGCTCTATGAATTACGGTTAATACTTTCTCTGCCCGAACTTTAATACCAATCATGTTTAACACCAGCGACAATTATTATTTGTTTTAATTTTGAATGTTAACGTGCTTACAATGGAAGATGGTTATTTTTACATCAACCCTGAGACCGTTGGACGGAAAGGAAATGATGAGGTCTGTTCATTCCTGCATTGCCTTAGATACAAATTTCTGGATCCAGAAATCAGATATATTGAGATTTTCGTGATTCATGTGGAGGCCAAAATAAAAGTCTTTCTCTGCTTTCAGATTCCTTCATTATTTGGGGCACAATGAAAAGTGACTTAATTACATCATGTGCCTAGCTTGGGGCTGTCTACTTCTATTTAAATACCCGTACAATTTATTCCGAGAAGTAAACGGACATGTAATATCTTAAACGATTCTACCGCAATGAAACTCAAACATACTTTGATGAATTTCCCCGTGAGAAGACACATAAAAGAATTCCTTTCATAAAGTATTTCGATGAATCAATTTAACAATTTTTTTTGTGAGCTTAGAATATTTTCGTAAATTTATTAAATAAAAAATGCAATTCAAAAAGTTATTCTATTATAACTTTCCTACCCAATCTGAATAAACAAAATCTCTTATACGTTGTAGCTAAAATGTCTACTACTCTTTATGTAGTCATTGAAAAAAGCATGGGTAAACCTATTAAGTTCTGGACTTGTCAGGTTTTTTCTCATTCGTATTATTTACTAGTATCAAAAAGTCAAGAAAGTAAAAATTTATTTTGAAGTAATGCATTCATATCGGTAAATAATGTGTTATTATATTACCAAGACAAAATATGAAATTGGAAAATATAAAAAATAATTAAAAGATAAGTCCGAATGAGCCTTGACATTTTCAAAATGTTCTCTTGTAAAAATTAATAAATGTGACTTATCAGGTTTCAACCCTGGACTCTTCATTTGAATTTGACATTTATCTATAAAATACGCGAGTTGGATTCAAAATATTTGGATTTGATTTGAAATTGAAAATCTTAGATTCGCGCTGGCTTAGTAATCTTATTTGAGAATGGGAAAAATCATAGTTCTGCATGGAACCATCCTGTAAAATACTGGATGGCTGGCAGCCCTGTGTGCGTTTATGGGGAATTAGGGAACTCTAGTAACTCCGTTGAGTAATCACACCTGAATATGAAACATATTTATATGAGGTAGAATGTATTTGAAATCTACCAATGTAAACTATCACTTTTAATTAAACATAATTGTACTATTTTCTGGTATAATTTTCCGGCAGTAAAAAATAAAGAAAAATATGTTCCATAAATACTCTCCTGAATGGCAAAACGGTCTGGGTTTTATTTATATGTTAAGCCCAGAGAGCTATATTTTTTAATATTACAAACTTGAGCTTAGAGCTACGGCATTACAACTCCCATTAAATTACACTGCCTTTCTAGTGGCATAAACATGTTTATGTCAAAGTAGGCATTTTTCAAGCCAGGGGTGAAGTGAATATTTTATCCCTTTTTTTATAGCACATAAAACACAAACTAAAAGTTAGCTTATTTTTTAAACATATTTTAATAGAAAACCTACCTTAATTATATTAAGCAAAATAATTAAGCATTCAAAGATAATGGAATAAAGAATAACTGCCATAAACTAAGGATGACTACTTTTTACATTTAAAACTATTCTAGTAATAAATAAGGGAAAGTAAATATAAATGTTGTAGAGAAACCTTTGTAGTCCTTTAATTTAGATATCAATCTTTAATTTTCATTTTTTAAAGAAAACTTGAATTATATTTGTAAATTATATTGTTTTATTTAAATTAACGTCCAAACAATTTAGTTTTTAGAAATGTATTATAAACTGCATTGCTATAATGTAGGTATATTACATAAAAATCTTAGATACCTATGGTCTAAGCTCTAAGGTAAGACTATTGAAATATACTAGATTATCGACGATGGAGATAGTGGAGTTCGATCCAGGTTAGGTGAGTTAAATGTGTATTTTTTCCAAGCGCTTTCTCACTATCTTCACGTAAGTGTAGGTGCACTTCCTATAACTGCAGTCTTCCTCACACCTAACTCATTAGCGTAATTATAACATGGATGTGTACTCCGAATGGGTAGTAAGATGCGGGGGAAAAAAAGTGAGAATCTTTCTAGAAAAGGCGTAGGCCTACTCAGAGGGATGTTGGGAGAAAGTGGATCATATTTCCTTAATCAACCCCCACCCCTTTACCCTAAGACCATATATAGTTTTAATAAAATTTTAATTCATGTGGTAGAACTATATTAGCTATAATATATATGACATAAAATGTTTCGAAAGTATTGCCTATACTTTATGACCCAGCTTACATCTTAATCTTAAATATGAACACAATTACACCCATTTAAAAATACTCCAAAATTACTAACTTAAAATGTTTTAAATAGCTGCATTTTTCGTTATTTTTAAAAATAAAAAATCTTTTAGAGGCATATAATATTAATACATCTTCTTAAGACTTCAATGTTTAATGGGCTGCGTACCTTAAGCCCACCTCACCCTGAAATTTTATTTTTGAATCAATCTTAATTGTATGCTGATACCCTCTACTCCCAAAGGATTATTATGGTTGTGCAACTACTATAAGTTAGATGGAAATATGACTTTATTTGTAAAATTACACTTTTGTTCTCGAATGATCATAGTAGCGTACAACCCACTTACTACTCATCTAGGGAACTTTAGTTTCACTCTAAAGGTGGATTCCGGCGTTATATATGTTAATATTTCTAGGTTGGATCTATATTGGTTTTTTACAACCACTCAATTTACTCACACTAAGTATAAGGTATTTAGTAGTGTGTAATGTGGTTATTTTTACTTATAAGTTTTATACACTCCCTCCATGTAAATTTGAATATACTTTCTCTAAATTCATCCTTCCTCACCCCTAATGCAATAGTGTAACTAGTTAATATGCATATAATCAGAATGGGTAATTAAATTCGTTGATAAAATGTTTGTATGCCACCTTTAAACATTCCACAACGTATAACAAAAAGTATTCTAAATTGAAATAAAAACTATGGTAGAATTATTTGTATCAATGAAAAAATAAGCAAATAAATGCAAAGAAGATATTTTCTAGAGTTTTTGGAACATTTCACTATAGGTCACCCACGAGAGTATTATTTCCTCGTAAGCTGAAGCTTTGGGGTTTCTGGCAAAATGGGATGTGTGTGGTGGAAGGGCTGTAAATATATTGAGCTATCTATTTCAATCTCTTCATATATTCAAGTCCCCAGGCAATGTTCAGGGATTCACAGAGATGTGTGCTATATATTGTGATGGTTCATGTGAGTCAAATAAAATTCAAAGATAAGAATTTTCTGTATAATTTTAAATCTTTTTATTTATTATTATTTTGTTTATTAAATTAAATCTAAAATTCAAACCATTTATAAAAATCTTGGTTGGCTGTAATATTGTACTTAAAAAGAGGTATGCATATAAAATTAGTCTTCAATATACTCGAATGTGTGTGCGTGAGCAATAAAACCTCTAGCTCGTCTAGTACAGTTTGCTTGTGATAAGGAGGTTGGGTTTGGAATTTTGACTTGGTGTGCAAATGGTTTTCCACTATCCAATCATTAAAATGTTGCTCAACTTCTTCTAACTTATATCTTCCTCATCTCAACCACCATATTGAGATTAAAATATTGGTAGCCCTGACGAGTGAAAAGATGAGGTACAAGAAAGATCATTAAATGTTATGCTTAATCCTATTTTAAAACATTCATCTGCTTCACTATCTGGATGCACTAGCATCCTGCTCAGCACGGATTTCAACCAGATACACACTGGCCTCTAAACAATGATACATCAAGACTATGACAACGGGGGAAGTCCATCAAGATGTGAGATGAACATCCTAATAATATAATATAGAGTTACTATTCTCTGAGGGGTTTATTAAGCTACTCAATCTTTCCCACTACTTCGCTCGCATAATGTCAGTTTTAGAAACACGTTCATTAAAACCATAGCGTTTTTTATCCCAGAACTTTTTATTTACCGTAAAAATAAGAAATCTCGCAACGTATTAAGTAGAGATTGTAGCATGTAATGACTCAGTCTTACAATTTGCTTCAAGTTTAGTAAACTCCACCCTCTACATCTAAACTCCTATCATCAATAGCCCTGTTCGTTCTTGAACATATCATTTTTAAACATTGTATATAAATAGGTTTATTGAAATAATCAATAAATTTTGTTTTTACTTTCTCCCACCAGAAATTCTGAATTATGGTGGATAAAAGAGCGGTGGTAGTTCAAGGCACGTCACTCGACGCTGTTGCTATGAAAATGAGAAAAGTGGAACGACAGAAAAAAAAACTCTACTAACGTATGCAGGGAAGGCCAAAATGAAAGATAGGCTTGTAATGCGTCTGCGCGTGGCTTAAAATGCTATAGAGAATCATCACGGTATCTGTTCGCTGTCCGCTAGTGGATCTTTTATTGGTATCTGTTACCACGGTGAAATTTGAAGCCTTGCCAGACACATGTCAAATGCAAGCTCTCACTAGCTCTTGAAGACGTCATCGTACTTAGTTCCCCTTTACTTCCAATTTGTTAACTTGACACACACTTGAATATTGTTGAGAGATGACCCAGAGCTAAACTACTAGCTATATACACCATCGACGTGAGGTGATGTCTGGAACGTCAAGAGGGATAGAAACGGACATCTCTGAAGGTGTCATAGTGATCTTGGGGATATTGAGACTCGCTTATTGCATGCATTTAAACTTAAAGGCAAGGTCTGATGGAATCATAGGTATTCTTGGTATCACTACCCATTCTATCATGGTGTAACCTGTCATGACAGTCACCTCTATGGTAAAACTTTGCAGATTGATTACATGTAAGGGGGTCTCACTACACAGTTTAGATTGGTTAAAATTTGCAGAAAAATTATTGATGCTCAAATTTGATTGAAAAGTGTTGATGGGTGGAGCGAATTAATAAACACATATGCAATAAATTGCCCAAGGACATGTAAGTTTGGGATGGAAGTTTGAACTGATTTGAACAAAGATTTTATTCTACTATCCATTTCATATTTGAAACTAGAATAGCTTGTTAATGGAATCTTAAAATAGTCTTGTTTTTCCGAAGACTTATATCAGCATAGATAAAAGACTCTTTCCGGTATATCCAAACCTTATTTGCATTGCAACAAATGATTTAGAAGTGTATTGCAGTAGGAGAAAAAAATGGTATTATGCATTCGTTGATCTGGAGTAAGTGTCTTATTGGGTGAATTGGATTATATTAGGGAAGGCTCTGAAATATAATGGTGTAGGTGCATTGCTAGTAAGGGAAATGTTAGCGGTGCGTGATGAAAGTAAATCTTGCTTCAGGATGGATGGAGATTTGAGCGAAAGGTTTGACATTGAAAAGGGTGTTAGATAAGATTGTGTTGTGCCTCTAAAACAGTTTAATATATTCATGGATAAGTGTATGAGAAATATTTGTGAGGACGCAGCTGGTGTGTAAATGAACAATATGAATGTGAGAGTGCTGCTCTACACAGATGAACCGGTAATAATAGCTGTGAATGAAAGTGACTTTCAGAATGGATAAAATCATTTGAATGGGACGAAAAGCAGAAAGGATCTTCGTATAAATGTATCCAAAACTAGGCTGATTGTTTTTTTATAAGGACGAATGAGGAAAGGACTGTTGGCTTAGTATAAATGGAAAATGAATATAACAAGTGAATGATTTTGTGTATTTGCACTGAATGTTTTGTAAAAATGGAAAGATGTATAGTGAAATCAACAGAATAGTGAATACATTTCTGGGATTATTAGGATGTATGTGGACTGTTGCAGAGAATGAGGTGGTAACAAAAGAGGCCATATTTGAAGTATATAAAAGTGTGTTAACACCAACTTTTTTCATTGAAGGTATGCATGGGTTTGTAAGGAGAAACACGAGAGCAAAGTGATTGTGGTTGTAAAGAAATATCTAAGAAATGTATGTGAAAAATCTTATATGGACAGACTCAGTAATGATTGCGTATTGAAAGAGTGTGGTTTGTAATCCAATATGTGATTTTAAAAGAAGCATCTTACGTTGGTTTGGTCATGATTAGTGGATGAGTGTTGATCAAATGACAAATTGTATGTATGATGGAAGAATGTGTGGATCAAAAGTAAGGGTAGAGCTGGTAATCCATATAAATGTGGTATATGTTGTGGAATAATATGTGAAAAAGAGAAAAATTAAGAATTTTAAGAATTAAAGGGCATGTACATCTAGGTGTATGGACTTTATTGAAACAAAGGAGTATGCACAGATATGGAATTGTGGAGAAAGTTAGTGAAGTATAAAGTTGTGTTTTGGTCTATAAACAAAGTTTCTTGCCTAACCTGTAAGGAAACGGCTTGATTATGTATGTATGTATGTATGTAGGCCTATGTATGTATGTATGTATGTATGTAGGCCTATGTATGTATGTATGTATGTAGGCCTATGTATGTGTGTATGTATGTATGTATGTGTGTGTAAGTGTGTATGTATGTGTGTGTGTATGTGTGTGTGTATGTGTGTGTGTATGTATGTATGTAGGTCTATATGTATGTATGTATGTATGATTATGTATGTATGTATGTAAAGTAGTATGTAGGATTATGTATGTATGCTATGTATGTATGTATGTGCCTATGTATGTATGTATGTAGGCCTATGTATGTATTATGGTAGGTATGTATGTATGTAGGCCTATGTATGTATGTATGTAAGGCCTATGATTTTGTATGTAGGCCTATGTATGTATGTATGTAGCCTATGTATGTAGGCCTATGTATGTATGTAGGACCTATGTATGTATGTAGGCCTATGTATCCTTAACTATAAAATAATACAAATGATAGACTTAAAAAAAGACAATAGCTTTGAATGAAGATTTTAAATAAAAACAAATATGCAAAAAGATTTAAATTTCTTAGCAAAAATGTTTTGGTCTAAATTTGATTGAATCTCCGTTTATGATTTTACTGTTAAGTAAATGCGAACTTAATTCATGTATGTGAATATCTCTTGATTAATATGGTTGCAGTAATATAGTATCGATCATATGGCCTAATTCGTCACTTTCTCTTTAGACTGAATTGCCATGTACGGGAAGATCGATATTTGAATCTTGGTTAGGTTAACATATGGTGGCTTACTTAAACAATTTATTAATCCCTCCACGTGAAAAATCTGGTTGATTTTATATTAATTATACCTTGCTCCACCTTACCCCAATAGTATAAATACGAAGAGAGTCCGAAATGGTACCAAATAAAATATGGTTACAAAGAATCAACTGAATATTTACTGTATTTTCAAACTTTATTTTATAAGATCAATAAGTAACAAAGCCCAAAGATATTCTTTGTAGGGACTTCATTTTTAACATGATACAATCTATCAAATAATGTTAATTTTCTAACAAATTTATTTAACCAATAAAAGGAGAAGCAGTGAAAAATAATGATAAAAATATAAAGCAGTAAATAATGTTATGCTCTATTTACCATATAATATTTTGATTCTTTATCGAGGATATCCAATATTATTATATTAAAAATTTACCCTGTCAATTAAATTTGAAATATAATACAAATTTTAAAATATTCACATTTTGTATAAATATATTATATAGGCCTATAGTATAATTCTTATATTTAGAATAAATAGTTTCTTCAATGGATACTCTAGCTCTAACGTTAACTATTTTTTAACAGTAAAAAGGATCATGGCGAAACCTGCCTTTGTATGTTAGCTTAATGTTCAAAGTAAAAATTAATTTTATTTTGAATGAGATAAAAGAATGATTTTTAAGACTACGTAAAAAGAACTAGCATCACAGAAACGTTCTTTAACAGAACATTAAATTTAATATTCCGTAAGCAAATCTCCTCATTCTAATAAATGGCATATGTAGAACTAAAATCTCCAAATTGACAACTTTATAAAATTTAGATTTATCTTTTAAAGAAAATTTATATAGCGCAGTACGTTTAATGTACCGTCCTGTTATGACAGTAGAATAAAAAGTTTTCTCAGTAGTCCCTGTTGCAATTAACCCTCTGCTGCCACTCCCACTGTGAGAAACTGAGACCCCCTCAAGGCAAGTCATTAGCAGCAGACGTACAGATCGTGTCGACTGGGAATACACCACACACACACACACACACACACACACAAACCAGTTTTTACTCACGAAAATTACAAAATCCTTCCCCTATATTCCCAAAATAACTCAAAATATCCCTGAAACAAAGGTGGCTGAGGAGTTACAAGTCATTTACTGGTAGATATATAGGTGAATATATAGACAACGAAACCTGAAATGAATTTTTAAAGTTAATATAAAAGAATATATGATTTATTTATTCACACATAAATATTAAAACTATTGTTTATTAAAAAAAATTATTTTCCCCCCCCAAACTATCGAGATATTCACATATTGTTTAAACCAACGTAGTGGGATCAACTAATATATAGGTAGAGAAAATATACCCTAATATGTGTGAATGGAAAGTGTAAAACCGTTCAAAAATAAATGGAGCAATGAATCCTAAAAACTCTTTTGCACCTTTACCTGAGAATAGAGATATTTACTCAAAATATTTTTCTGTGATGTTAATCGTGCGTATATATGAAATGTAATCAAAATTATTACAAATTTATTTAAACACAGGAGATCATTCTTTCCACACTTACAAAAGTGGGCAACCTCCATCTTGAGCTCGTATCAAACATCCAACTCATACATCCTATCTCTCCAGCCCGTTATCTCACCTTCTGTGTATATATATTATCTATTATTATTATATTATTATTATTATTATTATTTTATTATATTATATTATTATAGCACCACGTCTTACTACCGTTTGCGTGTACGTACTTACCTAGGTAATGGTAGGTGATTGTAAAGTGAAATGGAGACCTACAGTTTAACGTGAATCCGAACCACAGTAGAAAGGCTGGAATTCTCACATTACAAGTTTCATTAATACACGTTTGTCAGAGTGAAGGAAAAGGTTTGGCATCGATAATCTCTACTGGACCAAGGATTGAACCCCGGACCCACACAGAAGTCTGACACCTTACCCCTAGACGCCAGGTCACCTATTAGTTTAGTAATTTCAATGTAATATCGTTATTGCTAGTTAAAATCGTTCCTTAATGTTTAAATTCATTAACCATGTCAATTATATAATGTTGTTTACAGTCAAGTAAATTTACATCTCATTTGTTTCGCTATTGTCATATACCTAGTTTAGAATGAACGCTGAAAAACTATTTCTAGCTAGATTTAATAAATGATGTATTTCTTGAAACAAATCCCTAACAAATCTAAATAATCCGCCTACCTAATAGCTCATTGTATCGTTAGTGCAACCTTTCCTACCCTTGCATTATCCTAATCGTACATTTATAAGATTTTTGTTATTCCAAACAAACTATAATTTCCTATAGTTAGCTTTATTTAACTGAATCATATGCCTATTTAAAATATATTATAATTAATATACCCTCATGTTCTATTCACACCCTTTTATTATTTTAATCGTTGGATAGTAAAACCTGATCCGTTTTTGATCTAGTTTGTTGAAATCTACACTGATTATAACCAATTAATTATTCTGCTTAGATGGCGTCAATCTCATTAAAGTTATGTTGGGATACAATTTTGTAGCTGTTGGTAGTGAATGAAATATTTTATTTATTAAAACATGATTTTATCTTCTTTTTTTAAACTGGGTAATATTATACTTTATTCGTATTTATGTTGTAAGCTCTTCATGGTTTTATATGGAACATGGCAATCTATGTATTTCTATTAGTTCAATTTCACCACCTTTCTTTATTAACTATGCTGGAATTTAATCTGTACTTATATCTTTATATTTCTTTAATTCTTAATACTTTTGTGACTTCACTAATACTTGGCTTTGGCTCAATGTTGTTGTGTTTGATAGCTTCCTAATTGTTTCCTTCCACATTAATATATTGATGTCTTAATATACTAAGTTTTGCCATTTGCTTTTAACTTTCACTAAATTGACTTGCCGTAATTTATATCCGTTATCTCTTTTCCATATTATATTTGTTTTATATCTATCCTTACTTTAAATTACCTTCTATTTAATTTTTAATATGTCACTAGTTGTGTAAAACAATTTAGCTTTGCATCACTTCTCACTTTTATTAATTTTGAACATTCGTTGTGATATCACGGCCACTTCATACTCTTTTTGCAGAGACATATAATTATTTGTTGCATCTCAAATATATTTCCGTACAGTTTCACAATTCTACTCCGGATACACATTTTCCTCCCTATCCTGTGATCACCCTAGTTAAACAATACTTCTAATTTTAATTCACTGTTTTTAAAATAATCGTACTAAAATTTTGATTAATATAATTAATTTAAATTCTCTCATATGATTTTTTTTAATGTTTAGCGTGTAAAATGTGTAGTACATATTCTTAAGTTTAATTCACTGCGCTTCAAATAATAGCGCTAAAACTTACCTTAATTTAATTGATTAAAATTATTACTCGTTAGAGCAGATTTTGATCAAGTCAATTTTTTTATTTCACCCACAAGATAACCACCCTTAATTTTATGTTTGAATGTATAATCCCATAAATACCTTTTAGAAACCTTATGAAAACCTTAGAAACCAAATTATACCCCAACCAATATAATGATTTTGGCTTTAATCACAGTAATAGACAGACAGAATTGCAAAAAAAAAAAAAACTTGTTCGGGTTTAGGGAATGAAACATCGACGTACTTCAAACACTTAAATTCAATCTTTTTTGACGCTCACAATATTTTCTTTAACTATGGGGTGCGAGAAAGTTAAAAATTCTAAGAACACCAAATCGGGATTCGAACAAGGACCTACCTTTTCATATAAAACCATGAAAGGTGAGTTTGAAGTATATTCCGAAAACACCACATTGAGGGTTCTAAAATTAGCCATTGCCATTTGGCACGTACAAGTGTGTACATAAAAGTTTAGTTGGAAACATGAAGATACAAAACCTCTTAGTGGACCAAGACATCGAGTGTAGGATGGTTTTAATCTAGACTTGAGGAGGCTCCGTTAGGTTAGGGATTGAAAGAAATTGTCTAAAAATAGGACGACAGGGTAAATGGTGAGCTTACGGCCTGGTATCCAAGAGTTATCAAGTTCCGTAAGGTAGTTCCATAGTTAGTAAGTCAGAAAATTCCCTAGTTAGTGAGTAGTTAGTAATTCAGAACATTTTCAGATGTTGAAATGAATTCAAAGTACATATTTTTTAGAAAACATTTAAACTGAAGAAAGGTGTTGGGAAGCATTTATCCCTTTAAAGAGCTATACACCATTGGACTCTATTTTCCATCATGTTTAAAGCAGAAATTTTGTATCTTTATATACCACAAGACAGAAACTAACAGATCCAGATTTTAAATTTTTTATATCTAATAAAAATAGATTTAATTTAGTTCATTCTGACTTTAACGTAATAGCTATAAGAAATGTATTTTATTCTAGAAAGCCCCAACTTCCAAGCGATCATCAATAATTGAAGAAAACAAAGCAGTATTTATTTATAAACATTAAAATAAAACATGTTTGCTTTTATTTGTTTGAATATCTCAAATAACATACTTCCTTCTCCTACCGCAGGAGCTTACAAGAAACATTTCCTCGAATTTATTTACATAGCACAGTGTACGAGAATAAAGGTTATGTTTGTGCTTAGACCAAAAACAAGCTCCTTTATCATCATACTGGTTTATTGAAAAAAAAAGTGTATATTTCATGCAGTGAATCTGAAGTAAGGTATAGAGAGGAAAGGGGGGACTGTAAAAAGAATTCATGATGAAATCAATTTCAGAAAACCCTGCGGATAAGATTTTTTTTTTGCACGCGCGCGCGTTTCTCATAATAAATTCACTTTTCAAGCTTCATTGATCAGAGAGAGAGTTGTCTTAAATAATGCAAACTCGATCAAAATGGCACAAAAGAGAAAAAAGGTTTTTCCTAAAAAAAAAGCAGTCTTTTTTTTAATTTTCGCCATCTATCACGGAGATAAAAGAAGCAAAATATTCATATTAATATTAATATTTTCTAAAATCCGTTCTTTGAGCAGAGAATATTGATTTTTTTTTACATTATTAAGTCACACTTAAAAAACCGTGAATTATTTATGGTGAAAGAACTTCATGAAAACAAAATTTATTGTACTTTTTGAAAATAGTAAGTTTTTTGCATATTTTATCAAAGTACGTCATTAACGATGACAACTGAACGGTTCCTCTAAGTGTAGGCTACGCGCAAAGCTTTATTATCAGTTCGTTTGAGCCGCTATAGTAGCTATATAATATGTCATTTTAAAAAAAATTATTGGTGATTATATGATACAGGGAGAACAGACTTATAGATTAATAAAGGAGATATATTCACACCGTTGGGAAAACGGAATCAGAGTCAAGATCTTCTTGTTTGGTTTGCTAGTGACAAAGAGCTAAGGGTTCGTTACGTTACAAGAAATCTTGAAGGAATGTTTTTCCTAAATGTTTGAGGAGCAGTGTCTTTTAGTGGTATGAAATTTTTTGGGAACAAATCGAAAAATGTATATTAAAAAATATAAAATGTCATATATTTGAAAGTTAAAAACGTTGCATAAAATAACCTAAAACGCATGAGTGACCATAAAAACAGTTTGTTCAATTTTCGAATAAGAGGTTATATTTTTGTTTAAAATAATATTTATATCAATTAGAAGACCGAAATCTCTTAAATAATTTAAAAATAGGTATATTCTGATATTAGACGAAGTGAATACAACAGTATCAGGGCTACGTGTAGTTTATCTATTTTTTAAAAGGTATATAGGTGACCTGGTGGTCTAGGGGTATGGTCAGACTTCTGTGTTGAGGGTCCGGGGTTCAATCCTCGGTCCCGGCACAGATTTATCTGATTGCAAACCCTTCCTTCATCTCTGATAAGACGTGTATTAATCACAACTTGTGAATGTGAGGAATGCCAGGCCTCCACGGTGGTTCGGATTCCACTTTAAGCTGTAGGTCCTCCATTTAATCTCACAATCACCCTACCATTACAAATTAACGTATGTGCGTATAACCCAAACGGGTAGTAAGACGCGGTGCTAATAATAATAATTTAAGGTATGTAAATTATGGTTTGTTTCAATTTACATCTTTGTCATTTTTCTAGTAGACTTTTAAAATATAACACAAAATGCTTGCGCCAAACTAAATAGCTTATTGCTTTTGATTTTAAATTAAAACAACATTAGGAAACATAAAACATTCTCTAATGTCAGAACTGTTTATTTTCATCACAGCAGTGTATAATGTTTCAACCCACAGCAGTTCCTAATATGACTGCTAACAGCATTGTGCTATGCGTTTAATCAAAGCAGTGCCTAATATGTCTACTCATGAGGCATTGTGCTATGCATTTAATCAAAGCAGTTCCTAATGTGTTTTCTCAAATGAGGGTACAATGCTCCTACTCGGAGCAGTGACTAAGACATAGTATTTATAGTTAAACCAAGTATAAAATTAAATAATATTTACTATTTATAACAAATCATTTTTAACGTTTAATTTGAGATTCACAAAAGTGAGCTCTACGTGTAATATTCACCATGCTCTATTCTTTATTAATGTTGCATGAATCTTATTTAATCCTACACCAAATTTAGCCTACAGGTTTTTTTTCCCGGAATAAACAGCTAAACTTTGTAAAGTGGTTGGGTAGTGAAAAAATATCTCCAAGTGTCCTTTAGAGATTATCTTGTTTGCGCTTCCTTTGTGAGCTAGCAACAAGAACATATACAATATTAAATTATAAATAATAAATAGAATATTTAATTAATTTAAGTTTATTCAAGTTGATGTGTTTCAGTCAGACACAAGCATTGCATTACTTTCGTATCACTTTTTTAACTGACTATTTATTAATTAATTTTATGTTTTTAGCTAAACAAATTTTTTATGGAAGAATCTAGAACAAACGAAGAACAAACGATTGTAATCATAAAAAAAATTGTATTTTTAAAAGGGGGGATACCGTGAAGTTGGCCCCTCACGAGTAAACAAAGGATCACAGGTTCACGACCCATTTGTGTATAAAAAATGCGGAACAAACGAAACTTTTTGCGGAACAATCCAGCAAATACGAGGAACAAAGGATCACGACCATAAAAAATCCAAATTTACAAAGTGGAGGGGCTACCGTAAAGCTAGCTCACACAATGTAAACATAGCATTGGTGCCCTATCAAAACGGAACAAATGAACATTTTTGCGTAACAATCCGGTAAAAACCAAGACAAAACTATTGCAATCATCAAAATTTGTATTTTTAAAAGTTGGGGTGGGGGGGGGTTATCGTGAAGTTGGCCCCTCACGAGTAAACAAAGTGCCACAAGTTCACGTCCCATTTGGGCAAGAACGAATGCGGAACGAACGAAACTTTTTGCGTGACAATCCGGAACAAACGAAGAACAAACGATTGCAATCATAAAAACCTAACATATTCTGAATACCTCCTCTCCACCACATCCTCAACAACCTAACCCCATAACGGTAAATTACCCACGTTTCCTCGTAAGTTTATGACCTTTCTTCCCTTTGATTTACCTTTCTCTCCCTGACACACCAATTTTTGTAGCAAAATTCTCTTTTAGATACAATTAACGTTATTTTTGACAGGTTTTGCCCCCCGAGCCCCAGAGCCCACAACGGTGAGTTACTTTGGATGCTCTGACACCCCCTCCAACACGACATCTCGACGCCCCCAACACCCGGACCCCATAACGGTAATCTACCCTCAACGTCTGGACGCCAAATGAACACGACACCCCTGCACTCCCAACAACTTGAACCCATATTGGTAAATACCTGGCGCCCTGTTGCTCCTAGCAACTCGAGCCCATTTCAATAACTCCTTATCCTGACCCCCTCTCTTCCAACCATTGCAGATCTCAACAGACTTTCCACCATATTTTCTCTAATCCCTGGCTCCATACCCTCCAACCTCTAACCCTCACGGCAGTTTAGATATGGTGTTACGGGATTTTAAATAGAACTAAAATCTTACTAAAATAGAATTAAAGTTATATTTAACCTTATAACGTGATGTGGAAAATCAAAATGACTCCCTACCCCCTGCCTCCCTTGCACGCAGCCTATGCAGGTACCGATATGCACCCTCAACCCCAGGTTCTATGGCCCTCAAGGCAAGGTCCTTGGTTCTAAAATCTAGGAGGTGATGGATTGTTTTAATGTTGTTTATTTGATGGTCATGACGGGACTGAATATTCGTAATGAGATGGAAGTTATAATTTATTAGCGTATAACCCGAACGGGTAGTAAGACGCGGTGCTAAATAATAATAATAATATAATTTATTATTCCTAGCCTTATAAGACCTAGAAGCACAAGACCTAATGGCACAAGATCTAACGGCACAAGACCTAAATGCTATAAGAACCACATAACACCTAACTTTATAAGACCTAACTTCCCAGCAGCTAATTTTAAAACTCCTTGCTTTACTAGACCTAAAAGCACTGGACCTAAAATTTATTTTTCATAAATTACTTTAAAAACCCCAAACTGTTCAAACAGGCAGTGGATCTAAAGACACAAGACCTAACTTCACTGGATCTAATTTTATAAGACCTAAGGTGATAGCTCCTAAACTTTAGGTCTTGTGAAATTAGGTCCACTGCATGTCATCCGATAATTAATATTTTAGATGCACCTCGTAAAAATTCCGATTATAAAATTAGCTATGTGAACATTTCAAATACCTTTTTTTTCTACATTATATATAATATTTGAAAACAAAGGACATTTTTTGGAATATTTCGCGTAAGTGGTATCCGATAAAAGCAGGCAAGCATTTTTACTATTAACTGTAAGAACTTACTTTAGGAATCAACAAGAGGAAAGAGCAGATTAAATAAAAGAGTAACTGGAAGATATGGAGTTTGTATCTTATGTAGGTAGCTCTATTGCCCCCTCCCTCCCCCTATTTTTTCAACACAATTACTTACACAAAATATTATTTTGTAATTCTGATAAGTTTGAAATCATACGTACAATTTTAAAAGATTACGAGGTAGTTAATAGAAGCTTGTGTTAGGAGAAGATAATCAGTGGTAAAATATTAGTGGGCTAGTGTGGCCTGTTTCTAATATAATAATAGTGCTAGTTACATAAAAATATGTCAAATATTTATGAAACGTAAATAAACACTTGACAGCTGGTTAGTAAAATAACCATCAAGAGAAAATATTCCTTATAATTCACCAAAAGAGGTGATGTGTTTAAATTTCTTTATTTGCTCGCATTTTACTACCTATTGGGCTATACGTATAAGTAGGCTAATCATTATTATGCTATTGTAAGAATTATAAAGGTAGAATGTAGGGTAAATTTACCCTTATTTGCGGGGAAGTAGAATGGAAAACAATTTAGAAAAAAAAATCTCAGTACACTCGACTAGGATTAAATCCCCGACCTCCTTGTTATTGGCAAACAAGACCTAAGAGCGTTCATCATAGCTGGCCCAACTCAGTTCCCGGTTCACGTTAGGTATGGGAGTTAAAGGGAAAAGCAAAGACCTACGATATGTAAAAACGTTGGTGTTACTTATGTTACAATTAAAAAGTATTGTTTTTATTGTTTTAATAAAATCTTTTTTAAATCAATTCTCTCCACGCTACCAACAGCTTTACACATATTGTTTAAAAAAAATTATAAAGCAAGTTTATTAGAACAGAAGTTTGTGTTGAACTAGTTTACAGCTGTAAAACTCATGCTAAACTAATTCCCTTTTCTCAAGAACTTTTTTTTTATTAAGTTAACTAAGTGCGTCTGAATGTCTCACTCAAAATTCATGGTAAAGTGGTTCTTACCCTAATGATGTTAAGACGGCTACGCAAATAAAAAGGCACTGTTGTGGCACGAAGCTTGTCTTTGAGAAAACGCCGGCTGGTTTGTACGGTAAAGAGGCGTCTAGTATACTGTATACACACAATTAACTATGAGTTTCCCGACCACGATTAAGAAAACAAGCAAGGAAAAGCGATGTTTGCAAATTAGTGGATGAAGAGCCTATAGAAACAGTTTCTTGCCGGAAGTTTCGTAAGGTGTATCACGATTTATTCCTGAGGATGAGCTACCGGGAACACTTAGCGGAATAAATCCCGGATTAGCTCAGGTCCGCTAACAAGAGAAACAATGTGTGGACGCTTACAAATAAGCTTTACTTATATGGATACACATTAGACAAGCGACTCACAGTAGCAACCATATTTGCTAGATGGATTTGATCTAGAGTTTGGTTCATCACTTTGAAACTTATAGCACCGAACTTAGAAAAATAATAATATACAACTTGATCCAAGCATCCCATCGTGGTGTAGTTTTCTAGAATATAATTAGGGCCAATCTTATGACTCCTGGATAAATATTAATATGGCGGATAAATAATTTTATCTGGTCGATAAGTTAAAAGTGCGTCTTATGGCTGCCAGATAAAATTAATTTATCAAGAACATTTTTATAAGGAGGTTTAAGTACTTGATAACTTTTATCTGAAAGTTAAAATGGGCTTTGCCATAGTTACGCGTTGTTTTTCATTATGTTTAGCCTATAAGAATCTGTTTTTAGGTTAAAATCTTGGTTAACGTGTTTAGTACGCACAGGCTTTGTATATAGTTAGAATAATCATACTTATCACCACGTCTTACAAGCCATTCGGGTCATACGCTTATAAAGTTAGAATATTTAACTCACACTTTTATAAAACTGACAATCTTGTTGTATGGCTATATAAGAACAAATTATTTAAATGTGAGTACGGTAAATGCAATGGTTTAAACGTTGTACCGAGCTATTGACCATATTTTGGCAGACATCGAAAATAATTCTTGCAAGACAACCTAGTTTCTGACTCAATATTAGGATATCTTGATAATAAGAATGTTGATCGGCTGTTATGGGATGATTTGAGCTCTAATTACCTCGTTGCTTAATAGTTTCTCTAAGACATTTTCCAATTAAAGTTTAATTGAAATATAGACTAAAATGTTATCTTAATTTTGGTTCAATTAATGTTTTATTATGAATTAGATTTTTGTTCTAATCCTCACCTTGTGTTTTTCTCAATAAACGGCCTATTTTAAAATGATATTTTAAATCAATATGTGTATACATATTTATTAATTTCAAACTAAATTTCAAAAGAAATTGGTTTTATTATTTTTCTTAATGTGAGTGGGAATCAAACCAAAAGTTTGATATACTTTAAGACTTCGGACGTTAAGACCTTATGAAATATATTAGTAGTAATAAGAATATTAGTAGTAGTAGTAGTAGCAGTAGTAGTAGTAGTAGTAGTTTCTTATTTCATCATGTGGTTAGCACCAACCTTCAAGTAAAATTCTTCTATAAAAGGCTTATAATTAAAAATATTATATTTGGAGTTAGGGCCAGTTTCATAGTCAGACCTAGTAAGCCTCAAGTGCGGTGCTATACTAAATACAATACGACGCCTGCCTAAACTTTGGTCTTGGTAGGTGTCTCCTGTATTTAGTAAAGGCACTATGTTTAGACGTTATAGTGCTGCTGTAAACGTATGAAGATTCAATTTAGCTAAATTTTAAACTCTCAAGCCCCGTCCAGACTAGAACAGAACAACGAACATAAACATATTCGCGACAAGTGTGGACGGTTTTCCGAACAGAAAATTGTAACAAAATGTGTTCGTTGTTCTGTTCGGCACCAATCAACCAGTTGTAGGTTTCTTCCCGTCGCATCAAAGGGTGTTCGTGTTCGGTCCTGTTCTAGTCTGGACGCCTCCACAAACATTTCCCCGAACATACAGTCATTGGCTGGACAACCGGGGAGTCACACGTGTGTTTTGATTTTAGTAACTATACGTACATATATTTTTTGCGAGTGTATTTATTCGTGTGTGTTATTTTAGTATAAGTTTATAATTCACCATCGTCAGGATTTTTGTCTTTTTTTTGCTTTGGAAGTAACGAATAAATATATACGCTGTCACTGCTATTCGCACACGCTTATTCATTGTACTATCAATATCGAAGCACAAATGAGCTAGATGGAAATAATTATGTAGTTACCAACAACAAGAACACATTTGGAAGACGTTGCGAACATGTTATGTTCAAGTCTAGACATTCGGCCACAGCGAACAGAACAGCAAACATGTTCGTGGAAATGTTCCTGTTCGTTGCGCTGTTCATTGTTCTGTTCAAGTATGGACGCGGCTTTTAGATGATACAGTTGATAGTAAAAATCTAAATCATTGCAAGAGATACAAACAAAATAATAATCAAATATGGTTTTCAAAAGGTTAGTAAATAGGTATTATACACAATAATACTTTAAAAAATTTGGGCTTTTTTTAAAGCAAGTTATGGGACTGATATAAATGAAATTCAATGTGAATGTTTTACTTATGTAAAATCAAGGTTTTTAAGGCAAACGCGTGTTGGTTTAACACCTTTTAGTGTTAAAAGTGTATAATCTTTGTCCAACACAAAATAAACACTAGAAAATATTGTAGAAGATTATACTAAATCGTTTTATTTCATTTATAATTTGTAATTACAAGATCATCCACACAAATTAGCTTATATCAGGTAAATATAAATGCCTATTTGAACATACTTGATTCAATTTTTTCACTCCATCTCTATCAAGGAAAGTGTCAAACGTAATTTGTTTATTAGGGCTTTAAAATTTATTTGGTCATCCTATTTTACAACAGCACTTATTTCTTATAGTGACTTATTTCAATTGATATTTTTTATCGAAATTAACCTACTTAAAAGATATCATATTTTGAAAATTGAAAAATGACACCTGATATCTAGGTGGAGTAATCCCCAATAATAAGCATAAATAATAGCTTTGGCTATTAATCTTAATACTTAAAAGAGTTCACACAGGTTTTGGAAATAAATAAGCTATGATTAGCTAAGTGTCTCGGAAATTACCCTCGCATAGTGTGTATTTAACCGCTTAGGTGGCCGCATGGTTTAAGGCGCTACTCTTGCAGTAGACAATAGTAACAAAGATGGGGAGACCGGGTTTCTATCCCTGTCAGGTGAACGGAAGGTATTTTTTTCCCTAAATGTCTTTACACTCTCCCTCCATATAAATGATGGTACAATTTATTTAAATTCAACCTTCATAATCCCTAACACTTTAGTGTAATTAGTAGATAGGTGTATAACCTGATCGCGAAGTAAGACGCGGTGCTAAAGGAAAATATTAACCCCTTTATTCAAGAGCTTCAAGATTCTGCCGCTACAAGCACCACATACATTAACGCACTGTGACAATAGCGCCGCACTTGAGTGGTACTAAGTGTGACAATGGAACAGGCCATTACTATCAATCTTATATCTAATAAATTCTTGTAAATATACGATTGGATCGGCTTCAATCATATTCCACGTAGTTTTATTGAAGTCTTAAGATTAATTTAAAGATTATATGAAATATAGATCTAGAGCTATTTGTACAAATGAATGTTTATATTTTTTATGGCTAAAACAAATTATGTCACGCTATGGAAAGATTGATCATGAAAGATAATCGTTGCCATTCTTACAAAAAATATCCTATGTTAATATCGTCTCCTTCAAGTAGATTTCCTCTTTTAGTGTAAATACTTTCATGTGCGGTTTTATTTAATAGATTCCAATATAAAATAACGTTAAATGTTTCCTCAGTAGAAAATAATATTATCCTTCAGCAATCACCTAGATCTGTATAAGGGAATGTTTCCTCTGTCATTCCTACTAAAAGTTCTGCCGAAGGATTTTGAAGAATATCGGAACATAAGTGTTTGCCTCTAACATATTTCACCAGTGAGATAGATGTACAAAAAAGAGCTAGAAGTCTTTTATATAAAGTCTTGAATAATAAAACACTCATTATTTGATAATAAAACGTTGTGAAATATTATATTTATCTTCTTTCGGTAAAATTGTTTCGTTTAGTTTTGTTTCGTGTTTCTTATTTTAATATATCATCAGATAAAGAGCATCATAAATTTATTTTGCAATGATAACTAGCTTTAATAATATAATTTTAGTCTATAACAGACTATGAGCTCTTTTTAAATAAAAACAGTAGTATAGTTGAGAATTTAGGGGAACGGCATTTAAATTTACTTGATTAATGATTGGTAAATCTCACCAACAGAATAAGAACCTTTCTTAACAATCCAACACATTTTTAGTCATATTAAATTATATGTAATGAGATGGCCTTTGAAACCTTCACATTTGGTATATGTTATCAATTATAACGTCTGGAAGCTAAATGTAGCCAATTTTATCCCTGAATTTGGTGGAAAAATATGATGTGTTAGCCACTGATATTCCACTGCAAGTTAAATGCTGGATTTATTTCTATATATAAAATAAAAATTATTTGGATATATTTGATTAATAATGGTTCTAACCGCTCGAAAATTAATAAATCTCCGACTAATGTAGCGGGTTTTGTTAAAGGAAAAATAATTGAGACTATTTAAAAAAAATAGAATCAAGAAAAAAATCAAATCTTTAATCCCCACCATTTTGCTCATTTAAAACTTATTTGTAAGATACCATGTTGTTAATCCACATTCATCTCAGTTAACGAATCTAAAGTTATTTAATTCAATTTAGAAGTACGTAAAATCAATTCTGATTCTGTTTATTAACATTTTGGGTAAAAATGTGAGTTGAAAGTACTCTATCTATTCAAACATTTTTTTTTCCAAAGAACTAAATATGTGGGGTGAAAAAAAACGGGAGTGAGTGGAAAAGAGAGGAGCCTTCATCCACGCATTTTGTTATCATTCTTCTCCTACGCCATCTGTTGTTCCATTGTCCAGCAGGCATATACCCTTCCCAACGCCCTACAGTCTGCTCATTCCATTTTGATTTCATTTGCAGTAGGGGCCACTATCTGACAAACTCCGCGTGTATTGTTGGGTCAGTTGAAAAGATCACACAGGGAACAGAATGTTCCCAAAGTACTCCTCCCCCTCCCCCCTCTTCTAAATCATGCATGCACACACAAACTGATTTGGCTCTTTTGAGCACCCGAAGGGCGTGAAAATGATTAAAATTGAATTTGACAAGATGTTTTCTGTCGCTTGCATTTTCAGAATCTACGCTTCTATTGTTTCCTGTTTTTCTCTCCTCGTGGATTTTCAATTTCCCTTCCTGTTTCGGCATCCCTTCCTCTTTTATTATACCCTCTCTTTCATCTCCAGTTATTTTTACAATTCAAATCCTAGTTTAGCGTAGGTAATTTTAATTCACTCTTTAAATAAACTTTTACTTTATCTATATCCTTATTATTTTTATTCCCTGACCAATCACATTCCTCTCAGTCCTTTACCTATCTATCACAGTTTCCAAAATTCTTCCTCCGATTCTCTTTTTATCTCTATCTTTAGCTCTCTCTTTCTACTTTAGTGTATACGTGTGAGTGTGGTTAATTTCACGCTGGTACACATTCGGAAGCGATTTCATTTCGAACTTAAACGAACAGAATTCGTTGAATAAAGAATTAAACCGGTATAAAAGTGGACTAGCGCATGATCATTCTGTTGTCGTTGGGATAAGCTGGACACGATCAGCTGCACGGAATTCAATCTTTAGAAAAAACTACCTTTACATTCTACAGCTTTTGTTTCAAATTAAATTCCTATAAATCACAATTAACTCTATACTAAATTAAAACTAATGTTAGATATAAATAAAGGTGTATAAATTCAACTACTTCTGAAAACACAAACATTTTAAACAAGTTTTAAGGGCATATGATTCTGTTGTGATACCCTTAGGTTTGAAAATTTGATTTCTCATTTATTATTAATCTTTACTGTTTCCCTGTTGGTTTAATTAGTTATTTAATATCTGTAAATAAAATAAAACTCAAATTATGTTTGTACATTTAATTTTTTGTCTATCTGTTAGTATTTTGTTACTAGTAGAATCAAAAAGTAGGCCTACTCATCGGATCAAGACGTAATTTTTTTTTCTGTGACACTTCCATGTGTACAGTATTCTTGATTTTTTTGTGATACTAAGCCAAAATCACTATTGAATATTGTAATATGGGGCATTCACTATAAAGTTCTTCTTTCAAGTTACATTATTCTTTATTTATAAGAACCCGCCTCGGTGGCGTAGTTGGCTAACGCGCTAGTCATGTTGAGCTCGATCGCCGAGGATGGGGAGATCGAGGTTTGAATCTCGATCGGGTGAACTGGGGGTGGTTTTTCCTAAATGGTTTTCAACTCTCCCTCCACGCAAATGCGGGTTCACTTCCTCTAAATTCAATACTCACAATTCCTAATCCATTAGTATAATTAGTACTTAAGCGTATAACCCGAACGGGTAGTAAGACGCGGTGCTAAATATTATTACTATTAGTTATTATTATTATTAGTTTTGTATCTTAAATATTAAGTTTAAACTTTGTATTTTGGTACTCATTTTAATGATATCTCCAATTTAAAAGCCACTTTTAATATGCTTTTATTTGCGTCTTAAATTTAGGTACTTTACTTTTTTAGTTAATATATGGTATTTTGTATAGATTAGGTTTATTGAGTCTTTTCTTGGATATAAAATCCAAACTATTGCTTTTGGTGCCTATTTCACTATTTCCTCCACATACAGAGAGATAATATATATGCAAGGACCGCAAATATTAAAAACAAAAAAAAATGGCTTTTTACTACAGGTAGGCGTCGTGGGACGTTGTCGACACATAAAACACTTCCTTGCCTCATACATGTCTGAAATGGTGTTTTGGATTGTTTTGTTAAGTTTAGAACATCCACTGGAAACCAAGTTAACTCACCCGACTTAGACCAGCAAGAGAACAAAATGGGATAAAATATATTCATATTATTATTATTATATTATTTATTCAACAGTATTTTAACGGGGTTATTTAGTGCCGCGTTCTATTACTCGTCTGGGTTATACTCATACGCACAAATTAAGCTAATGTGTTAGAGGAGTTTAATTTAGAGAAAGTGTACCAACATTTGCGTTAAGGTATTGTAGAAACCCACTTATATAAACCACCTTCAAATATGTAGTTACGTTTTAATATGCGACTCCAAGAGATGGTAGAAGTCTGTAGTTTATATTTTGGTGAATTTTGTGGTGTTTGTAGTGTCTGTGTGAGAGGGCCCGGCCCGAGGTGGTGTGTGGAGCTGGGGTTAGAAGGAGGGGAGGGGGGGAACTGTCCAGCCCCGCTCAGCTGATAACGCGGACATTATTCAGACGTTGTCTCTCGGTTACGTACAAGCCTGTGAGTCATCGTTTACTTAAGTTCAACGACGTTATTTTACAGCTATATACCTGCGTTCTGTTTTAGTTCATATTTACATTCCATACACACTTCATAGTTTGGAATTAGTTGTTGATTCCTACACTTCTGGAGGTCATTACTATTACAATTCAGTTTACTTTACAACAGCTTTTCCATATACTTCAATCTAAAATATCCCTTGTGGATAGAGGGAATTCAGATAGTCTTAACTTAAGACTAGACTGGGACAGCATCCAGTCCCCGGCAGTCAATTCATCATCATATTTCACCAATTGTACAATTTTTGATCCATGCTAGAAATCGAATCCTGTAACCTTTATTTCAATAGACAGGCACACTACCGACTAAGTTAATTATTAGGTTAAACTATAATACATTTAGTCAATTAAAAATAAACTTAATTGAAAAATAATAATTTTCAGGAGGTAACGTGATTTTATCTCTCAAAATCCTTTGGTATCCAATTGTTATTAACACTGTGGTGAGTGGAAGGAAAGGGGGGTGGGGGGGTCCTTTTTTATTTCCTTTCAGAAAGTTAAGTCTGTGTTACCGAACATCCTAAGACCGGTATTAAAGGACGCTGATGGAATCAATTAAGGTAGCTTAGGAGCGTAATCGAATTTGCATGTAATATAAGTATATATATATATAAAATGTATATAGGTCACGCAAGTCTCCTTCCTGAGCTAATAAACCAAGAGACGAGATATCAGAGGCCACTTCACTCGACGAAGGTATTTAAATTTGATGGAAGGAGTAAACGGAGGTGGTATTAGAGGTTTCGCACGGACCAAAAAAAAAAAAAAAAGGGGGAGGAAGGGATTGGATTAGCGTCGATTTGGAGACGTGATGTAGTCGCAATCTCGAGGATTGGGATCGTAATCCCAGCCTACATTCCGCGAACACGTTCCGAGATGAATGCCTTTCTAATCATAAAAAAAAAAATAGTTCGAATAAAAACAAGAGGCACACAAGAGGGAAATTATTGCGGTTTTGTTTGCGCAGATCCAACCTGTTACAATATTTAGGTCAATTGTGCGTAACGTTGGGATATTATAATCTCCAAGGGAAATATTAAGCAAGAAATTTTGATCTATTAGGGAGGAGATATTCCTGTTAAAACTAAAGATTTTATCAATAATATCATAATATATTAATTAAATAAAACTTTCTAAACAATAACGTGAATAACATGTGCTGGAACATACAGACGTATCAAGTTTCTAAGAGTATGTAATAATTATATGTACAGGTGAGGCGGAAACAATTATACGATCCATGCTGAGGAAAGTGATTGAAAACGTGCTGAGGTTTGTCTGACATCCGGTGGAGCTCACCTGTGTGACATTGGGCAGTTTCATAGTCAATTTAGTACGCCTCAAGTGCGGCGTTATACTAAATACAAGACGTCACTGAAATTGAATGGAATGGGCCAGTTTCATATGCGAAACTTTGGCCCATTCCATTTTGGTCTAGGTAGGTGTCGTCCTGTATTTAGTATGACTCGCACTTAGGCGTACTAAATCTGACTATGAAACTGGCTCATTATCTTTGAATAGTGAAACAGTGTAGTATGTAGTTTACATTTTATTTAGCTAGTGGACATTTACTTTCCAGTTAAAATGTTATTTTCAAGTTGATAACCATTTAACTGTTTCGCCCCAACCTGAATATCAAACCTTAGACTTATATAACATTTTAGAAAATATTCTAAAAATGTTTAAAGTAAGGAATGGATGTAATTAGAAGTTAAGACTTAGATATATTGTTCTCAAATTATGTATAAAAATTAATTAATGAAGTTATGGCTTGTACTAGAAGTTATGGTTTATACTAGAAGTAAATAGTAATCATATATTTTATCTTGCAACATCATTTTATTACATCTCTCCAACTTAGTTACTTACTTAATTAATTTTTATATACATTTTGAGATTCTTAGATTTATTATTTGTTAAATTTACAAGAAATGTAAAAAATTTAAAGTAGAAGGTATCATAAATATGAAATTTGAAATTTTTAACAGCTCAGGGAGAAAAGTATAGTCAGAGTTAAAATGACATAAAAACATTAGGATATTAAATAAAAATACAATGTATGAGGTAATAAGTGATAAATTATGAAAAAATCAGCTAAAAAACAACTAAAACAAAAATTAAGATTATAAATATATTAAAATGATTTATTTGATCTTATAGGATGAGTTGATAAAATTATTTTCTTATCGCTCAATGATTCTTATTATAAACTATAGCTAGCGTTTGTTAAATATTTTTAATTTTTTTTAGGATTGCTGATAATTTTTATTTTATGCCCACAACAAAATAAACCCATATACTTTAGTTTAATATTATTTATTCCTTGTTATAGATAACAAATATATATTGTGAACAATTACGTGAAACGGGAGTGCCAACAGTCTTAAGGGCCCGGAATGATACGGTATACCGAGAGTCTTTCTTGTCAGTCCATTCCCGAGTGCCATTCCAACACTCCAAAATATATACTTGATCCAAAACACGGCACAAACTTCGAGGTTTCCGCCACTTCCTATGAATACGCAGTATATTTATGTTTAATATACACACATTATAAATAAATATGACAAACCTAAATTAGATTCACTAAAAGTTTGTCATATTTTAAAGTTTGTTTTAATATCCATGAAAAAAATAAATATACCTAAAAGAAATAGACCACTATAGAAAATATTTACATCATACTTTCAGTATTTTTGCCCATGACTAAATTAGATATATTTTAAAAAGGCAATTTAATAATTTTCTTTTTTGCTTTTACCCTTTACTCTTAAAGATATTGTTTACCCATTTAGATTTTTCAAATCATTTACAAATTAGCTATAGCTTCAGTAGCTCCAATCATTCAGCCTTAAATATGTTTTGTCAATTTAACAAAGGCCCTTATTTATGGACGCGTGGACCAAGTGTCAATCTCCTCTAGTTTGTATTACGATTGTGGGAAGTTTGGGTTTGAATCTCGTCTGGGATTAGTTATGGTGGTTATTCCTAGATTTTATCTCACTTCCCCGACAAAAATACGAGTTCATTCCTTATACTCCACCCTATCCCCTACCACATTAGTGTAATTAAAGATACAAATAGCTAAGATGGGATGGGTTGTGAGAGTTGAACAGAAAGATATGGCTCAGTTACAGAGGCACATGATGCTGTTATAATGAATTTTTACAGCTATTGTGAATGCACACTTTTCCCGAATGAACAGTAAACTTAATCAAATAACTAGTTCCAAACTAATCAAAAGATTTCAGCCTCATCGGGGTTGTCCACTCGTGTGACTTGAAATAAGTTCAGCTTAACTTTTTCTGCGTGACATCAACTTGAGATACCAATTAGAATACAAAAGTAACACTCATTTAGTTCCCATGCGCCTAAACCAACATTCTTAATAAATGAGAATACACTACTAAGCAATATACTAGCAGACCACTGAATATATTGTTTTAAATTGGTTGATATAGAATATTAAATGGGAAGAGTAACTATCGTTTTGTTATGTTTGTATTATATGCTTCCTCGAAGAAAAAACATCATCTCGTCAATAATCTTGAAGATTGTCTTCGTGAATTTTTTAAATGATAACTGAATAAATAATCGAGCCTGGGACAGTTGGATTAGCCTCACATGTTCTTTCCCGCGTTATCCAATATTCTTCCCGTTTGAGCATGATATCTGATGCAGCTATATCCCTAAGCTTGATTCTCACGTTCACCGAAAATAGAGAACATAATATGCTTGTGTGGCGCAGCTATTCCCACGACTGTATGTTTGACCATAATGCATTGTAACACTAACATAAACAGTAATTATCAACATATTTTTTTCAAGTAGATATACATATATGAGATAATTCTCCAAATTAATGTTTTCAAAACATAACGCTGTGTCGTGCCACAATCCAATACATCGATACGCACACCTTCCATTAACGGATAATTCCAAATCTCCTCACAAAGCCCAATTAATCTGTCTGCTTGCTTCTGGCTGTAGAAGCATGCGTTGTCAAATGCGCATTCGCACTGATTTGAGATGGTTGGTGTTGAGATTTGATGGTTCTTTGTGCCGAAGATCATGGGCAGAGCGGACGAAGTAGAGATAAGTTGAACTTTAGCAGAACAGATTGCGCTGACGAGGCGAAAATTTTGTGATTGGACCACATTTCTCTTCTGCGCTTGTTTTTTGGTGAAAGTGTGAATTTACAGGCATTTACAGATCATTTTAATTTCCCAAGCTTCACTAGTCTGCTCAATTAATTGTAGAGTCTTATGCCTTATCCATCCAAAATATATGTTTATCCCAATAGAAAATGTAATATAACATATTGCTAATCATCCTTTTTGAGTTTGCATTGCTATGTATTGTGTTAACGTACGTTTTGCTAGCGGGTGAAATGCTGCGCTACTCAAACAAATTTAAAAATCTCTGAATTTGACAAGAGGATAGTTTTACATGGTCACTTCGAGTGAGCAGCAAATCGTATACATGGCTGTACCATCTCCTATGCTGGAGGATATCTAAAATTATAAAAGTTAAAAGCTAACATGAATGGATTTTCAACCACCATTACCACAAGCTTTTTGATATTATTTTTTTGGAGGCAATTTCTTAATTAATGTTTCTTCAAATTAGTAGCGAATGGAGCATTTAATTATGGTCCGAAATTAATCTCACGTCAAATACACATCACAAAACTAGCTCAACATAGTTATCGATTATTCTATATTAATGTGTATTCAAGTTTTAGATCATCCGATCTATTGTGACCTCATTTAATTTATGTAACTATATATTTTGAAACTTTATGTTCACCATTAAATAATGGGGTGATATTGTCTCTATCACACACAAAAAAAAAAATTAGTTAGCAAAGGTATCCAAAATTACAATAATCATTTTATTTGCAAATTTATTTTGTTTTATTTCTAAATTTTTTCTAGTGTAATATATTTTTCTTTTCAGTAATTTTAACTTTAAATTTTCAGTTATATATTAAATATAATACATATTTCCTATTAAATAATAATGTGTAGTAGAGAGATGGGAGAAGAAAGGTACGGGCTGATACATGTGTAATTTTAAATATTAATTTATTTTTATATTGTATGTGATTGTGGATGTTAACGAACCTGAATTTACTTTGATAAGGGAAGGCTTAGTAAATGTGATAATCTCAACCGATTTAAATAAACATATTTACTTTTCTTAACAAATCAATTTTCTTTATGTGAAGGAGATAGAAATCATTGCAAATCAGGTAGCTACTGCCTGAATCAGTAATTGCATAATATATACCTAAGGTATCAACCTTACTTTTCTGGTTTGCTGGTGATGGGGTGGTCAGGATTAAATTCTTTATTAGAGTAATGAGGGGTGATTTTCTAAATATTTTCCCTCCTCTACAAACAAACTAAAGAATCTTTCTCTAAATTTAAAAATCCCTAATCTCTTTATACCATCATTGCTAAAATGTGATCTGGACACAAAGTCTCGGTGAAAAAATTATTGAAGATGAGTTTAGGGTACTACTTTGAGAAATTCATACAGTCACATCAGTGAATAACAAACAATTTGATAATAATGGTAATATTATTGCTTGATTACCATTATAACTCCTCGTCAGATTACCCGAAAATTGCACTGACTGAATAAAAACCAAAATATAAGGAGGATGAATCTTATATTTGGGCATATACCAGAAATGATTCTTGAAAGAGAAATGAAAGCTAGCACTTGATAAGAATTTTAACCCCATACCCCTGATTGGACTATCATTCAAACATTAAAAGAAAGTAAAATTATTGTAAACAGTACATTAATGTATATATAATGTTCATTAAACTGTTATTTTTTCTGACTAAAACCCCATTATTTACACTGTATGATTTATAGTACTTATAGTACTTATATTTATGAACCTTTTGGGCCAATGAAAATATTATAAAACGAATCTAAGAAAAGAGACATAAAGTAGTATTTTGTAACCGACATATTGAAATTAAATTAAAATTTTTATATCAAATGTCAACCGAATGTCCGAGTTATGACCAAGTGAAATTTCAATACAATATATTTTTAATGTGTTTTTTTTATAAAAGAGTAGCAGACACCAACTCATTTTTATATTTTGGTAAGAAAAAAGATAAATATTAAATGTATTTATTTTAATAAAATACTCAATGATATTGTGCTAAAGTAGTCTTTAACTGGTATCAAAAATGCTCATTCATATGAAATAAAAGTGTTCCCGGCGCTATATAGACACAAGCACCCAGAAATGAACATCAGTAATGTGCCAGTAATGGACCGAGAATAGCCCATCAATGATCAGATGACGAGCATATAGCCAATTACTGGTTAATGAACACTACTTCAATTTTGTGGTAGAGCATTTATGTGCTTCGGTTAGTTACACATTCACGTAGTGTATCCCACTTCACATTTTGTGAAAATATAGTCACTAAATGAGGTTTGGAAAAATTAATATTTATGTCGAAAATAATTTGTTTTCCGTTTTAAAGGTTTGAATGAAATTAGTAAGAAATGAGTATGATGTAAATCTTAAATTGTAGGAATTCTGGTCTCTAAATAAAAAATATATATAGGCTATTATAATAGTATTATAGTGTATATTCTTTAAATAAATGATTCCCAAGGAGTACAAAAGCCTAGTCTTGGTGAGTCTCAAAAAGTTTTTGAAATGTGAAAAATTTGTAATTATTATAAAATAGTAAATTATGAAAAAAAGTTAGAATGAGAAAACGCAAAATATATATATATGTATATATAGAAAAGTGAGAAATTAAGAGGCATATAACTATAATCATATGTGATGATAGATTTTAAAAATACAAGTTAAAAACTACAGCCCACCCCCTCTTTTCATTACCATTAAACTAGGTGGGTCAATAAAGTAGGTCACTTTAAATATTGGGTGGTAGTTCTAAAAGGTTTGGGAAATAGTACTTTAGAGTAACAATAAAAAGGAAATATACTATACTAATATACCAATAGCAGTATGTCTAGATATAATATATATTTGTATAGACTAACAAAAATTGCATCAAATAAAAACGGCTTACTGACCTAGAAACAACAAAAATAAATGGTACGGCGCACCGCACAGACTTTCTCTCTCTTTCTATAAACTCCTAAGATTTCTTAACGGAATAATGTAAATTGTATCATCACCACTCCACTTAAGAACACGCATAAAATAATATACAATGATATTGAATCAATGAAAAAAGAGGCGCATCTTTGACCACCTAAGATCATTTCAAACAGTTTAATGTCTTCCACAAGGGTCAACACTTCATATTAAAATTTCGATTTCTGGTTAAAATTTTAACATTTTATAAGGTGTTGCAGATCTTCAAGTCATCGCATTGATATTTAATTATTCATTTATACATTTTGACCAATAAAAAATGTAAATATTAACTATTGAGTCTAAAATGGAGATAGATCATTGCTGTGCAAACATTTCTCCAAAGAGCTTTAAGGAAAAATAACATACTATTTAGATACTTTATTATATTTAATTACTCTATGGCATTGGAGAATTATAGTGTAAATACTTAAGTAGTATATGTTTACAAATAAAGCTCACAAAATTGTATTAATATATTTCCAAATATCTCAGAAACTTTTGCTTTTATAAAAATATATGTCAAATAAAAGTTTTTTATTTCTAATAGTCCTACAATTTTGCAATGATAAGTTGTTTATTTTCTCAAATAGTTGTGGAGATACGGAAATTAACGCTTCTGTAAAGTACCCTAAAAATCATTTTCATAGGAAAATGAAAATAGCCATTTTATTTATAATCTTAATCAACGCCTAGATACGAATTTTAATCAAAATAGTTTTAGCGGATTTTGAGAAAACAAAATTTTTCTCTTTTCGCCCTTCAGTAAACTACCCTTAATTTTAAGTTTTTATAGACATACAGACAGACGGCATTGCAAAGACTATTTTTTAGGGTTCGGGGGGTCATGAGACGTCGACATCCATCAAAATTTCAGGTTAGTTTTTTTTACGGTCGCAATACTTAAACTTTAATGTCCAAAAAGTTAAAAAAAATTCATATAATTGCGTATAGATTGAAAGTTATTGATTTTATAAAAATATGTTTCGAATAAAATATTTGTATTATTAATATTTATACATATTTATAATGCTAAGTAATTTCATATCTCAAATAGTTTCGGAGCTATTATAAAAAATGTTAATTAACGCATCAGACCGGAGCCCTTAAAGCCATTTTGCCGAAATATTGAGAGTAGCCATTTTGTTTGTAATATTTATTAATATTTATAAATGAAATTTAATCAAAATCGTTGGAGCCAATTTTGAGAAAATCGACTTTTTATCTTTTTTCCCTTCAGTAAACTACCCTTATTTTTAGGGGTATATATACAATTCCAAAAACCCCTCGGGGCAACCCTATGAAAACCCTAGATATAAAGTTTCAGCTCAATCGGTAAAATAGTTTAGGCTCTAGTTGGAGGTACAGACAGACAGACGGAAATTCAAAAACCACTTTTTCGGTTTCAGGGAGTCATGAAACGTCAAGATTTATCAAAATCTCGAGTTCGATTTTTTTGACGATCACCATACTTTCTCTACCTTTAAGATAGAGAGAAAGTAAAATATAAAAATACAAAATATTATAAGTTGGCTCAGTTGCATAGCTCGCAATACTGACTTGAGAGTTAAGTGCTCAGCCACAGCAAAAATAAGTTATACAGATATGTACTATTATATTCAGGTTAATCTTGTAAAGCTTCTTAAAATTCCTCATCATCCTTTTATATTTTAAGCTAATTAAGAGGTATAAGCAACAAATGAAGACTCCTAAAATAATTCACCTTTTTATTCATATTCCTAGACATTCTGATACCATATAATAGTTTAAGCGACTGATAGAGTATTTAATAGCACTGAGACAAAACAAAAAATAATTAGTTGTATATACATACATATTAAATAAACCATGATAATTACCAATATATCTACCACACACTCGATGGGGTGAAAGTTAATTTAATCAAAAGGTTTTCAAAATAAATGTATATTAATAATCATAGATTTGTTATATATTTAACGAAACAAAACCAAATATTAATAAGTAACACTAAATTGGATTCCTAAGAAGAGCCCAAGAACTTATTTAGCCTATGGGCTATGGCATTAGAAACTTTAACCTGCAAATGTACGCCAACTATCACTATCTTGAGCTAGTTCTCTCTGTCCCCCTCTGGAGGATAATTTCCAGATACAAACTATCTGCCTATGTTTCCCGGCGATGTTTCTTGTGCGTCTGGATACAAAGGAAAGATCGCCTAAGTATACGGAGGTACAGGATTAAAGTAAGTTTCTAGAATCCTGTCTCCCACCTCCCATGGTAAACATCGCTATGTGTGGACCCATGAGCAGGCACCGGCGGGCAACTTTTGAATTTAATTCAGTTTATTTATATTCCTCGTACTGTAAAACAAGTGTTTCCTTTTGTATTTTTTGTGGTGGTTACTAAAGACTGCTGCACAATGTTAATTTCAAGAGTTGGTATCTTGTTTTGTAATTGTGTGTTATTAAAACAAAATGGTTCCTTGAAATCTGATTTCATCATCCTTACGAAATTATTAGATGAGCAACCGGGATTCATTAATAGCTTTGACAACAAACAGTTACCATAATTCTCCCCTTGTCTTAAAAACTCCTTTTCCACCAAAGATTGTATCGCTTTTGGTAACATTTAATTATTATAAAAGAGAAGCAACACCTGCAATGATATGAGGATCCATCGTGGATAGGGGACTGAAGACTCGGTGTGATCGAAAAACATCGGTGGATATTTGTGCCTGGATACAAGTTGGTGTGTGCTTGTGTGATAATATATTCAGATCACTGTATATTTATATCTGGTGATTTTTGCCCATTGTGTACTAGAGCTATCGTTCTCTATCCACCTCATTGAAACTATTGTTTTATTATTCTTCAAGCATCTACTAGCTTCAAAGTTTGAGATATCTTCAACTTTTAAGTGGCTGACTCACGACTCCCTAATGTCAATGGGTGTTGATATGAAGTAGCTTTCATGCGATTTCATTCTAATTAATGGACTCACTTTGACTCCCAACTGGAATTGTGTGTTTTACAATGCAACCTACATGCTGACTCACGCTATACAAGTTACTAGTGGTGATATAAAGATACCAATCTCTCATTAGACTAGACTTATGACAGGAGATAAGGTTTCTTATCTCTGTAGAGTGTACTGAGTTCGTTTTTTCCTATGTATTTTTCCATTTTCCTTTCAGCAAAGGCATGTTTAATTACTCTAATCAAACCTTCTTCATCCTCAACACATTAGCAAAATTATATATATGCATACAGCTCTAACGGGTAAGAGATAATAAAAAAACGAACTTTTATTATGTCATCGGGTCCTTCACTAGCTTTACGTTGAGGGCTGTATGAATCTTTACACTAATGGGAATAAGGATTAAGGACTAGAAGACATGAACCATTATTGTCAACTGAAATTTTAGTTATATAACTTCAAATAAAACCAGACAAGACTGACACATAGTTAAACGTGGTCATCTATTGGTGTCGCATGGACACTTGACTATTAAATATATAAAAATATGTTAGTCTTTCTCTGTATATTCCTTTTGAACTCAAAAACCACTGTACCAAATGAGCTTAAATCTCTTATGAAAATAACTTGAAAGTCCTGTTGAAACCCTATTTTCCTTCATATTAAAAAATAAAAAGATTTTCAAATATTTTGTTTTGAAACGTGTGATAATTTTATTTATTTATTTCCTGTAAATAATATTGAGATTAAATTCTAACTTATATTTTGAATCCTATTTCCTATTTTATTTTATAATATTTCTCCATATATTTTTGTTCTATTCTATTTATTTCTAGTTTTACATAGGAGTGAGGCTCCTTAATACTTATCACTATATACTGATATAACTAACTTAAATGTAACTAAAACTATTGGCGTTTTCTAAATTTATAGGCAGGGTTGTCACACGTTTTCCTGGTTGATCTAGGGGGTGCTTATTTTCATGGTAAATTTCTGCTATTGGCCAAACTGGTTGACTGCTGAAAAGCCACTCTTTCGGCTAATTGAAGCCCTTATCTTCTACTGGTGCCAACCTTGGATTACACTTATACCCAGATGTTTCGAGGTCATGGGACTGCCTAAGTGATCCAGTCATCATTCGCATACTTAGAGTAACTACTGTCTATGAAATATCAGACTACAACGCCTGCCCTCAGCAGGCCTCTCAAGGTTATTTCCGTATCCATAGCTTACTGGTCTAGGTCCTAGATGGTCTATGACTTCCATATATTCCCACTTATCTTACAGTCAATGTGAGTTTGTTCCTCTTAATCACTGTCCTCGCCTGTATTGCTGTCCTTTTCTTCCCTAACGTATCTTCTTATTTTTCTTCTCTCAGCCTATCAATGTTGTATTTGTATTCCTTTAAAAAGATTTTTGTTGTAACATCGTGAATGTGCTCTCCATAAGATGCCATTACGTATGATGTCGTATATATGACGTCCCTGAAGTTTGGCTTGTTGCTGTTTTCTCAGATGTTGGTTGTTACCACATTCCCACCCAATCAATTTTTTCAGCTGTTGCCTTCCCTCCATAGTTATAATTTCTTTTCTCTGTCAGTCTGTGGTCATTGATAAGCGCTTTACACGATTCATGTCCTGTTATGTAATGCACAAGTCTCTGGGTAGATTGCAGTCGTTTGAGCCTCAGACGTTCCTCTACACATGTAAACATTTTGAAGTTCATCTTACCAGATTAGCGTCTTATCTAGTTTTCTCTTACTATTCTTACAGACTTCTTCTTATCCCTGCCGACTTCAACATTCCGACCCCGGTCAGCGATTCTACTCGGTCGAAGTACCTTTTTTCATCCAATACATTGCGCCTCTACATCTTAACTGTAAGTTTAGTGGACCTATAACAAGTGTGACATTCAGCACGTCGATGGATGTCATATAATAAGCACCGAGGAGACTCAAATGTTTACCCTTCTGAATTGTCCTTATCTTTTTGTATGGTGCGACGTACTTTAAACGGAGTGCCCACATGCTTGCCCCGTAGCCTACAATGGATACAAGTAGAGATTCGTGAGATCAATTGATGGTTTGAATAGGGAAATGAGACATTCTCTGCCATATCCTTCTCACTACATGTTTTGCTTTGAAACATACCTGCTTCATGTGGTCCTTGAAGTTGCTGTTCTCGTCCAACATCACACCCAGGTATCTAGTGGTCTCACTCCATCTGATTACCTGGAGGCCGATCTTCAGTAAGGGATTTCTTATAATGTCCTTTAAACAGCGCTTAGGTAGTCTTCACTGGGGCTAAATTGAGTTTGACCTTCTTTCACCAGGTATCTTTAGCCTGTAGTACCTGGTTCCGCTTGGTTTTTAAATGCAATCTTGATTGGCCTTCAACCTCTATTAGATTAACAGACTGCCCGCAAAAGCCACCAATTTCACTGTTCATGGGAGCAGCTCCATTTTTATTAACTTATGTTCTAGATATACATCCTATAGTACCGGTTGCCCTATTGACCTTTGAGGGAAGCCCTTGGTCAGTTTATTTCTTAAGGATACTCTCAGATAGCCCAGTGTGGTGTACCTTTCCTTGCAAGTGTCCAGGAAGTTGGTATACTTCTTACTCGGACACTTAATTTATTTTAGCCTTTTAAGCAGTATTAGTCACCACAGGTTGTCAAACGCACCCAAGATTTCGATGAATATCCTGAACGTGCTAGCTCTTGTGTTTTATATTAGGTTAATAGCCATTGCTATTACGTCCTTCGTGGAAATTCCCCGCTTGAAGCCGTAAAGTCTCTAGTGCTTTCCTACTACCTCACGGTATTTCTGTTGTCTAGCACAGAGTAACTTTTCTTGTATTTTTCCATAAGTGTTTAGCAAGCGTATCAGTATACATGACTTAAATAATAGGTTAGTATTTTTGTTCTATCTCTTGCTTCAAATGACTACCTCACTTTGTTTTCAGACACTTAGTACTATGCCCTGTCCCAGGCATTCATTCAGTAATTGGGCTACATATGAAGCGATTTGAACTGAAGTTTGCTGCAGACTTCAACCTAGATAACGCCTGGTCAAGGTGCAATTTTTTATTAACTGAAGCTTGAGCCTCTTTACCTTCACCTGTGTTACTGGATACACTTCAGTCTCGTCATCGTATGAGTAGATCATTAGTTTTTAGTGTATTAGTGTTGTTCGTCTTCATCTTCTATAGAGTCATCAAGGAGAAATGTCTCCAGGAGAATCTTTGGACATTTTTACCCCCACATAGTCTTACTTTTATCTAATCGCTGTGTGTCGTAATCGATACTGGGAACCTTAGTATAATCGTAACTATTTTAAATGGAATACGCAAAGGGTTTTTAGCCCATTGTTCCTTAACATACCTCTTCCAACTCACTTCCCTCGTTGGTACCAGACTTCTCTCTAGATCGTTCTTCTCTCTTCTATAAATGCCAATGTATTAGCTTACTTCCCGGGTCCTGCTCTAGACTGAAGATCTTTCTGGCTCTTCGGAATTCTTCACTCAATCTTCCCAATTGGTTGTTTCATGGTTTATTGGGACTCAACATTTTTCACTTAAGAGTTATCGCCCCCTACATTATTCACTCTAAAGAGGTATCGCCAAATTCACGGCACCCTGCAGGGACTGTGTTAGCTCTTTATACTCTAACTAGCGATATCCCCTGGTGACACCAAGGTCAGAATCACCAAGCTTTCTCTTAGTCTGATACAGTCAGCCTTGACGATATTATAGTGACGTCGTCCTTCTCCTACATCTACCATGTTATCCCTATCCTCCGTGGTTAATTGGAAAACGTATGAGAATGTGGTCACTACTGGTAGCATTCTAGATGCCCTTCTATTCTCTTATCTTGTTGATGGCTTCAATGTTGCATAGGATTATATCCATATTGCTTGATGCTCTCGCTCTTCCTGCATAATTATGTAGCTGTCAATATCTTTCAATTTCTCACGGTTTTGAAAATACATATTCAACATACACCTGGTTATCTTGGTTATGAGTTTCACACATGTAATGTGCATATTATTAAATTGTGTTACATTCGTTGCCGTTATATGACTACTAAACACAATATCAGCACTCCATGGTTTGAATCCATTTGTTACTGGCACGTGAGGAATCATCCCATTCCTGCTATATAGTTCCTGGAGGTACACGACGTCTAGTTCTATCTTCTTAGTGAGCTTTATTATCTCGTGAAATATGGTCACATTTCTCATTCCACTCAGCTGTTTTATTCTGACATTGCTATGGGATGTATTTTACTCTATTCCAAGTCGGACGTATATACCTGACTTTTAGGCCACGTTTCTTTACAGTCGAAAGTAGTGTGGCCTTGAGATCTAACAAACTGTCAAAGAGAGTACCTCATTCCTAGGTTCAATCACTTTACTCAATTTGTTGCGTAAGCTCACCAGGTCCATTGGTAAGTTTGCTTATTTGAGAAGTATTCGTTATATTGCCTTGGGAGTGTGAAACGTTATTGTGTCACCTCTTTCGTGTGCTCCCCTCACAATATGTCGTAAATATAGTTGCAAATTATGGTTTTACCCCATCCTTGACAGCTGGAGTACTTCTTCAAAGTCAAGGTATGTTGTTGTTAATTTGATATCCACATTGTTCTCCGTTTCCCTATCTATCTCAGTCACCAACGCTGCTCTATTAGTGACTGGTCTGACCCAAAGTAGCTTGAACTAAAGCTTCTTGGTCATTGTCTACAAAGTCCATGCTTTCTAGAGTCGTTGGTTTCCCCTTTTTACATTATTTTCCTTTCTGAATCTAAATCTTGGCTTTTTGTTTAGATTATTCAGTAGGAGTTGATACAACCTTCTTGTACGCCTTCCACTAATCTGTTTGGGTGGTCAGTTGACGTGGGCAGGCTTTGCTTCTTGCCTCTGTAATTAGCAGCCATCTCCTAGTTCCTCCTAATTTTAGATAGAGGTTTCTTCTAAAAACTGCATTCCGTTACTGGATCCTTCTTAAGGCTCTTAGTGCTGTCATGTTCCTCATAGCTCATAGTAGCATTCGTCCTATACTGTGAGTAATCTCACGTTCCGTGTTAGTTATTTGAGTCCTTTCCTTAGTCATTCTTCTGTATCTGTCAATTTATTATCATTTGGTGCGTAGGGCACTCATGGAAGTTTGTATTTTTACATCTCTCCTTTTGAGGTTGAAACAAGATATATATGTATATATATACATCACATTTTTTGATTCACAATCTTCCCAAACACCGTGTTCTGCTTGGGTACAAATTTGCTATTATGTAACAGGTCTCTTCATTTTTGACACTAGATTACCACGACGTAGCACTTGATAGAGAGCAAGGAGGACCAGATGTAAGCCTGATCTCTAAGAAAATTTCTTATCCTGAGGGAGACCTCAACCACGTGATTGGTTGATGCTATATCTCTGACCCTAGTTCTAAATTTTTAGCTGAATTCACCATCTTATTTCTCTTTTAAGATTTTATTCGCAGGATTTGGCTGAAAAAACTGCCTTTATTTCCTCACTAAAAATTACAATTGTAATATCAAAGGGAGTAATCAGGGGCCATCTTTTGCATGGATTTTCGCATTTAAGCTCGTCTCTTATCCCCTTGTATCTCATAATCTTCTCAGGATCCCTCAAGAACTCAGTATCTACGATTACCATTTCTCCAGACCTCTTAACAGAATATAATTTAATGTTCTCTTTCGCTGAGTCTACCTTGGTTATCAGGGTCTATTTTATTTCATTCACGTATTTACCTTTATTGATGATATTAATTCTGTACTGGTAGTTTGTTCTTGTGACTTCTGTATCTGGTGTACTATCAGCACCTACTAATGGGCAGAGGATAGCATAGCATTGCAGCAAAGGTCATGATCGTTCCCGTTTGATTCATGGTTCTGTCCTTGATCTGACGAAGTCGCTCATTCTCCTTCTCTAGTTGGATGATATGACCCTCCTGGTGTGTCATTAGCATCGTCAGGGAGGTCAACTCATTTTTAATGTCGCCAGTTCACTCCACGGTATATGTAATCTAATATCGAAACTTCTCAATAACATTTATTAATTTCTTCCTTCTCTCCTTAGAAGTCAAGTTTTTGTTCTTATATCCACTCTCCCTACTCTCGCTCTTACTTTCTCTCGTAAAAATAAAAAAATTCATAAGTTGATAAAAAGAACCTCCCCGTATTGTAGAATTAATGTCTAAGGACAACTTTAAAATATAACTCAAGATTCTGAACATTTATTATTTCAAAACAAGGTTCGGTGGATTGAGGTTAGGGGTAGTATAAGGAATGGAAATTTACAAAACCTAAGAAAATATTAGGGTTTTTTTATGGCAAAGTTAAAATTTGTCACGAATGTGAATGGACTATCCAGAAAACCAGAAAAGTACTAAAGGTTAAAGTTGTGTAATGTAGATTTAGATAATAGGAGTCAGTGTGGCTAGAATCTAAAAAAGATCACTATCAAAAAAGGCTTAAAATCATATTAACATTTTTGAATATTTTAACCATGTAGGTACAAATATAATCACAAACATTCATAAATTAATGAAAACTTTAAATTTTAAAATGCGATCCAAGATATACGGGGCTAAATATTTCACAAACTATAAAAAAAAACTCTTTTAATAGTATAAAATTAGTCGTGCAGGTAAATGCAGCGTCCAATCTGTCTCCTTAATAGACTATTATTTCATGTATGCTATTTGTAGAACTGTGATGCTCTTTTTTACAATATTTTTTTGTGTCCATTTATTTAATATATCTTTTCATACCTTATGATCGCTCTTGGGCAAATATTGTTTTTTATATGGAGTGCATTCAGTTGTGTACTTAGAGTATGGGTTAATTAATGTTTCGTTTAAAATATGGTTTCTAAAATGTATTGGTAATATATTTGGTCGATGATTGTCATATCTATTTTGATATTATAAAATAACCAATCATATAATCGTGCAGCCTGATGTAGAACATCCTATTATGATATTTGTTTGTATGCATGAGCTATTCGCACATGCATAAACATCCGGTAAATATAAAAGCTGGAATTCCAATAAGCCTTAAGATAATTTTATCTGGAAAATTAAAAAAATATAATAATGTGGTGGATTCAAAATAGTGGATATGATTATGCCAGAAATGTTGAAAATGAATAATTCCTTAAATAACATATACATTGTTCCGATATAATTTAAGTTTGTTTTAACTATTTAACAAATATTTAAGCTGTTTCAATATACTTTATTTTTTATTAGCATCAATCTTGAACATGGAAGAGTTATAAATATTTATAACTTAATCTTTAAAAAAAAGTCAATATCAAAACAAGTTCAAATTTATATTTATTTTGATTATGTTCGCGTTTTGTAACACAATTTACATCAAAAAGTATTAATATTTAAAGATAGTTTAAGATTTGGTTACTTTCCTCTGTGGTTAATTTTACATAGGGCCTACTAAAAATAGTTAGTTTTTATATAAATAAGGCAATAGAGGAGTTAAGAAGACTGTGTTAGTTATGATATGCACGAAGTAGGTGAATCTAGTGCACCAAAGAAAGTTATGAAGCTAGATAACTAGTTTTCAAAGAAACTCACACTTCAGCCTCGTGAGAAATTGATGACAAGGGGCGAGTAGCTCACAGCAGCACGAATTGTGGAAAAGAGAGTCAAGGGAGATGACGCACAAGAGTGAGTGGCTCACTTGATTGAAACTTCCTGGACGTTAGTTAACGTGTAGTCTACTCCAGCCGAGTTGCCTAATTGGTTCGCTGGTGACCCCGTACCGCAATGAGACGAATGCTTGAATGACAATGAGACGAGACGAGAATACACCCTCCTCCTTCCCCCTTTTGTATACTTCTACTTACAGTCCCTCTGAAGATGCATGTGGTTGATACATCTGGATTGTGTAAACTATAGTGACAGGCGAGAGTGGCCGAGCATTCAGGGTTGAACAAAAGATGCTGTTTGTTCTGACTATGAGTGTATTTCTTGCAGTAGTGGGTAGTATTCAATGTTTCTAGTAGTAGCAGACACAGGTGACCTGGTGGTCTAGGGGTAAGGTTTCAGACTTCCGTGCTGGAGGTCTGGGGTTCAATCCTCGGTCCCGGCACAGATTTATCTGATTGCCAAACCCTTCCTTCGCCTCCGACAAGATGTGTAAAAATCACAACTTGTGAATGTGAGGAATGCCAGGCCGCCACTGTGGTTCGGATTCCACGTTAAACTGTAGGTCCTCCATTTCATCTCACAATCACCCTACCATTACACATTAGCGTAAGTGCGTATAAACCAAACGGGTAGTAAGACGCGGTGCTAATAATAATAATAATAATAATAATAATAATAATAATAATAATAATAATAATAATAATAATAGCAAACACGGTCATTTCCAACAATGAGAATTTTATATTCATTTTCGTCAATAAATCAGGTGATAAAAATTGTATAGTAATGGCTGGACACATAAACTTCTTGGAAACTCTATAGGGTCGTCCATAACCCACGTAACACTTGAGGGGGGAAAGGGGGGAGCTCTAATGTCTACATGCTGTTACATGGGGGTGGAGGGTGGGTTACATCAAAGTGTTACGTAACACAGAGCTTATCCTCAAAATCAAATGTTCAAAAATAATATTATTGTTCATGTTTTCACCTTTGATAAACATACTTACAGATAGCCTCCGAGTATATCTGTGGCGTAGAAAATTCAAGTTCAGCACTTACTTTTGCTTATATATATTTTAAATGCACTTAGCTGGCTTTGTCTGCCTGAGACTACGAACGTCAAACACATTCTAAAACAAATATTTTTATGCGCATGAGAGTGGTATGTTTATACTCACGGCACTTGTTTAGAGTTGTAGAATCTACTGACTCCCTCACGTACTTTTAGTTGGATAGCAGTTGTCAGTCGAAGCGGCCTTAATTTAAATATATGTTTGAGTTTGAGTATAATTTAGATTGCTACTGCACATTCGTTTACATAAGCCGTGAATAATCGTATGTGTTTGTAAAAAAAACAAAAATAATTTATTCACAAAGAGGGGACTTGTTCATTGCTTGCGTATAAAAAGTGATATACATAAAAAAAACTGTGGAAAAATCTCAAAAAGATGTTGTAGCTATATGTAAAGAAGCAAAAAATACAGTATTTATCTCAAGACAAGTTTGAGGAGTCCATCAATAGTATTACTTCTTCGTATCAGCAGCATGTTATGAAAAGTAAAGCTTCAAATATCCTTAAGTATTTTCATAAGGTAGGTGAGTACCTTATACCTTTTACCTTATGATAAAACTAGTGTGTATGTGTTTAAATGCAACTATTATACACCTGCTACGGTGGCCACATTGTTTAATTGTCATTCTCTCAGTAGACTAGATGGCCGATGTTGGGGAGATGGGGTTCGAATACCAGTCAAGTCTAGTGAGAGTTACTTTTCCTAAATGGTTTCCCTTCCTCCCTCCATGCAAATGCTGGTAGATTTTCTTTAAAATTTTACCTTTATAGTTTACATTTTGTAGGGTAGTATAATCAAATTGTATTTATCTTAATTAGTTTTATTATATTTATCTAATGGAGTAGAAATGAGGAAGGTAGAACTTTAGAGGTAGTCTACCCTTTTTTTTTTTAGCACCGCGTCTTACTACCCGTTCGGGCTATACGCTTAAGTACTAATTACGCTAATGGATTAGGAATTGGGAAGGTTGAATTTAGAGGATGTGAACCCACATTTGCGTGGAGGAAGAGTGGAAAACCATTTAGGAAAAACCAGCCCTAGTTCACCCGACCGAGATTCGAACCTCGATCTCCCCGTCCTCGGCAGTCGAGCTAAACACTCTACCCTTATTAACGTGGAGAGAGAGAGAGTATAAAACCATTTAGGAAAATTCACTCTGAATACACCCGACATATATTCTAACCCCAATCTCCGCTTCATTAGCCATCTAGTTTTTTCCGAGAGTGAAGCCAGGATCGAGGATCAATGTTGGAACGAAAAATGAGTCTAGGTATTTATAAGTTAACTAAACAACATTTTAGAAAATATTCTAATTTGATCTTTCGTAAGAAGCGAATACCATAATAAGGTTAAGAATGAGATATTATTGTAATTTAATAAATGCAAGTATACATTAAATTGGTTAGGTAAACTTTAAAATATTGTTTATAAATACATTATAATTTGCCCTTATAATAAGTTGGCATAATTTGTTAATATCTGTTTACATTCGTAGCGTTATTGTAATAGGAGTCATATACACACAAAAATACGACATAACAACTATGAACTGACAGGAATCCACGTGGAATTCAGAGTTAAAACATCCTAACAATACAAATAATTTAAAATTTTAAAATAAAAGGCAATTTAAAAAATACCAAAATAAGATATATTACACCATATAGGAAGAGTTGGTTAGTTTAATTTAATAAATTTTAGTGACCAAGTAATTTGCATAAAAGTTGGTTTTAGTTTTTTAATATTATATAAGTCTTATCTGTGTTGTTTTTTTATCCCTGTACTCCTTCCAGTTTTCTGGTGTGAGCTGGAGTTTACCGGAACTTCATTAACCCGACATTATTTCATTACTGTGAATGGCGTACCATAATCATAGAAATCGTTATGTGCAGAAACACGACGTGTTGTAACGACCTATTGATGTTGCGATATATGCCAAAGCCCACCGAGAGGTTCAAGACCAAGGCCTTATTTTTAGCTTTACTGCTGAGGTGTGTGTTTAAATGATGGGTAACGTACTGATACAACAAGAAAGATAAAGAAAAATATTTACTGCTAGACTATAGGTCATTAATACTTCTAAAAGGTCACGCTTTGCTATTGATATCGTGTGGATAAGTCTTAATTCTCACGTTCAATATAAACAGAGAACAGAAATGTAGAAACGTGTTTTGACATCCTATGATTTGCATCGGAAACTAGAATTCAGATGGATGTCAACATAATCTTGTTTTGAGTTAATAGACAGAACTTATTGATGTGAGTGTTTATTAATTAGTATTAAAGCTCTAGTATATACTTGAGTATGTGTAGGGGAGGTCAGGCTAATATGAGATTTGATATATGAGCATACCCATCTGAAACTATCCCCTTGTCAAGTATGTGCTACCACTTTACTGAAGAACGTTCAATTTCAACTTAGCAACATAGCAACATAGCAACATAGCAACATAGACGGAAGCACACGGCAATAATAAAAGAATCACAGCGTCCTGTATTTATCAGTTTATGAAAATGTACGTTTAAAATTAAGTTTCTAAAATGTTTCCCATAGTCTGTATAAGCAACAGGGACTATATTAATATTTTGTTTGGTCGTTATTTAAGCGCAAACGTAACATGAAACCTACTCATTGCATCTCTTGAAAAAAATTAAAGTTAACTTCTCACCACAACGAACAAGATGGCTGAAACCCCAAGGGTGTGCTCATATTTTCCTCCCATGCTTTTAATTTGAGCACTTGCAGATTATTAGTTATGATTTTTTTCTAGACCAAAGTTGTTAAAATATCATTCATATCATTGTATTTTGTAGACATAATTGAATGAGCAATTGAAAGAATAATATTACTTTTGGATAGCCTTACTCTTTCTTATGGAATTACATATTTTCTTAAGGTACTCATAATTGCCTGTTATCCCCTATATATACATGTATTTTTGTATATAAGTGTATATGTGTGTATGTGATTAAGGCCGTTAGCGCAAGCGATTGTAATATGAAGCTTTCTCAGCAGAAAAATAATAACATAAGGAAACTCAAGCTTAGAGGTAATTTTCAACTGGAAAGGTTGAATAACATTTAAAATTGAAATATTTGCCAAATGCAAGGTTTAGTTACATTTTTATTAAATTCATATAAATCTTGCTATAATTTTACACCTGGTGTGAATTCGATGTGAAATAGTTTGTTCAAAATTTAATTCTGGGATTACTTTTGCAAGTGAAATAATACGTTATTAATAAAGTTACTGAACATTGGCGTTCTATAAAAAAAATTCAAGTGCTTCTCATACATAGGTCTAATAATTTAGCTAAGAATATGTAATGAAAAGAATTGTTTAAAAAATAATTAAACATAGTGTATACTGTTAAAATAAAGTTACTAAAAATGGTAAAAACATTCTCATATTATCATAGTCCAGAACAACATTTTCAATAATAGTTTCTCAGTTAACTAATATTAAATAAATTTTTAATTTTGAGAGAGAACTTTTTTCTACTCTTATGTTCATAAATATAGATTTTTGACATTTTTTTTAAAAAATGCTTTGATTCCATTTTAAAATTTTAAAAACTACACATATTTATTTATCATATAGTATACCTCAGAAAATAATATCCACGTAAAATCGTAAATGAAATTTTTGAATAAAAAGAATTATAATTTTCAATAGTTCTAGCTCGAAAAAAATGATGTTGTAATCTTGAGGTATGACCTAGGTCATCTAAATAAAAAGTATGAATCAAATCCACTAAACCGTTTCGATTGTATCCCCAAATAAAGCGTCAATAATTGTATTTCGTAGCAGCAGACTTTAACGATTACAATATACCTTCTCTCTTTGAGAAAGTAAAATAGTAGAAATCACTTAACCAATCTCCAATATTAGTCAATCTACTTTGTAGGCCTATGGCACCTTGTATGCCGATGGACGAATCCCTTCAGTCACTATGCAATGCAATGATTCATGACTACTGATTAGATTTGACTTTGTTGGATTGAGTCTATTTTCATTTGCCATTCAAGAACTACTTCTTCTGTTATCTTTAGTCATAGCTAGCCCTAAATTAACGAGAGGGAGAGAAAAAGATTATATTATGTTCAAAGGTTTAGTTTAGGACTAACATATGCCATGGCTTTCGCTATATTAAGCAATACATCAACACATTCGACAACTTCAAATGGTAGGAAAGAATGAAACTTAAGAAGCAGTCAAATAGCCGAAGCTGTTATTAATTTTAGAGAGGAATTCACCATCTAGATATCATATTCTGAAAATTGAAAAATGACACCTGGACACGGGAATCGAGCCCGTGACCTTTGGCTTAGTACTATAATGCTCTACCACTGAGCTATCCAGGAGTCGTCCCGTGCCCGGGTTATTCTTCACTCATATTTTAAGGCAGAATCTATGATGGACGTGCGGAAATTGGTCAGCTTTATTCATTATAATATTATTATTCAGATAACGCAGCCATCTTCGACTCGGTAGTTGGCTTGTTACTGCCACTCGTAATAATAATTAATTTATTAATAAATAATATTATTATTATTATTATTATTATTATTATTGTACGATAGTATTAAGAATCAAATCGATTCCCGTGTCCAGGTGTAATTTTTCAATTCAAATATTGCTCCAGTATAGACATAAAGTTATTTTTTTTCACCAGTGACATCAACAGTTCTTAAATATTTTCATAAGCTTAGCTGAATTAGATGACAAACTTTTTAAATTGAAGAGAAAAAGTTATCTTAAATTTCCAAGACACCCTTGACAGATATTCAAGAAATTACTGTCGAGATAACTTTAAGAAGAGATTTATCTCTATGTTTGTATGGATTATCTTTTATATTTTTTGGCCAAAAAAAGTTTTGATATAAATATTTTAAAAAAATACTTCCCTTCACTAACGTCATCTACATTTCTACTTTAAGACCTACACATATTTATGGTTCCAGGATTAAGTATATAAAATTACCAGCTGTGGCAGAGCACTTTCATTTAGAATCTATAAAATTAATTCGATAAAAATGATTTAAAATTCCTATCGCCTATCAGTTTTATTCCATATAACCAACCCTTCCTGTAGTCTGTAAATATTTTATGACTCAGCCCGTGCGACTATTGATATTTTTATTTTAGAAGCAGCAGCTCGAGGATTTTAAAAGTCACGCAACAGCTAGAAATATAAACTTTTTCAAAAGTATGGCCTACATTTTCTTACTTATATTAAAAAAAGACTCTTTGAAGAACTTTAAAGAAAACAATATTAGTCTAATATTAATCATATGTTTCATTTGACACATGTTCATTTTGAAGTAGGCCTTTTATTTATCTCTTAGGATTGAATTAATATTTTTATAATATAAGGTGTAGAATCTCATAGTAATTCTTAAAAAATAATTCTTGGGACATTGGGAAATATAATAATAATAATAGCTACACATTTAATTTTTATGCTACATAATAAATTAACAAAATAAAATTAATTTAAAATAATATTTTAAAAGATTATGATTCAAATTCAAAATAGTGCCTTTGCAGTCTTTTTTTTTTAATTTTTGTTAAAAGTGTTTTAATATTGTTGAGTATGGTTCTAGGCCAGTGTTTTGAGAATTTAGGATTTATGGACCTGTTAATATGAGGAAATAAAATTAAATTAACATTCATTATCCAAAATTACATTATATATATATATATATATATGTTATTTCTGGTGCATTGCGTCTTACTACCTGTTAGGTCTATCCGTATATCCACACTAATGGTGTAGGGGTGAGGAAGGTATAATTTAGAGGAAATGTACAGCCATTTACTGGCAGGGGGAGTGTGAGACAATTTAGGAAATACTAAACTCAGTTCATATGACTTGGTTTCCAATCCCGATTCCACAGTCATTGATAATACATGCGTTGCCATAGAGGCGCTCTAGACCATGCTATCATTGACGCGGAAACTAATATAACTCATATAGAGACAGAAAAATAAGGTTATAAAAGTCATATATTTCTTATGTAATAGGAAACATGCTACACATTAAAATAATATCAAAAATACGTAAATGTGGTTATTTTCCTTTGCCATGTCATACTAAAATAGATATAATATGTAGAGCACATATATACATATATAATATCAACACACTAGTTATATATTGTTTTATATCATACTAGCATGAAGTAGCTTTGCCTTGGAGGATAGTAAGGGTTAAATAGGGTAAAAAAACGCATTAACACTAATCAAGTATTATTCATTTAAAAAAAGACGGGTAAAAGTTTAAAAAAAAGTGCAAAATGAGCAAATAGGAAAAATGTGGGAAAAGTAATATAATGAATTTTTACTATTTTTAAGTTACCCCTTTCAAAATATTTACACATTTTACACTTTTTGAAATATGTATCCATTTAGCCCTTTAGCCTTTTTTGAATTTCTGAACTGCTGCTATATTTGCACTTTTGACCCTATTTACTTATTTTACCACTTTTTGACTTTTTATTCAATTAAACCCTTTTATACTTTTTGACAATTTCACTCCGTTTATCAATTTTTTAAAAAGATATTACACCTTTTTCCATGAAGTACCTGGCTTTTCCCAGGAGAAATATTTTAGAGTAAAAAGGTTAAAAGGGTATAAGGTATAAAGGTATGGATAGCAAAAAGTGTAAAAATAAAATTAAATTAATTTGGTCTTTTAAAAATTATGAAAAATAGGGCAAAAATAATTAAAAAGATAAAACGGATATCAAGAGAAATGGGGGAAAAGTTTAAAAAGAGCAAAAAGTATCTTTAGTAAAATTAAAAAGGGTATAAGATTTAAAAGGGGTAGAAACGACACAGAAAAGTAATGTTCTATAAAAGATATATCAATTTCAAGCTCTTCCATCTACCGGGCTTAAATTTATATATTCTATATGTTCATAATACATTTTGTTCCTCCCGGAATCTCTATTGACTTATAAGTTGAACTTCAATTTAATATCACACCAAAAAGTGATTTTGATATTAAATTAGTTTTAGGAATATTGAGTGAACCCACCTTCCCCATATACGTCCACAGTTTAAAATTCAAAGTTCAAATTTTAATAGTTGATTGGGATGGTTCTTATAAGCATCTGAAAAATTTCAATCTTCTACCACACTGAAAATCCCTATTTCATCATTCCTATTTATAAATATTAAATATTTAAAATGTTAATGGAATAATTCTTCTACATTCCTAAATAATTAAATATGAGTAATATATTGGTTTAATTTATGGCTAACTTTTCTACCCATTAACCCTATTTTCTTAAGTTAAGATCGTATTACCTTTATGGTTATTTGGGGTGCTCTATAAACTTTCTTGACGATTTTAAATTTTATAAAACAATCGAATAATCAATCAATAAGTTTTGAAAATTATGAGCTCCCCTTCCTCCCATTCTATTTAAACAACTTCTACTTAAAAGTTTTGAATTTAAAAAGATGAATTAGATTATCTGAAGTTGTCCTTCTACATGTTTGTCACACCAATTTTTTTTAAAGCCTTCCCTCTCCCCTCCTCCCTGTTTGTCAAAGTCCCAATTAAAATTTTACCATATTCAGTCCTGAATAATTATTTGAAGTGTTATTCTTACCTTCCTGCAAAATTTCAGTTTTCTACTACACAGTGCTGTGCTAGTTAATGTAATTTTAACTCCACCCCTTCCTCCCATCTTTCATTTCTCCAATTCACCCTTAGAAAGTTCAAATTTTAATATATATATATATAGGGCTATCTGGAGTTTTCTTTGTACCTTTCTACCAAATTTAAGCTTTCTACCTCATTTAAAAAAAGTTTGATTTTTTGAAAATAATATGCCTTTCCATTTCCTTAATTACCATCTTAAGATTTCAAAATTTAATTTTGTCTGTTTCTATGGGAAAATCCCACTTCTTTCTTACCAAGCAAAGTTTTGAGTTTTCAGGAAAATGTTTTGAATTAATTTGGTAATGAATGAATCGGTGATTTGCACAAATTTCTGCCCCTCCCCACCCTATTAGGTGATAAAATTTGGAAAGCCATCAAAATAATCTAGCCTAATTCTAACAAGGAACCTTAATTTTAAATTCCAAGCCTTTATGATAACTGGTTCAAAGATACCAGTAATTTTTGAAAACTTTGAAACCTATTTTTCCGCTCCCAACCCTCCTAGGGGATGAAATTTTAAAAACTCTCAAAAATGTCTAGCCAAATTATAGAAAGGAACCTTATTCTAAAATTTTAGTCCTCTATGCCAACAGGTTCAAAAGATACATAAGTGATTTTTTAAAACTTTCAACACTCTTTTCCTCTTAAGGGGTCCAATTTTCATATTTCGCGAAACTTCATATCTCTTTTTAGGGGCTAAACGGAACCCTCGCGTTAAATTTCAAGTAACCAGGCTCATGGGTTGGAGAGATACAGTAATGAGATAGTGATTTTTTTTTTTGCCTTTTATATAGAAATACATATATCATCTACGCTATAATATTTGCTTTACGTATATCATACATTTAGAATGGTATTTTTCAACTCTTTACTTATTTTGGAACAAGAAAAGTTTAAAGACCAGTGCGCTAGCTATGAATTGTATTTACGGGTATATTAATAACTACATTTTCAAAAACCTATTTTCTTTTGTTTTTATGAGAATTTTGAATTGTGGATGTGTAACTAAGACTAACTAATCATTGAATTAATGAATTTTGTATAAAAATGTCTTAGTAAGAAATTTAATTAAAATTTTAAGTATTTTAGCGATACTCATTCAATATTGCAAAGAAATTTAATATCCACATCCTTACGAGAAATACAAATTGAAATTAGGTTCTCAATTTGCCCTCTAGTGGATACATACCAAGATCTAAGTAATACGTAGTTTTCTGAAGCAATATTCATGTATTTTTAAAAGTATGCTTATGTTTCAGATGATCGCTAAACATAATTAATAATGGGGCACTAAAGATTAATAAAGTATTACATAAGAAATGTGTTATTAATTTTGGTTATATATCAGGTTTTTTTTTGTCTTTAATGCATTATATTTTCTTTCAATGTTTGTAAGAGCACATTTCACAAGACGATTAACACGAAACGCGTATATCTTGAGCCCGGTCTGACATTGCTGTGAGATAACCTGGACTATTCATTAAAGCACAATGGATTTGAGACCAGGAAAACCATTTAATATATTTAGAAAAATATAAAATATATGTAAAATAATTATTTAAATCTAAAATAAAACTTCTTCATTGGTTCCAATTTTGTTGTTGTCAAAATAGGAATACCAAATCAAATCGTATATCTAGTATCTCAGCTAATCAGATGTAAGATGGGAATAAATAAAATTATGTACCATAACGTAGAATAAATGAGACCAAATGATAAAAAATAATTTTAGTTTGTTCAAATTAATTGTTGACACTAGTTACATTTTCGAGCATAAAGCTTAGGACTTTTTATTAATCCATGGAAGTATCTGATAAGCACTTGACAAATTAGTTAGACGAGTGTTGTGTCAAGCTTGAATACCGAAAGTTTTCGTAAACTCATAACCCAAACTGCACAAATAGCTTATTTGAACCAAATGTAATACAAAAACCCCACACACCTACATCCAGAAAGCTATGCTAATACCATAAAATTGTGTTCAAACTATCGGCGTACAACGCCGGAATTGCAAAGCTCTTTAAGCATGCTTGTAAAACTGGTTGCATAGGAGTTAGGTGCGTTGCAGCAGAGCATACCACAATTAATAGTAAACAACACATCAGTCCATCTAGAAATGCTAATGCGTTCTGAGAGTCACCATTAACGCTCCTACATCACAGAAAGTGCTTGACATTGTTACATGTGCAGTGCTGCGTTCCTAAAACCTATGCAACTTATTTTACACTCATGCTTGAACATCTTTACTCTCCCGGCGCTGTACCCCGATATTATGAAAACCATTCAATGCTATTAGCATCGACTCCCGGATGTAAGTGTACGGGTAGTTTATATTACTTTGGTTCAAACAAGATATATGTGCAGTATGGGCTATGAGTTTTCGAACACCCTATATATATTGAGAGAGAGAACTAGACTAAGACGCGGTGCAAAAATAGTAATAATAAAAAATGCGTAATATCCACTTAATATTCTCAGTAAGTATGTAAGAGAGAGAAGATTGTAAATGTGTATCCATGCTAATTTGTTGGGGTTCCTGAAAGCTGTTTCCTAATTAATTTAGAAACTGTAGCGGGAGTATTGTTTTCCCTGTTTCCGAATTAACTCAGGATAATTGATGTTTTGTTGGTGTAACGTAACGCTCCGTAAGTGTATACATTATATATTCGAAGTCCACAACGCTTTCCTGGCACGTCAGGCCCAAATGAGTAGGTTTATATTCATGCCTGAGCTGTGTTTAGATATATTTCAAAAGGACAAACACCTGGACCTCAAAATAGTCTCGGCCGTAAGCCCCACTCATTTGATTTTAATAAACCTTACTTTCTCAAGTCATGAGTGCTGTTTTCGAGTAAATGTATGGTTACCGTGGCGTATCCACAGAATTTTACCAACGGTAAACATCACATGAGTTTTATGGAGCAATGGTTGTTTACTCAAACTGTGGTATTTCAATGGCCACTCAAACTATTTTCTTTAATCCATTCGAGTTGTGTAGTATTTTATTTTATTTTGATTTGATGCATTGTTAAAGTATTTAAAAAAAAAGGTATTCCCCACATGATGTGTGGCCCATAGCATGAATGCTTTGTTTTGTATTGTATTTTAACATCATTCATCTAAATACTGCTATATTGTCCCTAGATTATAATTGGTTTTATATACTTAAGTAAATATAAAATTGTCTACTATTAGAGTCAGCCATTAAACTTTGCTATTAGTTATTATTTTATTCCACACCATTGATCACGTAGAAACAGTTGTCAGGTCGCTTAGTCCTTTTGCCACAAATGGATAGGTCAGGGTTTAATTCCGTATGGGATATTCTTTCACTTTATTCCATTAAATGCGGGCACACTTCTCCTTAATTCTAAATTCCTCGTCACTAACTAAATTGTGTAATTAGGTGGTTAGTATGACGTGAAGTGCGTAGTAAATATGTATTCTCTGTTGTTAATGATGTTGTCTTTATCCAGAATCATAAACCTTCACTAATGAGCTCTGGATGTAGTAACTTGGCGTGATAAGTGAGAAGTATATTTGTATGTGAAAGGGATTCACGATAGTGGAGAAGAAATTACCCATCCGAACAACCCACCTATATACACAATTGGATAGGAATAGTGATGGTACATTTACAAGACTTTGTATTCAGAATTTGCGTAAACGGGCAAGGGGACTGGGAAAGTTCTAATAAATACCATTTCATTCCACTGGACTTGTAATTGAGCTTTAAATTCACCGTCACGGGTAAACCAGACAAGATAGGACTAATGCCTTTGTTCGCTTTTCCATTAGTACAGGTGTACTGTTGTGAAGTTCCGGGGTGGCCACAGTCAGGAAAATCAGGAAAACACCAGGAAATTATGTTTATGTAATAGGTCAACGTATATAGTATATTTGGCTGTCTAAGGAAGATATATATAGTTAGTGTATTTTAGTCAACCATTGTTTTTAATTAAGTTATATAATTTTGAAAAAAAATCATCTTTCTAGCACATTGATTATTTTGCTATATTTAACAATTCATATTTACTTTGATAGCGAAATTCAAGGAAATTTGGATTTTTGGAGCCCACAAGTGTGACGTTTAAGGCACCACTACCACAATAAAATAGACTGCTGATGATGGTAAGATATGAGTTTGATTCCCATTCGGTGTACTTAATGTTTTTTCCTTAAATAGCTTACCACACTTCTTTCTCGCAAATGTTGACACTCTTCTGCTTGATTTGGCCTTACTCATCCATAAAACACTAGCACAACTATTATATACATAAACAACACGTATTAATTGTAAGACGTAATTAAAAAATAAAAATATCGGTGGAGACTCGACAAAAAATGTAGTTCCTTACTAATGAAAATACCATTATAGTCTTAGAAAACATTTTGATTTCTGTTCTGAGGCACTTTTCGATAAATGATGTTTGACAATAATTATAACTAAAAGAAAACAGGTGCTTTCAATTATAAATTATTGTCAAACATCCTTTACGATTAGAGTATTGTTATTAACACAATACTTTTAGCATATATATATTTAAAATGTGTATATTTATCTAAACATAATTATTATTTTATACCCACTATGGTGGGACAAATGTCATAGAAATAAAACTAAGTTTTTTTCTCCTGGCAATAACTCTTTATTTATATTTTTACTTCTTGGCATGACTTAGACTAAGCTAGGCGTATGTGGAAGAAAGCTAATATTAACTTATCAGAAATATTAATAATAACTTTGCCATAAGGTGACCAGGTGGTCTAGGAGTAAGGTGTCAGACTTTTGTGTGGCGGTTAGGGTTTCAATCCTCAGCCCCAGCACAGATTTATCTGATTGCCAAACCCTTCCTCCACCTCTGACAAGACGTGTATTAATCACAACCTGTGAATGTGAGGAATGCCAGGCCTCCACCATGGTTCGGATCCCACGTTAAATTGTAGGTCCTCCATTTCATCTTACAATCACCCTACCATCACACATTAACGTAAGTATGTATAACCCGAACGGGTAGTAAGACGTGGTGCTAATAATAATAATTTTACCATCAAACTTTTATTAACAATCGTTTAACACTTTGTCCTGATCATTGGTTGAAAAAATTGCTTATTAATAGAGTCATTAAATATATTGATGTTTAATCTCCCATGAAATGTAGTGTGAAGAAAATATAGCCCTCTTAATCAATTTTGTCAATATTGGTTGCATGGTTATACTTGATACTCTTCATTTTAAAAATTGTTTGTTATCATTTAGAGTTATATAAATTGCAATTGTATAGAAAAGTCAAAATGGATGCATCATTCGATTTAACCCACGGTCCCATGAGTTAGTTATATCATCAACTTTCTAAGGTGATTGCAATTATTGGTAGTTCTATTGAAAGTAGAAGGAAATAAGCCATGACTACTACCCGTGGAGGCAATAAATCAAGTTAAACCGGTCTGACAACCTCCCCCTCCAACCTCCCTCCACCAGAGCAATGAAAGGAATGAATGACACGTAATTGGACACGTTTTATAACATCAGTTCCCCCTCGTTAGATTAAAGGCGTTGACAGGTATTCCCCTCCTTCCCCTTGAATACTTGGTGAAAAAGGGGGGGAGGGGACAAAATAAAATAAGAGGAACCTGTGTAGTCTTTAATATCGACAAGGCAGGGGAGCAGTTAACACGCCTTACTAGTAGTGCTCGATCCAGAAAAGCTACACTGTTTTTTTTTTAAACATTAGATTTTCTCAAAACCCTTATCGACGTTACCTACTTGAAGATTTCAAAGTTATTTTATGAAGCGGGTTGCATCTTAACTTGATGCACCTAAGAAATCTAAGCACTATCACACTTCAACGCCAATGTACAGAATTAAAAAAGAGGGAAGAAAATGAGATCACTCTGAAAGGCTCTTGTCTATTTGCTGATAACCCTTTCCATCTTAGTCTAACGAGTTTACACAGTCACTTTAATATTTTCTACTTGAAAACATAGACTTGCTTTATAATTTTACACCCGAACGGGTAGTAAGACACAGTGCTAAATATTATTATTATTATTATTATAATTTTACCTTTTCTTGTTTCCTATTTTATATAGATACAGGGTCTATATGATACCACAGACTTTTCTTTTCTAAATCTTGCAGGAAAATTCCTATAGGCCGCTTTCGTGAACGTGCTGAATACCCTGAACTTGGAATGAGCTATAAAAAAGAGGCTTACAAAAAACTACGTAAGGATAAAAATAATAATTTTGTGGCACTGTAGGACAATTTTTAGAATTATTTAAGAATGTGTAGTTTTTAATTTCTCGCTAACTTACAGGTATAGAAAGTATTGTGATCGTCAACAAAATCGAACTCGAGATTTTGATGAATCTCAGCGTTTCATGACCTCCTGAATCCAAAAAAGTGGTTTTTGCATTTCCGTCTGTCTGTACCTCCAACTGGAGAGTAAACTATTTTATTTATCAGGCTGAAAATTGGTATCTAGGGTTTTCATAGGGCAGCCCCGAGGGGTTTTTGGAATTGCATATCTAACCCTAAAACTAAGAGTAGTTTACTGAAGGGCAAAAAGAGAAAAAGTCGATTTTCTCAAAATCGGCTTTAACAAAAATCATGATTTGAGTATATTAACGACATCCAGGAGCCATACACATTAGTGCTACACCTCGTCACAAGATAAGTTATAGAGTAGATCGTTTTGGTATTTGAAAGGTTCCACAATAATTGACTACTAAGGTACTAAATTCGATATTTTTTCAAAAATAAAGTTTTCAACTTGGCTTCTGGGAGTCCCATATATCGACTTGATGACATATTTATATTATTTAACTCCTATTCTCTATTTCTCTTATTTACCTCCCATTTGGACTCTAAGGGTGTACAAAATAAACAAAAATATCACGATAAAATTATACTCATTTGTGTGGAAAAATACTCTAAAACCATTTTAGAAAATTAACCTCACTACACCCAATCTAGAAGTAAAGCTTTACATTTGCGTTCCCAGTGGGCCAGGCTAGACGTGTCTGACATTTGGGCCACGTGCTCACCTATGCTGTTTTAAAACACTTAATCTTGCTACAAACAAATTAGCAAAAATTAAATTAGTTTCAGTATATTCTAGGTCTATATTTGTGTTCACCACATCTTTAAATTACTAACCATCAAGAATATATACACGTATTTTAATAAGCCAGGAATGAGCTATGTTGAATTTGCATTGAGGGTGAGTGGGAAATCAATTAGGAAGAACTACCCGCTGTAGCTACATCTAGCCAAGATTTTAACTCCAACCTCCCCATCAATCCAACCAACTACACGCACTTTTATCACGCTTTCTATTTTCTCTCGACACCTTGGAGAGAAAGTATTGTCAACGTAAAATATATCTAACTCAAGATTTTGATAAATTTTGACGTTTCATGACCCCCTGAAACAAAAATGTTTTTTTCAATGCCGTCTCTCTGTTTGTACCTTGGGATAGAGCCAAAACTCTTTCATAGATTGGGCTAAGACTTGGTATCTAGAGTTTTCATAAGGTCCTCCCGAGGGTTTTTTGGGAATATATATCAAACCCTAAATTTAAGGGAAGTTGAGGGCAAAAATAAAAATTGATTATCTCGAGATACGCTATAACAATTTAGAGTAAATTTTATATCTAGAGATTGTTTTTATCTTAATTAAGATAGCAACTCTCATTTTCATATGCAAATGACTTTGAGGTTACCTTGCATGATGGATATGTTCCAATTTTGAGCATTACTCCGCAACTATTTAAGGTACGAAATAACATATCATTGTAAAGTTTTGATATTATCAAAGATTATTATTATTATTATTATTATTATTATTATTATTACCACGTCTTACTAACCGTTCCGGTTATACGCACTCAAGCTAGTGTGTAATGGTAGGGTGATTGTGAGATGAAATGGAGGACCTACTGTTTAACGTGGGATCCGAACCACGGTGAAGGCCTGGCATTCCCCGCATTCACAAGTTGTGATTAATACACGTCTTGTCAGAGGTGAATGAAGGGTTTGGCAATCAGATAAATCTGTGCCAGGACCAATTATCAAATATACAAATATTGTATTTGAAATATATTTTTATAAAACCAATAATGTCTGAGCTATAAGCAAATATATATATATATATATATATATATATATATATATATATATAATTTAATTCAAGTCTTTGAAAATGAATTTGATTCTTATGTTCTTTGATGGACAAAGATGTTTCTCTTTTCTCAATTTTTATTTAATAGTGTTCCTAGTTCCTAATGACGTAGAGCAAGTAACAGTATATACTATTTTATTTATGATATTTGGTGTAGTATTTCTATAAAAATGTATATACCTATTATTTGGTTTCATAAATCCTACGAATTTTTAGTAAATGTCTACTTTATGATAAGGCGGAAGAAATTATGTGTGGTGTACCGTACCATTTATTTGTATACAAATAAATAAATAAGGTAGCATTTAAAAGGAAGCTCAACCCTATTTGGGTAGAGATAACGCGGGAAATTACTTAGGAAAACACTCTCAGTAAAGCCAACCTGGATCTGAACCTTGATATCCTCATTAATAGCAAAAAGACTGTAAGATCCTGAAAGCTAGTCCATGTGCACACAGATACGGGTAAAATAGTAACAATCTTACTTATATAATATTGTCGATCAATGTGTTTAAGCATCTAGATTTCTCCCACTTAGATCCGTAGAGTGAACCTCATTCTTGCTAGTGGTACCAACTTGATGAACCCTTGTAGTTCAGCTACCTCGGCTAGATGTATTCATATTTCACGTATCTGATTTCGCATTCTCCCGGATATTAATAAACCGTTGGCACTCAAGTTGCCTACACCTCTTCTCGTGTTCCTTGAATGTCTGAAGAGTCTTCAAAGGAAACCCTTATCTATCTACGAACACATCAAAAGGCTTTCCTTCCTACGTCTGTAGTGGGGTGTCTTGGATGAAGGAAAGATGGAACAGCCAATCGTTTTCTTTAAAAGATCGTAACGGAGGGCTTTCAAATCTACGATTTTTGTTGTTGAATTTTCTGGACATCAAATTAGAAAAATTAATGATACGTGCACTGCAGGATCATTCTAGCTTCTTTTACTAAAAATGGAGACATATTCATTAAAATTGTAGGATATGTGAAACAAACTGTTGAACAACCAAGAACAAACCAAAGAACATACGTGTTATTATATACACTGTTACAGAAACCAAGGGGCATAATATTCAACATTCCATTTTCCATATTTCCATTTAAAAACTGTATGTGATTATAGCTTAGCATTTCTTGGGCTAATAAATGTATATATATTTCAAATAAAGGTTCATTTTTATTTTCAGTAGTCCTCCAACTTTGCTATTGTAATTAATAATCAAATAGCCCAAGTTACTATATTTGTTTTAGTGTGGATATAACATTCTGAAAATTGAGAACCAACACCTGGACATGGGAATCGAACCCGGGACTTTTGATTTAGTACGCCAATATTCTACCACTGAGCTATCCAGGAATCGTCTTATGTCCAGGGTTATTCTTCATTCATATTTTAAGGCAGAGTCTGGGATGGACGTACATAAATGTTCAGCTACAAATGTGTGATTTTGCTATTGTAAGTTACTATGTATCGCAAAAAGTGGTGGATGTATGATCAAAATCAATTATATCCGACCATATAATGGATCTCTTAATTTGTTTTCTTGGAAAAATTAGATGTGTCATTTTGTGTGGATGTTAAACAACGCAAACAATCTTTAATCCAAACCGTTCGAAACAATAGTTCAAGAAAATATTTTTTTCTCTTATCCGTTAAGTAAATTACCCTGAATTTTAGAATTATGTATAGTTATTCCAAAAACCCCTCTGAGACACCTTTTAAAATATCTAGATACAAAGACTCAGCCCAGTGTGCTCTTGGCTTGGACCCTGGCACACAGCTGGACAGATGGATGGAATCACAAAAATACACTTTTAGGCGTGCATAGGGTTATGAAACAATCACAATACTTCCTCTCTCTGCGGGGAAGCAAGAAGCTAACAAGAAACCCATATTGAGAAAAAATGCATTGATCATTTCGAAAATTAAAACATAAAACAATACAATTATCGTAGAAAACATAAATCAAGATTTATTTTTACCAGAAGAAAAACAAACACAAGACAGATACTATAAAATTATTAATAATTACGATTAGTTTTATCAAATCACAAAAAAAAAATTAAATTCGTAGGCATCTATAGTGATTAATCTATAGTATTATTGAAGCTTAACCAAATATAAATATTTTTTCTGGTCCTATACTTTAACCCAGGGATTCTTAAGAACCTTTTTTGGCCAAGACCCTAATTCAACAGATATTCAATTTGGCGACCCATGGGTCTCTTTTGAAGCTAAACAGTGCTAATGTAATAATTTAAATAAGTGTGGTAATTATTTATTATTTTATAAAGGTGTAATATTTTCTAACAAGTACTTACAAAATGTAATCGGAATGTAGCAGGAAAATTAGGAAAATATTTCCAGTATTGAATTTAATAAATTAAATGCAGTAATTTACGCTTACTCCATTAATAATTATTTATTATCATGATGTTCGGTAGACCTATTCACTATTGGTAAGGCATTAGTATTAACATATTTTGTGACAAATAATATGTAATAATAATTGAACAGTCAAACCTTTTACAGAACAAAATTCCACAAATAATTATTTCCATTAGTGCAGTGAGATCCTTGGTCTTGCACTATTGCTAAAAGATCTTTAAATGGTGGTTGTGTCTTTGAAAGGCTGCATCTAAAATCATTCTCTGGTTGTAGTCTGCTTCTAATCTTAGTTTTCAGAACAGAAAGTGAAGAAAAGCCATCTTAAATCATGCTCTGGTTGTAGTCTGCTTCTAATCTTGGCTTTTCTTCATTTTCTGTTCTGAAAACTAAGATTAGAAGCAGACTACAACCAGAGCATGATTTAAGATGGCTTTTCTTCATTTTCTGTTCTGAAAACTATCTTAAATCATGCTCTGGTTGTAGTCTGCTTCTAATCTTAGTTTTCATAACAGAAAATGAAGAAAAGCCATCTTAAATCATGCTCTGGTTGAAGTCTGCTTCCAATCTTAGTTTTCATGACAAAAAGTGAAGAAAAGCCATCTCAAATCATGCTCTGGTTGTAGTCTGCTTCTTATCTTAGTTTTCATGACAGAAAGTGTAGAAAAGCAAGGTTCACATAGGTAGGTAGTTTAAAACTGAAGTAACACCTTCATAACTTTGTTCCCTGGAATAGGATTTTGTTCAGTTCTATCCAAAATGAACATAGTGACACAATTTGTTTTTGGAAATTGTGAAGAAAAGTTTCTTCACTTTTAACTTCAATGAGCTCTTTCTGGAGACCAGCAATATCTGAAAAATTTTCAGGCAAGTCTTCAACGATAATATCAAATGGACTGCGAACCCAACTGTATCCAGCCATGTCTTCTGGAATGTATTAGTTGAACTCAAGATTTAATCTATGCGGGATGCCCATTATTAAAATTTTAACCTCTGCTAGTTCAGTACTTTCGTCTTCCAGAAGCAAGTTTATAGTCGGGAATTAAAACATCTTATTTTCTTCTGTTTTCTTCTTCCACAGTCTTCAACTTTCCTTTGAATGCTGTCAATCTCTCTGTTAGGCCAATGACAGTTTGGTCGTGACCTTGCATTGAGGTGTTCAACTTATTTGGTTCTGCAAATATATCAGAAAGGTGGGTTAAATATAATATAAACTTTTCATTAGAGAACCTGGAAGTAAAAGAATGATTCTTTTGTGACAAACATATTTTAATCTCCTTGCGTAGGGATACAACTCTTTGAAGTACATTTTCTCGAGACAGCTACCTGACCTCAGAATGATACAACAATCAGATCCCATTTTAAGCGCATCTGGCTAAATGTCTGTTGGTAAGTAGCCTTACTTTTATAAAATGTACGACATGAACAACCTCTTTCATAACAATATTCAAATCCTCTGACAGCCTCTTATAAACAGGATTTTCCCTATGAAGAAGACAATGAATCAGTTTTACCTGCGGATTAACTTCCTTTACCCTTTTACAGAATCCTTGGCGTGCCCCAAACAATCCACGATAAATGTTCTTCTTTAAAAATTGAGTTTGTTTGATAAAGAATGTTTCTCCTGTAGTAATTTGTAAGTGGATCAGGACGGCAGAAAAAAAACCTTTTTCCATTTCTCTAAGTCCAGCATAACGTAGGTAGGCTATGTATGAGTTGAGCGTCGTCACTTACAACAGTTGTTTCATCCAGTTGTAGACTAAACTGCCCACAGTTTTTATAGCTGAAATCATTTGTTTTTTAATATCCAATCGACAAATTATTTATACGTTTACGAATAGTATCATTTGACAGTGGTATTCGTTCGATTCTTGTTATATATTCATCATCACAGGTCATGCGAACCATGTCTATTGCTGCCAGTTTTACCAGATACTTTCCAATTGTGTGTGGTAAGAAGCAAGAGTGGCTTGTTGGACAGAATAAACAGCCCTATTTCAAGTAGTGAGATGTCGCTTCAGCTGTTGTTCTTTTCGTTCAAAGAAACTCCGTTCCTTAGTAACTAAAGCACTACACTTAGCTTCAAGGTGCCTCTTTAGCTTGTTCTGCTTGAGTGACTCATTGCTGAGTACTTCACCACACACTGTGGCTTTATTGTGAGAAATTTAAAACCCACCTTTAAGAAATCGTTTTTATAATGACGGCTCATAAATCATAAAATTATAAAACCATCTATGAGCTTCTTCCATGTTCACAAAAAACAATTGTTACCAATACTCTTCAATCTGCACAGAATATAGTGTTTTTTTTATTATTGTTTGTAAAATAATCGTTCTGAAAATATTTATAATTTCAAATTAAGTGCTTTATTTGAATTTTTTATAAAAAAAATTAAAGCTAAGGGTACCCATCCCGAAATATATGGCAACCGACTTTTGGGTCGCGACCCATATGTTAAGAACCCCTGCTTTAACCTATTAAAATATATTATGTGCTCTAAGTCCCGAAAAATGTTCGTAGGTGGAGTCCAAATATCACTTTATATATTGATTAATTGACAGTCAACTAATTAGGTAATGTGCTTATTCTATGTTTAAAAGAGTTTGATTAACTTAAGTCGTTATTTGAAATAATCATTTGACCCAAAAGATGTAAGTTAAGAACCTATTTTATACCCGATCAATTGGGAGATTAAATAAAATATTACGGTTGATCCAGAAAATGTATAGGAGTTATATTTTCTGCATTCTTAACTTGACATGATCAAAGTTTACATCATTTTCAGAATTTTTTCATTTCAAAATTCTTGTTTTCCAATTTTTATATAATTTTTAAAATACTGTTAAACTGTTTTATGGTGTTCTAGACTACAGAAAACTGCACTATGATTAGAGGCCTGGTTAGAGCTGTATAAGCTAAGCTGGGTGTTATTTGGGATTAATATGAACTCTTAAATATACCTAATAGATAAAAATCATGAACATTATTAGTATAACCACAAAAAAACTGTCAGCCACTTGATTGAAAAAAGCGAATTTAAGGGAATTTGCCAGCATCCTCTTGGAAAAAGAAGTAAAAACCACATAGTGAAATGAAGGAATTCATCTCTTTTATCTTGTTCTATGACTTCCCCATGTGTCGCCCAAACTCTCGTCAAAAAAAAAGACGAGTCAAATGGACGTCTGATTATTGATTTTGAGTTGTCTGGTTATTTTCACCACCCCCCATTTTTTTTTCATGTATTTGTGGGTGTTATTCTACACCTTGATCTTTGATAAGCTTGTAAAACATGGAATGCTCAAATCCTTTCTGAACTTGTGATATTTCCAGAATTGTTTCCGTTATTCAAGTCTTCTCTCTTTTTATACAGAAGGAATGAGGATATAGCTGCATCCTTAACAAAGGCGAGAACTAAATTTTATAAAGTGGTTAAAGGGGCACAAGTCTTTTATACATCATTGATAAAATGTTTGTTGTACTAGAGAAAATATGATTTTACTGATTAATCTAATAATAGGTGAAATCAAATTTTTTCCGCTTTCAGTAGAAATTTAGTAATAAAATGTAAACATCTCTTGATCAGTGTAATATTTAATAAATAGCCCTGAGTGTTATGATATTAATCTCATTAATACATATTATGAACTTGATACTTCTATGAAGCTAGCTAATTATTAAGAATTATTAAAGTAGTTAAGAAATGTATACTCCACTTATGCATATTATTAATATTATAAATAATTTACTATGACTAATTCAAACGATGTCAAACACATAGTAATGAACATAATGAGTTAAATTGTTATAAACAAGTTATATTTATAAAATAGGTCTAACAAGTTGTCTCCCGACCTAAGTAAATTTATGAAACTATGGGATTAACAAGCTGATGTATAGTAATAATAATAATATAAAATCTACTTGAATGTATTTGTAACTTGAGAAATGACACCTGGATATAAAATTGAACATTTATAAGCCTTGACAAGTACCCTTTTTATTGCACAAATGCATATCAACAAACGGGAAGTGGATAAAGTGGTAAAAATACTGTAGAAGAGTACAATTTCTTTGCTTTAATTGGTTTTACATACATTTACAGTTATTATAAAAATAAAATAATGTATATGTGTGTTTATTTGTGTGTTTATTTGTCCAAAACTCTAAAACCAATAAGAATAGAAATATAAGATTTAGCATAGGCATCTAGGAGAAACTGAAACTGTGCACTTTGGAAGTTTTTTTGTTTGTTTATTATTGCTATGTTAAAAACACTAACCACGTGAACGATTCTCGACTCACTATGGCAATAATGCACTATTGATAAATTATTAATTTATTTACCGCTAATTGATCAGCAACAACAAAGATATAATTACCATAATTGAAACAAATAAAACAAGAATGTATTATGCTGTCATGCGTTTTATTATTTGGTTTGTTGTTTCGTATTTACATTACTTGGTAAAAGTATTTATTTGTCAAACACAATTTACACAGGTGACTTTCCAATATTTTATGTAATCTTATCTTTTTTCATTTAACTTGGCACCAGTTTGACCATTTGACAATATGAGTTCGTAGCTCAAGAACTAGGAAACCCAGGAACATGAGAACTTGTATATTTATCTTGATAATCCTAAATGTGTTGGCCTCAAGCATATTCTTTGTACTAAGATATAATTCTGTGATGACAATTTATTTATTGAAAGGCCAGTGACTAATAGCGCTTAAATACCAGTTTGAGTGGCTCTAAAACTAACGAAAATAGAAAAGTAAAACTTATCATAGGCTTCAAACCTAAGATAACCATAGAGTTTGTACTTTAGGTGTATTATATAGTTAAAATAATTTTAAAAGGTTTGGTTTGATTCTTCTTATATGTATATAATGCAAACTCAAGGTTTAGATTTATTTTTATTTGTTCCTTATTAATGATGTAAACTAAACTATTTTAAATAATCCGGTACGAACATAACCTCGGAAAGCTTCGTGCGTGATCGGTATGTTCTTTCTTTTAAACTATGGTCCAGAAATGGTAGATCAGGTAAAATGTGAATGAAACTGTGGTATAGATACTGAATAGTGTCTTAGGACTGTCTTTTTTGACATTAATTATTTGTTTACTGTCGAAATCTTTGTTTTTCATGAATGAATAAATTGTATTTCGATTTTTTAGATTACGACGTACTAAAGAACCTTTTGGAATGTATAGATTTAAATTAATAGTTTTGTTTTAATTAAAGTAGTATCTATTGCCACATTCTGACTGGACGAACATTTGAAGACAGTACTATAATTTATTAGAAGTACTCTTTTTGTAGAAAAAAAGCTCTTAAAGCAGTGTGTGTTTGAACTCGGCTGTGTATTTAAAATGTAATAAAATCCAGATTGGACCATCTTAGCAAGATATTCCAGAATATTAATATTATTATTTTTACCTACCAGTCAGATATTTTACATAATCCAACATTTCCTAGTAACCATCAACTTTTCATACTTTAATATTTTTTTCGTCAAAAAGATTTTCAAACGTGCATTTTAAAAAGACTTTTCAATTACATTTGAAGGGTTCCTTCATTACGTTCGTTTCTACGGATAAAACAATATTATTTAACATTTATCATGCATCAGAAGTGAATCAGCACTCAAGCTAGTTCTATTCATAAATTACATTTGGTTGGCCAGATTTTTGACCACCGTTTATTTATACTTCACGTAATCTTTGTATCCACCTTGGGAAGTTGGACAACTCACTGAAAATAATTGATTTTATTCAACCATAATAACATTAAGAATAAACTTTCAATGTTAAAAGGATATGTATTGTAAATATTTATAAAAGAAAAAATATTTCTTTGTATATTTATATTAGTGAACGTAAATGAACTGTTATAATTCGTCGTCATAGCAACGAACGGACTTCATTGAAATACACTGTTTATAGTTTGTAAGAGGGTAATACACTGTTTGTAACTTTTAAAAGGTTGTGTAAATAATTGCTGTAGGCTACCTTCTATGTTCTGATTAATAGTATGGATTGTCAATTGTCATGTTATTGATATTAACTTGCTGTTATATAAGTTAATAGTCGCTTATGACAAAATAAATACACTGCTATAATGAACAAATATCAATAGTTACATTAATATTTGTTTTTCAGATTATTCAAGTCGCCTTAGCTTCCAGTAGTGTGTATTTCTTTGTGCTAGCTTCAGTGTCTTGAGTCCTATAAGACACCTGGAGGTCCTGAGAGAAGTGACAGTATATATCCTTGTGTCTAGAGTCCTATAAGACACCTGGAGGTCCTGAGAGAAGTGACAGTATATATCCTTGTGTCTAGAGTCCTATAAGACACCTGGAGGTCCTGAGAGAAGTGACAGTAGTGTGTATCCCTGTGTCTTGAGTCCTATAAGACACCTGGAGGTCCTGAGAGAAGTGACAGTAGTGTGTATTCCTGTGTCTAGAGTCCTATAAGACACCTGTAGGTCCTGAGAGAAGTGACAGTAGTGTGTATCCCTGTGTCTTGAGTCCTATAAGACACCTGGAGGTCCTGAGAGAAGTGACAGTAGTGTGTATCCCTGTGTCTTGAGTCCTATAAGACACCTGGAGGTCCTGAGAGAAGTGACCATGTATACTGACCGCAAACTGAGTATAATAAGACCATTAGCCATCGTCCAACAAATTATAATTATTTACTATTAAATGAATTCATATTGAAGGAGGTAAAGATCACGTCAAATAAAAGTGTGTTAACGCCAACATTGTTTTATAGATGTAAAGCTCAGGTTTGTCAGGAGGAACACAAGAGCAAGGTGAATGAGGTACTATATATCTAAGAAATGTATGTGGAAAATCTCATAGGTGTTTGGCCCAACTGACAAGCGCGCGAGCGAGCGCACCAGCGCGCCAGTGGCTGGTTGCCCAAACTGGCGAGCGAGCGTGTAATAATAATATTTAGCACCGCGTCTTACTACCCGTTCGGGTTATACGCTTAAGTACTAATTACGCTAAGGGATTAGAAATTGGGAGGGTTGAATATAAAGGAAGTGAACCCACATTTGCGTGGAGGGAGAGTGGAAAACCATTTAGGAAAAACCACCCTAGTTCACCCGACCGAGATTCGAACCTCGATCTCCCCGTCCTCAGCGGTCGAGCTCAACGCGACTAGCGCGTTAGAGCGAGCGTGTAAATATCAGATAGCTCTCGTTAGTTGTTGATGAGGAGGCTACGAATCTTGACTCAGTGAAGTTAGGGTGGTTTTTTGACAAGTGAATTATTGTTTTGGTTTTCTCCTCCTCTCTCCACGTTAGTGGTGATTCTTATTTGTAAAGGTCTACATTAATAATATTGAAGTATTGAACATATATATATATATATATATATATGTAAAACTGATAAGTATGGTTTATGATCTTAACAATTAAATTAGGCCGTTAGTAGCAAGTGTGCTAAGATTAAGAATTAAATAGCCAAAGCTATTATTTATGTTTTTAATGAGGATTACTCCATCAAGATATTATATTCTGAAAATTGAAAAATGACACCTGGACACAGGAAACGAACCCGGGACCTTTGGCTTAATACGCCAATGCTCTAAACCACTGAACTATCCAGGTATCATTTTTCAATTTTCAGAATATGATGTCTAGATGGAGTAGTTCTCACTGAAAGCATAAATAATAGCTTTGGCTATTTAATTCTTAATATGCAATCCCGTAAAATTATAATAATTGTACAGTATATAAGTATGTATTCTTATACAGATTCTTATTAAGTGGTCCACCCTTGTCAGTGTGATTTAGATGCATACGATCCTGATAACTTCAACTAAGCTATCAATACTTTGTGATGTTAATAAGGTATCCAATAAATTATTTCTGTAGTATGTGTTGTTGAATATCCTAGTGGTTAGTTTTTGGTCAAAAATGTATTACTATGGAAAAATTTCAACTTTAATTGAAATCAAATTTAAAAAAAAATTCTAACTTACCAGGGTAGAGTTGGTAAATTGCAACTAATAGTTCTATAATTTAAATCAATGATTATTTCAACATTTCCATATTAGTGGAAACTTATGTTTGATATTAGTTTATTGTTAACTATGTTATAAAAAAATACTTATTTTTACAAACTTTCTGATGCATTAAAGAGAAACAATTTATTTTATTTTATTTTATAAACGTTTTATTGAGAGTAGTCTATACAAAAATACATTTTTATTTTTTAGGGTAAACATTTAGTTTGAATATGTCAAATGGGAGAAGCGTAGAGCATGATAACACTCTCATAAAATAAAGTATTCCTAATCTAAGCTGACAGGAAGAAGGGAACAATATTTATATCAAAAATATGGAGGTTAGATTGAACGGCGTATATTTATATTATTGCACCCCCGTTTGCGACAACCCATCACTTCATATTTGGTGTCGTATATGTCACAATATGCCACGTGCAGATAATTTTAAGCTTCTACCCACATTTCATGTGTCAAGTTTCCTCCTGGTCAACCAACTCGTTCTACCTGCTTCACGTATCGATTAGATCTAGGTCTGAATGAATTATATCAGTGTTGCCCAGAGGGAGAATTTGAACTCAAACCAATCGTGTCCACAAATTAAATAGATTACTTTGTGGTGATATTACCGTACTCTTTATTTTATTTTAAATATAATACGTAATATATAGTATTGTCATATCTATTACCTACTTATTTTCTCTATAACTCTATATTTTTTTAATTTTTAATATGTGATGATTTTTCCCTGAATTTGAAACAATTTTTTTTTGTTTAGAATGGCCATTTTAGGAACTAGTTTGCCAAAATATTTTATTTATTTATTATAAATATCAATTATTTTACCAACGTTGACTATAATATGGAGACTGATTTTTAAACTAAAAAGTAGACGTTCTGTTTATGAAGGCACAGCTATTTGAATGAGCTGATTTTATTGTTATTATTCTATAAGCGGATGTTTTTTTATTGTAATAATTATTTACTCCCACAAACGCTCTTAAATTTATATTTTAAATTGTTTTAAATTTGGGTAATTATCTATAGTTGCTAAATTTGATTATTTACTGTGCTAACTATTTGGAGTTTTATAAAAAGGTTAGTTTTTATGTATATGCCTAAATAGAACAGCTTTAAAAATTAAATTGTTAACACAGAATATTTATTTAGTTTAAAAAATCTGAAAATGTTTAGGATGAAATCCTAGTTCCTTCAGATGTAGATTTCATATAATCAGGTAATATTTGAGTTTTAACTTTTAAAGGAGATTTTAAATGAGGCCTCCTCAAGTGACACATACATGTAGTTTCTTGTGTAAAGTTAATGACATAAAAGGCCAGTATGTTTTCTTTTTTATAGCCTGAGCCTTTATTTCTAATGGCTCTGAAGTAGTCAACATTGGTAAGATCTGAAATATATTTCGATTACTATTTGTTTTTTATCATTCATAAACATTTTTCTTGTTTTTTCTCATGTTAAATTCACTGTACCAAATCTAGCAAAAAAAACTTTAAATAAACAAAAATATAAGAATATTTTTTGTAAGTATTCTTGAAATAAACAAATTGAATTGATATAGGTCCAAATTTTAGATAAACACATTAATTAATTTAAAGCTCTTAATATTTGTATATGAATTAAAACTTTGGTAAATTTAAAATTATACACTGTAACATATTATTTTCGTAACTCTTGTTCTTTTCTTTCAATATAATATTAAAGTTGTAATTAGGAAGGCAAGCAATAGATAAGGATTTGGAGAAGTTACATACAGTGGCTATTAAATAATAACTTTTATATTGTGTATTTGGGTATCTTTTAATTTGGCAGTGTACAGTAGATAGCTTATTTCCCAAGGTTCGAGAAAGTGTTGTAATTTGTGTATATTGTTCCCCTACATGATCAAGACCGTTAGTGACGTGAGCATGTTTTCCTAACTGAACACCCAGTGGTCTTGATTAAAAAAAAAAGTTCGTTGTGACACTGTCGGAACGAGACAAACAAAAGTAAGATTCATTTTATTATCTTAAACGGGATGTAAGGAGGTGTTGAATCTTTGTACCTATTGTCACATATGCCCAGAAACATAAACATTGAATGTAAGAGAGAGTAGGAAAAGTGGAGGCCATGGAAATGAGGTTTGTAAGGATCATGTTAGCTGTCACGAGGAGAAACAAGATTAAGAATGAAGTTTATCCGGGAAAGAGTTGGGGGAACAAGGAGTACATCAGAGTAGAGGGAGCAGGACTGTGGTGGCATTTTCATGTTATGAGGATGGAAAAGGAGAGGATGCCAAAGGAAATGATGTAAATGAAGTATAGGAAAAATACCGTAGTGAAGGCCAAGAAAGGGAGATGGGAGGAGTCTAAAACAGAAAGTGTTCAAGTGAGAGGAGGTGAACAGAAGCTATTAAAGGAGGAAGAATGGTGGAAGGATAAAGGCTGGAACAGTGGATGATGATGATGATGATGATGAAGTGGGATACTTAGGAGTGGCACCCATACTGTGTATATATATATATATATACTATTTTTATCAGACATATGATATATATATATATACTATATATATTACTATACTATACTATATATAGTATAGTAATATTTTTGTCGGATATATAGTATATATATGCATGTATATGTAAATACGTATGTATATGTACGTATGTATAGTATAGTGTATGTATGTATATATATATTTTATCAGACATATAGTATATATATATACTATATGTCCGATAAAAATATTATTTACACAACTATCTGATGAATATATATACTTAGTTATTTATTGGATTTAGTTATTTAACGGATGTCTACAAAAGAAAATTTCAGTAAAATGTCACCACGTCTTACTGCCCACACGGTAAACATTTTTTTTTAAAATTAAGCCCCGAATTGGTGGGATCATGGAATCAACATAAAGTTCATCTGTCATGTTTCTGGTGAAAAGAATGTCACGGTTGTAATCCTGGCTGAGTATATCAAGTGTATTTTGTCTACAATAATGTTATTCTCTCCCTCAATTGAAATGGGGGTACACTTTAATAATATATGATACTCCTTTTCACTATATAATTATTTTGACTAAAATGTGTTGTCACAAATAAAATGGTATTAAGACAGGGTTGAAAAAATATATTAATGAATTTGAGATGAAAAAGTTATATTTTAAAGACATAATTTTCATGGAGTAAGAGTGGCATTTAGGATAAATTAGTCTCAGTTCTCTCAGTAGGAATTTGAACCCAGACCTGCTAGTCACCGAGCAAAAAAATCAAGACGAGCTTGACTTTTAGTCCACGTACTGGAACTGGAGATAAATTTAAAGCAATGTGGTATTACATCTCATCTCCTGGCACATGCTGGATCGTCGCTTAAGAATTACTCTTCCCTGCTATCATGTACGTCAATAATAGTTGCCACAATAACAAATGTGTGGAGGAGAACAGTATTTTGTTTTGTATGTCAAATACAAACTCTGTGTTTGAATGTGTATTCGAAAGAAGGAAAACTAACCTCTGCTTATGTCAATGTCAAGGCCAAGGCCAAGGGCATGGGCAAGGGGGCCTATGGCCTATGTCTAGCCACGCGTCTTACTACCCGTTCGGGTTATACGCATAAGTACTAACTACGCTAATGGATTCGGAATTGTGTAAGGTTGAATATATAGGAAGTGAACCCACATTTGCGTGGAGGGAGAGTGGAAAATCATTTAGAAAAAACCAGTTCACCCAAGCGAGATTCAAACCTCAATCAACCTTTCCTAAGCAGTCTAGCTCAACACGAAACTGGTGCGTCAGCTAACTACGCCACCAAGGCGTGTCTCTCTGTTTACAGAACCAGGATCTTAACCCAAACCTCCCGATACTTTTAGACAACTTGGTGTTGTTATCCACGTTTGCACTGATAAGGGTCAATATTCCTTCTACAACCAAACATTGTAAGAACATTTCAAAAATAAACTTTGAAGTCTAAATCTATTTGACAAAGTGATACCTTCCTTACATTAGACATAATGGATTTTTAGCAAGTAAATTCTGAGGAAAAAAAAAAAAAAACCTCTTTATTGTGGTGTTTGACTGACATAAAGAGGTGAGAGTAGTTGGTTGGGGTCTCAGGGAGTATTTGGTATCATTCCAAGATCTTACTATATCGATTCTCTCTGTCCGACTAGCACATCGATAGCCGACAAGTAAGGGTTTGGTGATGGTGGTAGGACTGTCTGCATTCTTCTCGGTGTTAGGTTGGTTCTGTCCTTCAAACATTCTACAGGGAATAGCTTCTTGCCCAACATTTCCATGATTACGTAGCACCCCCGTGGGAAAGTGGGAGAAGAGAGATAGAACCTTTCCTAAAACCCCCTCCTCCTCAAAACATCGCTGTTCTAACCACCTCCCCATACACCTCCAAACTCGATATATAAATAAAATGGTGAAACCTTTCTCCTTCCCTTCAATATTCATGATATAACATTTTTTGGTACGCATGATGCAATGACTGGTTGGTCGGGGAAACCAATTTCAATAGCACACTTGAATAATTCCATATAGAAATTCAGCATTAGAGCGTAGAAATACTTTGGCACAATGTTTTGCACCAAAACATATTCACGTTAACGTAGAGAGAATCAATAAAACACGTGAAAAAAAATACTCTCCTTTGTGTATGCACATGACGTGTGTGGACATGACATGTGTTTTTGGATACCTTAATTAACTATTTAGCAATGTTTTTTTGTTTAACAACATTTTGTATTTGTTACTGAAGACTGTTCCAAAATCAGTGTGTGTAATATTAATTTGGAATTTAATATTACGATCAGGGTTAACCAAACTTATCATGTTTTGAAATTCATCAAAGTAAATGGGACTCGTTTTCCTCAAATAAAGCACTAACCTATCTATTCCTCTAAGATTTTAAAACTATAATTTTACATCTTTTCAAACATGAAAATATTACATTTTTTGGCTCATATTGCAACGAGGATTTATGTGAAATCTCACAGTTCTGAAATAAAGTTAATGTTTAGAAATATGATGTAACCTAACTTAAACAAATACGATCATGTTTTAACAGAGTCAAAACATAGTTAATTTCTTAAAAACAATTGAGGATTGATTTAGTCATTTTAAACCTTAAGATTTAATCATTTTTTTATTAAATATGTTCACCTTATGGGAATAGCAGTTTTGACACTTATAGCTCTGTTAAAATTTAATTTTATTTGAAAAAATTAGATTTATGTTTCCAAATATTAATCTTGATCATGGGAATTGTGGATTTCGTGTAAAATGTAATTAGAAATGTGCTGATTTCACGATCCTCAAGAGGATTTTTTTAAGTAATAATACTTAAAATATAAGATTTTTAATCCCACTGTAATATTTAATTTCACCTACTTTTGTAAAACATATTTTTAATAGCACTTCTTAAATAGCTTTGGTTTCCTGGACGTCTGCAAGAATCGTGCCATTAATAGTGGTACTGTAAACAGTAAGTCTTGTTCCCTCCAGTCAATTATTTTAACTATGTTATGTTTTTATCCTTTACTACAGTCTTAAATTTTATCTCTGTCCTCTTTATTGGATATATCTTCCATAGTTTCACCTGTAACCTTGTTACAACATGAAAGAGAAAGGATTGTTTTGGCTCACCAATTCTGCCCCATTTGGCTGGTCTGCAACGAGGCTCCACCACTACGTACGCATCACGGTTCGACTTGTATCAACTAAGGGGCCGTGGTTCGACGTCGCCTCCAAGCCCGCCTCGCCCGAGAGAAACAAGCAAGAAACTGTCTGCATGAGCAGATCCGTGTGCACCGACAAAAGTGTTTTGGTATTAACGGTCGACTGACCGGCGCGCAATTTAAATAATATCCAGATCGTGTGAGCATGTTCCAGAAACAATGCACTCCCCTTACCCCTCTTCCCATCTGTGCTTCCCACGCTGTGAGAACACGTGATTCAAAGTATTTGTATATAATGGCAGACCTCTATAGCCAAGACACACATTTCTCTGCATTCTTTAGGTGAGACACTTAGTGTTTTAATTAGAGTAAGTTTATTTACATCAAAATTCTGTTTGGTTTATGATGGACTCTAAATTACGGTTTCGGCAATATAAACATAAGACATAACTTTTATTTTTTTATGAGACTGCAGGATTTTCCCTAGAAGTCATGGTTGCGCAGTCGAAGTTAAAACAAGTCTTGTATAGGCTAACTCGTCTTGTCCGCTTCACGGATGGGTTCGAGATTTATAACACCGCCAACCTGATACTCGAGATACTTTTTGGGATCTTGTTGAATAATGGCATTAACTGTCAAAATTAAGAATTTTAGTCTATTGAAAATCTGTACTTGTTGTTCAAATCTGGGGCCGTGAGCCCACGCTCTTAGCTTGTTTATTATGTTAGTCGTTAGGTTAGTTAACTTTGAAGATCTTTTTATGTATCTTTGTTCCTTTTTATTGCACCTTGTAACAGCTATTAAGACGAACCATTTGTCTAGGGTACTCCTGTCTTTTACTTTAGTAATTGGAGAGTCGCCAATGGTGACCAGTGTATATATTTATGATAGTTCCTTTTTGGTCTGCAGGCTATCATTTAAATATCTAGTTATTATCGTTATACATCGCATTTTGAACAGGGTCAATTTAAATATGTTTATTTTTGTAAATTCTTTGGTCGGCTATCTTAGAGTTTTGGGGTCATGCCCCAAATCATTTATTTGGGCATTGTTATGGCCATTTGGTATTATTGTCAGTGCCTAGCGCTGAGCTTCTCTCTCTCTCTCTCTTCTAGTGTTGCTATTTATTGAATAAAAAAAATAATCTCTCTTGTAATTAACCTGTCTTTTATTTATGGTAATATGGACCACCCAAATTAAAAGGGGGTGGGGGGTTACACACCTTGGATTAGAGGTATGTATTTTTTCTTTGTTGTCACGCTAGATAGGATACAAATGGATACTATAGTCAATAGTACAATATATTCATTAATATAACAGCTGTTGTTCACGTGGTTTTAGACGTGATTCTTACAATATATAACCAATCTCGTGGTATAGTGGTCATAGGCCCGAGCTGCTTACCTAGAGGACCTGGTTTTAATTCCTCGATAGTAACAGGAGATTTTTCTAGAAAGAGGAATAATTCCCATGGTCACCAAGGTTTGGTTAATTAAGCTCAAATTAGGTTAAGATATTAATTGGCTTCACCACGTCATAATAACTTTCCTCATCTCTTCAGCTCATCGGTACACGGTGAAGGCCTCCACGGAAAGGATGTACTAATCACAAATTCGCTATCCCCAAGGAAACGGCACATTAGTTCTGACTAATCTTTCCCGACACGCCATTTTGATTATTATAATTTATTTTAAATTTTAAAAGAATGCCTCAGGTTCGGGATTGATTGCTTAGAATTTTAAATTAAAATCATTAGAGAATAGCTGTTAAAACAGATAGCCTGATAGAAAAACATGTACCGTACCTACATATTTCACCAGAGGGCTAAATAGTGTTCCCGCCGAATTTCATTAACATCAGTCTAAGCATATGGCAGTTATCGTGGAACAGTCATACAGAATAAATGTCTAATATTAGATTTGGGTGACCTGGTGGTCTAGGGGTAAGGTGTCGGGACTTCTGTGCTGGGGGTCCGGGGTTCAATCCTCGGTCCCGACACATATTTATCTGATTGCCAGACCCTTCCTTCACCTCTGACAAGACGTGTATTAATCACGACTTATGAATGTGAGGAATTCCAGGCCTCCACCGTGGTTCGGATCCCACGTTAAACTGTAGGTCCTCCATTTCATCTCGCAATCACCCTACCATTACATATTACCGTAAGACGCGGTGCTAATAATAATAATAATAATAGTCGAGTTAAAACAGGATCTCACTATGCCATCCTCATTCCGGTCCGATTAGTGTAAATATGTGGTTATCCTAGACGGGTAGTAAGAGACAGTGCGTGGTAAATCAATCATAAACAGTTTTGATGTGAAGTTCCCAAGTATTATAAAATGGTAGAGACAATCATTATTAATTAATTGAGTGCGTTTTATAAATTCCTCCTTTTAATGTTACCTACTCGCTCCCACTTTCTTTCTCTGTACTTTTACATGTGCCGTGTTCTCTTTGCGTGCCATTCAGCAACATGACGGAGAAAGAGAAGTGATACATGTTTTTGAATAAAGTAATGTGTGTCATGCAAAATAAGTTCACGCGATGAAATACCGTGTGGTCACTTTCAAACTCTATTAGGCTATCATTCAAAAAACTCACATAATTTAATACAAAGTAGAATGTTTATCTTGAAATATAATTACTAATGAATAAATTCATTCCTTAATTTGGTTGGATTTAAATTTATAAGCTATTAGCAGGTGTACCCGTTATTCGCACGGGGAATCTATAAAGTAGCTTTGTTATTTTTAGTATGTAAATTTAACCATAGGGAAAAGTAGCCAAATCTTAAACTATGTTTGAATATTAATCCTTTATTTGTTAGTGTTAGAATATAAGCACTCTTGAAATTTATGTGCATTAAAATACATTATTTTGATTAATTGTATTAGGATGTATACTATAATTTAGTCTAATAAATCCAAAGTTAAGTTATGTTTGTAATATTAAAATAAAATAAAAATAAGGGAAGCACACCCTTAGGTTTCTTTGACCAAGCAGGCCTATTCCAAACTCCAGATTTCTGTTTATCTTTGTTTTGGAGATAACCGTAGCAGCAGTTCCGTATTATTAGGAGTATGGCTAGAAATAAATATAGAATTAAATAGAAGTGATTGTTTGACATTCTCAAATATCCCTGAGTAGCCTATACGATAATCTATTCCCATTTTATGTTATCTGGTTTTAGATTTATCAACATATCGCATCATTTGATTTAAGTTTGGTTGGAAGGGGGCACGAGGAAAGCCCCAGGGTTTTTGTGTCTCTCACATCGAAATATTTTGGTTTTTCAAAAGAAATAAAAAATGGTTCTTCTAGAAACATTGAATCTAATTTTAAACACATAATGATATCAAAATTTCTTGAATATCTGTTATGAACATAGCGGCATTAGATGGGAAGATTTTAAAGGAAGAGAAAAATTACCACTATATTTCAGATATATTCAAGAACTATTGATGTCACAATACCATTAACATAAATACAAAGTGTTGTAGAGAATTTAATCTTGGCAGACAGGTATAAGGACTGTTCCAGATAATCATAAGTCTTAACATTTGAAATTTCACCTTCATAAGAATGAGCGTGGTGTAGAAAGTTTTAAAAATTCACCTATGTATCTTTTTAATAAGTGGAAATAGTTCCTTGATATTTAAATTGAAGGTTTATTTATATAAATGAGTGAGACCTAGTTAGGGCTTTTCAAATTTCTTCCCCTAAAAATGTGGTGCGGGTCAGAAATGTGTGGGGGCACACTTACTCACTCATCACCGTATTTACCCAATCTCTGGGCATATGAACTTAAAATTCTCTTAGCAGGAAGGTAACGAAATCCCATCAAATAGTCAGAGAAATATAAAAATATGAAATATCAAAATGGATTCCTGGTTAATGGAAGAGGTAGAGGGGTGACTTTGACTATAACTTGTTTTAAGATGAGATAGGAAATTAAAATTTGACATAAAAGTATGAAAAGTATGAAAATATAACTTTTTGATGATACTCCAGGAAATATGACGGGGTTACAATCAGAAAAAGTACCTATTCAATGTAATAGAAAATCTATATTTGGCAGGTAGATAAAAGGAGCCTTCCAGATCACCCAATAAGTCTTAAAATTTGAAATTTCTAAGATTATTAAAGTCAATTATTATTAAAATTTGAAATTTCTAAGTGTTAGTTAGATATATAAGGGAAGGAAAATGTAGATTGGGTGTTATATCGTTAAATTTACAAAATTAATCAAACCAACTACTCATTGGGATTGAGTACTAATATTATGAATGAGTGTAAAGTGATCACTTAAAATACCCCAGAAGAATTCAAAAATTTTGAATTTGACACCGGGAAATAAGCTAAAATGGGAGATTATATAAGATTATATAAGATTATTATTATTATTTTATTATTATTATTTATTATTAGCCCCGCGTCTTAATACCGGTTCGGGCTATACGCACTATATAAAAAACACCACATGTAGGTGAGGTAGAAAATTATTAATTTGCTATCAGATAAAAGGGTACCTTCATATAACTAAATGCACATCTCTAGGAGGCAATTTGAAAATGGGGGAGCGTCTACACATAAACATGAAACCATGAAAGTTTTAAATTTCAAAATGTAACTCAGGAAAATTAGAGGAGGGGGTGGTGGTAGGCTATATAAGTGGAAAAATCTTTTTAGGGTAGTAAGAAAATTGAAATTTGCCAGGAGTGAATAGAGATCATCCCAAATATCAAAATTAGTTCTGTATATTCTCGCTTTAATAATTGAGGGCTGGTGAAACACGGAGGCTTCAAAATTTTCAAAACTAAGTTAATAAAAAATGTATTTGTGTGGTAAAAAACTGTGATGAAGGCTTGAACATTCTTACATTTCAAAATAAAAGTCCAGAAAATGGAATTCTATTCCTTTAAAGTTTCAAAAATATAGAATAATCCTTGATATAGTAGATAATCTAAATATTTGATTAAATATAAAGGAAAAATTTACTAATAGTAAGATTTAAACATAAAATTTAATTGGGTTATATAAAATGGAAAGGGTTAGAAATTTCCAAAACTAAATTTATCATTCAGCGGGATAAAAATATTTAAATTTTGTGATATGTTAAAGAAAATATATCAAAAATGAACAGTTTTTAAATTGAATTTCTCTTTCATCGGGGTGAGCCTTTTTCCATACAGCAAACAATTTATTAAGTGAAACTAGGCGTTGAAGTAACTGATTAAATGTTTGTCTGGTCTAAGTACAACTAATCTGGTCTTCTGGCAGAAGTACTATGTTCCAATCACCGGTCTAATCATTAAATATATTTGGGTTTAATAACCTGATTCTTGCGGTGAATATATAAAACGCAAGAAGCATCGCCCTAAATTTTGATTTTGAAGAAAAGAAAACGAATCCTACAACATTTCTGCTAGGTCCTTATATTTTGTTGTGATCTCACATGCCACTGAATCAACGTTTTTAGAACCAAAGACTTTAAAACAAAAATGAAAACATTTATTTATCCTAAGGATATTGTTTGACTATAAAATTGAATCTCTGAATTAGTTCATCAATATTGTAGCATCTTTAAATTTACATTTTTCTGCCTATGCGCTTGACTATATTTTTGACACAATGTAACAATGATCATCAGAGTCATCATAATGCTCTAGCGTTTGTTGCTTTACATCATCCTCACTAGCAACCGATGACTCCTCAAGAACATTTATGGACCTTTATCCACCAATACATTTTATATCACTAGAATTTATTAGAAACTTCCTAATACTATTTTCCATGTGAGATTCATTCAATTTACTGGGTGAATTCTAAACACACTGTAGTACACTATTAGTTTAAACACTCCCAAAGACTATAGAATCGTCTGTGACCTCACATTCTGTTGTCGTTGGATCTCTGAAAGTGACTGAGAATGATGTGTAGGGACAGTGAGAATGTTAACAGTTGGTACATAGTCTAAAAATAGCCCATTAACCGATTTAACGGGGTCAGCTCTGCTGCCTGGCCTCAGTCAACAGCGTCAAATTGCTAGTGCCATCGACAACATCACTGTAGGTGGTGTTCAAGCGTGGTTCACTTGACCGCTCGGTAGCTGACGCATCTTGTGTACAGTTCCTTACCATGTGTCCGGGAAGTGAGCACCGAAAACACTTAGCATCATCGGTGGACAAATATACTCGGCATGGCACATGATCCAAGGTCAAATAAATTAACTCATATGTAGAAGATGTGAGTCTTCCCTGTTAGGGACGTTAAAAAAAAATACGTCCAAACTATTAGACATAGGAATGTTTTCTAATATATACCTGGTATTAATTTCATGCATTTGACTTGTTTCCCATATGTTGACAAGTTTTTTAGCAACAAATCATATGTAATATCTTGTTTAACATTGGACAGCAGTCCTGCTAACCTTTTATTAACACTCTCTTAATTTTCCATAAGCAAACGCACCCTACCACCACATTTGTTAGACGCATAACGATATTTATGTGATCCCAAAAAATTATCCCACTAACCATAATTTATTTAACACTTTACTAGAAACAATAGTTTTCAACTTGTTGAGGCAGACCACCAAGGATGGGGAGATCGAGGTTCGAATCTCGGTCGGGTGAACTGGGGTGGTTTTCCCTAAATGGTTTTCCACTCTCCCTCCACGCAAATGCGGATTCACTTCCTCTAGATCCAACCTTCCCAATTCCTAATCCATTAGTGTAATAAGTACTTAAGCGTATAACCCAAACGGGTAGTAAGACGCGGTGCTAAATAAATAATAAATAGTTTTCAAAACCATCGCCAGTTTGCGATCTGGTATGTTCGATGTCATTCCATGTCGTCCAGGTTCAGAACCCTGGACAATTAAGGCTATGTACCCGTAAAACCGAACATTAAAAAAAAATCAGCTCGATGCTCAGTTTGGAGGCCACTTCCTCCAAAGGCAGTCTCATTCCAAAACATCAAACGAATGCTCGCGTCGGGGCTCGGCTCGGGACAAATCATCAGGAATGCTCGCATCGGGGCCCGGCTTGGGGCAAAACATCAGGAATGCTCGCGTTGGGGCTCGGTTCGGGGTTCGCCAGTGGGATGGAAAACATGACAGCACTCTTAGCAGTGGCTTCAACACATTATCTTGCTATTGTTCCAGCCAGCCAACCAGTTGTGTCCAGAATTTTTTACGGTTCGGGGTACGGTTTGAGGCCAGATATAGTTGTCAAAGGAGGGTCGAACCGTACAGAGCATTGAACCGAGCATTGGTCTGCTCGGGTGCAGTTACGTTCCGTAAAATGCTCTAAATTTGTACTTAGATTTAAACACAAAATTCACGGCGTGGTACTAAACATTAACAGAGCTACGCTTCATAATCTTTCACACAGTAACAGACAGACAGACAGACAGACATGTAAAGATACATAATGGTAGAATCCACTTTTTTGGGATCATGTTCATATCAGAGGTAAGATCTGTAATAATCTCTGGATCGATTTTTTTTTACGATAACAATAATTTCTCTTGATAAGAGCAAATAAATAATAGCCTTGGGTGCACATCTACAAGATTTATAAAGTGTATGTGCCATGTTTCACATAATTAAATAATTATTTTTCTAGCATAAACTCTTGTTGTGCCTCACTGTTCAGTCGGCCCTTGTATCTTTCCTCCGCACTTGCACAGGCTGCGCCACCCACCCTCTTTACTACCTGGACCACTCCACAGTCCATGTTCTTGAAGCCGTCCATTACGAGCACACCTCTATACACAGCGCCAAAGAGAACTCCTGCCTCTATTGGCTCTCGTGATGGGCACTATCCCTCCAGTTTGCACGCTCCAATGGGAAGCCCCTGTTTCTCCCATTGGACAAGGCCAGGCAGCAGTGGAGGGTATTTAATACGGTGATTCCTTGGTCTCAAGGCCAGTCAGCCTCGGCCAATCAGTGGTGGCCCACTTGGGTTCACCACTCATAATAAAGAGCTTATTAAATTGCCTTATGTTACGAAAGAGCAATTTGTTTAACCCTCTCTCTCTCTCTCTCCACCATCACCATACCTTCCATCGCGACTCGCGTTGCCGGAACATCCTTCCGTTCCACCGCGACTCACGTTGCCGGAACACACTCGCTGACCTTTTACCTACCCACGCGTGTCTGACCACGACGTCAGCGACGTCGTGACATCAACCAGTTACCCCCGAGTTGAAGGGATGGATAACACTCCCACTACCTGTTCGGGTTATACTTTTCTGTACTAATAATTAGGTTAATAGTTTTAGGGAAATGGAATGTTATAATTAAGGGAAGATTATCCACATTTGCATAGTAGTAAAGTAGAAACATTTATGGCAGAGCCTACCTCAGTACACCCACCCAGATTCAAACCCCGATCTCCCTGTCATCGGCATTTTAGTCTAGTGCAAGAGTAGCGGGTTAGAGTATATGGCTAACTAAGTAGGGAATTATTATATTCCTTAATTTATAAGATATCCCCTAATGGGATTTAAAACGTAAGGCTATAAATCATTATCTATTTAATCACAATCTAGGGGTATCGTCAATTCATAGCACCATGTAAAATATCCTATTTAAGTGTGCTCTGCTTTAAGTTAATTGAATCGTGGGTCACGTGGCATCATGACCGCAATTGATTTAAAAGGTTTAAAAAAAATACGCCTGAGGTTCAAACCCTAAAATGTTCCCTAAATACACTATTCAAATTTCATATTTGTATTGGCTTTTTTAAAATAAACGCATGGGTGACTACGCCTTCTAATATATTAGAATCCATATATTTTATTTAAATAAATACACCTAAGGGCGAAACGTCAGATTTGACTAAGTAAATATATCATAGATATGTTTTGGATTTCGAAACACCCACACCGGTGTTCATGTGGCAAGCTAGATATACATTATGTATATGTACTATAAACTTATATATTGTATATAAAATATACATTTTTAATAAATATTTAATATAGGTTTATAATATAATATACACCCCGTATCGTATTATATGTAATATATAATATATAAAAATATATATAATTGTATATTACATTATACTAACAATATTTTATCTCTACTACTTATAAAACAAAGGGTTTGTCTGTATGTCCGTTACCAAATAACTCTAATTAGCCTAACGAACTGCGATGCGTTTTTACTTTCTCTCTATCTTACAGGTAGAAAAAGTATGGTGATCGTCAAAAAAATCGAACTCGAGATTTTGATGAATCTTGACGTTTCATGACTCCCTGAATCCGAAAAAGTGGTTTTTTAATTTCCGTCTGTCTGTCTGTCTGTACCTCCAACTAGAGCCTAAACTATTTTACCGATTGAGCTGAAACTTGATATCTAGGGTTTTCATAGGGTTGCCCCGAGGGATTTTTTTTGGAATTGGATATCTACCCCTAAAATTAAGGGTAGTTTACTGAAGGGAAAAAAGAGAAAAAGTCGATTTTCTCAAAATCGGCTCTAACGATTTTGATTAAATTTCATTTATGAACATTAATAAATATTAAGAAACAAAATGGCTACTCTCAATAATTCGGAAAAATGGGTTTTAAGGGCTCCAGTCTGATGCGTAAATTAACATTTTTTATAATAGCTCCGAAAATATTTGAGATATGAAATTACTTAGCATTATAAATATGTATATATATTTATAATACAAATATTTTATTCGAAACATATTTTTATAAAATCAATAATTTTCAATCTATTCGCAATTATAAATATATATTTTTAACTTTTTGGACATTAAAGCTTAAGTATTGAGATCGTAAAAAAAACTAACCTGAAATGTTGATAGATGTCGACGTCTCATGACCCTCCGAGCCCTAAAAAATAGTATTTGCAATGCCGTCTGTCTGTGTGTCTATAAAAACTTAAAATTAAGGGTAGTTTACTGAAGGGCAAAAAGAGAAAAATCTGATTTTCTCAAAATCGGCTCTAACGATTTTGAATAAATTTCATTTGTAAACATTAATAAATATTCCAAACAAAATGGTTACTCTCAATATTTCGGCAAAATGGCTTTAAGGGCTCCGGTCTGATGCGTAAATTAACATTTTTTATAATAGCTCCGAAACTATTTGAGATATGAAATTACTTAGCATTACAAAAATGTATATATATTTATAATACAAATATTTTATTCGAAACATATTTTTGTAAAATCAATAACTTTCAATCTATATGCAATTACATGTGTTTTTTAAATTTTTGGACATTAAAGTTTAAGTATTGCGACCGTAAAAAAAAACTAACCTGAAATATTGATGGATGTTGATGTCTCATTACCCCCACAACCCTAAAAAATAGTCTTTGCAATGCCGTCTGTCTGTGTGTCTATAAAAACTTAAATTTAAGGGTAGTTTACTGAAGGGCGAAAAGAGAAAAAATTGGTTCTCAAAATCTGCTCAAACGATTTTGATTAAAAATCGTATCTAGGCGTTGATTCAGATTATAAATAAACTGGCTATTTTCATTTTCCTATGAAAATGATTTTTAGGGTACTTTACAGAAGCGTTAATTTCCATATCTCCACAACTATTTGAGAAACTAAACAACTTATCATTGCAAAATTGTGGGACTATTAGAAATTAAAAACTTTTATTCAACATATATTTTTATAAAAGCAACAGTTTCGGAGATATTTGCAAATATATTAATACAATTTTGTGAGCTTTAGTTGTAAGGATATACTACTTAAATCTTAACGCAATAATACTCCAATGCCATATAGTAATTAAATATAAGTAAGTATCTAAAAAAAGTATGTTATTTTTCCTTAAAGCTCTTAGGAGAAATGTTTGCACAGCAATGATCTATCTCCATTTTAGACTCAATAGTCAATCTTTACATTTTTTATTGGTCAAAATGTATAAGTGAATAATTAAATATCAATGCGATGACTTGAAGATCTGCAACACCGTATAAAATGTTAAAATTTTAACCAGAAATCGAAATTTTAATACGAAGTGTTGACCCTTGTGGAAGACATTAAACTGTTTGAAATGCTCTTAGGTGGACAAAGATGCGCCTCTTTTCTCATTGATTCTTTATCATTGTATATTATTTTATGCGTGTTCTTATGTGGAGTTGTGATGATACAATGTACATTATTCCGTTCAGAAATCTTACGAGTTTTTAGAAAGAGAGAGAAAGTCTGTGCGGTGCTCCGTACCACTTATTTTATATTACTTAGATTTTTACCGGAAAAGTTTTAGGCTATTGATAAAACGAGTTAAAACAAATAAAATTGATGTTTTTCTAAGATTTCATCTTAGAACCATCAATGATGAATTCTATCATTAAATGTGAAATTCAATATTTTTCTGAGTAACTTGAATGCAAAATCCAAAGATTAATTAAAAAGTAAATTTCAAAATTAAATCCAAAGAGAAATCATATTTTGTTTAATTTGGTTGTTTTTAATTCACAAATACTAACTTATAAGGAATGGTTTTCGTACCTACGTTTTCACTTTTAACTGGAGAGCTGCTGAATGGAATTGAATGTTTTAATTTTTTTATTTATTTTTTGAAATTGTAATTGAATAACAAGTTCATCTATTTAAAAATTATCTATGTCTCCAAGGAGCTGAGATTTAACATTAAATTTAATACAAGTGTTTTATATTTATATATATTGTGGAGTGGCAAAAGTGAGTACTGCCACATGCATACCTATTATCATATGACTTCAGGAAAAATTCATGCACAAATTTATAGATTCGGTGATTAATTTCAGATAGAACGGATTTAAACCCTGACCCCCAACTGCATGAAAGTGTGATTAAACCTGATGTACACGTCTCATACGGACTCAAGAAACGATCGTCTCCATGAATGCAGCCAAAATTAACCAAAGAGCTTTCAAAGAGATACATTGAGGAGAATGACATACACCCCAAATACCGTAGATGCTTTCTCAATGGCCACAATCCATTATTTAGTTTTTGAATACACAGTCCTATCTTGTTGAGAGTGTTCGATTTTCCACATTAATTAGGAACTGTGCAGTTTCATCAAATACATTAGGTATATACAAGGCTGTAGCCAGCCAATAATTTCAGGGGATGTTTGGTGGGCACATCCCCTGATTGCTGGAAACTAGAAAAAATTCTAAATGATAAACAGTTCTAGAAGTTCTCTGAAGTGGGTATTTATGGTAAAATAACTCCTTGGATGCCAAAGGCTTGGAAAATTTCTGAATATTAAACACTTCTTGAAGCTCTGTGAAGTGTTTTTTTTTTGGTAAAATAACCCCCAAAATGCCGAAGGCTAGGAAAATTTCAAAATATTTAACATCTCTAGAAGCTCTCTGAAGTGTTTTTTATGCTAACACAGCCCCCTAATTTGTATTTGTATCTTAATTTTGATATTGTTTGAACCAATAATAAAGTCATATATATTTTTATCATAAAATTTCGCGGGGGGTTTGAACCCCCAAAATCCCCCCCTGACTACGGCCTTGGGTATATATGTAAGTAAATCAATAATGGTTGTGCAAGCTCAAGTGACGTTTACTATTAACGTGACCATTGAGGTGGAACTATTTCAGTTAGGATTAGTAAGGGTGTTATGCAGTAAGCTGTCCAGTTTGAAAATATAGAATGTGCATTTTTTTTAGCGCCGCGTTTTACTAACCATTAGGGCTATACGCCTATGTACTAATTACAGTAATGGTTTAGGGATAAAGTACCTAGGTTTAATTGAGAGGAAGTTGACTCTCATTTTTGTTGAAAGAGAGTGTAAAACCCTCGAAAAAACACCCTCATTGCACCCGACTGAGATTGAACCCTAATCTCCCCGTCTTCTGCAGTCTAGTCCAACACATTAGAAGTCTCTATTAACTTTGGAACTAAACGTATTGGTAAAGTAAATACAAAAATAAGTGCTCTCTCTTAAATCATGGCCAAATATATAGTTTTAATATTGAGTAACTATCACGCATTTTAGGAACCAATTTATTAACTGAAATAAAGACTTACAAACTAAAGTAATTCTAGAACAGACACAACATCTAGTAACCTGTTGTTAATTCAACACTGTGAAAGGATCTCAACCATGATAACAATTTCAGCCATACTGGGAGTAAGACTTAGTTACTTAGTTCTATACAAAGATGGACTACCAACTGATCTAATACGTTTGGCCAGGCTGAATAATGCAACTAAAAATTGTAACGTTCATTCAGAGCTCGCTCCCAGTATTTCAACTTGTTAACGCATTCAGCAATAGCGGCTTTCGAGCGAAATTGTGTTTAAATAATGTATTAAAATCTTGGACAAAATGTTTCTTCAATCCTGAATCTCTTTAGACGTTTCTTTGTAATAAATAATTGTGGTTATTTTTTTTTTACGGTTGGAAAATAGTGGGTAAGGAAAGGTGGAGAGATGAGGGAGAGGGGGTGTCTGAGAACCTAAAAACAGGTGAGTAAAAGGTCAAACTATGGCCACATATTTGGACGAGAGCTCTCAGCGAAAATATGACCGCAAGCGTGACTAAGTTAGTCATCTACGTGCCCTCCTCGGTCTGCCGGCCTCATGCTATCTATTCCTCCCCTCTTTCCCTCCCCGAGCAAAGTCACGGAAACTCGCCTGCCCTAACTCATGAATATGCACCAGTTGAGGAGGTTTTTTCACCTCTCGTAAGTGTGAGGGTGTGTTCACAATAGGAAACAACTTAGGGAATTGCAGTCCTACCTTTCTCACAATTTCAAAAATACGGGTAAACGCGTCCTCCTCGATAATCTGATCGAATGGGATATTCTTAGTACAGGAGAAGAAAGAGTGAATTGTTTAATTTAGAAAATTGAAAAGAAATCTCAAACTAAATCTGATGGCGTATTTACAGAAAAAAATATATATTTGTGAAACAGACTATTTGTTCACACAACTAAATAAGACATCATAATTCATGCCTTGGAAACTACAGTTACATTAAGAGGAGCTCAGGAAAGAAGAGTGGATGGCTCTCGCAAACGATCCCTCGTGAAATTCTATAATAATCACTAAATCAGTTATTAACACAAATAGGGATTGAATTTGAAAATAAGGCTTTTGAATTAACTTATTTGACTAATCGATTGTTGACATTTCTGCAGTAAAGGGCATTTGTATTGAAAACGGAATTACAAGATATCTTATAATTACTAGTTCTGTTGAAAAGGTATCATTTTCACTTCGATCGGATGGATCTAAATCACCTTTTGTTTTGATGAGTAATATTCCTATAGGACAAATGGCTTAAAGAATTAAAGACGTAAATAATTTCCGTAGTAGCTTGAAAGACACTGCAATTCAGCTAAGAGAATAAATATCACGATACAAATTAAGATCTGAAGTTTGTGTCAAAGACGAAATTGTGGTAAAAAATAAATTAAACAACTTTGAGCTTCCACCATTTGGGCCTTCTTCAAGAAACATTTGTTTGCCAATGAGAAAACACTAAGTGATAACAAGTTACGTCGTGTTAAATACATTTATCTTAACTTTAATATTTCTGTTAGAGGCATGAGTATTCCCAAGCATGTAGCCTTGGCATAGTAAACATCCTACTCGATCAAAGCATTATTACAATGTTGCTCAAATCAGGTCACTGCATTTCATATTATACTGCCTTACATGATATAGATGAAGAGCTTTAGTTTAAAGTAATCTGGGAAAAGCAATCTTAAAACGTTCCAGTTTCAGATAAGGTTACAAAGAATCCATCTCTCTTGGCTCATGGCACCATTGACAACAAAGTTTTTGTGGAATACACCTTGAGTGGCAATGATCTTGTATCAAGAAAATATGATTTTAACCAGGTTGTAAATCTACGAACAAAAACAAGTGAGATGATTCGAAGTATATACATTCAACATCCTACATAGCTTTCCTGTCAAACTCTAAGGGAGTCTCAGCAACCGAAAACCACACCCCTTTCTAATTCGTATGTGGAGATGTCTCCATCACAGATCTCTACAGACAATAGCAATTCTGAGTGGTTACGTATTGTAACTAAAGCTGCAACTGTATTTAACACAAATAAATGAACCTGGACAAATTGCAGACAATGTCTGCTGTAATTCTATCTCATGTTCTCTGGCCATACGGGTAGTACAAGAGAAAATTCCATGCACATCAGATGCTTTAAATTAATATGCATTACGAGCATTTGCCCAAGCATACATTAGGATTAATTCTGTCAGCTCTTTTTACGAGCCACTGATCTAGGATTTTGGATACGAAGAACAGATTAATGAACCTAGGCTGAGATATTTCATCAGAAAAGCAGTGCCCGATGACCTAATTTCACCATGCAATTGCAGGAAACATTGTATGACATTTAGTTGCACTTTCAAAAAAAAAAACTGAAATTTTTACAGGATAGCAAAAGAAGATAACAAAAAAGTATAATAACAAATTGTAAAGAATACTTTATGATCTTCCTTGTTAAAAAATAATTATTGAAATCTGATGAGCGGTTACTGAAATAATGACCTCAATAAGACCTAGCCCATCCGCCATATTTAATGGCGGCCCAAGGATCGACCACAAGAGTTGGTGGCAACCTTTTTTTTTACATTGTTTAAGGTGCTATGAATACAAATCAAAAGAAAAAAATGCGTCCGAAAGGTTTTGCATACTCATGCACCACTACTGCCTCGTCTATCTGAAGATCTAAGTGCCTTGTTGTCAAAATGAATTTCCGAAACCTGTATCATGCTAGAGGATTGTCTTTAATCTTTCACGGCAGGTAGCATGGCCCTATTCCAGAGGCCACTATTATGAGGATCTGCGAATCCTTGAAAAGAAGAGTTCAACCCAAAGTGAAAGGAATAAGCACCCAAGTCACACACTGCCACAATGCACTGAATAAAAACTGCGATAGTTAATCAAATATGACTCGCTATCTCAGCCACGGAGGACCAAAAATGACTATCTAAGCCAGAAGGATCAAAATTGTTTAATTGTAATATAACAATTTTACAATTAAACTAATAACTGATAAGTTTTCTCATACTGTAATAATGCGAATTGTTTTCGACCAATTGACTGAGGCTGTCTTCTCTCGAATAGAGCTAAACAGGTACTGTTCTTATTTGGAAGTGGAGGGACAACAACCCCGTTTGAAGTCTTAACACTGTTGCCAACATTTCAACGAAACAAAATAAACAGTGATAACAAAGTGAAATAAACAAGTATATTTTAATAAATACAGATTCAAGATTTGGTCAATCTCACTGTGATAAATAAATTCTACCCACTTAAAAAGTACCAAGTTACTTTATAGATTTATCAGTTCAATAAACGGGTACACGAGCTAGTTTTGAATATAAATAACTGGAATCAATCGTATATATGTATTATATTATATATAATTTGTATGATTTGAGGGCAGTGATTGAATATGAATAGAAAAGTTTGAATTAAGTCCTATCAGTTTTAGGGTATAACTCAACTCTACATATTCCAAGGGGATCACGTTAAAATTTGACTGTTATTTTAAAATTTTGTTCGTATAAAAATGTAAGTAAATCTTATTTAAGTCATCAAATATATTGTAAAAATATCTTATATTTACGTATCTTAAAATGGTATAAAACGTTAGAGCTTCCTATTTCAAGGGATGTTTAACCCAAAATATTGCATATTTGTATTTTATATTAAACATAAAAAAATTCCTCAATCGAATAGAGTAATTTTTACTTTCACAGATAGAGAAAGTAGGCCTACTAAGAAAGTCTTTAAATCGTGAGAATTTAGTCCTTGAGCTTATAAAGAATTTTTACGTTCTATATTATTTTGTCAAATCTCCCTAAAATGGTGGATTTTAAAATTATTTTAGCCTTTATGTCTGACCATGGCAACAGTTTTAAAACAGTTTGATAGATTTTGCTCAACTTTTCAATTTAGATGTTTTTTTCACTTCGAACCTAGCTCTAAAATTAATGGTTGTTTACTGACGAGTGATTTTTCTATTAATTCCGAATTTTTACCAAATGGCTTGAAGGATTTTGTTTAAACTTTACATCTATGGAATGTTTTATGTGACAAACAACACTGTATACTTGTATTTTGGTTAAAATTCGTTAAACGGTATTATACTGATGATATTTATTTAAATGACTCTAGTGGTTATGATTTTGTTTTAATTGAAGGCATCTGAGGATTGTTTCACATAGTAAATAAAAATGTTTAGACTTACTTGTTTTTTTAAAGGGGTTATTCATTAAAAGTTAGTTTACAAATGATTGATTTTTAAAAAAATTCGATTATTTTAAGAATCTGCACTAAAAATTTGGCTCAAAATGGGTATCTTATATTTTCCAAATTATGTATCATTACATATCTATATATATACTCTATTTGCGGTAGGAATTACTCTCTAAAAGGTCTTTTTTCCTACCAACATCCTACCATATAATAGATTTCTGGTAGGGAAAAAGGCCTTTCAGAAAACAATTCCTACGGTGAACAGACTTTATATATGAATACAAAGTAAAACGTCCTATACCTGGACCTCTACTATACGAAACCCGGTATATTAGGCCATTCTAAAATGGGTAACCCCACAATTTTTTTTATATAATTTTTTCAGTAGCTGAATTGCCAAAAAAATTTTCGTCGATAAAATTTTTATTTGTTAAGATAAATGAATCAAAAAGAGATATCCAAAAGAGAATTTTAGACTTTTTTAGGAAGAAGTGATAGATTTAGTTTGGTTGTGTGTTTAACTATATTAAATTGAATGACCATTTATTTAAATACTGTGTGTACATACATATATAAAAAATACTTTTCTGTTAATATGCATGTTATGAAATGTATAATTTTTTTATCTTTTAACTCTTCAGAGAGGTATTAATGTCATATCCAAAAATGTGCTTATCTGAAACGGGTACAACTCCCTTTATTTTGGTTAATAAAGGTTTATGGTAAATATATAGGTTCGCACATATGGATATATGTATATTTACACATATATATGCAATTATAAATATGAGTTGGTACATATATATGAATATAATTATATTAATACATATAGATATTTATACATCTTTATATATAATTTGATAAGCCCGTTTCCGGTAATAAAGTTACGAGTAAATGACTGAAAAGATTTTTACAAACGACCACTCATTTTAACGGTTATAAGTCAAGGATGTCGGGAGAAATAGTAGTTTTCCACGAAAGCCCGATTTTCACAGAGAATTTTCAGTTTTTAATTCTTTGTTTAGTCATCATGGAAACAATTATTTGCTACATAGCTGTAAATATCTGAATAAAATATATATCTTTGGCTAGAAAATAATAATTAACGCTTATTTGTTGGTCCAAACACATCACAGTTTTCTTTATGAATGAATATCTCTTTGGATACTTATCATGGCACATCTAAGTTGAGATTCCTAAACTGGGGAAAAATATTTTATTGGAATGTTGTTATCGTTAATTCGCATTTAAATCAATAATATTGGACATTATTCGAAAATTAAAAGGTAAAGTAAGTTCATGAAAATATTGTCTACGTTTTGTTTCGCGCCCGATAAAATTATGTTTAAATATGTTTTATTTTGTATCATAAGCTCAAAAACTTTAAAATGATCTTATTTAATTTATATTTTTACATTCTCTCCCTCAATCCGACTCTCTCTCACTCTCTTCCCTCATACACACATTTATAAAACAATTTTCTCAAATAATCTTCTCTGATACTTTCTCTAACATTTTATCCCTCTAACACAATATCTACCCTCACATACACTCTCTATCGCACAATTTCTCTTACATTATTTGTATAATACTTTCTCTCTTAAGCTCTATCTCAAACCTCTCTCTATCTCTCAATCTCAATCTCTCTATCTCAATCTCTCTATCTCAATCTCACTATCTCTATCTCAAACTTACTCTCTCTCATACTCACTTTCTCAAGTTATATTTCTAAATCTCTCTCAAGCACTCTTTCTCTCTTAAAATCCCTCTCTCACTTTAATTTTCTTTCTTTAAACAAAGCTCACCATATTTAACTTTATCTTTCAAACTTTCTCTCACAGGCCCTCACATTTTCTATCTTTTTTCACACAGTATCTTTCCCAAAATTTTACACTCTCTCTTGATTCAAGGTAAAATATATCGGTACATTTCGGGGCCTTGTACCACCAATTAATTTCTCACCAAGATTTGGACAGCTCTGTATCATTGGTTCAATTTATGCAAACTATTTACTTGCACAAAACGTTTTTCAGCATGCATTGCTACCTGTTACATTACAAATATTATCAAATACCTTATTTTTTAAAATATAAATTATTTTATGATACTTTGCAAATAATTTTTTTTGAAAATTATTTAACAAGCCTTATTACACAATTTGAGAAAGTTTGTACGGTTGTGTCAAACAGTTTATTTATATATCTGTCCTTGTATAGAGAAAGTATGTAGCCCTAAGTTTACTACAGAAATAATACAATTATAGCTTTTTATTAAATATGTTTGTTTCATTACCTGCAAACTAAATATCAAACTAATAAAACCTGGTTTATCTGAGACGAGGAATTGTAGGTTCAAATCTTAGATAATTTCACTCTGAATGTTTTAGTCTGTGTAGGTTTACCATTCTTTTTCTATGCAAACTTAAGTAAATTACTTTTAAATTATACCTTACTCTTTCCTGCTTTCCTGGTGGAGAGTAATGCGAGAAGCAAAAAAGAAGCTGTTTAATTTTAACAAAATAAACAATTACTTGTATGAAAACTAAATTAAATGATAAACATCCACCATTTTAATACCCTTAGGGATACTTAAACATCTTTGATTATGTTTGGAAAGTATTTTATAATATTCATATAATTTGGTATTCCTTTATATAAATATATGTTTTCAATATATTTTCCCATACTTTAAAACAAGTAGTCACATTAGATTTTAAAAAAATGCAACTAAATAATATCTTAACACAATTCAGAGGTCTAAGAGACATTGAAACAGACTGTACATAAACACAGATGGCATTTAACAAATACACACCGCCCATACATTTACACGTATAGTTAATTGTATGTTTCTAGTCGTAGTTGCAGCTGTAAGCCATTTCAGGAGTTCACACAAGAGTCTAGATTACACCTCCCAGCTAAGGAAGTCCTTCTGGATTAAATACCTTTGCGTTTATGCAAGCACTAAATCCACGGTTCATTTGTGTCCATAGTAAATTACCGAAATGGCCCGGAGGTGCTACGTAGAGAAACATCATAATCCAATTTCAGAGAGAGAGAATATCTCCCCCTACTCATCCTCTTTGACCATTACCGTTATCCCCGTTAAATCTAAAGGGAAGGAAGATACAGATGTAAGATTATCAAGTTCTAAAAGCCAGTATAATCGATATTCTCTTTGTCTCGAGTTCTCTTCTAATGATAAAGAAGAGTAGTCGAGTGAAACAACATAAGAAAATAGGAAACATAAAAGGGGACACTTACAAAAATGAGACTGGATGTAAAACAAACAAACAAACAAACAAAAATAATTCAAAAATGAATTCATGTGGTTTGACATCATTAGGTTACAAAAATAGGTAAATATTTGGAAAACCTCACCAGTGATCATGAGATCCAAGACATAACTTTCTTAAATCGACTGGATTGGCTAAGTTGGGGAGCTCATAGTTCAAATCCCAGTTGGGTGTACTGAGGATGTTTTTATCTAAATAATAATTTCCCACTTTACAGCAACACAAAAGAGGGTACTTTGCGTCTTTATCTTCCTTATCACTACTCAATAGTGTGGTTATACTAATATCGTGGATGGCTAGATGACACATTGCACAAACATAAATAGGAAATACTAAGTAAAGTGAAAAATAAGAGAAAGATAAAATAATTTAAAGTAAAGAGGGTATATTAAAAGGATGGGAAAGTAAAGTAAGAAATATTAGGAAAATGGAAAAGCGGAATTTAAATCAAGAAGGGGAGAGCTGTGGACATAGGAACAAATATCTGTGCAAATTATAATAGGGGAGTTTGGGATCTAGCGGAACAGAGAAGAAATAAAGAGAGAGAGAGACAGAATGAATTCAAACTTTTGTCGGGTTCAAGTTATAAAGGCTTTAAGTTCAAATGAAGCTATTAGTTACAGGTAATTGCGTGGCTCAAAATGTAGTCCCTGCAATACGGTTTTTACGAGTCCTAAAACAAGAGACGCTCATTGGCTTATTTTTGTGATTTAATTTATCCTAATATACGTTTGTTCCTTCTGCCAGGGTTAAGTTAGGTACTTTATAAATGCGTTTAGCTGAAATTATCTTTTAGTTTACGGAATATAGTTCTCCCCAAGTAGCTAAAATATAATCCACTGGCATTAGCCTTCAAGTTTAAGTTTCTAAGCACTGTAGAACTGAATGTAAACATTATAATGGATGCATTACTAGGAAGAGAAAAAAAATAGGAAGAATGAGTGAAGAAAATTCTAAAGTTTGGGGCATGCTAATACATTTTGAATGATAAGACAAACTAATTAGAACTTTACTATTTTATTTACTGTACGACTAATTTTAAAGTAGTATTACATTTTAGGTAAAATAAATTATATTATTCAAATTCCTGTTAAATAAAAATATTTCAAATATAGATTTTACAAGTTTAGGGGTCTATATTTATATAACCTGCAGTATAATATTTACTCATGAGCACACAGAGTATTGTAAATAATAAAACTAATATAATACATTTTAACTATGTACACATCATTTTATATTAATTATATGGTTATACTAAATTCATCCATGCATTAGATACTTTATCTTAACACTGGCACGTAAAAAGAATAAAATAGCAAGTTTCGGCACCCTGTATCTCGTGAACTGTTGTGAGTTGATGTCCTCAAATAACTATTAATAGCTTATAATTATACACTTGTTAAAACTGTATGATGAAGTGTTTACTGTTTAATGACCATAGAGTATTGATAATTAAGAAAAACTCTTGTTTGCAGTAATTAATTAAATATATTTATGATTTGGATATACATTTAACATAAAAAAAGTTTTGTTGGTTTTATTTTACAATGTAAGGTGTTTACTTATTTTCCCTTTTCTTTTGTTTTATTTTAACCAAAATAATTAGAAAACAAAATTGTAAAATTGTTGAACCGTAGTAAAAACAGATTAAAAAAGGCGTGTGAAAGAAATGTGGGATGTAAATTAAGAAATAAATAACGGTCAAATATTCTGTGGAGAGCAGTGCTTGCGAAATTCGGTGTGGAAAAGGAAGGAAGGAAGGGGTAAAGAGAATGACGTGCCAAGACGCCAGGCATCGTGACGGGTTTGTAAGCTGTTGGGTTGCGTGTGCCCCTGAAGGTTGGCTGCCCTACATACTTACTACTTCAAGAGGTCTGCGTGTCCCGCACGGGGAGCTGTGCACAACTTCTGACCACGGGAGGATTGCCTCGAATTAAATAGCAAAAAGAATAAAAATATTGTTACATAAACATTTGGTGTGTATGTCTGCGTGTTTGTGTGCACCGAATATTAATACCAGCCCGCATATTTATTCTATTAGGATGGGATGATAAAGATACGGTTTGTAGAAAATGTACCCTAATTTGCGTGAAGGAATAGTTGTAAACTATTGAAGAAAGCTTTCCCTCAGTTCACCTAACCGAAATTAGAACCCATACATCATAATAACCGAAAATCCATTCAACTGGGAAAGTGATACTTAAGTCCATGGGGCAACCGATGCTGGTAATAAAAAACTTCGTTCAAAGTTTGGTTATCAATATTCGTTTAATCTTGGCCAAAACATAACTTCCTAAACGTTAGCATGTAACTTAATGATGTTTTGACATAATGGACAGTGATAAATAGTTTAATGATCACAGTTCGGATTAAGAATGCCAGTATTTAGTTCATAATAGCTAGTTTTATAAACAATGTGTTTAATAATCTTTAATCCTAATGTAAATTTGTGTAGTCATTTAAAATATACGCTTTTGAAACTCTGTCCTAAAATTACATATTAGAAGTTCTGTTAATAGTAGACCTCACTCACACACCTTCCATTCAAAGAATGAGAATTAATGTTCATCATGTTAGATATGTCATGTTTTTATCATTGTCACAAATCTTAACGTCTATTTTTGTAATCAACTCGAAATGTATTATATCATATTTTGGAAATTTGAAGTTGATAGTTTTCCTTAATAATCAAACAAGATAGAAAACCAATTAATAATATATTCATATATTACATTATATCAATAAATAACAGCCGTGACTCACGTTATTTAAGACGTAAGCTTATGTATATATATATATATATATATATATATATCTCTTCTAAATATATATAATTCTTCTGTACGTGTGTATGTCACTGAACTCCTCCTAAACGGCTGGACCTATTTTGATGAAATTTTTTGTGTGTGTTTGAGTGAGTCCGTGGATGGTTTAGATTCACAATTGGACCCGGTAGGTGGCGCTGCAATTGGGTTCTAGGACTATTTTTTATTTTTTAGGGAATTTATTTTTGGGGGAAGATTTTTTTTTTTAGATTTTTTTGCATATCAGAACATGTAGCCTCAACATTTCACCCTCCACCACCACCACCCCCCAATATTCATTCAAAAATGAAAAGATGTTTTATTTTGTATGTTGTCTTGACAAACACTGAATTTGTAATATTTGTGTAACTCACTAATTGGAGTTCATTGTGAATTAGTAATTGTGATGATCACATAGTATTTGTTTTATTATCGAAATCAATTATGCCACCTAAACGAAAAGCCAACGTTCGGGCAGGACAACGTCTGTCGGGTATATATATATATATACTAGCGGACCCGACAGACGTTGTCCTGCCCGAACGTTGGCTTTTCGTTTAGGTGGCATAATTGATTTCGATAATAAAACAAATACTATGTGATCATCACAATTACAAATTCACAATGAACTCCAATTAGTGAGTTACACAAATATTACAAATTCAGTGTTTGTCAAGACAACATACAAAATAAAACATCTTTTCATTTTTGAATGAATATTGGGGGGTGGTGGTGGTGGAGGGTGAAATGTTGAGGCTACATGTTCTGATATGCAAAAAAATCTAAAAAAAAAATCTTCCCCCAAAAATAAATTCCCTAAAAAATAAAAAATAGTCCTAGAACCCAATTGCAGCGCCACCTACCGGGTCCAATTGTGAATCTAAACCATCCACGGACCCACTCAAACACACACAAAAAATTTCATCAAAATAGGTCCAGCCGTTTAGGAGGAGTTCAGTGACATACACACGTACAGAAGAATTATATATATTAATATATATATACATTAAAAATAGCCTTTGATACCCGATCGATTACTTACATTTTTAAATTCCCTGAGATGAGCTATTAAAAGAAAGACATTTTGAGCAGCCACAATGTTGAAACAGATGTACTTGTGAATATCATGGACTACTAAGAAATATAATTAATATCATAACCTTCGGAGACTCCGTTGTGGCCTCATGCTGACAATAGTAAAAATACATAGTACTGTACAAAGTACATTTAAAGTGAATCAACATGGAAGAAAGCAACGCATGCCATCTGCTATAGACCCTACAGTAAAACCTATCTTAAAATGAATCGCAAGGGTCCGGGATATTTTTCCATTGAGGCCAGGTTTCTCTTTACTGAAGGGATGTATACAAATTAAACCAGGGACATGCACGTGCTTGAGATAAAATAAAATACCATACTCGTTTATTCACGCTATAATTTGTCCTTATATAGTAGCATTTTTGGAAGGGGGCCGACAATTGATTATCAATACAAGTAGTGTTGTACCGCAAAAGCTTAATTCGAAAGGTGGTTGACAAGGCATTAGCGTGGAAACTGGGAAGGACAGATATAACAATCAAGAGGCAGTCACAGGACATTCGTATATAAGCAAGGTAACAAAATAACTACGGAGGATAAAGGAAATATAACTTACTTAACGTTTCAATACCTTTTAAAATAACCAAAGATTCAGAGAAAATTAAATTCTCTAGAATGTCTAGGATGCCTAGGCTTTTTCTAAACAATGAACTCTGGAAAATTGGAAATTTCCCGTAGAAGGGCTTATTTTGATTTCCGTTTCCACTTTAGACAGTTTCCGTTTAATCTAGGGAATTTAACATGTGTTTCATCTTTAAAGTCACGGGATCAGAATTATTTCCATTTAAGACAAATCTCCGTTTAAGGTGGGTTTGAGTGTAAATGAGATTCGAAGCTTGGGGGTTGAATGATTATACCTACACCAGTGGCCATGATACCAATTATAGCTCTTAGTAGCCGATTATATCCACGTGTCCAACACAGGCTCTGACTTAAACTATAAGTGAAGCATGACCCTGGATAGTGGATGAGCCCTAGATAACTCAGTGGTAGAGCTTTGGTTAGCTAAGCCAATGGTCTCAATTTCAATTCCCATGTCAAGTTGGCATTTATAAATTTATTAGAATTATTTAATGTATGTTATGTTAAATAAGGTGTTTGTTCTCTTTCGGATAAGGTTAGTTCTAGCGCATGATACAGGAAATGTTTGACTACTTAGTTCAACACTGATTTCGGTATAAGTTTACTACCACATTATGCACTAGCAACTTAGATAGAGATCTATACCAAAACGAGTGGCTATGGTGGAAACTTGTTAGTTATTTCATAATAAGGTAATTCCTTGTTTTTAGCGGTGTATAGGTACAAATACGTGCAGAAGTAGCTTCGCATTGGAAAATTAAAAAAAGATTTCCCTCTATTTCATAATTTAAAAAAAAAGTTTTTAAGAAAAAATTCGAAAAAAAAAATTAGTTTAATACTAACAATCCTACAAATATGCAGGCTCGTTACAAAATTTAAAATAAAATTTCCATTAAAATGCACCTATAAAGTTTTATAAAAATAGTTTTCCTTATTTTTATAGATTTAATTTTTATTTATTAAATTAGGATGATATCTTGTTTTTTATGAAATAGTTGTCTTCATTATTTCTGTAAAAGTTTTCTCTTCTGGATTAAGTAGGAGAATGTAATATTAAAAATGAAAGGGATTCTAGAAGATGGCTGTGAATCTAAGTCAGCTTGCACCGGGAAAGAGGGTTTCTCAAATTATTTAAGGGAGTGGGGGGAGGGTGGAAAGAGTTTGAGTCAAGATTCGTCTTTCTTCAGTTTTAAACAACAAATCTTTTGGATCCAAATAGATAAAGTATAATTTATGGTGATACTTTTACTTTGATTTTTCTACAAATCGTAGTCCTAACGGGTTCTTGAATATTCGTCATTTCACTGAAAATATTTTAAACGAAAAGAAATAATTGTTCAACGCCCATGACAAATATTCAATAACGGTTGAGAAAACTAGCTGTAGAAAATTAAACTAAATATACTTACTAGTCTAATATTTTATTATTTTATCTAAAAGATCGTATTGTAATACAAAGAACTGACCTATTTTCTGGTTTCACTCATCATTAAGCACTGTTACACTGAATATCCTCTCCAAAGGAACTGCAGGTATTCTAGAGAAAAGAACTTTCCATGCTCTTTCTCAGTTAACTTTTGCAAACTCTCCTCGATTTCAGCTTTATGGATGGTGGTGTTCTGGGTTTTAAAATAAAAGCTACTGATGTCATCGACAAATTGGCGTTGCGAAATTTTTTACTATTTTAATAGCCAGATTGACCACAAGAAAACAAAAGTATGTCGACGCTGTTTTTCAATAGCAGCCATGCAGTTCCCTCAGAGATAATATCCTGTGTATATCCTCCATATTCTATCAACACTGATGCGTAAGCATTTCCTCTAAATTAAACTTTCTCCAAGATCTGATTTATTAAGTTGGTAACAGCCATATCCGTAACAAAACTATTCTTGATGCATTTACTTTTAAGTGAATATATATCATAAGAGAATATTTATTAATAACTTAATATTTTTTAAATATCTACTTGACAGCTCAAGCTACAATTTCGGAACTGAATGATTTTATCAACAAACGAGTTACAACCAGCTAAACTCTAAAATAGACTAAGCACCCTATCCCGTCACAGCTTCCTCAACACAGTGGCAGATTTTGACACAATTTCATTGCTGACACATTTATTGATTGGTCGAGGGTATTGAACCCGAAATCCTTGGATCAATAAACAAGCCTGAAAATCTTTAACAGACGAATTATATAAATATATACCACATTAAAGTCAGATAGCTAGCTAGATATTATCAGATAAATTATTCTATTTTAGTTTTAAGTGTTAGAATTTTAAATAAAATATTTACTTTTGTTTAAAATTTGTAGCAAATCAACCCTTATTTAACAAATAGAAAGACTATCACCAGAGTTTTTAAATTTAAATTAAACAAGGTTCAATAGATTAAATAAATTTAATACAGTTTTCTTGAACAATGTTTCTTTTTATTCTGTATTTATTAATACATGTCTTTGTTCACAAATCTGGTATAGTTTACCTAGCTGGTTCAAACACATATTTTAACAATGTTGTTTTTGTTGGAGGAAATAAATTAACTAGTCGGAGGGACCTTTATTGATTGGGAGCAGTAGAGTAGTTATTATTATTATTTTAGCACAGCGTCTTACTACCCATTCGGGTTATACGCTTAAGTACTAATTACGCTAATGAATTAGGACTTGGGAAGGTTGAGTTTAGAAGGATGTGAACCCGCATTTGCGTGGAGGGGGAGTGGAAAACCATTTAGGAAAAACCCCTCCCAGTTCACCCGACCGAGATTCGAACCTCGATCTCCCCGTCCTCGGCGGTCGAGCTCAATATGACTAGCGTGTTAGCCAACCACGCCATCGAGGAGGGTAGTAAAGTAGTTCAAAGAAAGTTAAAAAAAATTAAAACCTTTTTGCAATCAATATTGATAGCATATTCAAATATTAATAGTGTTATTTTATAGGTTTTGTTACTAACTACCAAAAGTAACACATGAAAGTATAAAAAAAAATCTTAATAACCTTTCTAAATGTCTTCTAAAAAAAGTGAATTTCACAAATGCCAAATTTCAGATTTCTAAGATTCTCTGCTTATAAGATGTAACATTCTCGTACATGTTCAGAACAACAAACACACAAATATAATTTTATTTTATGAATATGATAATAGGCGGGTCATATTAGATAATATTACCTTTCATTTTGGAGTACTGCTAGGTTATCATATATTCCATTGCAAGATTGTAGAAATATACTTATTATTTCTATAAATGTATCATCATTAATGTAATTTGCAATACATGACATTCCTAGAAAATATATGTTTAGTTGATGATATTAATTACTTTTCCTTGGTAATTGGATTATTGAAAACTTCATTTGAAAAAAAAAGATTATACATATTATTTTATTTATTCATGTATACGACTAAATACTCAGATTAATTTTTCTTAAAATTTTAGGTATCGTAACTAAAAATATAATATGTATAGGCGAACACCTGTACAAAAAAACTAACTAGTGGCTGACAAACTAACTAATATAGGCCTAATATAATATAGAAATGAGGAAAATCATATTATTTTTGATATTTTATTGTATTTACCATCAATATTTACCTTTATAACGTGTTAATACATTTATAGGACTATAAATTACTTCATTTATATGTGATCTTTGATTTTTTACAAAACGATAAATACTAAAAAGTACAAAGAGATATTTATAATAGAAAATCTTCTGCTCTTTAACGTCATGACGAGAGTAAAACTCATTTCAATGTGAAAAATACATATATATATTATACATATATATATTATATATATATATATATATTACATTATTCTCAAAATGTAATCAAATAAAGAGATTATTTTAAATTATGTACCTACAATAAATACAATTTTAAGGTTTAATATTTCTATGCATATTTAAAAATTCTTTAAATATAAAACCACAGTTGTATATCTTAAAGCTAACACCTTAACTCAGTTGGTATCCTGCCTGACTAATGAGCTAAGGGTCCCGGGATCGATAAACGGCGTGGCAGAGAATGTATCATTGACGAAAATATGGGTCTACACTTTCACATTGATAAATTAACGGCCAGGGACTTGATGTTGTGCCTCTCATAGTATTAAATTAGATTATAAGGATTATCAAGCTATGACAGACTTAGCAAGCCGGTAGTGGAAGATATATGGCTTGAATAAAAAAACTGACCCAGTCACAGGCTGGAAACAGTAATGGATGTGAAATGTAAGCTATACATCTTTTTAAAATTGCAACTTAATGAATAACCTTTTTCACAAGGCAGGCATGGTTCTAAGTGACCTCGATTTGAAAGGGTTAATTTTGATAGCGCATTGAAAGTGCAGTGGCGTGCAGCACGTTCCTGCATGAAAAACAAAACTGAAAACAAATCTTAGCCATATAGAATGGTCAATCAAATGCAGTGAGCACATTAAAGCTTATATGGCTACTTATTCACCCTAGTCCATTAAATACTTGAATCATTTTATGGCTTGCACTTGAAGTATAAACGCTGCGCACAAAGGGTAATTACATGCTATTATTTGTATATAAACCTTTAATGAATGTTAACACTGACAATTTGTCTTTGTCCAAATATTACAATGGCCTCACTAACTAGTTTAGTTTTAGATTTATTGTTAGAATCGCCTCTTGCTACCCATCCAAGTATCCACAATTAATTTCTTTTAGATAGAGATAGAATAAATTAGATTTTAGATGATATGTAACCATAATTAACGTGAAGGGGGAGTATGAAACCCCATAATTTGGGTGTACATTTCCTACAAAACCCATACAATTTTATCCTTGCTCCTTAAGTGTAAACAAGGGTTATACGGATGGGTAGTAAGACATCTATAGCATTAGTTACAAAATTATTAACACTTGGTTACAAGTCAGATTTAACCGTTTTACACTAATATTCCTACGTAGTATTTCTTATCCAAAAGTAAAAGTAAAACACTATATCAACTATTTATTTGGACAATTTAACTGTAATTTTTTAGCCTACTGATTATATCAGCACATGTACTACACACGATCTTATATACAGAATAAAACACCCAGTCACCCAACCGCTAACTCCTTACTATGAAGAGGGAAGCCCAAGTTTCACCAATAATACATATTTCGTTCATGCTGAGAGTCGAACCCAGAGCAATTAATGATATCCTTACGTACTACCAACCTAGCTAATGATGTTGAATGAAAAATAATAGGGAACAAATAAAAATTAATATATAATTCATATATATTTTTCTTGCTTAAAATTAGAGTTCAATATACCGAAAATGATCATAAAAATTACCAATGGGTCTTTGCAGCGTTGGCTGCAGATTATTGCACTAAAATATATTTTAACTCTTATTAAAGAAATTATCTTCATACAAGTCCTCACTTAACCTTCTAGTTAAAAGTTTACTCGTCAAAGCTATTAAATTTACAAATATATTTTGTTTTTGGATGTTTAATTTGAATCAAGACATATATTTTCCCCTTCACACCCCTAATAACCTTTGAAATGACCCCTCTCCCAGATCTCTATACATTCCTTGCACCAAACCATTCAAGTAAAAATTGAGCTGTTAATGTTTTAATCAAAGATAAACAAATAACGCTTCTTCAGATGAGCCACTGTCCTCACAAAAGATAAAATATGGAGAATTCCAAAGTAAAATTGGGTTTTAATTTAAGGCTTTAATTTTTACGACATTCTGGAACCCTTATCTTTAAAATAAGTTTTCGTTTGTCAAAATCGGTTAAGCCGTTTTCAGTAATTTGAATAGCCGAAAATGGCTTATCAAATTATTATAATAAAATTATAGTGAGAAAGAGAGTGAGAGATTGAGAAAATGTTGGAATGAGAGTGAGAGTATTTGCGTGATTGTGTATGAGTGAGTCTGAGATTGAGATTGTTAGGTTTAGAAAGTGACTAAAAAAGTGTGAGATAAAGAGTGTGAAAGAGTGAGTGCTAGAGATTAAGAATGAGCGAGCAAGTGTATATCGAATGAATATGAGCGAATGATAAATCAAAGAATGTGTGTATGTAAGAGAAAGTGTGGATGGAGAATGTGAGAGAGAGGGGTGTGTGTGTGTGTGTGAGTTTGAGAGAAAAAGTCAATGTGTGAATAATAGATTGGGTTAAAGAAAATGTGTGTGAAATAAAGTTGTATAAAATAATGTGTATGTGCATGCGTGAGAGATAGAGATTTTTAGATAGTGTGTAAGAAATGTGTGTGTGTAAAAAGTGTGTGAAAGGGGATTGTGTGAGAAAGAATTGGTAAAAGAGTGAGCGAGAGAAAGTGTAGTAGAGAGATAGAGATAGAGGAGGGTGTGTTGAAGGATTGAGAGAGATTGTGAGATAGAAATTGTAATATAAAGAGTGAGAGGGGTAAAGATATTGTGAGAGATAAAAGATTATGAATAAATAAAGAGATTGTGAAGATAAAGAGATTGTGAGGGTGTTTGAAAGATTGTGAGAGACAGATTGTGAGAGATATATCTTGTGTGAAATAGACAAATGATGGGTTGGAGAAGAGAGAGAGAGAGTGTAGAGAGTTGTAGTTTAGAGAGAGTATTTTATTAGAAGGAATGTTGTAAAAGAGAACAATTGTGTTGAGAGAGAGTGTGTGAGAGGATAATGTGTAGGAGAGGGAGTGTGTGTTTGTGAGAAAATAGATTGCGTACACAAAATATTATTTTTAAATACTATCCACTCAAAATTAAGTAGTAGTTAGGAAACATAACTAAACTTAGTGGTATTGTGATACTATTTGAAAAAATTGAAAACCAAAACCCATAATTAAGCTATTTTAATGTTTATACAAATATCATTTTAGATAATTTTTCAATTTTTGAAATTATAATAAATACCAAAAATATATTTAAGCATAATGTTATTGTTTTTGATTTATAGTTCATCCATAAAACAAAATGTAATAAAATATTTTCACAAACTAGACTACTTAAAATTTAAATTCGCTAATTAAAGTCAATATTGTTGATTTAATTGTGAATAACTATAACAACTCCAATATCAATAAATGTTCGCCAGTCATAGGACCTTAATTCCCTCAGTCAAAGATTATAGGTAAAAGATTTGCTAGAACTAGTTATTATAGCGCCCATTCTGTGATCAGATGTAAATATTCTAAATAAAGAAGGAAAAGTATCAATGCAAACAAAATTATATATTTTAACATACTATAATTGGTTTGTTTAGTATATATACATTTATGTTATAATTTTTCTATTTGTTGCGCCTTAGAACTTAAATATGAGTTGAGTTACCATTTTTAAACAAAAAGAAATACAGTAGAACCTTTTTATTTTGAAGTCCAAGGGATATATAAAAAACTCTAAATAACCAGAACTAACCAATGGGTATCTAAACTGTCTATACACATTAAATAAAAAACCTCTTAATGAAATTTGTAAGAATTAACTCATCATACAAAGAATGCCGACTTTATCAATTTCAAGTGTTCGGCTGTATTCCCTATACTTTTGCGATGTCACATTTCTTTTTCACTCTCTTTTCCACTTCTCTGATCACTTCAAAATTCTTGGCTAAGGTTAAACTTGTATTTGTTCCACGCTTAGACATCGTAAGAACACAGAAATTTACACTTATCAGATGACAATGAGCAACTATCACTGAGAGACAAAGGTGCCAGATTAGGACAATCAACATAAACCTTACCCCTTCCATGCTGGGCGTCACATGATGTCACACAAACAATCAAAGCAGAGAGAAAACATCCCTTATTCTAGGAAAGCCGTTTGCAGCTGGTGCAAAATTCCACGCTTTCTCTTTTACTATGAGTCAATAAATCTTAACTGTATTTTGCATTCCTGGGATTCTTGGGTTTAGTTGTAATTTTTAAGTTAGGTTTGAAGTGGAAGTGAGTAGAAACTCGAAAAAATTAATAGTGATTATAGTATATAAATTTCGAACTGTCCAAATATTTCCTTCTAAAATTTGAGTTAGATGTATTTTTTACCATTGATTTAAAAAAGAATTTTGTGGGGAATAATTGTGGGTTTGAATTATCCAATTATTTGAATTAATCAATTTCTAATAGCCAGATTCCACTGTACTTTATTTATTACTATAACATCCTCAAATCAGGGTTTTCATGATGATGCAAACAAAGAATTAAAAACTGAAAATTATCCGGGAAAACCATATTTTCGTTGGAAAATACTATTGTTGCTGACATCCTGGACCCCAAATCTTTAAACTAACGCTCATTTGTAAAAATCTATTCAGCATTTCCTATTAATTTCTAGTAGTGTAAAGGGCTTTTAAAATTACATTTAGGATAATCATGATATTTAAATTATATTTTGATAACACAAATTAAATCCAAGGATTTTAAATTTATTCTCTTAAACCTAATCAAATTTAAACAACTAATACAGTGCGCCACAGAGATTCTCTCACTTCTTTTTCTGAAAATTGAGCTATTTACTAAAAACTCGCTAATATTTCAGAAATGATTTTTTTTTATTTTGCAGAAATACTCCACTATAGAGCATAGATCAAATAATATACACGGTTGCACAAACATAAAAAAAGAGAACAATCTCTTTCCATTAAATAGCACAGCAATCAATTTCCCAAACCTAAGTTTAAAAATATTTATTTCCCATTAGATAAGATACTATAATAAATATATATACCAAAAAATAAATGTCAAATAAATTTATGTTATTTTTAATAGTAGGCTTATTACTTATTTTGCAATTATAATTTATTTTGTTTCTTAAGTAGTTGGGAAGCTATGGCAAAAATAGGAAACCCGCACTTATGTAAAATACACTAAATGTTATTTCCATGGAAAATAAGAGGCGCCATTTTATTTTCAACGTTAAATAGTGACTAAATATGAGTTTTAATCAAAATCGTTAAAGAGAATTTCGAGAAATTATATTTTTTGGTTTTTTGACCTTTCAGTTAACTACTCCTAATTGGAATGAGAGAAGAGTGGAAATACATAATGAGAAAACATTCAAAATAGACATGACTCAAACCCAGTAATCAAAAATCCAGTTTATTTCGAGTGCAGTACCTGAGACAGTCTCATCATCGAAGCTATCCTTACATTGCTGTTAGAAATATAAAAACTTGTATCTAACTGTTGAACAAAATAGTTAAATCTTAATGTTCTTGTAGCTTGGAAAAGCACGTTGAAATCTCTGAGAGAAATCTCACATCATTAGTAAACATATTTTGTTCTTGAGAGCCCATCTCAAGGCCTATTAAGCGTGTTCAAGTAAGAGTGGAATTTTTTTTTAATGTATACTATTAGTATTGATTCAAATTTTAGTGAAAAATAAAATTGTTTGGATCTTAACATTTCCATTTCTATAAAACAACTTTAATGTATGATAATGGCATACAGATTATTACATTTTAATTATGGGATCACCTTTTTAGATGAGCCTCCTCTATTAGAATATATTGAGGTTCAACCTCATCTTTCAAACTCTTGTCTTTCACTCTTCTTAAATAATCTCAACCATTATTCGTCTCCCCAGTATTCTTATTTTAACCCTCCTCTGTCTCACATATTCTTCATATTACCTATTTTTACTATTATTTAGCACCGCGTCTTACTACCCGTTCGGGTAATACACTTAAGTACTAATTACGTTAATGGATTAAGAATTGGAAAGGTTGAATTTAGAGGAAGTGAATCATTTAGGAAAAGCCACCTCCAGTTCACCCGACCGAGATTCTAACCTCGATCTTCCCGTCCTCGGCAGTCAAGCTAAATATTAAACTAACGCGTTAGCCAACTACGCCACCGAGGCGGGTCTTACCTACTCACATGTTCGTACCACCTCAATCGTGTTTCTTTTATATATTTTGGTGAAATATTAGTTACCTTTGTTTCATCTCTGACATGTTCATTTATTACCTGGGCAAAGTTTCAATAAGGTACAAGTCTTGTCATGGCCAGCAAATTAAGTTGTTTTTATATGGAATTGACAAGTGTTTGTTTCCCTAAACTACAAGATTCAAGTGACTTGTGATTAGTGAACCACGGTCAAATGACCCGTGTGTTAGGCATAGGTTACAGGAGCTTAACGTAGTAAGACTTAGCGTTAGTCAAATGATTTCAGAAGGAAAGAAAGTGCAAGAGCAATGTTTTAAGCTACACTATGGTAAACTTGAATTATGCTTTTACTTGTTTTGTTACAGATTTTTTTAACCATATACATATATTTATTTTATTTATTTTATGACCATTTGGGCATGCTTCACAAATAGCTAATCTTGTCTAGCAAAAAGTGGCTATAATCAAATTTAATGACTGAACTAGTAACTGAAAGCTACTAGCATAGGTGTTCCTTAAGGGGGGAAAATATAGGCCATTCCCCCCAGCCCCTAGTGTTGCATCAATTTTTTTTTCAATGAGGAAGGCACACACACCGCCAGACTTCCATAGATGAAAATGTAATGGAAAGATTTCTAATGAAGCTTCTTAGAGTCAGCAATTAATAACCACAATATTCTCAAATGAATCTCTTGACCGTTATAAATATTTAAAGCACATTGTTATTATGATTTTTTCGATGAGGCTTACAGAAAGACCTCAATGACACATAAAGAAGATAAATGTGAAATTATAGCATTTAAACAAATACCAGTAGTTTGATGCTTAGACGATAATGTAAAAATTGTGTTGGAATCAAATCAATATTTTAATATATACAAATGAGTTGTTTTATGTCAGTTATTTATTCATGTGAAAAACGCAAACACATATTATAGTGAAATATTATGAACATAGCGCAGACGTATAGTTAAAATATAGGTTAATTAATATATTTACATCGGCCATTTTGTTTTAAGATGGTGGCTACAAAACTCAAGTTTTTATCAGCTTCTGCTTATTTTAATTTTATTGGACCGAATTGGAAGGTTCTTAGATAGATACACATTATAAGATATTCCATGTTAGCTAGTGAATTATATCCATACAATCTACATTACTAGTTATTTGAAAATAAAAAATATTATTAAGGAACACGATTATTGATATTCAAGGTATTTAAGAATATTTTGTATATTACTAACCAATAGCCCGTTCTTCACGCGGGTTTCGTAACTTTTGACATTTTGAAAATATTCAAAATCCCCCCATTCCCGTTTAACATTATTATGGGTTGAATTAAAAAAAAATCCCAAAGCATTTATGAGACGAGAACCTTCCTGCCAAGTTTCATCTTTACAGCTCAAATGGTTTGGAGTGTCGGGAGAAATCACACCCTCCCCTCTTCACCCTATTAGGGATTGATTTTCTAAATATATGTAAAAACCCTCAGGCCAATTACCTAAAAAGAAACCTCCCTAATAAGTCTCATCCTTCCAGGTCAAGTGGTTTTGAAGATTTTGAAAACCCAACCTCTCCCCTCTTCACCCCCTTAGGGGCTGAGTTTATAAATGTCTATTACATATAATGAAACCTCCCTGCCAGGTATCATTTTTCCAGCTAAAGTTGTTTGGAATAAAAGTTTACAAATTTCAAAAATTTCCAGCCCTAATTATATCCCTTAAGTGTTGAGTTTCACAAAGCCATTTCTAATCAGACGTGAAAGAAACTTTCCTATCGAATTTCAAGATACCAGATTGAGGAATTCTGGAAATACGATGATGTGTGTGTGTATACATCTCACCTTCATCATCATCATCATCATAATCATCATCAATATCAATTGTTTCCAGCCTGTGATTGAATATCAGATTTCATGGTGTAAGCCCAGATAAAGAGTGGGAGCTTAGTGAAATAACATTGCCCACCCCTTCCCCCCACAGGAAATGTCTAGGCACGCAGTAGCTGTAAATTTGGTTTCTTTATTTTATTTATTTTACTCGTCGCTTGTCACGCAAAAATATGCAAGTTGAAGTGTCCCGGATGGTCGAGTAATGGCAATACTAAGTAAAGTTTAAGGGCCAGTTTCATAGTCAAACTTAGCATGCTAAAGTGCGAGTTGATACTAAATACAGGTCTAAACCTACCTAAACCAAAATGGAATGGGCCAGTTTAGCATATGAAACTGGCCCATTCCATTCAATTTCAGGTAGGTGACGTCTTGTATTTAGTATAGCGCCGCACTTGAGGCGTACTAAATATGACTATGAAACTGGCCCTAAGTGTCACAAAATATCAAGATTGATAAAAAGTGAGCCTAGTTTGGTTATAAAATGTAATTTAATCATTAGAACATTTATTATAATGCTGAATAAATAATAGACTTGTTTTCAGCAGCCTGATTAAAAAAGTGATTTATCTTAACTGTAATTTGATAAATGGCCGTTTACGGTAGTAGAAATTACGAGGAAATGGCTGAACAGATTTTGACAGAAAACCACTAATTTTAACGGTTAGGAGTCCAGGATGTCGAGAAAAGTATTTCTAACGAAAATCTGACTTTCCCATAGAATTTTCAAGAGTTTCATTGTTTGCTTGCATCTGCATGGAAATTCTGATTTGTGCATGGGTGTATTATGTTAATAAAATAGTTATCTCTTGTTACAAATAATACCAACTCAACTCTTAATTTAGTGAAAAGGTACAACAAATAAAAGATTACTGAAATTATTTGTATATTTATCAGACAAACCGATGATATTAGGTTAAAATTTATTTAATTTTTGCATGGTTGATTTGTATCCATTCTTTTCTTGGCCTTTTCTCTTATGCATAATTTTATAATCCCTTTTCTAGTAGATATTGAGAAACAGTGACTGAACCACTTTTGACAAACGACCATTCATGTTCAAGTTTATGGTTTCGGAATTTCGCCAAAAATAGTAGTTTCCAACGAGAACCTTATTTTATTAGTGAGTTTTCAGATTTTCATTATTTGCTTACATAACCATAGAAATCCTGAATTGTGCATGGTTTATAAATGAAAATAAAATATAACTTCTTTGTTAAAAAATATTAATTCATTCTGCAAATATAATATTTCTTTTCAGATAAAAATAATAGCTCAACTCTTATTTAAGCTGTACGGAGCAACAAATATAAAACTTATGGCAAAAATGTATACATAGTAGACAAACCAATAATAGTAGGTTTGAAATATATCATTATGTTTGCATTGATTCTTTTACTTATTCTTTATAATTGCATATTTACCTCTAATTAGATCAGTTTACGTCCGTTATAATACCTTGGTTTATCACATCCTTAACTTACATTCTTTACATAAAGAATTAATTTCCTAGAATGGGGAAATATTTATTGTTTTGGAATGTTGTTACCGTTAATTAGAATTTAAATCAACAATATTAGCAAACTAAATACTAGCAAATTAAAATTAAATGAGCTAATTTTGTGAAAATATGTTCTCACCTTTTGTTTCGCATATGAATTAAAAACAATACACCTATGTTTGAATATGTTTTGGTATCTATTATAGTTATAAAAATTGTTAGAATGTGTTTAAATAGCTATTATAATTGTTTAAGTATGTGTTTTGGTGTTGACTTTTTCAATAGTGTCAAAATATAAATAGGTTCAGTTTTGTTTCCTTGCTACCACTTAATTATGAGTTTATGTTGATAATGTTTCAAAGTAATATTGTATGCATCCCATTACCTAAGTAGAGGTTTTGATGTTAATTTTTATCAACATTATTTAAATACAAGTAATTTAAATTATGTTTCCATGTAACCACTTGATTTTAAGTGAATCATATTTCAAACTAATGTATTGTAAGTTGCTTTGTGTCCGCATAGTCTAATGCGATACTCTTTTTAGTAGAATTGACCACCGGTGAGGAGAAAATCGAGGTTAGAATTTCCGTATTGTGTATTTAGGTGGTTTTTTCAAAAAGGTTTTCCACTCCGCCTCCACGCACGTACGGTTACATTTCCAAATAATATAATCTTCCTAATCCTTAAAGCTATTAACGTATTTATTACATAAGCACATAACACGAACGAGTAGTAAGACGCGGTGCTAAAATACATTTTGTGGACTCCATTCATCGTCTCTCTCTTTCTCTCTCAGACACACACAAACACACACACACCTATTCCACACACTACTCATTCCTCTCTCTCTCTTTCACACACACACACACACACTTCTCTCTCACAGATTCCCTCTAACATATTCTAGCTTTCTCTAACACAATCAATTCTCTCTTTTCTCACACGTACTCTCTCCCGAACATACTCTCTTCCACACACTTATTTTCTCACAATCTCTCTCTCTCACAGATTTTCTTTCGTACACTTACTCTCACATTTTCTCAATATGTCAGGCGCCTTTTCTCTTTATTTATAGTAGGTATATATAATTTAATAAGCCTATTTCCGGTGATTGAAACTACGAGTAAATGGTTTAACCGATGTTGACAAACGGAAACTCATTTTAAAGATAGGTCCCAGATCCGATGAAAATAGTAGCCTAGAATTTAAATCCAATTTTCCTAGCGAATTTTACATATTGTGTGGGACGGTGGCTCATCTGTATTAAAATTATTTGTTTAGATCACTATGGAAACCATGATTAATGTATGGTTTTATATCGATAAATAAAATATTTTTCTTTGGATAAAAATAATAACAGCTCGATTAATTATTACTTAAATGGTTTGGTACGACAAATAGATAAAGATCTGGGAGAGGTGTCATTTTAAAGTTATCATCGTGGCATGAAAGGGGAAAACATACGTTTGGTTTCAAATTAAACACCGATAGCAAAGATTATATCTGTGTTGGGTGTGGAAAAGGTGATAAGTCACAAAACTATAATTTGTAAAAAACATTAATTTTAAACTTCTGAAAATATGCAAATTCTATGGATTGGAAAATTAATATTTGCAAGTTGTGATATACACGATTATATCATTCTTAATAAAATATGGTATTATATTTAATTGTCACTTCATAATATATGCTTCTGTAATATAATTTTTTTTAAAATAGTATAATCATTTTTGACATAACACATTTTGCACACCATCATGACACCCATGATAATACTATTATAGAGAGTTAAAATATGAAAATGAAAATTTTAACGTCATACAAAACAGGAATCTTCCCCAAGAGATTTTGACCATGATTAATTTTATTTGTAGCAAGTCAGAACTGGTCAACACACAAAGAAACATCGCCATCCTCTCTTCCTTATGCCATTGTATCTTGATGAACATTTCTGGCAGATTTTGATATCTCCAAGTTCCTGTAGAACTGGTGGAATACAGGAGAAACAAACTTTAGAAGATCCAGTAAATCATTCTTCTTTTCGATTGTAATTGCATTAGGTCCAATGTACTTCAGCTTTGGATCTATATGTATATTGATTCTTCCCCTTCTCCTAGAACTCACTGTTTTGAATTCACTTTAATTTAATGCTACCTTGTAATTAAGCAGTCCAGGCTGTTTCTTTTCAAAATATAGCCCCTTGATCTGTCTCCAATTTGCAGCATTGCTATCTGCATCTATTTTGCGCAGTTGTAGTGGATCTTTCAATAAAGCAGCAAAGTCTAAGAAGTCTTCTCGAATCATTTCTTTCACAATAAACTGCTTCTTTTTACCAGTCTGCCGGATCAACTGCGCCCAGTCATGGGGATGTCCAATGTGGCCATTGTACTTTTTTTTCCTCTCAATCAGACTATGTTCTGAATCACACTCTAAGTGTGTGTGCCTAGGCAACAAGAATTTGTGATCAATGGTCTATAAAGTTGGAGAATGTAGTAATGCAACCATGCCCATAACAGCAAGGCTTTTTTTTGTTTATCCACCATATGTGTCCGAGTCCAGGGTTATATATCCATAATTTCGGGCCTCAGGTAATTGATTAGAAAGTTGTACAAAGATGAACCAATTTCGTTAGCCCCTCTCCCAGCTATTCATTCATGCCACAGATAGCAATATGGCTGCCCATCATAACAATCATGCACAGTAAGATTGTAGGTCCAAAACTGTCTTTTATAAAAGGCAACAGAACTCTGAACATAAGGTGTTGGTAGGCACTGATGCATATAAAATATTATTGTCTTTTTTGTTTTGATACAATCTTGTCCTTTTTCTTGGCACTATAATCAATTTCAGCCAATTTATGATATTCATCTAACTGTTGCTTTAGGTCAGTTGTTCCACACCCTTTCTTGATTTGAAGAACCAACTTGTCACAAGTAGCACATGTGTCAACTTTGGGTTTTTTAGTTGCAAGGTTCATTTTATAGAGCTTAGATTCAAAAAGGTGACATACGAGCACTCTAGATTACGAAAGCCGCGACTGTGACTGACAAAAAAAAAAGGTTTGGCGATAAGCTGTTGACCTGTAGGTGGTGGTCAATAGTGGTCTCCTGTTCTTTGCTTTCAGATTTCAATAAATAATATTTATTAAAACCCCGCCACTTGTCTGCTTTGAGCGTGGTGGCATATTATTACAAAATGTAATTTTGTTGGGCATATTTGTTTCTTTAATTTTCTTAGTATTAGTGTGAAATATGTTAAGTCATTGAAAATACTTTTAAATGAGTGTGTATACTGTATTATGTCACATAAAACCTGACAATACATTTCGCACAGAAACGTCACTGATTTTAATAAACTAACACATTATTCAGAGATGCATAAACTCTAACATTATGGATTCTTGACTTAGCACACGCACGCACACACACACACACACACACACACACACACACACACACACACACACACACACACGTTCCCCAATTTTTTCTGTTTCTGGTGTATGTGAAAATTCATTTTACGAGATTTGGTGACTTAACACATTTTTCACACCCAACATAGACATATAAAGTTGATAGCCTTTGACGAGTAAACTTTTAACTAGAAAGTCTAGTGAGGGCTTTTTATATAGAACTTAGTCCAATAAAAGCTTAGAAAACATTTTAGTTAATCTGTAGCCATCGCTGCAACGATAAAATAGTTTTATATATAAGAAACATTTTGAAAAGTGTTGAAAAACATTATATTTTATTAGAGACCCAAATAATATTTCATATTATACATAGTTATATAAATACATTATGTTCTAGAAATGTCTATACAAACTATAATTTAATATATTTATGTATCAAACTGTATTGCATTCAAATATTTATCTTAGATTTAAAGGAAGATTTAGTCAATTTAGAGTATATTTTAAAAAGCTATAGAAATTATATTACTAGTTCACACTTAACCTTTGTTATTAAATTGACTTCATATATAAGAGTATATCGGCATGCACATTTCTCGTTTAATTAGAACATAGAAATGCAAACATTAATAATAAGAGCATGTTATTTGATTATTAGAATTAAATCATATTATTACTAAACCATGACAAATAGCTAATGGCAGTCCGTGATGCTAAAACTACTCACAAAAAATAACAATGGTAACTAATTTACCTTGTAAGTTATTTTTAATATTAATAAATCAATGTAGCCCGTATCGCTGATCGCATGGACTAAGGTGCTACTCTCGTAATATATTAGACTGATGAGGAAGGGGAGATTGGGATTCGATACTGATTGGGTGAAATGAGGGTGGAATTTCTTAAATGGTTTTTCAATATACTTTCACTCAAATGTGTGTGCAATTCTTTTGAATTAAACCTTCCTCATCCTTAACACATTAGTGTAATTAGTAAATAAGCATATTAACTGAACGGATGGTAAGACGAGGTACTAAAAAATGATCAATGTAACTCTGTATCGGCGGTCACAAAGTCTAAAGTGCCATTTTCATGTTTGATTGGAGATTTTTGGGGATAGAATTCCAGTCGGAATAAATGAGTTTTTTCCCTATATGGCTACCAGTCTCCTTTCACGCAAATGCGCTTAAATTTACTTTAAAATCATGGCTTCCTCAATCTTATTCTACCAGCGAGATTGATGTATGCGTGTAATATGAACCAGTACTAAGATGAAATGGAAAAAAAAAATCAATATTGAGACACTTTGCCAGTTTTCTTCCAAGAAGAATATTTAATTTGTTTTTAAGAATTAAAATAATGCTCCCAGTTATCATCGCAAATTAATAAGTTGGCGATCCCCACAATTGATATCAATATAAAATAACAAATATAAAATATAGTTTTAATGTAAAGCTCGAAATGATATTTCTTAGTCTTAAACATTCTTATAAATGATAACCCGAAAGTTGGTGGGCTTTACTACCAGTCAGATTGAATAAAAATCTAAGACTAACGAACAGTGACAAACCTTATGGTGAACCTTCACTCCCAAAACAAAATACATCCCATATGAAATACCTGTGACAGTTAAGAAAAATATAAGCTAACATAACAATAATAGTTCAAATTTATAATCTTATAGCAGAAAAGGCTGATCCACCTTTGTCAGCTGCCGACGAGGTTTTCTATTCCTTTCACAAATCAAATAAAGTGACGGCCAAATTTGACAAGTGTTTAGTTTAGTGAAACAATAATCCAGTAACTTAGTTCCAAGGCCCTGGTCGTTCAGTCATAATTCGTTAGTCTATAATAGCTTGACTAGATGTTAAACGTCACAGATTCTGACAAATGGTGTAGCCTTCCTCCATTCTGTAATATTTTCATTTCTTGACAATCATTTATTTTATTATTCATGTCTGCCATGATTTCCAGGTTTCGAAATTTATTTTTTATTTTATGAGCTATTTATTTTAAATTTTGACAGTTATTAAACGCCGCGTTTGCCAAGATATTTCGAACCTTATTGAAATCAGCTGGAAGCTCAATGTTTGTAGAAAAACAAGGCATCCTGGATGTTAAGAAGAGTAAGAAGTAACTTGATATCGTTCATCAATTAAAAAAGATTTGATTTATCAAAATTTGTGTTACATTTTCAAAATTTGACCATAAATAATGCCAAGTGAAACTACTACGACTTTGGGCCGTTTGGTTTCAGGAAATACAATGACATTCAAATTGTTTGCGGTTTGGTAAAACTTACCTTTGCAACTTTACGGAGGATATCTTCTAAACTTTATGCTGAAGTGTTAGCAAATATTATTTTTTACATCTTATTCCATTTCTGACACCTTCAACTTAACAAAACTATTAATAAGCTCTTTGAATAATAAATTAATGGACCCTTATATTTTTTCCCTAAGAAACCACTGACTATAAGATTTTATTTTAGTTTTTAAAAGTGACTGAAATTGAGCCTTTGCCAATGTCATGATTTTAAATTATTTTCTATTATTATGCTTTCAATCTTCATTGTTGACCTATATGAAATAAATGGTATGGAACTACGAACGGAATTTCTCGATCTATTGTTAAAATAATTGAGATATTTTCTCAAAACTCGTAGTATATGATAAACGAAATAATATACACTAGCAAACCCAAGCATAAATTGCACTATATTCATATAAAATATTTTTTGAGTCACGGTTTTAAATTTTATAATTTTATTTTGAAGAATTAATGTCCTCATTTGTATGTTTGAAACTTGGCTTGGGTCCACAAAGGTCAAAACTTTGTATTAAAATTTCGAATTCCGATTGAAATTTTCGACATTTTATTAGGTGTTGTACTTCTTCGTGTAATCGCATTGTTATTAAATTTCTCATTAATAAATTTTGAGCAATAAAAAATGTAAATACTGTCTATTGAGTCTAAAATGGATATAGATCATTGCTGTGCAAACATTTCTCCTAAGTGGTTTAATGAAAATAGCATCAACTTTTGGCGAGACTTACTTATATTTAATAACTCTATGGCATTGGAGAATTATTGCGTTAAAACTTAAGTAGTATCTCTTTCCAGCTGAAATTCACAAAATTGTATTATTATATCTGACAATATCTCAGAAACTGTTGGTTTTATAAAAATATATTTCATATATAAGTTTTTTATTTATAATATTAATACAATTTTGCAATGATAAGTTATCCCAAATAATTGCGCAGATACGGAAATTTCAGCTTCTGTAAGATACCTTAAAAGTCATTTTCATAGGAAAATGAAAATAGCCACTTTATTTATAATCTTAATCAACGCCTAGATACGAGTTTTAATAAAAATTGTTTTAGCCGATTTTGAGAAAATCGATGTTTTCTCTTTTCACCCTTTATTAAACTACTCTTAATTTTAAGTTTAAACAGACACACATACAAACGGCATTGCAAGGACCACTTTTAATGGTTCGGGGGTCATGAGACGTTGACCTCTATCAACATTTCATGATAGATTTTTTCTTAAGGTCGCAATATTTTACTTTTAGTTTTCGAAAAGTTAATAAAAATATTTATTTGCGTATAGCTTGAAAGTAATTGGTTTTATAAAAATATATTTCGAATCAAATATTTATATTATAGATAGATCTATATATTTGTAATGTTAAATAATTTCATATCACTAACAGTTTCAGAGATATGAAAATATTTGTAATGTTAAATAATTTCATATCACAAACAGTTTCAGAGATATGAAAAAAGATGATAATTTACGCATCAGACCGGAACCCTTAATGTCATTTTGCTGAAATATTGAGAGTAGCCATTTTGTTTGAAATATTTATAAATGTTAAGAAATTAAATTTAATCAAAATCTTTTGATCCAATTTTGAGAAAATAGACTTTTTCTCTTTTTGCCTTTTAGTAAACTACCCTTAATTTTAGGGTTGGCTATCCAATTCCAAAAATACCTTTGGGAAACACTATGAAAACCCTAGATACCAAGTTTTAGTCTAATGGGTAAAATGTTTTAAGCTCTAGTTGGAGGTACAGGCAGACAGACAAACGGAAATTCAAAGACCACTTTTTCGGATTTGGGGGGTCATGAAATATCGAGCTTCATCAAAATCTCGAGTTCGATTTTTTTGACGATCACAATATTTTCTCTACCCGTAAGATAGCGAGAAAGTAAAAAAGTCATAGATTTAAAGAAAATATAGATGTTTTCCTTATTTCCTTTAAGATAATCCCTCCTTGGAAAATTGAAAAGGGTAAAACATTTATATGTAATTAAAACTTATCCTTGGACATGGATGGATCAGAACAATATATTCTTGTGCATTAATTCTGTAATGAAAGAGACTATTCGGGATGGCTACCTGAAAATTGAACTTGACCAAAATTACATATTTTCTCAAATTCCTCTTCATTGCAATGTATCTCCTAGGTTCCTTATCAGCTATCAGCTATTATATTTTGTATAGCTATTTTCTAAATGTCCCTCATATTTAGCCACGTCTTATCAGACTTTAGTTCTTCTGCTGCTGACATTAGAGACCTACTTTGCTGTGATTAAGGTGAGTCAAATGTTGACAAGGTTACCTTCATTATTTTTTCCCATCGTTTCCCAGAGGTCCTGAGACCTCAGAGTCTCGTGTTTATTATTTATATCCATTATTTATGTTCTTAAAATGGGATATTTTTGTTAATTTACAGTGGCGCAAAAAACGCTTCGCCTCATTGCTTGTTGGGAAAATACCCTACAATTGAAGGTTTCACAAAATCAAAATACATCTTGAGAGATAAATCGAACCTGGGACCCTCCGTTTGGTGCATCAATGCTCTATTATGGATACATCCAGGATTCGTCCAGTTTTCAAGGACATTCTGACCTAAATTATGAATTAAGAATGATTCTGAGAACGAAACGTATTTTGGATAATGAAACACAACATTTGTTTATTGTATATTAATTTATTTTATCTGTTCAAACCACTACAAGAGGTTAAAATTTCTGAGTGTTGGGTTATTTGTGTCTCTTGATATTTGCATATTATCGTGTGTTATTCTTGGAGAGCTTGAGGGTTTGTGTCATGTAATTGATGTTTGAGTATGGTTCGTTAGATACCCAGAGGTTATGTGAACGAAAGTTATCGTAGGAGCCACTGACTATGGGAAAGATAACGAGAAGAAGAATCAGAAAACCTCTCATTATTTTTATTTAATTTACCAGATGAAATTATGGTAATGGAGCACACACATATAAGTATTTAGAGAACGTTTGTTCATTTTTTTTACTCTATAAATAATAATATTGTTCTCACTAAAACATTTTAAATGTAAAATGATTTGACAAGTACTCTCAATTTATACACTGCCTCAAACAACAGTAAATAGAAAATTTGGATTTCATGAATGCCCCTAACAAAAATATTTTAAAAAATCAAAGGAATTTAGGAAACATCCCTGCCAAAAATAATTTTAAAAATTGCTGTGCTACATACTTACATGTATAATATGTCAATTTTTTGTAGCTTGTTTAATACATATACTTTTTGTATTAAAAATATTGTATGTACATGTTTCAAATGATTTTGAAAATGAGCATTTGTTGAAGTATTAATATTAAATGTAAAAATATTGGTAGTATTTACTCTTCCTTGACACAAAATACTATATGTGTCATGATTTCATGATAAAAATTAATTTGTATATGAAAAAGTATTTTATGTACTAGCTTAAAATAAAATCTCAGCCGAAAATTTAGATGATTTGTATTTGTTAATAACTGCACAGTTGTTTTTTGTTGGTGTTGTGCTGAGTAAACTAATTAATTTATTTTTGAAATAAGAATAACTTTATCCATGTGAAGACTTTCTGACAAAACTGATATATTATCTCGCATAAGTTTGATATTAGCAACATAATGACTTTCGTAGTTAACTTTTTTATAATTAATGTAAATCTTATGATGGTTTTTTTTTTCTAGCAGAGGCTCCAATAAAGGACAAATTTTAGATAGTATTGTTTGGGGAGGTATATGTTACAAATGCACATGTAGTACTCCCTTACATTTCTAATGTTTTTATGGAGAGGACTCATCTACTTACAAGATTCAGTACAACAGCTTTCAATTTTTACTTTCTCTCTATCTTACAGGTAGAGAAAGTATGGTGATCGTCAAAAAAATCGAAGTCGAGATTTTGATGAATTTTGACGTTTCATGACTTCCTGAATCCGAAAAAGTGGTTTTTGAATTTCCGTCTGTCTGTCTGTCTGTCTGTCTGTACCTCCAACTAGAGCCTAAACTATTTTACCGATTGAGCTGAAACTTGATATCTAGGGTTTTCATAGGGTTGCCCCGAGGCGTTTTTGGAATTGGATATCTACCCCTAAAATTAAGGGTAGTTTACTGAAGGGAAAAAAGAGAAAAAGTCGATTTTCTCAAAATCGGCTCTAACGATTTTGATTAAATTTCATTTATGAACATTAATAAATATTCCAAACAAAATGGCTACTCTCAATATTTCGGCAAAATCGCTTTAAGGGCTCCGGTCTGATGCGTAAATTAACATTTTTTATAATAGCTCCGAAACTATTTGAGATATGAAATTACTTAGCATTACAAATATGTATATATATTTATAATACAAATATTTTATTCGAAACATATTTTTATAAAATCAATTATAATCATTCTATACGCAATTATATATATATATTTAGATTTTTGGACATTAAAGCTTAAGTATTGAGATCGTAAAAAAAACTAACCTGAAATGTTGATGGATTTCGACGTCTCATGACCCCCCGAAACTTAAAAAATAGTCTTTGCAATGCCGTCTGTCTGTGTGTCTATTAAAACTTAAAATTAAGGGTAGTTTACTGAAGGGCAAAAAGAAAAAAAGTCGATTTTCTCAAAATCGGCTCCAACGATTTTGATTAAATTTCATTTATAAACATTAATAAATATTCCAAATAAAATGGCTACCCTCAATATTTCGGTAAAATGGCTTTAAGGGCTCCGGTCTGATGCGTCAATTAACATTTTTTTAAATAGCTCCGAAACTATTTGAGATATGAAATTACTTAGCATTACAAATATGTATATATATTTATAATACAGATATTTTATCCGAAACATATTTTAATAAAATCAATAACTTTCAATCTATACGCAATTATATGAATTTTTTAACTTTTTGGACAATAAAGTTTAAGTATTGCAACCGTAAAAAAAAAAACTAACCTGAAATGTTGATGGATGTCGACGTCTCATGACCCCCCGAACCCTAAAAAATAGTCTTTGCAATGCCATCTGTCTGTGTGCCTATAAAAACTTAAAATTAAGGGTAGTTTACTGAAGGGCGAAAAGAGAAAAATTTGGTTTTCTCAAAATCTGCTCAAACGATTTTGATTAAAATTCGTATCTAGGCGTTGATTAAGATTATAAATAAACTGGCTATTTTCATTTTTCTATGAAAATGATTTTTAGGGTACATTACAGAAGCGTTAATTTCCGTATCTCCACAACTATTGGAGAAACTAAACAACTTATCATTGCAAAATTGTAGGACTATTAGAAATAAAATCTTTTATTTGACATATATTTTTATAAAAGCAACCGTTTCTGAGATATTTGCAAATATATTAACACAATTTTGTGAGCTTTAGTTGTAAACATATACTACTTACGTCTTAACGCAATAATTCTCCAATGCCATAGAGTAATTAAATATAAGTATCTAAAAAAGTATGTTATTTTCCCTTAAATCTCTTAGGAGAAATGTTTGCATATCAATGATCTATATCCATTTTAGACTCAATAGTCAATATTTACATTTTTTATTGGTCAAAATGTATAAATGAATAATTAAATATCAATGCGATGACTTGAAGATCTGCAACACCTTATAAAATGTTAAAACTTTAACCAGAATCAAAATTTTAATACGAAGTGTTGACCCTTGTGGAAGACATTAAACTGTTTGAAGGTGGACAAAGATGCGCCTCTTTTCTCATTGATTCTATATCATTGTATATTATTTTATGCGTGTTCTTATGTGGAGTGGTGATGATACAATATACATTATTCCTTTCAGAAATCTTTCGAGTTATAGAAAGAGAGAGAAAGTCTGTGCGGTGCGCCGTACCATTTATTTTCTTTGTATTAGAAAGAAATTGATTTATTTAATTTGTCAAACTTAAGTCACACTCTGTTGCGGATGTTGATTAATGATATTAAATACTATTTTAAAAATTTGATTAATTTATTAATACCTTTTTTATTTAAATCTGACACATTTATTTATTTGTTATAAATTTGATCAAAACAAAAGCCATTGATCTTTAATATTTTGGTGCATCACGTCCAACTAACAGTTGTCACTATCCACATGTAAACAATAAAGCTGTAGGATGAGAAAAATTGATTTTAGAGGAAATGTACTCACAATTTTGTGAAAGTAGAGTGTAAAATGATTCAAGAAAATCCTTTCAGTAAATTCAACTGAGGTTCAAACCCTGAACTTCCCATAGTAGGCAAAATAAAATAAATGTGTTTGAAGTTTAGTTCAAGTTCTCACTGATGCTAGCTTATCATTTGTTTATGAGGGGAATGTAATACTTCTTAAATTGGTGTAGACTTTTAAGCTAAGTAATAATTTATTGTGCCATTAGACAGAAAATATTAGAACTAATTTATAATAAACTGTTACCATCAAAAACTAAAAATATAAAGTCTTTTAAATACCTTCTATTTTCATTTTTAATGAAATACCTGTGTTTTATGATAAAAAATGAATATTTTCTTTAATGAATAATTTAACATTTCAATTCACAAAGTTCTCTCTGGGTGTAGAAATATTAATCCCCAAGTGACAAGATTATTAGTATGCTCTCCTGTTCTAAACTGGCAATTATTTTTCGCTTACTGTCACTGAAAAAGTCGTTAAAAGTCTTGAAACTCTAATTTCATTAACTTCATGATGCATGGGCAAACAATGTTTTCTCCGTTATTTACTGACGCTTACTAGAAAAGACAAATACCAACTCAGGTTTTTTGTACATACACAGCTAGTTTTAATATCACTTTAGCTCTCGTGATAAAAATAGTTTTTTTTGTAAAAATATTAAGTTTGTAAAATCTAAACCATAAAAAATATTCTTGCCACTCCGTATCAATTATTATTATAATTTTTATTTTCAAAACAAAATAAAACACCCATATTGATAAATTCTTCAAGTCCAATTTAGTTTTAACCACGTGGATTGATGGTCATCCATGCTAAGCTTCAAGATAATAATGTTTGTATTGGTTGGTCTGTAACGAGGGGTTTGGGAATAGAATAAATCACTTTCGGGTGTATCGAGGTGTTGTTTAAAATAAGGTCTCCCATCTCCTTCTATTAAAATGTGTGTACATTTAAAATACAGCTATTCTCTACTCATCCTTACCCAGTTAATTAAAACATGTTTAGATCTAGTATGTGTAGTCAGGAATGGTTCACTTCACACACAAAAAAAAACAGAATAGAATATCGAAGTTTTTTCGATCTGTGCCAACAAAAACATCATATGTTCATTACTTATACGTTAGAAACACGAACTAATTATTAATAAATATGATGTATGTAATATTTCAAATCCTTTTTTATAAATAATCAATGCTAACCTACACAAAACATAAATTATGTTCATGAATACACCATATTTGTATTTATATAAAGCTAAAACCTGGACTCCCAAGAAGATGGAAAAGAAATACTTACAGAGCTTTGAAATGTGTTGCTGGAGAATTCTTGAGAGAATCAGATGAATCAGAGTGACAAATTAAAATGTAGGAAGAGTAGGTGAGAGAGAACCATTTTGGATGTGATTCTTTGGTGCAGAGATAACTGGATTGGACACATCTTTAAGAGTGAATGTCTTCTGAACTACGTCATAGAAGGAAAGGAAAGAGGAACTGATGAAGGAGGATGATTCAAATATAAGATGAATTGAAGGATAGAAGAACATTCTGGAAATTAAAGGAGGAGGCAGAAGACATGGCTCATTGGCAATCTAAGTTCAATGACAAAAGGAATGTACCTGTTGTGAGACAGACAACTTAATAATAGAAATAATAGTAATAATACACTATAGATGAGCGTTTAGTCACCGACGATGATTTTTTTTTCACTGAAAACCTTTATTTACTCACGCCCAGTGACAAACTCCAAAAGTATCGGTTATTGAGATATCAGCGATCGGTGTATGGCAAACCGATCGCCAGATGGTGACAGATGAGCACTATGTTTTGTGAAAGCGGTGATCGTGACTGACGAAATATCAGTGTATGGTGACTCATAGGTGCAGCCAATAGAAGTCTCATATACTTTGCTCTAATGATTCAATAAACATTATTTGATAAAGAGCGTCTACTTGACCACGTTTGCGGCAGATTTATCAATCTAAACATAATTTAATTGCAATAATATCACTAAGTATTTTTCACTTACAAACTTAAATAGACCAAACACATGGGCATGAACCAAATAAAGGAAGTATTTTTAGTATTTTAAACGTAATATATTTAACGGAAAATATATACCAAGGAAGGAAATATCAGTTTAAAAGACGTATAGTAGAGACTAATGCAGTGTCTGGAATCAAATATAAAATATATATTCTGTATAAAACCTTCACAAAACATCGGCCAGGCATATAAAGAAAATTCTAGTCACGGTGACTAATCATTTGGTGTAAATCACTAATATTGTAAAATCATGGTCACGGTGATGGCCGATATCGGTAAATCACTCTTTCGCCCATCCCTAGAATACACCGATTTGATTGTAACGTAATATCTTGCTATTTTACAGGTAGTGAAGGTATAGTTATCGTCAAAAAAAATTGAATTCGAGATTTTGATGAATGTAAACGTTTAATAACCCTACGAGTAAGAATAAATGTTACGGAATTCCGCACGGACTTTCTTGGTCTATTGTTTAAAAATGGAGATATTAACTCAAAACTCATGATCTATGTGAAACGAAATAATATACACCAGCAAACCTAAGCATATATTGTACTATACTTATATAAAACAAATTTTGAATCCGTGTTTTAAATTTTATAATTTTATTTTTAAAGAATTAATCTTCTCATTTGTATGTTTGGCACGAAAAGAAGATCAATAATGGGTCCACAAGGATCAACACTTTGTATTAAAATTTTGATTTCTGGTTAAAATTTTCGAGTTTTTATTAGGTCTTGCACATCTTAATGTCATCGCATTGCTATTAAACTCCTCATTTATAGTAATTTTGGCCAATAAAAAATGTAAATATTTACTATTGAGTCTAAGTTGGAGATATATCTTTGTTGTACAAACATTTCTCCTAAGAGGTTTAAATTATTATTATTATTATTATTATTAGCACCGCGTCTTACTACCCGTTCGGGTTATACGCACTTACGCTAATGTGGAATGGTAGGGTGATTGTGAGATGAAATGGAGGACCTACAGTTTAACGTGGAATCCGAACCACGGTAGAGGCCTGGCATTTAAGAGGTTTAAAGAAAAATAACATAAACTTTATGAGAAACTTACTTATATTTAATTACTTTATGGCATTTGAGAATTATTGCGTTAAAACTTAAGTAGTATCTTTTTACAACTAAAGCTTATAAAATTGTATTAATATATTTGCCAATATCTCAGAAACTGTTGGTATTATAAACCTTTATTTCACTTAAAAGTTTTTTCATTTTTAACATTATACAATTTTGCAATGATAAGTTATTTAGTATCTCAAATAGTTGTGGAGATACGGAAATCTCGGCTTCTGTAAAGTACCCTGAAAGTCATTTTCATGGGAAAATGAAAATAGCTAGCTATTTATAATCTTAATCAATGAAGAGATACGAATTTTTATCAAAATTGTTAGAGCTGATTTTGAGAAAATCGATTTTTTCTCTTTTCACTCTTTATTAAACTAATCTTAATTTTAAGTTTAAACAGACACACAGACAGACGGTATTTCAAAGACCCCTTTTTAGGGTTCTGGGAGTCATGAGACGTTGACATCCATCAACATTTCAGGTTAAAAATTTTTTCTACGATCACAATACTTTATCTTTTGGTTTGAAATGTTAAGAAATATATGTATTTGCGTATAAGTTTTCGGAATTGTATATCCAACCCCAAAATTAAGGACAATTTACTGAAGGGCGAAAAGAGAAAGACTTAATTTTCTCAAAATCGGCTCTAACAATTTTGATTAATTTTTTTTCTAATCATTTATAAATTATCTGAAAAAAATTGCTGCTCTCAATATTTCGACAAATTGACTTTAAGGATTACAATGTGATGCGTAAACTCTTTTTTTTTTTATCACATCTCCGTAATTATTCAAGATCCGAAGTTACTTATCGTTACAAATATTCAGAATACAAATCTTTTATTTGAAATAAATTATTTTTAATTCAATAATTTTCAAACTAAAGGCCAATATATTTATTTTAACTTTTCAATCACTAAAGGTAAAGTATTGCGACCGTAAAGGAAATCTAGCCCGAGATGATGATGGATGTCGACGTTTCATGAATCCCCTTACCCTAAAAAGTTTTTTTTTTGCAATGTCGTCCAGCTGTGTGTCCGTTTAACCCTAAAACTAAGAGCAGTTTACTAAATGTGAAAAGAGAAAAAAATAATTTTCTCAAAATTCGCTGTAACGATTTTGATTAAAACTCTTGTTTAGGCGTTTTTAAATCTATAAAAAAATGGGTGTTTTAAATTTTTAGATGAAAATGACTATTAGGGTAATTTACAGAAACGGAATTTTCCATATCCCCGGAACTATTTGAGATACTAAAAAACTTATCATTGTAAAATTGTAGTACTATTAAAAATAACAAAAAACTTCAATTTCAAATATATTTTTATAAAACCAATAGATTCTGAGATATTGGAAAATATATTAATACAATCGTGTGAGCTTTAGATTTACAGAAACACTATCTAGCTTTAACGCAATAATTCTCTAGTGCCATAAAGAAGGGATCTCCAAACTACAGCCCATGGGCCACATCTGGCCCACCACAAGATTTTATCCGACCCTTTCTAAGATTTTATCAATAAATAAATGGTTTATCTTCGTTATTTCTTAACCACGATGTTTATTTAACATGCCCAGTTTCTGTCCAAGAGCGTGCTTCCCCCCCCCATAACACCAAGCCAGTGTGCTATCGGAGTTTCAAACCTTCATTTTTAGTCGTAAGCGCCATTCCTTACACTCGTACATAACACAGAACGTCTTGACTGTGACGATTTTTAGGTGGTTCTAATTCTCCCGGAACAAAAATTTTTAAAATATATTATGTGATCCGCATATTAAAATGTTTGGAGACCACTGTGATAGAGTAAGAAACTATGTAAGTTTCTAAAAGTTGATATTCCTTTTCCTTTAACCTATTAGGGGAAATGTTTGTACAGCAATGATCTATCTATATCATTTTAGAATATTTACCTATTTTAATGGTCAAAATTTATAAATTATGAATTTAATAGTAATTTGATAACCTCTAATAAAATGTCGAAAATTTTAATACGAATTTTTGAGATTTGTAGACCAACTATCGATCTTTCTTATTAGTTCAAATATTCAAATGAGGAATTTAATTCCTTAAATATAGAAATTTAAAATTCAATACCTGTAGTCAATTCTTTTCAAGTAATTCTAGCTTAGTGTTTGTTTGGGTTTGCTAGTTTATATTATTTCGTTTCACAGATATTACTAGTTTTGGGTAAATATTCATTTTTTAATAATGGAGTGAGAAAATCAGTGCGTGGTTCCGTACCATATGGTTTTAGAACTTTTTTTTATAACTGAACAAATCTTAAACTTAACAGATCTGTTGATTTTAAATAAACACCAAGTCGTTACCGGATCATTGGCTATAACAGATGTTTTTAAATTAATTTTAAAAATATCTTTGCCAGACTCGCCAGTAATCTACTACTTTTAAAATATTTATCTAATTAAGCTTCCCGTTTTCTCTTTCTATACCCACCCAACCAACGGGTAGCCTTAAATGTAATTGTAAACTAAAGATAATTGTTTCCCCGTCCCCTCAGTAACACCCACGTATAAGTGCTTTCTAGTGGCGGCGTTATGAACCTGGGTTGTTGAAACTTAACTAGCCATATAGACTTGTATCCATTTGATAGCTTATTCTTTGAGAATTTACATTCAATGACACATTTACATTAGTTTCATACAGATGTATAGGGAATCCGACACTTTAGCTCAGTCAATAGCATAACTGTCTACTGAGCTAAGGGTACCGGGCTCAATTCTCATCATGGCAAAAAAATGTGTAACTGGTTTTATGTGGATTTACGCATTCATAGTGATAAATTAATGACCGGGGACTGTATGTTGTTCCTGTCCTAGTTTTAAGTAAAATTATAAGGCATATGAAGCTACAACAGACCTAGCCTGCTGGTAGCGGAAAATATATGGCTTGAATAAAAAAGTGACTCGGAACATAATCTGGAAACAATAATGGATGTAAAGTAAAGTTATATAAGGAAGGATATACAACGGTATATTTATTATTATTTATTATTTATCACCACGGCTTACTAACCGTTCGGGTTTTACACTACATCGGTATAAATATACACCTACATAACCACATACACACGAACATACGTACACACATAGAGTTAAATCCCACGAGAGATGGCTCTCACATATTAATATTGAGAGCTTCTCTCTTATGGTATTGAAATACAGCATACAATGGAGCTTCGTTATAACTCTCCAACATAGCTCCACTCTTATTATTTGGCAGTAATTTCCGGAGGGTAAACAATATACCCAGGCTAGATACACACACCTGTGTTACATTGCAACAATTCTATACTTTGTGTAAATACTGGAATTGTTGTTTGGTCGGACTATGTGGGGGGGTGGTAACATTGTTTCGTTTTAATTACCCACCGGCCGATTATGTCAAGTTGTATCGTGGATTACATGAGAGAAAATAATTATGTACGTAAGTGCAATTATTGCTGTAAACTTGCGTACCCACATGAATGATGATTTGCGTGCATATAGCAATAATAATTGTCATATTGTGGTGGTAGTAATAATTACTGTGGATGACAGACTATTAGATATTTTTAGATGTAGTTTCAATAGCATGTTTACTGAATGGCGACACAAATTATTAATTTAACAGCTTATGAGCTATATCCTTAATTAGCATACATCCACTAAATACATATTAAACGGTGGTTAACTTTCTTTCACCCACCAATACCAAATTTCGTCTTTTTATTTGTTCCAGTGGCGTGGCCTCGTGGGGGAATTTATTCTCTGTAAGCCTCCACCTAGCCCTTTAACACATGTTAAAATAGAATTCAAACAACTATTTCAATTACACTAAATGATGAACTAGAAAAGCGATTTAGGAAGTGATGTATCTTCTTGAATCTAAATTAAGGGGGAAATACCTAATTTGATAACTTATTATATTTATATGTATTATGCTTTATATTTTAATGCAATACGATTTAATTATGCACATAGTTATACAAGCAGTTTATTGTTTAGTAAATAATTTTGTTTTCTTTTGAACCCTCTGATTTTTTTTTTTCACAAGATATTCCTACACGTGTTCCTGCGTGGCTCACACATTTTCGAACAAGAATTTATTTTTGAATAATACTACAGATGCAACCGTTCCGAAAATAATAATTATCTTTGATTGGATTTGTAATATTTTTGTAACATATGAACCTGTATTAAAATTAATAGGCTATATATCAATAAATATAATTACATTTATTTTTTTTACAGTCAAAACACTAAAATTATTATAGAAAATAGTTTAATCCTTGGGTGAGTAAATAAATATTGAGCGGAGAGAAAAATATTATTTTAAGTTTAATTATTATGTTTTGTTTATCTGGCTAAGATGCATGGAGAAGTTGAGAGGATGGGGTTCAAAATTTAAAGAAATTCGCTATGTTAGTAAACAATTGCTTTATACTCTAGAAAATTTGAAGAGCTTCTTTATTAATCATTCCGTAAAAAATAAATAGTACAGAACTTCGCATGGACTTTCTCACTCCATTTTTTAAATTTGAGATATTTACACAGAACTCGTAATATAATGTTAAGCGAAATAATATACACTAGCAAGCGTTATACTTACGTTAAACATTTGTTGAATTCAAACATTAAATTTTATTATATCATTTTTAAAGAACTAAAGTCCTCACTAATTTATTCTAAACAAAATTGTTCAGAATATTTATAGAAAAATATTTAAAGTTTTTAAAATCACGATACTTGTAAACCAGCTCAATTTATATTTTTTTAAATAAAAATATATAAAATTTGCTAATGTTTGGGTTTGTGTATCGTTCCATACCCTCCAGAAGCTCCTAGATGACCTAAAAAGCTTTGCACACTCAAGGTATAAGCCCCGGGACAGAACCTAACGGAGTTTGATTTTCTATTTGTTTTTTATTAGGGTAGTTTAATGAAGGGTAAAAAGAAATAAAATAGATTTTCTCAAATTTGGCTCTATATATGTTAATCAAAATTCTTATCAAGGCATTGTTACCTATTACAAACAAAATTGCAATTCACTTTTTCCCAATAAAATGGACTTTAGGGTTATTTACACTAGCGGAAACTTCCAAATTTAATTATATCCCCGCAAAAATTTGAGATACAAAATAAGCAAATATAAGCAAATATATATTTGATATGTCTATAAATGTGTGTGTGCTGATATGCTATAAGCAAATATATATTATATATAAATATTTATAATTATTGAGGTAGTTTGAAAAGTGCGAATTTGTTGTTATACTCTTTGCTGGACAGAGATGTTCCTCTTTACTCAACATTTTTATTAAAGTATATTATTTCATAAATGCTCTTTGGTGAAATGTGATGCTTTGTTTTCATCTTGTTTAAAGTCCAAACTTTGCACATTTAAATAGACCACGGAACGGAAATTAATGCAGCCGGATTTTCAGTTTAAAAAATTTCCTGACTAAACAGTGACCAAAAATTTCCATTGGGGGTCCCTAAAGTGAGGGTGCTTCCGAAAAAACGGAGTTGAATTCCAGAAGACATTGTAAGCACAAAAGTTGCATGCAGTTAGCCCCTAACCCTAAAGGGTACAGGAATACTTGGCTAACGAAAGTTCTCATGGGGGTCTCCATACTGGGGAGTGGCCTCCCAAATAAAAACAAGGTTGGAAAAATCTCCAATTCCAGAGACCTAAGAAACAGAATTTTTTAGAGGCCTCATAACTAACTAACCCCTTATCGATTTTATATAACTATCTGGTTATATAAATTTAATATATTATTATTATATTTATTATTATTATTACTTGAGAAGCTTTGATTTAAAATTGAAAGATTTTTGTGTTATTTTTGATGCAGTCTTCTAAGTCCCTTGTGTTATGCTGTTTTCTGTAATTTGTATATAAAACAATTTACATTTATAATATTTTGTGCTTGGAGGTTTGACATATTTTAGTTTTATCAAGATTTGTTTTAAAAAAAGTATATTTAACTCAGGTTAAATACATTTTTACAAAATGAATTTGTAACTGGTTTATGAATATTGTGTAGATGGGTAAATATTATTTGTATAAAATCATATGCAATCGATTGTAAATAATATATTTCATATAAAGATTCAAATAAATACTTATTTTTTATAATTTAGCTAAAAATTACCGGTGTTATAATTTATATTTTAGTGTATTTTTTTATTCTACTTTACTATAATGTGATTGATTATAATGTATTTCTTCAAGAAATCTCATCTATGCAAAGATTTTAGACTCCATAAATACAGACATACCTTTCTGTTACGAAAAGAACAGTTCATAGTGATACGGTCAATTTCTATTATGATTAACAATTTGCAAAATCAGACTTTATATAATGTAGGAGTATATTTGCCTAAGGCAGTGTTCAGTCTTTGACATTTATAAGTAGCATTTTCTATGCTGATAGATATTTTAAAAATCAAGATGATTCCTTTAAATTAGATAAAGTACTAGCGTCTGGAGAATGGTTAAAAACCCTATTGATTTTTACTCATTTAGGGGTGGTTTCTAGAAATAATTTTTGAATCAGCACACAAGGCTCAATTAAATGTATTTATATGGTTTTATTATTGAAATAAACATGAAGATTCATGAGACAAAAATAAATTACTGCTCTACACAACATATTTCCTTAGAAACACAAAATGGAATACATAAAGATCAATGATACAAAAATATAATGGCTTCAAAAAGCTAATACTAATTCAGTCGGAAATGTTCCTAGACTGTCCAATTATCATAGAGAAGCGCAACAAAAAAGGGCCATTAAAGCTCCAAAAACTCATTTTACTTCATCACCATCATAATCAAATGTCTCCAACCTGTAGCCAGGTCAGTTTAGTAAACCACCTCCATCTTCCTTTATAATTCTACCACTCTTCCTTCTTAAATTTCTTACATTCTTCTCCTATCACTGGAACACATTCTGCTATCTGCTCCATCCATCTCTTTCTTGGCCTCCTCTGCGGGTATTTTCCCCACATACTATATTTCCAACATTTTTTTCGGCGTCCTCTCTTTTTCCATACTCAATACATGCCCATTTAATCAAAGTCTTGCTTCCTCTACTTTCTCATGTCCTCCCTGTACCCCCAACTCTTGCCCGGATAACTTGAAACATTCTTTCTTCTCGTGACAGGTAGCATGCTCCTTACAAATTTCATTCCCATGGCCTCCACTTTCCTAATCTTTCTTACATTAATTGTCCATGTTTCTTCTGCGTATGTGACAGTAAGTACAAAGTACGCCCTGTATAATACTTTCTTACACTTCAAGGGGATTACTCTTCTCTCCATATCAGGTCTCTTACGCACCTATAGAATAACTCTCTCTGCTTTCCTCTTTTCATTAAATCCTCTTTACTTCCCCCTTTCTCCTTGATCACGCTTTCATGATATTTTACATTATGTTCATTTCTCAGCTCTACTCCATCCGACCTTGTAGCTTTATTAGGCCTTACCCTCTTCCTTGTCATTACCATCACTTTACACTCTACCATACTAAATTTCATTCCACGCTCTTTCACTTCCTCATTCCATTTTTGTAGTTTTTCCTGTACATTCTCTTCCCCCCTCCCCCCCAATATATCGGGTCATCAGCAAACATCCTGGCTTTCATTTTTCCTCCCCGAGTTTTCCTGACACTTTGTTCATGGCCATTTTCATCACCGTTACAAATAGTAGTGATGACAGAGCAGTCCCCTGCTTCACTCAATTTTTTTATTTGTAACCACTCCGTCCTTCCACCCTCCATCTTAACATAACTACTGTTATCCTCATACATGCTTTTCGCGTTCATAACACTCCTCTTACCATTTCCGTATCCAAATCGCTTTCCAAACTTTATTTATATCCACGCTATCATATGCTTTCTCCAAATCCATAAATACCATTACCAAGTATTTTCCATATTCATACTTTCTTTCCATCAGCTGTCGTATGGCAAAGATTAAGTCTATTGTAACCCGCCTCGGTGGCGTAGTTGGCTAACGCGCTTGACGTGTTGAGCTCGACCGCCGGGGACGGGGAGATCGAGGTTCGAATCTCGGTCGGGTGAACTGGGGGTGGTTTTTCCTAAATGGTTTTCCACTCTCCCTCCACGCAAATGCGGGTTCACTTCCTCTAAATTCAACCCTCCCAATTCCTAATCCATTAGAGTAATTAGTACTTAAGCGTATAACCCAAACGGGTAGTAAGACGCGGTGCTAAATATTATTATTATTATTATTTAACAACCTCAATGATGATTTCTTTAAAATGTTATTGTACTTGTTTTATTTGACTTTATTCATGATAAATTAGTTTTTCCTTGAATAAATTATCCTCATGTTATTGTTCTGATTCTATCTTGTTTAATTGACCAAAGAAGTTTTTTCTAGTTAATTTAAGCAGTTGTACCATCCAAGTACGTTCCTTATATTATACATTTATATTTCTCCTTACTACAACTATAGTGATCATTCATGAAACAGTAAGAATTAAGTAGTTGAAGAATTAGAAAAAAGGTTAAATCTAACCACCCACTTCATCAAAATAGTTAAATGGAGTCGAACCCGATTTGTTTTTTACCTGAAACAGAGAGAAGTTCTAATTGTTTTAGCCATAAGGACATCTTTGGTATGTGTTATTAATACCAAGAAAATAAATGGCAATTTCACGAGAGGGAAGGGGGGAGACATATTCCAACTAGGTCAAAGAGACTTAAAAGATTCAGGACAGCAAATTTTGTGTCAGTGGGGAATTCTCAAGTAAAGGGAGACGTCGCAAGCAAGCTATAACTGTACGATAGGTCTTGGGCTCAAAAGTGCAGTATAATTGAGAAATAGTTCAAAAGGGAATGACATCTCCTTTTGTAATTTCTGATAATGAAGCATTAGTAACACATATAAGTATCACATTTGAGCAAAATCCATCAATATCTTTTGGATCTATGTCTAAGGACAAAATAATACGAATTTGAGGATTGGCAGAATTTATAAAATCAGTTAGTTTTTATGGGTTTGGGACACATACAACGTAAATATTCTTCGTAATTTCAATGTTGAAAAAAAACTGCTATTTACAACGAATGGCCAGTAGCTCGTGAGTCTTCTTTCAGAAGTACATCGACCAATGGTAAACCACTGTTCGATCCCATGACCCAGCAACAAAGGGCGCAGATGAAATGTGTGGGTAAGCAGACCAACACTTAAACAAACACTATGTACGACATGTTTAGTACTGACAACTGTATTTACACAAGCAAATGAATTGCTCTGAAAATACATTACCGTGTTCACTACCTACACAATGAGTATGTTAGGTAAACCCTTCCTTCACGGTGAATTTAGGATTTTATGTAAATATTTACAGCGTCCCATTGTTCATTTTTGGGATCAAAGGGGGTCGAAGGGATGAAGAATTTAAACAATGGTCAATATAGTGGCCTATGAAAATTAAATTGTATCGACTCGTTAGATTAAATCGATAAATATCATGACCTGACAAAATCCTAAATTGTTATCAGTAATAATTTTATTGTTCGATCAAAACTTATTTGGAGAATAATTTGAAAGTTTCTTAATGGTACGGATAGTCAAAAAAAAAACTTTTATTCAATTAAACAATTTAAATTCTCATTTTATATTGTATTTTGTAATCCAGGCAAAATTTCAACACAAATCTAATTGTTGAATATTTGTTTACCAATGGTCCCTTTACCATAATAGTGGTAGTAACTGACAGCTATCAAATTTAACGAGGTCTACTTTCATATAATTTTATGTTATGGTCAAAGCCCGAAGTCTAGCAAATTCTTTAAATGATCCACTTTTAGTTTGGCCACCGTAATTAGCCAAAGAACAAAATATATAATAATTTACTAGCAGTTCAGGCTATGGCCGGCCAGTTATAGATATAGCCGTGGGAATTTGGCTGGCCAAAGCAATAAATATATAATATAGGATATTTCTTAATGAATAATGGTTTAGGCTATGAATTATCCTGTATGGTAAATTATATCATATATTTTATATATTACCAAGTCTATATTTAGTTTAAGCTATGTACTGTCTAAGGGGGAGGGTGGCGCTTGGGGTGTGCTATGGTCAACATCTGGTCCTCACAGGGCAACTACTCGCGGTTATTTTGGTTAGGCTAAGTTTGGATGGTATTGTGTCAAACCATCCAGCACTTCGTACATTGACCAGGCTGTCATGCTCAATTCTCACCTTGGCTGGCCAGAACGTGAATTAAAACTCTTCATGATCAATATTTTACGATTTGTCTAGGACAGCTGGACAATTTTCGAAGATTACAGCCAGTTCATAAAATGGTCAGTTTTGGGCTTTGACCATAACATATACATATATTTCGCCATACCATATGTTATGTATGACCTTAGGTTGAACTGCTGTTACTTTTGGCGGTAAAACATTCATAACAATCAATATATTTTTAATTATGTTATAGTAACCACTTTTACATCTTCTGCTAGCTTTCAGCTACCACCACTCCCGCGGTGAATAGACTGTAATTCTTCTCATGTAGAAACCTTACTCCATCCTAGGTTACATAATCATTTACTGAGGAACATAATGTGTCACCTAGAGCAATGTTTGCAAAACTGTGGTACACGTGACATTAGTGGTAAATGACGTATCACAATAATTAATTAAAATACATTTATTTTCTGGAGTTTAATAAATAAACTCAAAATTTGAGATGATGTCATGAAATTTTGTGCTACTTTATTGCTCTCTATCGTAACCTTGAACAGATGAACACTATAATATTTATTAAAATCTATAATGAACCTTTATTCTTTAAAATATAAGTTTCTGCTTCATATTTTTATGAAGAACTGAAAGATGTATGATGAATATTCATGGTCTCAAAAGAGGTAAGCGACTGGTGAAAGTCTGGTAAGAATTGATACAAAATATTTGTAAAGGAAATTGTGGATGAAGAGTTCTGTTATGTTAAAAATAGATCGATTCACACCTTCTAGATTCTATGCTAAATTAACGCGTCATAGCTTTATTAGCGCTGCGCAACTTCATTGTACTGTGTTTAATATAAACACAACAAGATTAATAATGCGTGTCTGGGTTACATCAATCATATCCCAGTAGTGGAAAAGAAACATTAGCCATAACTAATGTATCACTGCCCAGGGGACAGCCGAATGTACTAATAGTACAACCTTTCCATGGAGGCTCTTTCCACGTCCCGATGAGATGGGATGATAGTGATAGTAAGTATGAAGGTGTTGAACCAGTTGAAACGGTTTAACCTAAATTAAACCTAATCAACCAAAGCCTGGTGAGCATTGGGGTAGTTTTCCTTTCTGGAAAAATACCCAAGGTACCAGCTTGGAATCGATACTGGGATCCCTAGGCTTAAAGCAATGTGAAATGACCTCTACACCATGGAATAGTTAATCTAAACTCACTGATTTAAGCCAACATGTTAACGCAGTTCATCTTTAGTGGACAACAGCCTTGGTAAAAACCAATTTTCGTACAGTTGCTCGTATCTGAAAGCAATAAAATGTTATTTATGGGGAAACATTTGCGTAGTCCTTGCGTGTTTTCAACTGTTCAATCTCGCTTGTGTTATGTAATGTAAATATTAATGTGCTACATTTATCGCAGTACTCCAAACATGGCTGATTCACAGTAAACATAACCCAAGCTGAATGGGCTCATTGCTTATTCAATACCATAGTTTAACACAATAGTGACGTTATTAACCACTCCCTCCCTTCACCCCCGTCTAGATTATGTGGTTTATTTTCAATATTGGCTAGAGGGCATAGTAAGAAAAAGGAGTCACGCTCTTTCTTGGCGTTATATTTAGCACCGCGTCTTACTACCCGTTCGGGTTATACGCTTAAGTACTAATTACGCTAATGGATCAGGAATTGGGAGGGTTGAATTAAGAGGAAGTGAACCCGCATTTGCGTGGAGGGAGAGTGGAAAGCCATTTAGGAAAAACCACCCCCAGTTCACCCGACCGAGATTCGAACCTCGATCTCCCCGTCCTCGGCGGTCGAGCTCAACACGACTAGCGCGTTAGCCAACTACGCCACCGAGGCGGGTTTTCTTGGCGTTGAATGTGTGAACTGAGAGGTCTCTAATCTCTGTATTGTTGACCATTGTACGGTGCTCAGCTCATGGGTACGCTACTAGACCAAAGTAGTGGCCCGCGTGGTATTTATTTTGTCTGGTCCCCTTCAGGCGCTGCTTGAATTAGTTAATGTTTAACTGTTTGCAGTTGTCATAGTCTGTGTATAGACTTGTGTTGAAATTTAAATATACTATAAAATGAACAGGCAGTACTAATGAGGAATAGTTCGGCCATAGTATCTTTACAGCCTAGATTCCTGGTAGCTCGCCATTAACTATTTATAAACCTAGATAATTTCTATAATATGAACCTAACCTTTGTATCTCGTAATTCAGCGTGGATTTAACTCATTCTAAATAGCTCACCTAACTACCAACGTTGTAACTCTTTAAACTAGGACTTTCTAGAATTAGGTATTGTTAACTATTATTCTTTTAGATGCTCATTAGGTTAAAGTCTAGTAGCCACAAGTCTGGAATGGTGTTGAGTTTTTTTTTACCCAACCTTAAATAAATAATAATTGCTTCCGATTGGAATTGCCATTGTGACGAGGCAGACGCACCTTCGTTTAAGAATGTGTGTTAGTTCTACTTTTACAAGCTACACCCTTTTCTAATATAGACACAACCATACTTGTCATGGTTGCGCGTCAAACCTAGGTGCTTCACTCCTAATTCTCCCATTTGGGGCAGCAACAGATATAATTTCCCTCAATAAACAATGGAACGTTTTGTAAAAGAGCTCGTCAAATCATATGTACTAATTTCAACTTATTTAAATTTAATTAAATTGAATTGTTAAACTTGTATACCTCTATTATATATATATATATATAATATATATGTGTGTGTAATTGTACTCGTCTGTTCTTCTATCAGATAGCAGAAGCGGCGATACACTACTTTTACAAGTACCATCCAATAAACATCCAACCCAAGTTGTGCTCCTCTAATTACGTCATAAACTCTCCTTTACCTTATACGATCCTTAATAACCATTCGACCGATTGCCCAAACAAAGTGTAAACACCTAGTTCCTAAAGGATAGCGACACCAACAAATGGATGAAAGTGTGACCAAGGATCCTAGCTTTTATTTATGATAGAATTTACTTTTTTTTTTAGAACGTTAGTCTTTACATAGGTATTCTCTAACTTATTTATACGTCAATTCATGGCATCTGCAGTGGTCACTTTTGGTAGATATTATCAATACATAGAGTATAGTTAACTCTTGTAATGTAGTAGAATGTTATTATTATTATTATTATTATTATTATTATTATTATTATTATTATTATTATTATTATTATTATTATTATTATTTAGCACCGCGTCTTACTACCCGTTCGGATTATACGCTTACTAATTACGCTAATGGATTAGGAATTGGGAAGGTTGAATTTAGAGGAAGTTAACCCGCATTTGCGTGGAGGGTGAGTGGAAAACCATTTAGGAAAAACCCCCTCCAGTTCACCCGACCGAGATTCAAACCTCGATCTCCTCGTCCTCGGCAGTCGGGCTCAACACGACTAGCGCGTTAGCCAACTACGCCACCGAGGCGGGTAGAATGTTATTAAAATGACAGAAAAAAAAATTACTATTTTATAAAATGCATTCCAAATGTTCTTTAATAAGACAATCAAGTTATACATAGCAAGACTTAGGGATATATATATATATATATATGTATAACTCTATGATCTTACGAATAAACATATTTCTACGTATATTATATATATATATATATGTACATATATATATATATAATCCTAATTTGATTTTCTTACTAATGGACATTTGAAACACAAGAGTTAACTATACTCTATGTATTGATGATTATTTATCAAAAGTGACCGCTGCAGGTCCCATGAATTGACGTATTAGTAAGTGAAAGAATACTAAAGTAAGATCTAACGTTTTTAAAATGAAATTTCTGTCAGGAATAAGGGCTAGGAACCTTAGTCACACCTTCAACGCCAATTGTTGGTGTCACTATATATATATATTCCTCCTCACCCAACCCTACAACCACCCCCTGTCTCCCGACTCAGCAATCCCCTCCCTCCACATTAGAAAGAGTTAAAAAATATATATACATATATTTTTATATATAAACACATAACCGGACGAGTAGAGAAATAGAATAGATAATTTTCAATATATTTCTTAAAAAAGTTCCCACTAAGTATTTAAATGGAACGAATTGAATGGAGTTATTCCATGTTTGAAAGTTTCCGGTTCAATTTAATTTGTCCTGTGAACTTTAACAGCAGAAAAATTAACTTAATATTTGCTGTTGAGGAATTGTGGTAATAGTTCAAGTTTATATAATCAAAGTTTTACTAATACAATCCCCATGTGTTTAATTATCTGAAGACATTACCAACAAATTCTCATCTCCAATTTACATTAATTGGTATGATTTTGTTTTCAGTTTATCATCAGTAAGATAATTAAAATACTTTTAAATTATCTTAAGCAGGTGTATGATAACAATTTGACTATCCACCCTTTACCTCACAAAACGCATTATATGATGGATTTTTTATGGCAACACACTTTCCCCCCTCCCCTAATCCTTATAAACTATTTGCCATTGTTGAGATTTTTCCAAAACAATGTTCAATTTTGTCATTTAATTAATTATAGCCTAATTTTTTCTTTTTGGCTCATCATTATTTCAACTTAATACAATCTTGGTTTAGCACAGATCACTTTACTGAACTCTAGTGTGAAGCTACATTTATGACAACTAAACGAGACCATACATAAACAATGGTTTGTCACGTGATTGAACAAATAATAGATGGTCTCACTCTCTAAACTAAACGGAGCCATTCATTCCCATAAACACTTATTAATAGTCCGTTACGGGGTCTCCGATTTGCGACTAATCGATAAAAATCCGAGCCTGCTAACATATAGTATGTTCATGGTAACTTTTGTTTTATTATGCTTTTTTTCTACCCTACAGCACCTTTTCGATTTGGTTGTGCTCTTATTACTCTAATATGGTAGAGCTAAGGAAGGTAGAAATGAGAAAAAATGCAGCAAATAAGCGTGCAGGGAATGGAGCAAACCTTTTAAAAATAATCCTAAGATCATCCGTCCGGGATTCAAACCCCTAATTACATTTGACCAACCTAATTGAGATTTACCTAGAGTAAGTGTAACTGTCTCATGTTTGCTGTAATTTCAGCCAGAGATAACCTCTCAAATTATCAAAACATTATCTTTGAGGCTAAGTTAATAAAATTCCGTATTGGTGGTCGCATGAATATAACGCGTCACTCTTGCATTAGACTGTACTTATGGAGATTGGGTGGACGACGGATCGAGTCTTGGTCAGGTGTACCGAGGTTGTTTTTAGTGAATATTCAGATAGCCAAACGGTTGATAAGACTTGTTGCACAAAATATTGGAACAACTATTTACTGACTTTTAAAACTATCAGAAAATAGCCAAGCTATTATGAAGCAACTGTACCTCGGGCTGTAATGAGGTTAGGTAGGTTCTGTCCACTAAACCCGCCAGGATTAAATGTCACACTTCAGTCGGTCGATGCAATATTGGCAAAGCGGGTAAACATAGACGCCGCATACCGAGTGGGGACGCTTGTTATGACGTCGGATTACGCAAATAAGAGGTGGGGAGGAGGGAAGGTACTTAGTGGAATTATTAGTAAGGTCGGACGTGAGAGGGTTGGAGGGGGTACATCAAACAATTCTTCCTTCATCCAATCACGGTATTTTTGTTCGTGAAATAATGGTAAAGTTTTCCAATTATGTCGTAATGATACATTGTCAGGGGTGGTTCTCAAGCGGGTTATAACTTTTGGACGATAATGAACACAAACTAACTATTATATCGGCTAGTATTAGCAGTCCTTCAAAAGTAAACCTTCTAGTTTCAATATTTATTAACATATCATGATGTTCATTATAAAATAAGGAAAACTGTTTATGCAGAAAAAATGTGAAATAGTTATTACCCAATAGTGAAATAAAGGTTATCCATTATTTGTCCCCATCCTGGTCGACCTTTATTTTAGATAAATTCTGTAAATATAATTTTCGGACATCTTTAACTTTGAAAGCAAGCAATACAGTTCAATTTAAGAAAAATACCAAAATTCACTTCTCATAGTAAGATATCTAATAGAGTTAATTTATATTTATATAGCAAATTATATTTCCATATTTGAAAAGGCGCTTTAGCTGACAAGCTTATTTATTCTGGTTTGCTGAAGCTAAGGGAGAATATCAGGGTTTTAGTTATGGCCATATTTACTGAGGGTGGAAATTCTAAGGTTTATTCTCACTCTCTCTCTCTCTCCACGCAAATGCAAATACATTTCATCTAAATTCTACTTTATTTATTTCTACTTCTATAGCATATATATATATATATATATATATACATAATGATATGCGTACAGCCCGATTGGAGACTGAGACGAGGAGATAAAAAATATAAAGACTAGAATGATAAAATTCAGCGTCAATTATTTTCCTCCCTCGTGCTTTCTATATTTAAACTAATAGGTAAGGTATTATCAAGGTAAAATATAGAAGAAACTGACCCAAGTTCACGTTAAGGGAGAGTGGGAAATTATTTATGAAATAAACATTCTCATCAAATATTATCGGTATTCAAATGCCCAAACATTCTTCACTGCCAAACCAGTCTAGATGACTTGAAGTAAAAGTATTCCCACCATCAAAGGCATAAAAACTTTGAATGAAGGCCGTTAACTAATACATTATGTTTGTTTATAAAGTGTGTCCTCATTAAAAAAAACTCCATTATATGTCATTCAGCGACAAGACGAAATATTTATTTTTTAAAACGGCACATAATTTATTTTATCTATAATCTTATTTTAAGTTTCTGTTTGTTTTTTAATCGGAGACTACTAAAACAAAGTCTGACCACTGCGTTTGTGTGCTGACACTCCAATCGAAAACAGCTGACAAAATCAACTTAACGAGCTAACTTTACAAACTGTCACTAGTTTTCGGGAAACTAATCAAGGCCTAGACTTGCAATTAGAGAGGGTGAAAGAGAGGATGAAAGAGGAGGAAGGGGGTAGGCGCTGAAAAAATACCAAGAGTTTTTAGTGTTAAAAGGGTTCAACACTATAATTAGTTAACGCGTATATTCGAGGGGTGGTACGGTGCTATAGTTGTAGTTAGTCAAACGCTAATCTAGGAAATGTTCATTCAAGTGCACTAGAGGAGAGCTCACAAACGCAAATTTGAAAGCTGATTGTGATTGCAAGCTGGGGCTCTTTTACCCCTACCCTACCTCTCTCTCTCTCTTCCCCCCCTTCCCCCTAGACCCACCCACACTAGCTTTCTTCTCTTTTCCGTGGCATGCGTTAATGATATTTGATTTGTAATTAACACTCGTGTCTAATTGGAACTCGTTATTGTTGTACTGATAGGCTATCCGTAAAACACTTCAGGGAAACTCGTTTACGTGGCGTTTATTGAAAGAAATTGACTAGAGTTTTATTTTTAGTCTGAACAAATTTATTTAAAATAAATTTATTTTCTGTATTCAATGTACCTTCATTTTAATAACAAAGATTTGTGATTTATGTGAGTTTTTAATCTAGCTATATCATATAAAATTAAGTTAAAGCCTAATGTATAGTAATTAATAAGATACATGAAATTTTTACTGTAATAGCTGGTGAATTGAATTATTATAATTATTATATCATTAATAGAAGTTTGCATTAATACTAGTGGATCGTTGCAGTGATAGCTGTAGATTATTGCAATAAAATGTACTCTAAACTATTTATTGGGAAAATGTATATATATAATAAGCTCTCACATGGCTTTCTAGTTAAAAGTGTAAGTTATTTCTCAAAGGCTATCAATATAAAATGTATATATTTAGCATTCATTATTAAATTTGAATCGAATATTTTCCCCTTTACGCTACTATGAGTACTTTAAAACCACCCTTCTCACGGGTATCTTTTTTTTTTTTTGCACCAAACCACTCAAGTAAGAATCAAGTTGTTTTTAACTAAGGATAAATATTGTATTACTGATATACAGCTAAACACAGATAGAATTTTCTATGAAGATGTAAACAAAGAATGATTGTACAGATAATTCACTACCCACACACATGGAAAATATAGAAAATTTGCTTGGAAAATTGGGTTTTAGTATTAGGATACTACTTTTACAGACATCATGGACCCCTGAAAAAGGGTTTGGGAGATAGTGTGTTTTAGATATAGAGAGGTTGAGATAGTGAAAATGAGAGAGAGTTTGAGAGAGAAAGTTTGAGATGGAGGGAATTTGAGAGAGAGGGAGTTTGAGATAGAGCGTTTGAGACAGAGAGAGAGCGTTTGGGAGAGAGCGTTTTAGAGAGAGTGAGTGTGAGCATTTGAGAAATAAGAGAGTGTTTGAGAAAGAGAGCAGTTGAGAGAAATAGCATTTAAGACAGGGCTTAGGAGAGAAAGAGTATAATAAAGATGCTAATAATGTGAGAGAAATTGTGTGTTAAGGAGTGGATGTGAGGGAGGAGATTGAGTGAGAGAGCGAGATAAAGTGTGAGAAAGAGAATGAGAAAAATAAATTATATAATGTTTTATAGTGTGAGTGTCTGTGTGAGTAAGGGGAGAGAGTGTGAGAGAGTGAAAGAGACTGATAGAAAAAACTAGAATGTGAACATATAGATGTGCTACTCAAATATTACGGTACTTTTAAATATTATTCCCGTAAAATTAAGTATCAACATGTAAACATAACTGAACTTATTGTACTTGTAAGAATATGAAAAGATAGATGGGTTGAACAAAACCTTACTTTTAAATATCATATCCTCTAAATTAATCGGTAAATGAATGTAGCTTAAGTTATGTATATGTATTGTGTTACTATTTGCTAAAATGAATATCAAACCCCATTATTTGAAAAAAGTAAACACCAAAACTCATACTTAGATATTTAAAATGGATATTTTTTTTAAACATTATTCAAAATCATTTTATAGTTTTTAAGCTTATAATACATACCAAAACATATTTAAACATCATTTTATCATGCGTGAAACAAAGCTTAGACAATCTTTTAACGAACTTATCTACTTAACCTTTTAATTTACGAATTATGCTCTATATTATTAATTAAAATGTGAATTAACGATAATAACACCAATAAAAAATAATTGTTTCCCCAGTTTATGAATCTCAATGTAAATGTGTTATGACCAGCATCCAAAGAGAAAATTATGATTTATTTGGACTAACAAATAAAGATTGAGCTATTATTTTTAATCAAAGAGATATATTTTATTTAGAGATTTACAGCTATGTAGCAAATAACGGTTTACAAAGTGATTGAACAAAGAATGAAAAACTGAAAATACTCTTTGAAAATCGGGTTTTCGTGGAGAACTACTATTTTTACCAACATCCTGGACTCCTAACCATTAAAATGAGTGGTCGTTTGTCAAAATCTGTTCAGTCACTTCCTCGTAATTTATATTACCGAAAACAGGCTTATCAAATTATATATAAGATTTACGACTATATATATAACATTATGAGTTATTTTAGATGGCTAGCTTCCAGTGGCGTGGTGTGACTCTTTAGAGAGGGCTACTTTACACCTACACTTTAAAATACAGTCCATCATCAGATTTTAAAATACACATTTTTAAAAATGTGGGTAAAAATTAATGTGTATTCAAAATACATTTTATTTAAAATTGTTATAATTTCCTTTGTAAATATAAAATGGGATGAGGTCTAACATTGAATAGAACATAATAATAAAAGGTAGTTCCGTATCAGTCAAAGAATACAAAAAATGCCTGATAAATCATCAACCAGGATAATTATAGATAGGGGGAGCAAATATTATGTGCTTCGTGGGCCAATCCCACCACTAAGCATGCCCAAGGCAGGTTACTGGCTAGTCCTTTTTACGCGCTGTAGTGGGCGTTGCGAAATATCGAGGGTTCCCAACAGGTTTTGTATCAAGTCTACTTTGTGGAAAACTATAATCCCAAGCATCTCACCCTGAGATATGCTGGAGAGCAGTAGGACGTTTGGTACTTCACCCATAAGAGGGAACAGTTTGGACCAGTCTATATAGGACGTTGGGCGTAATCTTAGTGAATGTGAATTCATTTGGACCAAGGCTATACCATAATATCCCTCCTAAAATAATATTTTATATTATTATACTTTATAGTGAAACGTCACAATATATTATACATGTATACACGCAACACTTATATCAGTAAAGAGAAACTTCACTTCACCGTTACCTAGGCTGCCACACTTGAATTTAAATCATGGATGTGAGTTCACTTGTTTCCACGCTTCATTGTAATATCTTGCTCATCTTTCATTTCCATTATTAAGGACGGCTGAACAAATACTGGCAATTATAAATATTATTCAGTAATAAACAAATATACAAGGTGGGTTGCTTTCCAAAATGTGCCATAACCATTCGCTCACAATAATTACGTGTTGAGATTATAAAGTATTACTAAACCTCTAGAGTTATCACAGCTTCTCCCATATTTCTAAACTGATTTGAACCTTTGAAGTTGACCGTTTTACCCTTTTACACTTTTTTACACTTTTACGCTTTTGTATTTTTAAAATTTGATTGGATTTAACTTTTAAGCATTTTTAAAGTTAAACCCTTATATCACTTATTACCATATTTCCACTTTTACAACTTTTACGTGAAGTACCCGGATTTTCCTTGTAATAAATGTTTCGGCTAAAAAGTTAAAAAGGTCAAAAAGAATATAAACTAAACCAAGTTGATATGAGGCGTGCAGATGCAAAACTTATTCAGTCCACCATAGATGGTTTTCAGTAAAATACAAAAAACCTACAGATTTTTCCCAAAATGACATAATAAAAAGCTTAAGTATTCATGTGAAAGATCATAATTATATTATTAATCAACAATGAGTCTGGAAATGTATGTTCGGTATTTGATGAGTAATTTATCAATTTAAAATGGATTCAATGAGTTCTGCATCAAATCGATGGATTAAACCAGTTTTGAAACTACAGCTTTGGGATGCAGCAAGTTTTGCTACCAAAAGTTTCAAAGTCCATGATAAAGAAAAGTCTAACAAAATCCAATATTTTTTCACCTTTATTCTATTTATTCTTTATCAAAATATGAAAATGTGTTAATTATCTTTTATGTCCATACTTTTAATATAAAAATTTTGTTTCTACTAACTAAAATAAAATAAGCAATATATAAAACAAAATACAATTTTGTAAATTGATAGTTTTTTCCCTGTGAATAAAAACTTGTATGCTTAAACTCTCAAATCCTCTTCTTCACAATATGACATTTCACTTAATTCTTCATTCACGCCATTGCCATCATCATTGTCCATTACTGAGATGTTGTTGATCAAATCCCTATAGTATGAAAGGTCCTCTAACCCCCTCCATTCTTCCCCAAAATGATTTATCAACATCTCTTCCACATCAAATAGTTTCTTTGCCTAACTGGAACCTCATTCGGTAACTGAGAATGATTCAAGTTATTTTGTGATTTCCCACGTTTCAGTATTGATTTGTAAACTCCTAAATCTGACCTGTAAATTACCTCTCCTCTCACCTTGACATCACCAGACATATTAGTTTTCAACAATATCCTTTTAGAAACTACAAATTTGAAATGCCATTGAGCTGGTGGTTTGATGACAGTTTCCACAATACCTTTCCAATCATATACCAAAAAGTCTGCCCCCAGATCCATCACTGTACCATTAAGAGAAAAAATGTCTTTATATTGTTCTGGTTTAATGATGGTGTCCTTTTTTCTCACTATTTTTTCAATACGTCCGAAGACCCTGTCCGGTGGTAGAAAGGAGTGCCCCACGATAGGGAAAGTAATTTGAACTAATTTAACACCTGAAGCACGAGGAAAGCCACTTTGCTAACATGCCACTCATGGTGGTGTTTTTATTTTTTACTGGACACCCATCTGAAAATAATTTAATGCACGTTATGTTCTCCAAATTAGAGTTGCAAAGTCTGTGGTACATCATGGATGCAATCTCGTTAGAGCCCTTAGCTCTCTCGTTTTCAGACCAAGTGTAAATAAAGACTTGGTTCTTTGGTTGAGGTGATCCAGAGTGCCCTTGGCAAACTGTAAAATTGAATTGGTGCAATTGCCTGGAATAATATGCACACTGGTCTGGCACTCTTGGCAAACCCATATTTTTTTGACAATCGAAAGAAAATTTTATAGTATGCTCTTCTTCATGTTTTAGGATTTAATAAAATGCTTTTGATTTCAACTGGTGAACTCTTAATTTTACAAGCGATTCCACTTTGTCATTTGAAGCTGTTGTGGTGGCCAGAGCCTTCAGTCTGATACATTCCGAGCAGGCATCAGTTGCTGGTGATCGAAAACTTATATTGAAATCACTTAAGTTAAGCAAACAGCTCATTTTACAAAAAATAAAACATTAAAATACTGACATATATTTTGGAGGGATGTAAAGAGTTTTGAAAATAACAATGTCATCACGCCATTGCCGTACAGAGATTCAATGAGTTTTGAAACAAAATAAAGGATTGGATTTAAATAGTTTTGAAACAAAACATGTCATGGATTCAGCAAGTTTTGCAACTACACTCACTTTTCAAAGCTTAAATAGACGGGGAAAGAGCAGGTTTTGAATCTCAAGAATATGATAAATCAATAGAGGTGTTGGAAAAGATAGCAACACCATAGCTAACTCTTTTTTTTTATTTTATGAATTGAACTAGTTTTGCAGCTACATGCCTCATATGTAAAAGGGTTAATAATAATTGAAAAAGGTCTAAAGGGATAAAAATGGTGGGAAAATAAGGGAAAATGGTCAAAAGGGCTAAAAGTAAATCTAATAAAAATAAAAAGTGCTTGGAGGCTAAAATTGGTAAAAAGCAAATAAAAAAATTCTTGTTCTAAATATTTGTATCAATTAAAATTTATTTCCTTTCTCGGACTTAAAATTTGAAATTAGATCTTTTCAGACGTCATTTGGCTCTCCTGGAATATCAATTAACATAAACAATGAAATTCAATTTTATATTACACCAATAAAGGTTTTTTTATATATTTTTTGGAATATTGAAGAAACCCCACTTTCCTATTTACTGCTTTTTCATTTTGAAAATTAAGGATAAGATCTTAATGGTTGTTTGTGGTGGTATTTATATCAGCCTGACAAATTTCAAACTTTTATTCCATACTGAAAAGTAATTTATTATTTGTTTTGAAAATTTTAAATCACTCAATCAACAATAGAGTAAATAATTAAAATTAATTTTGATGTAAGGTTAATCAGTCTACATGCCTGGCAAGTTTAAATTTTCTGCCTCACATAAATGATTTGTTTTACATAAATCATACAACATCTTCCTCCATTTAAAATCTTAAATCTTTTATGGTTATTTGGAGTGTTATTTATAATTTTTTGCTGAAATTCAGTTATAGCTTACAGAAAAGTAGAGGTTTTTATTAGTTTTGGAAATTGTATACCAACGCTCTTTAAATATAAGCAGCTCCTGCTAAGAAATTTTTAAGAGCAATTATGTTATATTAAGTTGTCGTAACTCTCTGAAAAATTTAAAATTTCCATCACACTTAATACTGTTGTTTTCTGTTAATAATAACCCTTATTGTTTTCCAATTAAAAATATAACATTTTCAGCCTATAATTTTATTTGGAGTGGTCTTTTTACCTTCTTGCTGAATTTCAGTTTTCTACTACACTGTTGTTGTTTAAAATTAGTTTGGTGAATTTTGAGCAACCACAACCTCCTTTCTCCAATTCACTTTTAGAAATTTCAAATTTTTAGATGTATTGAGTTTTTTGGAATTGTCTCCCTACTTGTCTGCAGATTTTAGTTTTACCTCATGTAATTTTTTTTAATTACAGGACTCAGTATTTCTTGAAGCCCCATTTTGAAGTTTCGCAGTTATAATTTGTATAAAAATTATATGGGAGAATCTCGTTAACTTCTTTCAAGAGCTTCGGGTTGGGGAAATACTGTGATGAGTGAGTGAGTGCGTTTTGCTTTTTATAATGTAGATTTAAAACATTTTAAAATAAAAATAATATAAAGTCTTTTCTTTAATTTTTCATTATTAATTTTATTTTTTAAAATTAAAAGTTAATAAATATTATTTCTATGATCTGACGTGTTCTTTTTTGTTTCTTCGTACTGACATGTTAGTTCCTTTTTGAAATAGTTTCACCATCATTACCCTGTGGAGAATTTAGTCTCTTTTACTTTCTCGCTATCTTACAGGTAGGGAAGGTATTGTGACCGTAAAAAAAATCAAACTAGAGATTTTGATGAATTTCAACGTTTCATGACCCCCCGAATCCAAAAAGGTTTTTTAAAATCTGTCCGTTAGTATATCTGTCCATCTGTCCGTCTGCCTGTCTGTACCTCAGACTAGAGCCTAAACTATTTTACCGATTGGGCTAAAACTTTTTATCTAGGGTTTTCGGAATTAAATATATAACCCTAAAATTAAGGTTATTATACTATAGAGCAAAAAATATAAATAACAATTTTTTCTAAATCGGCTCTAATGATTTTGATTAAATCTCATTTCTAAGCATTGATCAATATTATAAACAAAATGGATAGTCTCATTTTTTCGGCAAAATGACTTTAATAGTTCCTGTCTGATGAGTAAATTCTCATTTCTTATCACATCTCCAAAACTATTTGAAATATTAAATTTCTTAACATTTCAAATATGTAGGTTTATTTATAATAAACATTTTTTGAAACATACTTTTATAAAACCAATAATTTTCAATCTAAACGCAAATATTTAAATTTTTTAGCTTTTCGAACCCTAAAGATCAATTACTGTGACCATAAAATATCAACCCCAATATGTTGAAGAATCTTGATGTTTCATTACCCTCCGAACCCTAAAAACGAAGTTTTTGCAATGCCATCTGTCTGTCTGTCTTACTCTAAAATTAAGAGTAGTTTAGTAAAGGCTGAAAAGATAAAATATCGAGTTTCTCAAAATCGGCCCAAACGGATTTGATTAAAATTTGCATCTAGGTGTTGACCAAGATTATAAATAAAATTATTATTTTTATTTTTCCATGAAAATGACTTTTATGGTATTTGACAAAAGTGGAGCTTTCCGGATCTCCGCAACTATTTAAGATACCAAATAACTTACTATTGCAAAAATGTAGTACTGTTAAAAATAAAAAGCTTTTATTTGAAATAAATCTTTATAAAACCAATAGTTCAGAGATATTGGCAAATATATTCATACAGCTTTGTGAGCTTTAGTTGTACAGCGATACTACTAAAGTTTAAACGCAATAATTCTCTTATTCCATAGGGTAAGTAGATAAGTAAGTCTCTCAAAATGTTTAAGTTATTTTTTCTTTAACCTCTTAGGGGAAATATTTGTACAATCTATCTCTATCAGTTTGGAATCAATAGTCAATTATTTACCATTTATACTGGTTTAAATTTATAAATGAGGAATTTAATAAAAATGCGATAGCCATAAGATGTGCAACCCCTAACAAAATGTCGAATATTTTAAGTGAAAGTCGAAATTTTAATACGAAGTATTGACCCTTGTGGACCCAATATCATAAGGATTGGCAATAACCACTTCAACTAAGGTTCTTGGTATTTGTAGACTGTTTCTATTCGGGGCTAGGTTTATCCTATGTTTGATAGCATTCCATCCCGGAAACTTTACCAGCACTTTACCGTTATTTTACATCCACTGTAACTTGATTTATTATAGCAATGGAGGCAACATTAGGTGGTTGTTCGGCGAGCTCTTTAATTCTTCATACAACTTCTTTAGCTGTCACAACGACATGTAATGGAGGGTGCATATGTTCCGCCATATTGCATTTGTAAATAACCACGGTGTCCGTTTCATGGTTGGTTATACATCGATAGTTGCACATGGCGCTGTTTCCCACCAACAGTATTTTCTGGTGCGTTTTGAATTGACCGAATGTTGTTGGTAGTTGTAACCCTCGTACAATAGAAAAGGTTTATTCCTAGTCGTCTTTATCACTCGAGGAATTATGATCTCTTGAATTAATTGAGAATTGAGATAACATTAAAATTTACTTAACTTTATTTTTTGTGAAACATAATTTTATAAAACCAATTATTTTCAATCTAAACGCAAATATTTATATTTTTTTAAAATTTTCGAACACTAAAAATCAATTATTATGATCGTAAAATATTCAACCCAAGATGTTGAAGAATGTCGACGTTTCACGAACCTCTGAACCCTAAAAAGAAGTTTTAACAATGCCTTCTGTTTGTGTGTCTGTCATACTCTAAAATTAAGAGTGGTTTCATAAAGGAATGGATTGACCTCGTGACTATGTTAGAAAATTAACAATAGAAAATATTTGGACAGTTCCATATGCATGAAATTGTGAATCAAAACGAATTATTGGCTTGGACGTAAGAAACAGTACGAAAGTAAATTGGACTATATTTATGACAAAAATAGCTTAGGACGTATAACATTATATTAAATCACCTTTAAAGGATTATATAGGCCCCGGGTATTTTTAAGTAGTAGGTAGGAATGCAAATACATATTGGAGAACTATCTTACCTGCCTATCAAATTAGTTTTCATCCTTTTTTCCAGGACTTGGCAAGGAAAACTTCTTTTATGATTTAATAATAATTGATGAAAAGATTTTATATAAATACTAGGCTAAATATGTTTGGTAAAAAACTTGAAAACGCTTTTATCAACATTTAATATTTTGAAGCTATTACTATCCTGTGTGTTGTATCTACACCTCACCGCAAAGTACAGACATATTCTTCCCACAGTTCATGGTCATCACTCATATGTTATACTCACCAGCCATGTGGAGAACCGGTGATTACATTTTAACTGTCAAATCTTATATTATTTTGAACATTGTAAATTATGTATATATATGTTTCATATAAGTTTGTAGGTCTTTTATTATAATTTATGTAACGTGCACCGATAGGCAGTCATGTGAAGTTGTCATTCAGTCTTGTCTGGTTTAATAAAAGTAGAGAGATAATCACGCAAATCCCAGCCAAGTATAAAGTGGTGGTTTTTCCTAAATAGTTTCTCACTCTCCACTCATTCTAATCCTGGTACATTTACTAAAGAATATACCATCTTCATTCCTTCCTCAGTAGGGAAAAATCGGCTTACTTTGAGAGGTAGCATTCTTACCTTGATGAATTATATTACTACCCTCTATAAAAAGCTGTAAGTGGCATCATAGTGGAATAATGAAAGGTTCGCTAGCTACCTTACTCGTTAAATCAAGGGTAGATATTTGGATAGCCCATACTGAGACACACAACAAAATCTTTAATGTGTGGAATAACCTCCGTATTATAGAACTAATTGGTTTCCAGCCCGAGAATGTTTAGATGGTCGAGATCAATGAGATTACTCGCAAGTGGCTTTGATTCGACAAATATAATCTTACAACTTGGTGGACATCAGAAAATAAAGTCATCAACAATTACGGGGTTCAATCCTCGGTCCCGGCACAGATTTATCTGATTGCCAAACCCTTCCTTCACCTCTGACAAGACGTGTATTAATCACAAATTGTGAATGTGTGGAGTGCCAGGAATCCACCGTGGTTCGGATCCCACATTAAACTGTAAGTCCTTCATTCACTATCACAATCACCCTACAATTACACATTAGCTTAAGTGCATACAACCCGAACGAGTAGTAAGACTCGGTGCTAATAATAATAATAATATGGCTATTCATACCATCTATCAAAAATGATAGCATCAGATCTTTACTTGAAGACTGGATACATGAAGGTTGAAAGAGTGTATATCATTATGAATGAGATAGGTTTATTTAAATGAAAATCTGAGTTAAATTATAGGATTTGATGAATCCATATTATCATCACAGGCTCCGCCTTAAAAAAATTAATGATGAATGACTCTGAGTTATAGATGAAAATTTTCCGAAAAGTTTTGAATCGGAAAATTTTCTGCAGTGCAGAGGGGTTAAATTGTAGAGGTGGCACCTATAGACTATTATACTTCAAAATATATTGTGTTAAGAGATGAGTGGGTTATAAGAAGGGGGGACAGGTGTGGGGTGTGGGGAGGAGTAGTTGGGAAGCATGGAGGATAGAGGGGAAACAAATGTTTGGCCAACTTTAAAATTATTTTAGTAAACCTATTGATGATAAAAAATTGAAGTATGATATATAAACATAGCGGGTCTACAAAAGCTTGCATTCATTTGTTTCCTTACTACTTTATTTTAACACCGCTTCTAACTACCCGTTTGGTTAATACACCTATGTACTAGTTACGCTAACTTATTAGGGATGAGGAGGGTTGAATTTAGAGGAATTGAACCAGCTATAATGTAAAGCTATTTAGGAAAAACCAATCTCAGTTCACCCGACCAGGATTGAACACTGATCTCCCTGTTATCGGCAGTCTAGTCTAATACGATAGTAGCACTTTAGGCCGTGAGGCCACTGAATCTCGTTTGATGTTTCTGTTTTAAACGCCCTTAAGAGAAATTAATATTAAGTATAAACGTTGACATTTGGGATATCCATATCTCCATTACATCAGTTCCATTTGATAAGTAGAAATTATTTTACAGAAATATTAATTGAAAATCTTCCATTTTGGGAAATTTTTCCAAAAAGTTTTCCAAAATTGAACATTTTCCTTCGCACAGCTCTACCTTGCTTTTGAGACCTAACCTGGATATCTCAGTGGCAATCGAAGCCAAATGTTCTGGTTTAGATTCTTTTGGCCAGGTGTCATATTTCAACTTTGTTTAATTTATTTTAACAAATCTTTTAAGTGTTAATATAGCCTTCGATATCTTAGTGGAGAGAACGCTACATCTTACTACCCGTCCGGACTGCACGTTTATCCAAACTAAGGAAGTGTGCTCACATACGTATGTAGAAATTTATTGGGTGAGCATTCGTTTATTATAAAAGAAAGTACTGTGTACCAGACAAGGATTTAAATCCCATAACTGCTCATTACAGTCCTACAAAAATAAACAAGACAATCTTCTTGGTCCTTGTACCCATCTAAGCTGGTATCAGACATATATGAACGTAGATAGGTTGGGGTCGGGGGATCCAGACTTCCATGAAAATTGATTGACCTCCACCAAGGGGCGTCAATATATGCGTGTAAAAACTAAAAAAAAAGTGGTCGTAGTGTTTTATATTTGATATTCAATTTATGTGCCTTCTTCCAAATTTTATTTTTTATTTTAAGATTCACATAAAATATGTATTTGCTATACCCTCCGATAGATACTTTATTTATCTGTGAACATTCAAGAAGCAAATAGTTTTTAGTACATACAAATGATATTGGAGCATAAAGGGCTTTTCTTGGAATTAAATAAGTTAGTTGGTCCTAGAAAAGGGTTAAATGATTTTGGTTGCTAACAATATGATTCTATTTGATAAAAAGGAATATACACAATCAAATTCCCCCTCTCCATACACACATCCATAATATAGTTATAGTTATATAACCGATATTAACATATTCCGTCAACTTTTTAGTGAACCCCCCAAAAAATGAACTTTCTACGTCCTCACAGACATATCAATACAACTGAAGGGAAGGCTTCTTACTCGTTGTCCTGGAATAAAGCTGGAGTGACGTGGTCAGCAGCGCATGCGCAGAGAGGAAGCGACCAACTGTGACGTCGAGATCGTCCGGCCGGAGCGACAAAACACCGGAAACTTTCCCGACCCGACCGGAACTTGGACCAGCAGTGACTGAGGGGAGGAGTGGGAAAGAAAGTAGCGTGAAGATAATGATAATGATGTGGCATCAACAAACATGAGTGTTGGCTACACGACTGACTATTAATATAAAGTACCAGTTTCGAATACTAACAGGTCCATAATAAATAGATGTGGAACAAAATAATAATCCTGTTCAATAAGCTATATTAACGCCTGGGTTGTTTGTTGTTCGTTTTGGCCTATATATTTGGTTGTTTCCAACAATTTACCTAAACACTCAAATTAAAACGCCAAAATATACTATGAAAAGAGGCGAGAATATAATTAATGATTTAATAAATAATATCATATATATTGTACTGTTATTTATTTTGATAATTTTAAAATAGGAAATTTTTTCAAAACCCATATTTCGTTACTAAAGAAACAACTTTAAAATAAATGGTACGGCACACCGCACAGACTTTCTCTCTCTTTCTATAAACTCCTAAGATTTCTGAACGGAATAATGTACATTGTATCATCACCACTCCACATAAGAACACGCATAAAATAATATACAATGATATAGAATCAATGAGAAAAGAGGCGCATCTTTGTCCACCTAAGAACATTTCAAACAGTTTAATGTCTTCCACAAGGCTCAACACTTCGTTTTAAAATTTCGATTTCTGGTTAAAATTTTAACATTTTAAAAGGTGTTGCAGATCTTCAAGTCATCGCATTGATATTTAATTATTCATTTATACATTTTGACCAATAAAAAATGTAAATATTGACTATTGAGTCTAAAATGGAGATAGATCATTGCTATGCAAACATTTCTCCTAAGAGATTTAAGGAAAAATAACATACTTTTTTTAGATACTTACTTATATTTAATTACTCTATGGCATTGGAGTATTATTGCGTTAAGACTTAAGTAGTATATGTTTACAACTAAAGCTCACAAAATTGTATTAATATATTTGCAAATATCTCAGAAACTGATGTTTTTATAAAAATATATGTCAAATAAAAGTTTTTATTTCTAATAGTCCTACAATTTTGCAATGATAAGTTGTTTAGTTTCTCCAATATTTGTGGAGATACGGAAATTAACGCTTCTGTAATGTACCCTAAAAATCATTTTCATAGGAAAATGAAAATAGCCAGTTTATTTATAATCTTAATCAACGCCTATATACGAATTTTAATCAAAATCGTTTAAGCAGATTTTGAGAAAACCAAATTTTTCTCTTTTCGTCCTTCAGTAAACTACCCTTAATTTTAAGTTTTTATAGACACACAGACAGACGGCATTGCAAAGACGATTTTTTAGGGTTCGGGGGGTCATGAGACGTCGACATCCATCAACATTTCATGTTAGTTTTTTTTTACGGTCGCAATACTTAAACTTTAATGTCCAAAAAGTTAAAAAAATTCATATAATTGCGTATATATTGAAAGTTATTGATTTTATAAAAATATGTTTCGGATAAAATATCTATATTATAAATATATATACATATTTGTAATGCTAAGTAATTTCATATCTCAAATAGTTTCGGAGCTATTTATAAAAATGTTAATTTACGCATAAGACCGGAGCCCTTAAAGCCATTTTGCCGAAATATTGAGGGTAGCCATTTTGTTTGGAATATTTATTAATGTTTATAAATGAAATTTAATCAAAATTGTTGGAGCCGATTTTGAGAAAATCGACTTTTTCTCTTTTTGCCCTTTAGTAAACTACCCTTAATTTTAAGTTTTAATAGACACACAGACAGACGGCATTGCAAAGACTATTTTTAAGGATTCGGGGGGTCATGAGACGTCGACATCCATCAACATTTCAGGTTAGTTTTTCTTACGGTCGCAATACTTAAGCTTTAATGCCCAAAAAGTTAAAAATATATATATAATTGCGTATATATTGAAAGTTATTGATTTTATAAAAATATGTTTCGAATAAAAATATTTGTATTATAAATATATATACATATTTGTAATGCTAAGTAATTTCATATCTCAAATAGTTTCGGAGCTATTATAAAAAATGTTAATTTACGCATCAGACCGGAGCCCTTAAAACGATTTTGCCGAAATATTGAGAGTAGCCATTTTGTTTATAATATTTATTAATGTTCATAAATGAAATTTAATCAAAATCGTTAGAGCCGATTTTGAGAAAATCGACTTTTTCTCTTTTTGCCCTTCAGTAAACTACCCTTAATTTTAAGTTTTAATAGACACACAGACAGACGGCATTGCAAAGACTATTTTTAAGGGTTCGGGGGGTCATGAGACGTCGACATCCATCAACATTTCAGGTTAGTTTTTCTTACGGTCGCAATACTTAAGCTTTAATGCCCAAAAAGTTAAAAATATATATATAATTGCGTATATATTGAAAGTTATTGATTTTATAAAAATATGTTTCGAATAAAATATTTGTATTATAAATATATATACATATTTGTAATGCTAAGTAATTTCATATCTCAAATAGTTTCGGAGCTATTATAAAAAATGTTAATTTACGCATCATACCGGAGCCCTTAAAACGATTTTGCCGAAATATTGAGAGTAGCCATTTTGTTTGGAATATTTATTTATGTTCATAAATGAAATTTAATCAAAATCGTTAAAGCCGATTTTGAGAAAATCGACTTTTTCTCTTTTTGCCCTTCAGTAAACTACCCTTAATTTTAGGGGTAGATATCCAATTCCAAAAACCCCTCGGGGCAACCCTATGAAAACCCTAGATATCAAGTTTCAGCTCAATCGGTAAAATAGTTTAGGCTCTAGTTGGAGGTACAGACAGACAGACAGACAGACAGACAGACAGACAGACGGAAATTCAAAAACCACTTTTTCGGATTTAGGAAGTCATGAAACGTCAAAATTCATCAAAATCTCGAGTTCGATTTTTTTGACGATCACAATACTTTCTCTACCTGTAAGATAGAGAGAAAGTAAAAATAATGTCTATGAGCGATATTTTAGTTAAATCAGGTAAAACTTTCAAATCTTTTTTAAAGTTAGATTATTTTTCAAAACTATGTTTAAATAAATTAAGGATTTTTTTAAATATATTTTCAGCTCATAGTGACTTTGATAAATTTAAAAAAATAGTGTGATAACTGTTTGTATGTTAACAAATAGTAATTATACGAGTAATTCTCTATATTCTTTTTTTTAATATATGGGTAAGATGTAAACATTTTTGAAAAATTATAATGCATGTTAAGAAAAATAAATTATTTTAACACAATTATTATACTGTACATATGTACCCATAAAGTATATAAGTATTTAAGCCTGTCTTCTCCAGGGAGCTTGTGCTAATTTGAAATAATACAAAAGCTTCATAATTCATTTAAGAAGACTATAAAATAATTAAATGTAATAAAAGATTAATATATGAGTTATACAGACTAAATTAGTATCATGGTTTCTCAAGGAGCAATGTGGTTTCCCAACGAGCATTATGTCTCACCAAGTTCTGCCACGAGAAGTTGTTTATTTTCCTTATTAGGTTACTCCTGTATAGGCGGCTTATAAATATATATTTAGATATGTAATATCAGCACTATGGATCCCCTTTAAGATACTCTTTACTTTTTGTGTTTATTAATTTTAGGTTTTTCGTCTGTTTCTACATAATTCAAACTCTCTAGGATATAATTTTTTTTGTTTCTATTAGTTTAGCAATTTTGACGTCACCCTCTTCCTCACACACTTTTAATCCATTTTAGGGATCCATTTTAACTCTAAAACCTTCAACTGATATGTAATCTGGGATGAACCTTTATAAAATTTTCTAAATTTAGATTTTCTTCCGCAATGAAAATGTAAATTTCTAATATTTTTGAAGAAATTTTGAGCTACTGAACCTCTCCCAAACCATTTTGGTTCCCACATTTCTATTTGGAAATTTTTAGACTGATTTGTTTATCTGATATGGTTAGTTATAATAATTTTGCGCTCACATAGTTCCAATTTTTTCAATTTTGAAATACCATTTATTTAGAAATAATTTGGTTACCCATCAAGATCTATTTTTTACATGGCTTGGAAAATTTTGAGACCTCCATTTCTTGGAATCAAATTTTTAATTTCAAATTTTCGGAATATTTTTATTTTTCAATATTTGGGCAGTCGTCCTAGCGGCTTACAAGTGTTAAATTTTCTATCACATTTTTATTTTTTTGTTTAATAATCTTAGAATGTTTTGAAGATACTTGCTCTCATTCAACCAAGATCTTCATTTTTAAATCAAGATTATTTTTTTTACCTTTCTAGTTGACTGCAAAATTTATATTTTACACCGTACTAAAAGGTATTTTTTTCTATAATTTTGGAAATTTCTTTTCATCCCCCATTTCACTATTTCCGTACTCACACTTCCATCTTCTAATTTCAAAATTTTAGGCTTTTGTAGTGGTCTCCTTACCATATCACCAAATTTCATTTGTTTATATCACTGATATGTGGTTTATAATTTTTGTTTTGGAAATTTTTAGATCTGACAAATTCCCGTAACCCCATTTTGAATTTTAAATTTTAAATCTCTTATGGTTCTTTGGATTTTACCCTAATATTTAATCAAATATTTCAATTTTCTATTGTACATTACCAAAAAAAAAATAATATTTTTTTACTTTTGGAAATTTTAGGGTCCTTATTTTAAATATTAGGATTGTTCAGACAAGTTTATGGCTTGGGTGATCCTTACGCTTTCCAGACAAATGAATATCTTCTATCACGCTAAAAAATGGTTTATTCTTTTAGTTTTGGCAATTTGTAATTACCGTTTTCAAATTTCATCATGCCACAATTAAATATTTACAATATTTACTATTATTTTTTTACTTGGAGGGTTTCCTCTATATTACTAGCAAATTTAGTTTTTTACTGTCACTAGAAGTTTTTCTAAAAAACTATATGCCTTTCTAAAAAATTATATTCCTTTTATTCCACTTGGTTTTCAATCGAGGATCAGTGTTTAGAATTAATAAAAAAATGGCGAAATCTTGTTTACCAGCCTTTTGAAAAGAAATATATAAAATTTCTTGATAATTAAAAGGGATATAACAATTTTGAAATCTGTTTATACCATTTAGGTAGTTATTTAAATTCAACGGATTAAAATTTCAAAAGAATATTACAAAATGGGTTGTGTTTAGTTGTGTTAGAAATTCCGGAAATTTAATTTCCGTGTATTAGAACAAACTCGATTTTTTGTCAACTAAGGAGGAATTTTAGGGGCCACATATTCAGCCTCTTTTCGAAAATTTTAAGTTTAGGATTGTTCACATCATTCGCGGATTCCCTGGAAATTCCATGCAAAATTTTAACCTTCTAGCTCACTGGGAAGTAAAAACATACAGGCAGGACATGTATTTTATATTAGAGATTATAGTTAAGACTAAGATTTTAAACATACTTTTAACTTTTTTTTTGCCAAATCTCTGATTTAATTTGGTTAGATGAATAATTAAAATTTGTTATTTATAATCTAAAACACTCCCCAGATATGCATTTTATATAAAATATTTAAAGCCGGTATTAAATTTTCTTATATTTTTAATGAGTAATAATTTAACTAAAAATAAAGGTATTTTTGTCCAAAAATCAAGTATACAATATTATTTATCATAAAAATATTCTCATGATATACGTTTTGAGCAAAATTGTTAGAGATATTTTAGAAACTATTTACATTTATTAAAGTAGGTCATCAGTTTAGCTATCCTTTTTGCTAAATCTAAATTAAATTACAATCTTCCCTCCAATTATGACTATATAAACTCTTTGAATAATTAATTTAAGCTGAAGACAAGGTATGGAAAGATGGAGAGACATAAAGACAGAGATATATTACACAAAGTGAGAAAAGGACATACAGATAAACAGAGAGAAAGAGAGCTGAAGTTCAGACAGATGCACAGTGGGATAGTTCTGTAAATTGACAGCGCTATTTACAAACAGGGGAGCTGATGGACCAAAAATCATAAAACTTAGGAAACAGAAATGAAAAACCTACTTTTCAGAGTTCAGTGCCACATGAAACGTTAAGATCTATAACATCTCGAAATAGATATATAAATGGTACGGTGAGCCACACAGACTTTATCCGATTGTATCTTAAAAATTACGGTTACTAAAACCTCACAGATTTTGTGAAATGAAATAATAGGTCCATACAAGTTGTAGAAACATTACATCAGAGGTTATAATTGAAATAATATACACTGTTACATACTTATTCTATGGCTTTAGGAACTAGGAACACTATTACAGAAAAAAATTAATAAAATATATACATCTCACTCTACCAAAAAGCACAATAATAAAATATTTTCAAAGACCTGAAATATAAAGTAATATGTATTTGCCTATAGTTAAAAACTATTGGTTATATAAAAATATATGTCAAATAAAATATGTTAATGTTTAATAGTACTACAACTTTACAATGATAAGTTATTTAGTATCTCAATAGTTACATAGTAATGAGGAAAGTTGGAAAACTTCCCCATAAACCAATTAATAAAAATAGCATCCTAGTGCTTTAATAATGATCTTACCTTGTAATTAAGCTAGTAAACGTTAGTAAAAATTAAAAAATAAATCTTCAAGCTTTTAAATAAATAACTTGAAATAAAGGAAATGAATAAATTAAAATTTTGAACCTTGTCTTATTACTCGTTCGGGCTATCCAAATTTAATTGCACTATTGTGGTAGGAATGATGAAGCTAGAATTGAGAGGAAATTTTCCCGAATTTGTGTAGATGGGGAGTGGGAAATAATATAGAAAAATCACCCATAAAAACCTAACGAGAATTCGATCCCAAGCCTTCCCATCACCACGAAACCAGACCCAACGAGCTTGACGTTTATTTCACATGCTCACCGATACGGATAGCAAGTATGTTTTTTTAAAGATAAGTTTCATAATTAGCTTTAACTATTTTATATTTTGTAAGTCATACAAACTTGAAATAAAATTATATTTGCAAAAATTAATTCATTGAAATATTTTCAATTATGAATTCATTTGATGGGTTGAGAAAATTACGGATTATTAGGCCTAATATAAACCATATAAATAATCTTTATATTATTATCATTGAAAACAATTAGTGAAAAACACTTCAAGTGTCTCCAGCTGAGATTTAAACCCTCGCCTCCCAATATGTTCGTTTAGTTGTTACAAATACAACTTGTGGCTCTGACCTGCAGCGTCAAGAGTGAGTGTTAGCTCTTTAATTCATCTATCCTTGTCCAAACGATTCATTTCTCTCTCTTTCCCCACCCCACTTTGTGACCGTAATTTTCGGCCTCACTTTAGATGATAGTTGTTGTCCTATCTAGTGTGTAAAAGTGACTCAACTGCTTATTTATTTTACTGTGCGGCAGTTTTTGAGTGAACGAGTATTATGAATACTATCCCTGAAAATACTTCAAGTGAGTTATTGAGAGTCAAAGAAGATACATCTCAGGGCTTACGAGGGGAAGGGTATCTTTGAGGGGGTCATTTAATCATGTTTAATCATTTGGAGCTGATTCGGCCCATGAAAATTTATAATGTGCACGATTCCCCTTAAGACGCAAATGCAACCACACAAGTAAAAATGAATAAATCCAATCTCGATCCCAAGAATACATTTTGGTTTTACTGGTACCAATTAAACAATTAATATATATAGATACGGAAAAAACTCAAATTTACAGACAGATTTTGAGTTGTATTACATGTATACATGTTAACATATAGCCTATACTTTGTTTAAAAAGTAAGAAATTTGACTCTAAAATAAATAACTACATACCTAGTTTTAATAAAATAACTTCCCTAAGTTTTGTGTTTTTTGCATTATTGATTATAATATGCACTAAGATTTTTAGCCAGAAGCGATCATTTTAGTGTATGGCCATATTGGTAAATAGGATGACAAAAAAACTCCAATGGTTAATCTTCTGACTCTTTTCTAGTACAAAAATCCTAATTTCCCTGACCATAACCAGTTTTTTGATTTTATAAATATGCAAAAACAAAAAGATCAGAGAAGCCAAAAACCGATTCAAATTATATACAATAGAAAACAAACAAAGACATGATCACAACCAACACTCTCACTTTGTACAACATTCACAATAAATTAAACAATAAACAAAGTCGTTAAATATTAAAAGCAGAATAAGAATAAGAATTTTCTGAATAGTGAAATTATAAGTGATTTTTTATTCAAAAATTCTTTAAAATTTCTCCTAAAATGAAAATATGACTTTTTCAGTATAATTTAACAAGCAATTCGTAAATTCTTTGGTGAATACTTAGTGATGCTAAATTTAGTTAACCGGCTGTGACTGGTGCTGTTGCAATTTTTAACAGTTGTAATTTTTTTAATTAAAAGTAATTAGTTCGGGTCCCCTCCAACGGCGCCAGTGTGATGTAATGCGCCTGGCTCTTTGCCGCCGTTAGCTTACATTGCATAGTTCGTACAAGTTTATCAAGTCTCTGAAAGTTATATCACGTTGCTTTAGTTTACTGTAGTTGGTATTCACGTGTGTTCGCTATTATACATAAAAATACGACTTGAAGGAAGGAACTCAAAGAATAAAAGTATTTTTTCTACAATAATTTAAGTAAAACTTCAGCAAAACGGTTGATAAGAAAGTATTATCTTTTGTAATAAAATAAAATAATAGGATAGTAATTTATAAGCAAGTACTCAGTAGCTTTGTAATGTAGTAAAATACAAAATAATCCTTCTAATATTTTGTCATATATTATTTCTAATAGTAAGCTATTTTTTAATAACAGTTCAACTATTGTAATTTTCTTAACTTCAATCAAATTTAAAAAATACAATATTATTCAAATATGTATTTAATAATAATATATTCTATTAAAGTATGTGTTTTTGATAATTAATTAAAACATTATAGGATGTGCAAAAATGCAACGGCGCCAGTTTCATGTTATTCTTTTAACGCCACTCCCCGGAGGTTAAGTTCACCAAAAGTGATGCCACGTCATATGATAGGGATGATTGTTAAATTATTTCTAATAGTATTAATTTTTCAAATCTTTATAATCATTAAAAAATAGAGAGATAAATAACATGACTATGGTAAACTAATTTTAGGAAAAACACCCCTAAATTCAGCAATTTGTAAACGAACTATCTACTACCTTATTCAAACAAACGACTTGCCTTGCCCTGTCAGTTATGTTTCAGCTGTACGCACCAGCTAATCTCTCACTTAGCTGTTAATTTATAAATATATCTTGCATCAATAAAAAAAATTGCAATAAACTTTTAAAAAATTATTATATTAATTTTCAATGTACTCGTTGTAAAGATTTTTTCTACATCCACAGTAGTCTGCAATGGTGGTCACGTAGAAAAAAGGTGTCCATCTTGCTTTTTCATCCTAATTGTGACAAAGAAGATGTGTTTTTATTTGAGCATATGTACTGAGAGTTTATGCTAAAATAGTTTATCACTTTTCTTCAAAGCAAATATTGAAACACATCCACTTAAATTCTACCCTCCCTATTAGTGTAAACATTCAAACATCCCGGACTGGTAGCAAGACGTGCAGCGAAGAAGGAAATAAACAACAATATGAGTATACTTTTATAAAACGCACTTAAAATTTCCAGTTCTAGTTCAAACAGTTGGTTTCTTTTCGATAAGTTTTAAAACATCTGCAATTAATTAATAAGTGACTAGCTTCATGTCAAAAAAATTGTTTGACAGATTAATAAAAATATATTAATGAAATACAATGCTTATATTTTTATAGAACATAAATGAATACAATCCTTTTTTGATCCTAATCCTTCCTGCCTACAGGCATTTTTTTTAGTATTATGATAAACGAGTTTGTAGCATGCAAAGTGTAGTAGAGCTGTTATTGTGTTTGTTTCATAGTCTGACGCTATAAATAATTAATGAAATCCTTTTTTATATATTCAGTCAATATCCGCGTCATCACAACTATAAAAAAAAGATTATCAGCCTACGTCACTTTTCGTAACACATCGATTCTATTTACTTGAGTTTACTTGACTAATTATTCAATAGTGGTCGGACATACATTTTTAATCCACTATCTTAGTCCCGCACTGTGGACTTGAGGTTTGACGTATCACTTACGTGCTAGACTGTATTTACAGTAACGGAGAGACTGAGGTTTGAGTGTCAAATTTGGCTGTAATGAGGCAGGATACTTAAAAATGTTTTCCCACTCTTCTATAACAAGGATACGTTCCTTCAAATTAAAGTTTCCTCGTCCCTATTTCCTAACTCAATTTATGTATGCATATAGCACGAGTTAATAATAAGACGAAGTAATAAAAAAAGAACAGACTATTACTTGAGTGAATAAAATGTTATATTCCTTATTGAGAAGGGAGACCCTATTTTGGGCAGTTAAAACTTACAAAATTTAAATAAATATACTTATATACAAATTATGGCTAATGCGGAAATAAGGTTGATCTACACACAAAATGTATACAATTAACAATATTATATTTTGGGTTTATTAAAATTATCTAGACGTTATGATGGCAGTAGATCTCGCGTCGTCTGTGTTATTATCGTTACCACAGCCTTAACATTTCTTTTTGGATTTCAAGGTAAAATATCTCCTATAATTTTTCCTTATATTAATTGATGGTAAGGTTAGATGGAATTTTTTTTAAATTTTATATTTAATAGTACATTATATCCCCTAAGAAAAATAGAAATGTAAAAGGAATTGATTACTACATCCGCAATTACACCACCCAAAACAACACTAGCCAAAAATGTGTACTTACTTAGGAACCTCTTCAAAAATACAACCTGAAGACCTAGAAGTAGATTTAGGATAAGATTTGAGTGCACCTGAAAGAGTTAGGATGTAATGATACTGACTATAACAACGTGGCTCAAGATATGGATAGGGTGTAGTGAAGTGTACTGAATATAGGCCTAACTATGTCAAGATATAGATTGGGTGTAGTGAGGTGGACTGGATAGAACTAGCTCAAGATCGGGATAGGTTGTCATTAGGTGTAACTAGCTCACTATAGGGATATGGTGTAGTGAGGTGGGTTGAATAGGACTAGATCAAGATAGGGATGTGGTGCAATGAGGTGGACTGTATGAAATTAGGTCATGATAGGGATAGGGTGTAATAAGGTTTTACTGGATAGTACTAGCTCAAGATAATGTTAGGTTGCAGTGAAGTGGACTGGATTGAATTAGTTCAAGATAAGAATAGAGTGTAAAAAGAGGGACTGTATATAATTAGCTTATGATGGAGGGAGGTGGCGTACTATTGTAAATGCAGCCATGAGCTTTTTAGTTCCTAATACTATATAATAAGTAAGACTTAATATAATATAAAAATTATAACCATCTCTGAGTATTTATATATTTAGGCTCCACAACAAACATTTCACCCGTTAAATAAAATGAAAATAATGAAATATTTGGTGATTCTTCTCGTTATCTTGCGCATAGTCAGCGGCTTCTCTGAGAACTCTCGTTCACAGAACTTCTGGGCATCTACCAATACAAATCTCACTCTTGATACACTTAGATTTGATTTTGGTGACATAGTTTTGAAATTTAACTATAAAAACCCTTTAAGGTCTTGTTCCGTACTCTCAAAAAGATGACATCAAGCTTAAAAGAGTTGCTATTTTCAATTACCATCTTGAACATGTAACGTTATGGAAAAAAATTCTACGAAAAGACTTTCCATTTGAAGGACTTCACTGTATTCCTGGATCAATGAAGGACCACAGACAATCCAACCGAGTCTGCTACTCGAAGTGACTAGGTGTTTGTGCAACAACAAATCATACAGACGCAGCAGAAGATATACATAGACTTACATGATTACGCGGAGTTCTTGTCTGACGCTAGCTCGGTTCAACATCACGTGTCATGTTCTTCTTTCTCTCTCTCTCTCTCTCTCTCTCTCTCTCGAACCTCTGTACTGTCTTGTTCTCATAGGTCACTAACCCCACGATCAAGAATGTATTAACTCTCATGGGCATGTTGTAGGGTAGTGTAGGTATCGCTGATCGTATATATTGGCTTGTTATTATGGTTTTAATTTACAATTACATTTGGTTCTAGATAGTTATGGAGGCCACCGTTAAGGTGATTATCTCTTGTTTGCGCTTGACGCTCCACGATGCTAGAAGGCGAGACCATATAAGCTAGACAATACCATTATTTTAAAGAGACATGTTGGCATCCAGTTATAATTGTCTATATATTTATTGCGCTTCACGCATGTATATTAAGGGGATAGTTTGCATTTGGTTATAATGGTCTGTTTATTTCTTGCAGTGGGTGACCTGGTGGTCTAGGGGTAAGGTGTCAGACTTCTGTGCTGAGGGTCCGGGGTTCAATCCTCGGTCCCGGCACAGATATATCTGATTTCCAAACCCTTCCTTCACCTCTGACAAGATGTGTATTAATCACAACTTGTGAATGTGAGGAATGCCAGGCCTCTACCGTGGTTCGGATTCCACGTTAAACTGTAGGTCCTCCATTTCATCTCACAATCACCCTACCATTACACATTAGCGTAGGTGCGTATAAACCGAACGGGTAGTAAGACGCGGTGCTAATAATAATAATAATAATAATATTTCTGGCACTTCACGCTTGTACATTTAGGAGACAGCATTCAGTTATACATGCTAACATTTTTCTTGCTTGCGTTTTATGCTTGCACCTTAAAGGGACAATGTTCCCTTGTCATGTTCTACAGGATATGTTTTGCAAGAGCTATATTAATTTAAGAGGGCTTTGTTGCCCATATTATATGATTCTAGACTTAGGTAGTGTATTTCAAGGGGGATTGTGTCAACTGTCATAAATTCTAAATTTCAGCAAGCTGCGCTTAACGCTGCATGTGGACTACTTGTCTGCCATAGTGCAACACATACGTTGATTCACTTTGATATTAGTGAAAATAACAGACAAATCTTAAAATCAAAATTACTGCTACTAATCAGAAAATATTGCTGAAATTTTTATTACACAAGAACATTCTTAAAAAAGCATTTAGTGCCTAAGGTTACTCAAATGAACACAAGTCAATACACACATTAGCCAATCTAATCTACCATCTTACTACCATCTGAACCCGCCTCGGTGGCGTAGTTGGCTAACGCGCTAGTCGTGTTGAGCACGACCGCTGAGGACGGGGAGATCGAGGTTCGAATCTCGGTCGGGTGAACTGGGGTGGTTTTTCCTAAATGGTTTTCCACTTTCCCTCCACGCAAATGCTGGTTCACTTCCTCTAAATTCAACCTTCCCAATTCCTAATCCATTAGTGTAATTAGTACTTAAGCGTATAACCCGAACGGGTAGTAAGACGCGGTGCTAAATATTATTATTACTACCATCTGATCACTGGAACTAAAGATTATCCAGACCAGAATATATATATATTTTATATATATATATATATATATATATATATATATATATATTATATATATATATAATATATATATATATATATATATATATATATATTAGACCATAGTCTTCCTTCCGTCTAATCTCTATTAGTCTTAAAGTTATTAATCTTACAGTTGGGTACTTCCGTGAAAATTAACAGAGATAAAGAGACAAATTGACATTACAAACATTTTATATGTTACCATAGTTATGATAAGTGACTATTAAAAATAGTCTAAACTAATTATAAAAGTGAAAATGGTATAAATAATACAAAATGTATTCGAGAGCTTAGAGGCTACAGCCATTTGTTCTAGCTTAAATAGATTAGTAGAAGTTCTGCTCGTTGAGTTAAAGTATATGTCGCTGATGAACTTCTCTCCGTATTGATTCATAAGATTTGAGACGTGAGTCTTGTAATAGACGTGAACATTAAAAAAATATACATACGTCATACGCAGCGCGTCTTCTTACCTGTTATATTTATACATATACATACTAATTAGGCTAATGAGTTAGCGATTGGGTTTGTTGAATTAGGTGAAGTGTTACCTTATTTGCGTGGATGTAGAGTCAAACCAAATTTTTTTAAACATCCTCAGTACACCCAACCAGGATTCAAATTCTGATATCCCTGTCATCGGCAGTTTAATCTAACATGAAGTGACGCCTTAGAACGTAAGGCCACAGAAGAAATTCTAAATTAATTTGTATTTGATAGTTAGCATTGAACAAACATCTGGACAGATGAAAAGATAAATGATCAACTTAAAACAGGACCTCACTATGTTCAATCAAAAATATATAATTCTTGATCTTATTGTCAAATTTCTGTATAATTCTAGGTAAAGTTGCACCGGGAACACATCTTTTACACAACACCAACCTGAGTACAAATTAATGAAAGCTCAGAAGGAAATGTTAGGAAAAACTCCAAGTTCCTCTGAAGATAACTTCCTGGATATAAATATTTTCTTGATAAGGAGATTCAAGAAGAGAAACACGTGTATCTATTTTAATTTTCCCACGCTATTCTATGTAAATAGAGTTTTAGATAGCTAGATATTATGTGTTTGTTTCCATTCAACTTTATTTAAACTTATTATAATTTATATGAAAGTGTAAAATCAGCTCATTTTCAAAGACGTTTTACGCCAATTGCCGTGGTTTTGTGGTTAGGTTGGTGAGTATATAAGGGACTAGATCTATCTTTCTTAAAAATTGATTTATTTGTTTTAAGGTCTCAACAGAAATTTTCCAAGCCATCTAAGTATTATTTTTGTGGTTTTAATATGCACCAAGAGGGGGAGTGTTTGCTTTCACAAAAGTAGCACCCTTAATGGATGACCTTAGCCTTTCTGCTGTAGAGATAATCGATAAAACGGAAGCGGGTTTTGTTTTGTCCTTTGTTTATCAGTTTCGAGGAAGCGACCGTTCCTTTTTGGAAGGAAGCTCTGTAAAGTTTGACACCCCTCTACCCTCCTCAGCTTACCGCAAAATTATCCCAGGGGGGCTCTGAGGCATCATTTTAGAAAGCGTATCATCTTGTGTAACGAGAAGGACCGTAAATTGTTGTTCTAATATCTCAAGAATAATTATTGAACCTCTTGTTTCTCGGCTTCGCCCTCCCTATCTTGTAGATAGATAGAGAAACATCACCTACGTGAATTATGGGTAATCGATAAGGAAGTGAGACATTGGACACTACAAATGTGTGTTGCACCATTAACTTGGCGGGGTAAATATTGAGCTAGCTTACTGGACGATTCTACCCTACCCCCGCCCCCCATTTCCAACCCCCCAACATTCACTTATTACATTACTCCTTTACACCACCACCCCCTTCACCCCACCCCTTCGCTCTCAAGCCGACTTCATTGATTCCCTTGGCACTAGCACTGGTGTACTTCCCTCTCCTCTTATAACCTCCTTTCCTATCAAGCACGCCATGTCATTAACGCGGGAAATCTACTTAGTTTCAGGGCAATTTGAAATGGTATGTAAATAATGGTCAAGATATTAAGCTGGGCTTAGGAAAGTTACAATATACTTCCCTTATGTACTAATAACATTAATACTACTGTAAATTGTTCCGAAATACTATCTTTATTTTTTTTCAAGCTATAATTTATTCACGACTTTTGTAACAACGAAGGCATTTTCTTTGATTTTTCTGATAGTAAACATATTTTAATAACTCTTTATATCCAACACGTTTTTGTTTAGTGGTTAAATGTTAAAGTATGTTATTTGGTGAAACATTTAGTGTTAGATTCCCATAAATATCGATCCCAATGTAGTGACATCGCTTACAAGATGTGTATAGATACTAGGTAAGAATTATAAAAGAAAAGGTTGAACATATACAGAGGTTCCGGAATATTTTGAAAGTGGGAGGGGGGCAGTGGATCAACTGAGAGGGAGTCCGGAGGTCTTGACCGGGTAAAATATTAGACACTGTATGAAATATAAAGCTATTTGAAGGTTTATTTTTCATGGATATTACTTTTTTGTATGTCTGTCTTTCTTTGTCAAAATATATAGTCACAATATATTAGTAGGAATTGTGTGGAGAAAATTGTGTTTTTTTGTCAACAATTAAAAATGATGGGTAGGCCCATCTATATCTTTATTTCATAGGTAATGATACTATCCAGTGGTATTTTTGGTGTTCTTAACGTCCTGGTTCCTAAGCCGAAAGGGAAATCAGACGCCCTCCTCTAAAATAAATTTGGAAACTTATTTTCCTCTAAGTTTTGAAAACTAGATGCCTTTATAGACTTTATAGAGTGGTTACTTAATGGCCATTTTTTTAAATATTCTGATGCCTCTAGAATATATTTTGAATTTTTAAAACTGTAGTTGTGTTAAGTGTATACAAGGAAAGAAATAGTTCTTACATTTATGAAGGTGTTACGGGTCTTACTTAATGCCAGGGTTATCCACAACTTATAATAAAGATACTGTAAGTGGAGGGTGTAAAACATCTGAGAGGAAAACCTTTACACATCAAAATGTCGTCCTATAATATTTAAACGAGGAAAAACCTCTCAAATACAGAAATAATATTAGTTTGAAAGTTTTAAGTAAAAACACAATTCTTGATTGTTCGCATTATAGGTCAGTTATCAGTAATATGCAAAAAAAATCCATTACAAGGCTTTTGTTGTAGGCTTAATCACATTTTGAATTTATTCAAGCCCTCTTGACACACACCCTATCCGAGATAACGTAACTTAAGGCTAATGATTAAACATTGGCCCTACATTCTGGTGTCCTTTCATTTGGAAATGTATCATCCAGGATAGTGGATGATTAAAATTTTAAACCCAGCTGATTTATGCTGATAAAATTTATTTATTTTACACACTTTCAAACAGTGATGATAAGGCCTACACTTTAAAATTAATTTACTTACCCAAGTTTTTCAGACCAAAGAATATTTACATTCCCATTATTTTATAATAAAATATATAGGTCAACATAGATAATATCATCATTTTCACTCAGTTCTATTAAATACTTTGCAGAAAGATCATCAATAGATCGCATTAGTTGCTAAAAGATTATTTAAGGATTTATTGAGACTGAAATAAAATGTTTTAAAAATGAATGAAAAGCGTTTATTCCCGTTAATTTTTTCTCAACAATCAATTATGATTCTCATTATCTACATCACTTCATTCCTACCTTTTACCCAAATTCTTTTCGAATATAATTTAGAGGTACTTTTCTTTTATTCCAAAATAAGGCTTCACTTTTCAACATGATTTTAATTTTGAAATATGTGGGATTCATTGAACTGTAACAGATTATAATTGGCAATCTTCTAAGATATATATATATATATATTTATTGATGACGTGATATTATTCGAGAGATAACTATTTGAGGATATCATACATAAAGAGTTATTCAAAAATTACAATGAGGAATAGTTCTTTATATTATATCAGAAGTATTTCTTATTCCATTTAATTTTTCTGAGCTTTCGTACATATATATATAGATTAACTTAACAGATTTCAAGTTGGAAATCTACTACATATATATATATTATAGTATATATATATATGTATATATATATTGGAAATCTACTACATATATATATATTATAGTATATATATATATATATGTAGTAGATTTCCAACTTGAAATCTGTTAAGTTAATCTATATATATATATATATGTACGAAAGCTCAGAGAAATACTATAATATATATACTATATAATATATATACTATATATATACTATATATACTATATATATACTATATATATACTATATATATATACTATATAGTATATATACTATATATATACTATATATATATACTATATATATACTATATAGTATATATACTATATATATACTATATATATACTATATAATATATATATGTAGTAGATTTCCTACTTGAAATCTGTTAAGTTGATTCTTCCTTAATCTTTTACATTAACCGTTAAACTCAAAACAGAATGTTTAAAAAATAATGTATAACAATCTTAAAACTACCTAATATTAATTTGTTTAGAAAAATTTAATTAAAAAAAATAACTTCCATTATAGATATGGTTGTGAGTATTAACGCCACAAAGAGGTTTTTTTTACTCTAATGTGTAACACTATAATTTCCCTGTATATTCCCCCCACTTTTTTTTTGCTAACTATTTCATAACCTTTAGATTATAAAACCTGATATAAATTTATTTAGGGAGCTTAAACATTTGTCTATACGGTTCACATGATAAAATTATAATACTAAACCATAAAAGAGGGTTTATCAAAATGTATAAAAATTTACCTTACAATATTTCATAAATGTTGCCCTGATTCCATTCCTTAAGTTTCATTTTAAATTAAGCTTAGATAACATATAAAAATCTAGCCTGAGACACACAGAACTTTAAGGGATTCTTATTAATTAATTTTGTAAAAATGAAAATAAAGAACATGGCTTGGTAAAATATTATTTAAAAAAAAATCGAACGTGAAATTGAAAATCATATATGGAAAAAAAAAGTCAAAAGAATGGCCTTTTATTGAATAATAATCAAAACGTTCAGTCAATAATTTATCAACTTATTTGATTATCAGTCACATAACAAAACATTTGTCGCCAATTTAATGTTTATTTCATGAGTGTAATAATCACAACTTGCGAATGTGAGGAATTCCAAGCTTCCGCCGTGGTTCGAATCCCACGTTAAACTGTAGGTCCTCATTTCATCTCACAATCACCCTACCATCACACATTAGCGTAAGTGCGTAAAGCCTTAACGTGTAGTAAGACGTGGTGCTAACAACAATAATTTATTTCAGAAGAAGTACACAGCTTCTAGAAACATTTGAAGCACTTTCTGAATGATAATGTTTTTTCGCCGCATCTGTCACCAGAGAATGGTTTACCACAAGACTAGCAATCGAAATCGTATTCATTATACTCATTGTCCTTTGATATAAACGGTCTCATCATCAGTTTAACTGTCACTTGAAGTTTCAAGTTATGTCTTCCTTTGCTTTTGCGGTCGACCAGACATTTTTTCTGAATATCTGATATGTCGGGTTAAAGATCTGATGAGTAAGCCTTGAAAACTGAGAATAGTTTTTCAGGAGCTGAAGACGAATTTTCGGTGGTTGGTTTAGATCTTATTGTAACTTTGAAGGATGTTTTTGAGGTTTCCCCAGATGGTTTATGACCTTATTTCTTATTTAGAGGAAGGTAAGAAGAAATAAATAGAAGTTTCTTTCAATAACTCTTTGAAGGTTTGCTTTCAACATAGATTGCTTTACATGTTTTCTCTTTGGCTTCCACATGGCCTACCCTAAGCATTAAAGCAACCTAAAGTTTTCAAACAATACGATTGGTATTATATTTTGAGAACCAATTCTCAATATCTTTCACGTAGAGGGCCTTATGAGAAAACATTAACGATCCATCCATGGGTTGCATCATTTTATTCAATGCGAAGACAAGTAAACAATAGAGATGATAGTCTATTGGGGTCTATTGATCAGTAGGATGTTGTGAGTGAGTAGAGGATATCTATGACGGGTACAACTGTGTTCTTTAGTTGGCCTCACTATAATGAATAAATGTTCCAGCCACCAGGAAAAAAGGACTCTGATCTACCCACTTTTAGACTCCACCTATTGAACCAGGAGGTACTCCATTTGGCAGTTACACCTGCCACTGCTGTTGAAGAAAGATTAACATAGGAGGGACAAACTGCCCTGTTTCAACATGCAACAGACTACAGTGATTGTTGATCCTTGTTCTGCAACAGTCAGCTTTTGTACTCCTTTTTATATTTGGCTTGTTTTATTTTAGTCACTTTATTCTGTACAAAAAAAAATACTTGTTTTAACAAAAATAAATATTCTCGAAGGATCGGAATAAACCTTTTTAGCACTAGTTTTGTATATGGAAAGAACTTCTAAATGGCTTAAGGGGTAAATCTTTTAATTCTAAGACGTGGTCAATTTTGTGCTTCTCTAACTGAAATGCATGGGTTACATTTCAAGAACAGACTCTGCCAGTTTTGGCCATCTTTTCCTGTCTCCGTAGAAAAAGTTCAGGGAAGTTCGTTCCTGATAGCTAACTCGTAAGCCATCCTCTTAATATCGCCAAGAGTAATCCTATAATAATTAATTTCCACTTCCATAAACTAATCGTCCAGCCATTTTTAAACCTCCTCAGTTAAAGTGGGTTTCCATCATATTTTCTTTTTCACAAATTTTTAAGATGGAACCCTTGAACTTACATGGTTTTTTAAACTGTTCTTGGTGTGTTAATCGCTTTTGCGGCAGTTTTGTATCCCATCTTTTTATCTCTTAAAGCTTTTATGGCTTCTATCCTCGACTCCTTGTTCCGCTCTTTAAGTTTTCCCATATAGAAACAATCCAATAAAAAAGTATAACACCAATTGACACATAATTCTAAATTTCATCCCAGGGATTGAATTTGGGGTTCTCCTGTAGGCAATAATTTGGGCCAGTGTACACAAAATATATGGTTACTTGTTTCTAAAACCACGTTTTATTCTCTATTCTGTAACCTAAGCATTGTAAGTAATTTACATCCTAAGCTACATATTACAGATAACAAGCGATTTATTTACATAAACTCTAATTATCTTGAGAATATGCACACAGTAATAAATCGATCATTTACAAAAAAAATTAAATTAAAATAATTGTGGCATGAACAAACATAGCGTCACCAGCTCACGATACACTCGTTACTGTGTTAACGGTAAGGTATTCAACTGGCTGCTGCCAGGCTGCAGCACCCATGGGACGATAAATAATAAGAATATAGTAAAATGATATTAATGTTGACCGCCAGAAAATATGTACGTAGATTTTATGTTTAAAATTTTAGTACCCCAGAATATTCTCTAAACAAACCAAATTATTTTTCCTCGTGGTTCGATCAAACACAGTCATGTTTACTGGAGTTGAAGAGAGGAGAATAGAATGAATATCAAAGCGCGATGACAATAATAACAGCCAGGAACAGAGAATAAGGGACGGAATGGAAATGAAAGATCGTTACGTCATTAGAAGATTGGAGAGTGAAGGTGGAAAAAAAAGTGTAGAAATAGAGGGGACCTAATGAAGATACAGAAAATCTATTATAGAGTGATAGGAGCAGATAATTAAAATGCAGGAACAGAATTAACATATGGTCATCATGCGAATAAATCTTCTCTAAAACAAATATAATAGCTTCGGCTATTTGATTCTTAACATATGGTGTTAAATAATATTGGGAGATCTACAGCACTAAATTGAATAATTAAAATCACTCTCAGTGAATCCAGCTGAGATTTTAACCTCTACGTTCCCTTCACGCCCGGTCTATTGGTGAAGTATATTAATTAGTACTCGGTGTGGAAAAGGTAATTTTAATTGACACATTCATAATCATAAATTGAATAGGTATACATATAGCTTAGGCCTACTTGTGTTTAGTTTATATGAACTAATAACTAAATAAGATGTATTAAAATACGATTTTGGGAATATTCAAAGTCATGTCTGTAAAGAGGCCTGTTTCAAAACGAAAGTATCCTAGTTTCATACTAAGCAGAGATTCTTATGATAATGATTATAAACATACATTCATATTGGTTTTATATGAGCTAATTTTTTTGAAGGGACACTTTAAACCCCTTAAGGGTATTATTTAAAGATGTTTGAATATATCTTATGTATTTTTTAACCGTTTATAAATATTCATCACAAACTATTACAGGCAATTGGTGTTGTGTTTAATATTTGTTGTTAGGTAGACAATTCATGATTATAATATTTATGTTTTTTATTTAAGGAAAGGCTTAAATAATTTAACAATTCAAAGGTTTTTTCAAGCTAAGTAATTTTTTTCATATCACAACTAGCTAGTATTTTAAAAAAAAAAATCAGTTTGAGTTTAATTTACATAACATTATATAGATTGTATAGATAAAGTGTAAAGCCACGTACGAATTTTATGCTTTCTTTCATACAATAATTTCAGTTGATAATATTACCCAAATGAGGATATACCGTAAACCATATTTTAAATTATAATTACAAAAAAATTATTCAGAATTTAAAAATGTGCCATAAATTTTAAACATTTTTATATATATGTGTAAGGGTGGGGTCATTTCGCAGGTCTTTACGTGTTTCAAAAATTGCCCTTTTTCACAATTCATCACTCCGTTTTAATTACATTTTAAAAATCAATCCCAAGTTATCGAAAGGGAAATAATGAAAAACTACACAATGTGTTCAAGCTAATTTATTTCAAAATTAATGCTCGAATGACAAATTACAAATACTGCGTGACCTCATAGAAATATGAGTATTTACATCAAGTTAGAGCGTTTGTAGACAAACAATTGATCTACAATACAGGTTGTAAGGGAGTAAATTATGTAACTAAAGGTATTTGTTAATACATGATTGAGTTTAGTTGGCCTATCTTGAGATCAATTCTAAATATGATCCAATATTCAATCAATTTAAATCTATCAAATAAGCTACGGTTGTCTTGATAAAGATGTCACATTTATCTATTTAGTGTGTGTGTGAGGACTTAATTTGTAACATATAAAACTGTTTTTCATCATACAAATTATAAATGTGCGTAGCCCACATCGGTAACATTCAACACTAGACTCCAATCCTTCAGCCACCCGACGGTTAATCAACGTTTAGTTACACTAATTAACTAAGGATAATATAATAAATAGTATAATTTACCCGCTTCGGTGGCCACGTGGTCTAACGCGCTACTCTCATGTTTGAGTAGACTCCGAGGACGGGGATATTGGGGTTCGATCCTGGTCAGATTCACTGAGGGTGTTTATTCCTAAATGGTTTTCCACACCTCCCCACGCAAATTCGGGTACACTTCTTCTCAATTAAACCTTCCTAATCCCATAAATTTAGTAAATTTACCAGTGTGGATGTGTAAAGAGAGATAAAACATTTAGGAATACCATCCTCAGTGCACCCGGCTAGGTTCTAACCCTGATCTCCCCGTCTATGATGGCCCAGTCTATAGCTAGAATGGTGCCTTAGACCATACGACCACCGATACGTTATCTTAAGTTGTTTGAAACATAGTAAATTGAAGGTTTGGCCTTTGTTTATTGCGCGCATTCTATAATTAAATTAGTATAAGCAGCTAATAAGTTATTAAACAACAGACAAAATACAAACTAACAACTGGACATTTTTTGATATAGCTGTGTAATTGCGCCCATACTTGAGAGACAGATGGATATCGAATTTCATCTGGGGAAACGGTTGTATCCTGATTGCGAACATGGCAAAACTCGTCTAAATTATTGCGAACACAACCAAAAATGTTATGGCCACCTACATATCCAATGTCCAGATTGCGAACAAGTAAAATAGCAACTTGCGGGAATTCCTACGTGAGGGTGCTGACACGGGTGGGTGAAAGAGGTTACTGATAGCACCCCCAACCACAACCAACATTGATTGAAAGTCCCTAAAATTTGGCATTCTTTAAGTCTATCTTATTTTATTAAATTTATTAAATAATCATCTAGACATATATCAAAACCTTCCAATAATACTTCATTATGTATTACTGCGTGGTTGATTCCTACTTAATAATCCAAACGGAATGAGAATATAAATAAATTTTAGTATTTTTACCACCGCTATAGTGGTAATATGAGAGTGTCCAGTTTTCAAATAGCAGGCTTCCAATTAAAATCGGGCTATACGTCCTTTCCCCAATCATTAGTTTCACTTAAGCAATGTTTACTCTGTTTTCATAGAAATGTAAGTCTTACCTTAACAGACTAAACTATGAGGTAGGGGTATTAAAAATATGGTTATAGTGTAATTTTTCAAATAAGAACTGCTGCTTTTCAAGGTAGGCAAAGTGTACTTAGTGACACGTTAATACTACAAAGAGTGAAACAGCAACACAGAACTATTAATTGAACAGTTAACGTCAAAAAATATTCCAATACTGTAAGATGTTTGCTATACTAAGCTCACGTTGAGGTGACACAATCTAAAACCTTATAACACACATTCCCTGTTTCAATTGCATAATACGGCACCCGCAGCTCAAATAAATCGCTGGAAAGATACCTTATTCAATAATAAAGTTGAATTGACGCTACTCGCTAAGAACTACATTCAAATAAAGTGGTACATACAAAGATTTATTTTACAATAAGCTTGGCTGCAAAGTTTGCTGAATAAGTCACATGAAGAGTTTTACTTTGAGGGGTTCATCTTCTTGATCGTTGAAACTCAGTAGAAGTAGTTCATCATTCACAAAATGTTCAAGTAGGTGTTTGTTTCCAAATATGGTCTAACACAAAATGAAGCTTGAAGATACTAAAACCATTATTGTTAAAGATATAATCAACACTCGTACACAATAAATGGAATAAATTAAAAACATGCTTAAAAATGTAAACTTATCTAATTTTTAACAAAGTTTTACGTGGAATCCTATATCTAATTTTAAGATGGAATAGTCGAGAAATAATTCATAAACTCCAGAAGCCAAATGGGTGTATAAAGTTATTGAGTGTAACTGTCCAGCAGTAGGAGAACGAATGGTAGAGGCAAATACAAATTATAATACAATTGGTTTTATGACCATCCTGTCAAATGACATCACTCGATTCCCAAAGATCTATTATATGCTCCTATACTAGTTACCTTTATTTTCCCGCGTATTTATCTTTTAGTGATTAACTAAAATATTTCGACTTTTAATAGTGGAGAATTTCACTTTTTAAAATATGTTCACAAGTACTTATACTTATGATTAGAATCATCACAAATGGTTTCGTATTCATTCCATTAGACACCATTGTCATGTACTGTTAAGGGATTAGTCAATATTTTACCTAAGCGCAAAATATGATTGGCAATATATCTTAGCTAGGTAGGCAGAAAAATTAAGGTAAAGGTTATAAGAAATTAAATCTAACCTTGCCCAAACAAATGCAGTAATTTGTTACTGTAACAATGACAAAAAATTTTTTTATAAAGATCTTAATTGGGTCTAAAAGTAGTGGAGCAACATTTTGATCAAAAATATGGCAGTACTAGTATTGTTACCTTCAGAGGCTGCCGGTGATTTGCGGTCGCACGAGTTGTTTACCTGCAAAGATACGGTTGAATTGCGGCCCAACATTTTTAGAGCCACATACAAAATGAGGCCCGGGCTGTTGACCTAGCTTAATTTAACAAACCTTCAATTTTTTTTCAAAAACAATTGAACGACAAGAACTGAGGAAGTTTTGATATTACGAGGGATGTCAACATGAGACGATGATAGTTTATATCTGAAATTTAAGACAGCATGATAGAAAGCACACTGTTAATTAGGTGGACGCAACTCATACCTCTCTTTCAAGTGAGTGGGCTGCAACTCATACCTCTCTCTCAAGTGAGTAGGCCGCAACTCATACCTCTCTCTCAAGTGAGTGGGCCGCAACTCATACCTCTCTCTCTCAAGTGAGTGGGCCACAACTCATACCTCTCTCAAGTGAGTGGGCTGCAACTTGTACCTCTCTCTCAAGTGAGTGGGCTGCAATTATTACGTCTCTCTCAAAAATCCGGGCTGCAACTCATACACGATTTCAAGATTAGGCTGCAACTCACCTACACAGCCTTCAGGAATCATATGAACCTAATTTAATAAAAGGAATGTATGTACCACGGAAGAAACGTAAGTCTTTCCAGCTTAACAAGACCTTAAGCTTATTACCGAACGGGTGGTAAGACATGATGCTAATAAAAACCTACTTACTAAATGTTGACGTTTAAAGGAAATCAATAGCCTAATATACATTCATGAATTCCTTTAACTTTGGGGTAGATTACATGTTATAATCGATTAAAAGCCATTAAGATGTTAGATTTAGAGTGTTCAGTTCTATTGGCGATATTACAATCGATATTAACTCATTCTTGGTTTGTACCCTTGAGAACACTTGGGATATTTCAACAGATTAAGTAAACTATTCACTCGTTCAGCAACTAATAGCCTTTTATGGGATTTTTTAATTATATTTTATAGAGGACGTGATTTTAACTTCAACGTGAAGTTTGGTATCAAAGAGAGTCTATCCAGCCTCTATTTTAGTAATTAAAATCAACGGAGATACGCCTAGACATATGACCTGGATTAATAAACGTGAAATAAAGGTAAATAATAGTGAAATTTTGGTAATAATGTACATTTATAAAATACATATATATGCTATAATCATAAAAATGTAATATTTTTTATATTTTTTATTGACAGTAAATAATACGTAGTGGCAGATGCATATAGTATTTTTAGTATATATATTAAGGTTGCTAAAGTTACTTGTGTAAATTTCTCATACTACCATTGTATTCAATAAAATTATAATTGTCATCGTATATTCTCACATTATTTTCACCATTGTGTTCAATAACACTTTACCCACCATCGTGTAAATCACACTATATCAACCATCGTTTGCAATACAAATACATCCACCGTCTTATGAAATCACAAGTATATTAACTATTGTGTACAATCACATTTTTTTAGCCCTCGTTTGCACAAAGCTAGATACACTTTTGGGTGCAATCACGCTGTATAGACCATCGTGTGAGATCACACTTTATCCCATATCGTGTCCAATCACACAGCACTTTCCATCATGTCCTATCCCACTATATCCATTATTGTGTGTAATCACACTTTATCTAACATCGTGTGCAATCACACTAAAATTATTTGACAAGTCGCATACACAACCATATTATAAAGATATCCAATACATAATATATTAATTTACTATACTTCTCATGGGATAATATTTATATGTAAGTTACGTTGGTAGGTGAATGTATGAACATTATTATAACAAGTTTCTCGATGATATAAAAAAGTTGTGGAGGTCTTTGAAAAATATATTGAGCTTTATATTTGTACAAAAATCATCCCAAAAAAATCAGTGTCACTATAATCTAATCTGGACTTTAATTTTGACTAACAAGAAAGTTGACTAAGGGGACGTTTCGCGTGGGAATGGTAGATAATTGATATAGTTTCCATAAATATAGCTAAACTATTTTAACACAGTTTCTATTATTACGGTAGAGAATAATGTTTTAAATTAAATGTATTATTATTATTATTATTATTATTATTATTATTAGCACCGCGTCTTACTACCCGTTCGGGTTATACGCACTTACGCTAATGTGTAATGGTAGGGTGATTGTGAGATGAAATGGAGGACCTACAGTTTAACGTGGAATCCGAACCACGGTGGAGGCCTGGCATTCCTCACATTCACAAGTTGTGATTAATACACGTCTTGTCAGAGGTGAAGGAAGGGTTTGGAAATTAAATGTAAAAATCATTGAAACAAGTATAGGCTTATTTAAACTCATAGGACTTTTTAAATTTTCATGATAACATCCTGACTACTTGGCATGAGAACATATCACAATTTGGCATTTGCCAACTTGCTTCTTTCAGAGTGAAATAATTCTTAATCACACATAGCCCTACTTTGAATTATTGTTTAAATTATTTCCACAAGAGGTCAAGAGTGAGTTAGCCCTCAGCTACCAATTACGGCAAGTATTCACAGTAGTAATATTAAGATATTTAACGTGGACCTTCTAAACACAAGGTTATATCAACACACAGCTTTTACAATAACTCGACTCTGCTGAGGCCATTGTGTACAATACACGTGGTTACAAAGAGGCTTATGAACGACTGATTAGGACCTCAGGATAAATGAGGTTTCAGTAGATAGTGTGTTGAGCACTTGTCAAGACTAAAATGATAATTTATTTAAATTTATACATACAGATGGGCCCTTTAGGTTTAACCTGTGCTGTCCCTCATAGCTTTGATCAATAGAAGCTATTATTGTACAGTTTTTTTAGTAATCATTAGCTTAGCATAGGCCAGGTTACTAGCCTTGATCTTACCCACTTCCATAATAGTATTCACTGCTTATGGTAAGGAAGCTATACCTATCGGTGTTGGCTTATTTTAGCCAGTATACCACAATAACAATCAATACTCAGTTTTAAGACCAAAACTTCATTCAAGGCATATTTAATTTAGTTTAAAAAAAATTGAGATGGAGGCTAATTTATATCTTTATTTTTATTCAAGAAGTGTAACTCATATTGTTTCATAATTAAGGCCTATAAATCATATTTTATTATATCAAAAGCTTTTATTTTATATTATTTTGTATTTGAAGCGTTTAGATATCAATAATTTAGATCATAAGTCCTTACCCTATAAGTTATTATGAAAGATTTATCTACTATATTTTTCATCTATAAGCCTTTTCACTTCGTCGATGCTTTCCAAACCACAATAATTTACGTATTTTATATACAACAACTATACATAGCTTCATCCAATACTTTTTCTACAAATAGTGTAATTGAGTCTTTGATTTGTAAAGAATTTGACCTTGAATTAGGCCTTCAATTAATTATAGTCTTTAATATATGAATAATTTGGTCCAATCTCTAATTTACAACTATTTTAGCTAAGTCTTTCATCGGCAAATAACTAGATTCAGTCATTACTTCACAAATAATTTAAACCAGTCTTTCCTTTACAAATAAATTGGTTCAGTCATACCTTCAAAATAGTTTGATCCAGTCTTTCTTTTACAAAAAATTAACTTAGACCAATATTTCCTGTACAAAATGTTTGGTTCAGTTATATCTCCAAAGTAGTTTGATCCCATTTTCTTCTATAATAGTTTTAAGCCAGTAATAATTAGAGGAATTATTCCTCTACTAATAGTTTGTTTACATTTTACTTTTACCATTTTTTGATCCCATTTTCTTATATAAATAATTGATTATTTTTCTTCTACAAATAGTTGGATCTATAGTTTCATCTAAAAATGATTTCCCTTTGTCTTTCATCTACAAAATATTTCACCCAGTCTTTCAACTACAAATAGTTTAATCTTCTTTGTCTATAATCGACAAAGCGATTCACCTAAATGAATGTTATCGACTATTTTCTTTTATGGTAATTAATTAATCCAATTACCCGCCTCGGTGGCGTAGTTGGCAAACACGCTAGTCGTGTTGGGCTCTACCGCCGAGGACGGGGAGATCGAGGTTCGAATCTCGGTCGGGTGAACTGGGGGTGGTTTTTCCTAAATGGTTTTCCACTCTCCCTCCACGCAAATGCGGGTTCACTTCCTCTAAATTCAACCCTCCCAATTCCTAATCCATTAGTGTAATTAGTACTTAAGCGTATAACCCGAACAGTTAGTAAGACGCGGTGCTAAATATTATTATTATTATTATTAATTAATCCAATTACACTATTTCCTAGTTCCAAACCAATTAGTCTTCATCAAAATTTACTTAAGTGTTGGAAACAAATTTAAACCAAATTAAATTTTATTCGAATATTGTTTAAATGCCAAAAGTCTTAAATATTGATCTATTTTAAATTAGTTCCAATAAAAGATAATTGCAATTACTTGGGAATAAAGCTTATTCAGTTTGGATATTTCCTATGGCCTTCAGAATAAGTTGGGAAATCCATACCATAATCATACCATTTCTTTGTAACCACGTGGATTGTACACAATGGCCTCAGCAGAGTCCAGTTATTGTACAAGCTGTGTGTTGATATAACCCTGTGTTTAGAAGGTCCACGTTAAATATCTTAATATTACTACTGTGAATACTTGTCGTAATTGGTTGTTGAGGACTAACTCACTCTTGACCTCTTGTGGAAATAATTTAAACTCAATGTAGGCCTATATGTGACTAAGATTTATTTCACTTTGACAAAAACAAGTTGGCAAATGTCAAATTGTGACATGTTTTTTTATGCAAAGTGGTCAGGATGATAACCTTGAAAATTTAAAAAGTCCTACGAGTTTAAATAAGCCTATACTTGTTTCAATGCTTTTTACATTCAATTTAAAACATTATTCTCTACCATAATAACAGAAACTCTGTTAAAATAGTTTAGCTATATTTATGGAAACTATATCAACTAGCTACCATTCCCACGTGAAACGTCCCTTTAGTCAACTTTCTTGTTAGTCAAAATTAAAGTCCGGATTAGATTCTAGTGACACTGACTTTTGGTGATTTTTGTGCTAATATAGAGCTCAATATATTTTTCAAAGACCTCCACAACTTTTTATAACTTCGGGAACCTTGTTATAATAATGTCCATACATTCACCGACTAACGTAACTCACATAATAGATATTATTCCATAAGAAGTATCATAAATTAATATAGTATGTATTGCATATGTTTATAATGTGGTCAGATATATGTTGTTAATTTATTTTTAATTCAAATGCAAATGGGTCTTTAATTTTCTTATCTACATTGTAGCTAATTTACTTTAACACGCACATCCTATTTAACCTATATATGACTATAAAAAATGGATAAATCTGATCATTTTTACTTTAATTTAAAATAGAATAAAAACCAGATAACCATAATTTTAATTTAAAGCATTTCTTTACACTTTTAAACCACTTGCCTCATAATTTATTATCCACGCATTCAATTATAGGAAATAACTATTAAAATATAGACTCACGGAAAAAAAGTTAAGAAAATTAACTTATTCTTTAATTTTTAAACCTATGATTTTGTGTTATTTATTCAGTAAACTTACTAAAAGAATCAAATTGTCAATACAGTGGTGGTCTTATATGCAAAAGGGTGTTTTTATTTTTTTTTAATATTCACCTTAATTTTATTTATTGGCGGGAAACTTAATCCAATCCTAGTAACCCAATACAATTTGTCGTGGCTGTGCTCTTGATCAATATCTTCAACTTAATGTTATGATATTGATAATAATATTAATATTATTAATACCAATGATTTTACAATAACATTTTATGACCGTTTGTGTAAAATAAACATGCTTAAACATTAAAGAACATAAAGAAGTACGCTTCTCACCGAGTAGAGCAGATGCTAGCAACAATGCCACCAGCTGATAGCAACAGTTCAACAACCTTGATACAGTACTGACCATGTTCTAAACCCTTTACAAAGACTACCAAACAAAACAAGAATGGCACAAAACTTCTCTACCGACACACGCTCGACATAGACACGATGGTGGGGAGTCAACGGGGAAATAAGAAAAAAAAAACTTGTTACACTTCACTTCAACGACGTTCTCCTACTTATGATAAATGAAGGGTGTTAAGGAATGACCGGTAATCCCGCATGCCATATTTCACGAACTGACAGAACGTGCGTCTGGACCAGCCTGGTCGCTTCTGTTCTGAATGTATGGAAGTTGATGGTCCTATTTGACTGTCAGACGGTTTGACTGCACCCAACCGCCCTCTACCAAATACTGGCGGGATGAGAACGATACCGCACGCAGCAGTGAGCACTACTGAACTCGTTCGAATTGTGACGTCACACACCATGGCGACGCACAGCGGGCGTCGCAGGAAACTTTTCATCTCTTTCCGGGAGAAGGGTGTGAAGGGTGTGAAGTGGGGTAGTGGATCGTAACGAACAACTATGACGCATTGGATATGGAGAACTAAGTTTATGTACACAAACAAACTAGCAACATTCTATGGGACACTGGTCTTTTTAACTCCACATTTTATTTTCCTCTGAAATAAGTAGCAAATAAAGCCAAGATTTCAGTCCTTCTATTTATATTCCATTTGAAAAAATGTATACAATGAAGACATTTCGTTAATTGTTTAAATTACCAAACCAGTGGTTGGTCTGAGGCGTCAAACTAACAAAATGGTGAGTTTACGGCAGGGAGATCAAGGCTCGAATCTCCACAGGTTGATCTGGGATTTATTTCACAAGTGTTATCTATCATAGTTTTGTTATATTCCCTCTCCTTGCCAATGAAGTTTCACGAATAGTTAAAAGTTCGTGATTAAGAAAACTTATCCTAGAAATGGGGTTTTAAAAAATTTAAAACAAACCATAATATAGCTTTCTTAAATATGGTTTGGTTTTAGAAATATAATATAGATATAAATATTTTTTATTTCAGGGAACATTTCAACTTTTACAAGTGTGAGAATATTTCTTCTAAATGATAATTTCCTTATTACTACCTAATGTATCCTGAACGGTTAGTTGCACGCGGTGCCAAGTTATAAGTTTTTTTTTTCCTTTCAACCAAAATTGATTGTATTGTCATAATAAAGTGTTTCTCTCAACTCCTGATAAAAGCGTGTTGATTTAATAGCACATTAGCTTAGTTTATTTTGCAAGTCGATAATAGAGATATTTTTCAATATGTAATATTTCGGAACAACATTGAATTTCATTCCTAAGACATGATGATTGCGAAACGCCGAAAAATGTGTTGGTTTAAGACTTATTATGACATAGTCATCTTATACAATCAGGAGACGGGATCCGCAAATATTCAGATACAGAATGTTAAACCTTTTTAATAGAAATTATCTCCATCCTGTTACATAACAACATGATATTTTCAACTTCTTTAAGACTTACTAATAATTTCATATTATTAAACTAAAAATTTGGTTATTGTTAACGCTTTTGCTAAATACTTTTTCTTGATATAATTTGCAATTATAAATTTAAGTACTAAATTTTACAATTCATTCGTCTATTCTTGTTTGCTTACCAACAAAAAAATCTGTAAGACATTTTAAAGTGTTACATGTTAAACAATTTGGATTGTGACCTTTAAATATGTGTTTATCTTTATAATTTTCGTTTTATGTATTGTACTTTAACCATGTTACACATACCGTACCTTACAATTTATTTCTTTAATCAACTTTCGATCTCAACATAGTTATCACTTTATATCTTTCACAAATCATAATACAATAATTTCGTAACTATAGATTAATAATGTCAATTTATAACATTATTTTAAATATAAAATTATAATTTCTTATTTTTTGTATATTAAAATCCATACATTCTCTTTTGGCTTTTTTATTCTCAATACATTTGTAACTTGCTACCATTATCAGCTCATTCTACCTTATCCTGACTTGGCCTATTTGACGTAGAGCTGTTTTAATAAAATAAAAAGTTAATTTCAAATGTAAGATTTGATCTTTTCCTTATATTATTAATCGATACTAGAGAACTCCGAACTTTAGATTTATTTGAAACCGAGGTCCTTCTATAGACATCTACCTTTCTAATTTCACAAAGTTATTTAAGACTATATAAGGAATAGTTTCCATGGTAAACTTAGTTTCAAATTGACATTATAATTAGGTGCATGTTTCTCCCAATTTGAATAGGTAGAGTATCTCACTGAACACGTAATATATTCGTGCGACAAAAAACAAAAATTGAACGGAAGCTAACCTCTCTCTACTCACGTCACAGTTCACTCCATCACAAGCAACGTCATTTCCGTTGCATTTTCAATGTGTTATTTACATATAAGTAACATTTATATAACACACAAAGCATAACTAGTATAAATGTCAAACCAAAATTGAGCAACCCGAACTGGTGGACGTGAATAAGCCTCAACCTCATCTGGTCTGGTTTGGCGAGGAGCATAGGGTTTAAATCATGGCGAAGTAAATTAAAGGTATTATTTCTTAATTAGTTTTTCACTATCACTTCATGACAATTGTGTCACAATTTATCTTATCTCTAATCCCCTCATTGCTAACTCATCATAATCGATATGCGTGTTGTCTGGGCGGGTAACCGGATATTAAGAAGTGTTGTACCAAAAATAAGTTGAATCATTTTATGTATACGCCCATTTTCATTAATTAAATTCATTAGAAAATTTATTATATATCAGCCCGCATTGCTAGGATTGCGTTTTAAGATGGCAGACTAATTATCGAATAGCAAAGTTGTGAACTGTATTATTATTTGCCGAGAAAACTGCACCATCTTTTTAGCCCCCTATTTTGTAGTTTTTATTCAAACACTATTCTGATAATCTGATGTGAATTAGTTTTGTATATTTTTAGATTCTTTTTTCCAGACATCTATTTCAAACCAATATTGGTTCATATTTTATTGGTTTTATAGAAAATTATTTCATAAAAATAGTTGTATTTAAGTCCTCCAAGTCTAAAAGTGCTTCCGCCTTGCAATGATAAGTTTTCTCAACTTGGAAGGTATAAAATTATGCTGATATCAAAATTTACAAAGTACTGTCCAAGTCATATTATCAGAAAAATTAAATACGTACTTAATTTTCAATCTTATACTGATACCAAATTTAAACAAAATTATTTGATACGATTTAGAAAAAATAAAGAGTTTTCTTTTAGCTCTTAAGTAAACTAACCTATCCTTAAATATAAAAGTATATTGATTTAAAAAAAACCTAGAAACCCTCTCAAAACCATACATAGCCCTATTGGTGATGTGGTTTCCCCTCTAAGATAATTGACAACAAAAATTTTGATAGCGTGTATTAAGGAGATTTGGACCCCCTGTGGAATTTAATAGATCACCACTAGGGGGATCCTTGTGTATTTTTAATATTCTTTTTATTTTAAACTTCCTGATACATTTGTCCTGACATCTTATTCTACTATAAATCAGGACTTTTCCTAATCTGTTCATTTTACAATATACCTTATATATAGTTAAGCTACAATTTTTTACACATAAACTTCCTGGGATTTAAACAATTAGTTACTACTAAAACTACTTGTCCTTGTATTGATCATTACCAATTTACCTCAACTTGCACCTGTTGGTCCACCCCAGGTATTTTAATTTCCCAGCACCCTCCCCCGATTGATCTCTCAGTTGCCACCTGTTTCCATGTTTCCAGAGCGCCTATGATATCAAGTGAAGGTGAGCATCCCCCTTTTCACCACTTGGAGAGGCACCCTAGTGAAGCTAGCAGCTCCATCTGCTATATATCAAAACCATTTTTAATATATGATGGCATATAATTATACATATCCTTCTTTCTCTATTGAAGTTATATTGGCAATATATATTTTTCCTTTTACTATGCCTACTTTGGTCTTAAATTTAACTTAACCTAATTTATAGCTAGTGCCATCGTCTACACAATAAGTTTTTTTTGTAGAGAGTCCCATTTTATTTTTCTTCTCTGGTCACTTCTTACCGTGATCAGTCGACATCCCTGGCGTTCCCAACATCACTTTTGTTTCCGAGTGGGCATGGCTCTTCGAGTAAGGAACAACTTCCGACGTCTCGTCTATATCCTCTTTACCTTACCTCTCCCATAGCTGGTATTCCAGGCATTTATGGGCTCATCAGCGATACTCACCACTAGTATCCCTGAGGAGCCTTCCCTCGAAAATAGCTCTAGATACATCCAGAGTCCTTTAGGATCTAGCTCACCCTCCCTTTTATAACACTTCCTGAGCTTTGTTTCACTAGTTTGGTCACTCGTCTGAGTCTTATGCTGCTCTTACTTTTCCGTCTCTATCGTCTTCATTCGTCACTTCTACCTTCGTTGTTTCTTCCTGTTTGTTTTGTCTCAAGTCTTGATTCTGACTTTGTATTCTTCTTTCTTTAAGTTCGTTCATATGTCTGTCCCTTTCTGCCCTCGATACTCTGTCCGCTATCTTGTCAAGGTAGCTTCACCAGTCCACATCCCTCAATATTTTGTATTTAGCATCGGCCTGTATAGGTATTAGTGGAGCCGCTCTCCCCCCTTCTGTAAATATACATTCCTAGGTCACGTGTTCTGCTGTCACCTCTCCTCTGCAGCCGCAAAGACTGTACCCTATTCCCAGTCTGCTTGCCACTCCTTCAGGAGGGTGTCTCTTATATCATACTTGGTACTTACATTGTTGGTTGTTAATTCTATTACTTTGTCTAACTTACCCTTATTAAGTCAATATACAACGGCCCTCTCTCGTACCTCTAAGTCTAGGGGCCAAGCACCTATGGTGACACACACTTTTGTAGGCCCCAGAATGTCTGATAAGAATTTTCCTCTGAAGGATTGTGGATTCATTTTAGCTCTGTCCACTCTCAGTTGCTATGCCCAAACTCCTGCTCCATATACCACTATGGACATCAGTAACGTTTGATGTTATAATCTAATCAGTTTTAAGGACAGATGTGACATTTGTTGCCCTATAATGACTATCCCATTCATAACCCGCAAGGCTCTTCCACTTACGTTGTCCATGTCAATCGTCACCCCCAGGTATATAACCTATTACTCCTTCTAATTATTTGCTCTGATATATTAACTATAGGATCTCTCTAAAGCAATTCCATCAGCTGCATATAGATTGTCTTGGCTGGTGCCATGCTGAGTCTTACTTTCCTACACCATTTATCCAAGCTGTACAGTACCTTATTACAGTTTTATTCCAGGTTCCTCCTCGAACTTTCCTCCACCACCATCAGCAATTAGTTAGAAAAGCAACCACCCCCACCACATCAGGGAGTGCTTCAATCTCCAGCGAACCAAGCTCGAGACCAATGGCCCAAAATATTGGACCACTGCGCGATCCTTGTGGGCATCCTTTTGTTAATTTTTTACTTATTTTTACTATTGGGCATCTCATGTTTGCATACTTGTCCATACAGTAGTCTTTAAAACTCCTGTAGAGACTCTCTGGACAGTTTATTTCTCTTAATCTCTTGAATAAGGCTGACCAACAAAGGTTATCAAATGCACCTCAGATTACCACAAATATTCCCATAAGATATTTGACCCTTGATTTTTCTACCATGCTAATAGCATCACTGATCTCATCCTCCGTAGACCTGCCCTTCCTAAGGCCGTACTGTTGAAAGTGCATTTACACCTTCTCTCTATGTTTATGCAGTCTCTTAAATAGAAGTTTCTCCAGCAGATTTGCACATACATTCATCAAACATATTTGTTTGTATGATTTTGGAGTTACGAGTCTTTGCTCTCCCCTTTTCTCAGAAATACCACTTCGCTCTACTTCCACACATTAGGAACTCTGCCCTGAGACAAGCACTCATTTATGAGCTAGGCTATAAAGGTTTCTCTCTGTTCACTGATTTCTGGAATCACCTTGAATATGATTTAATCAGGTTTAAGTGCATCTTTCTTCTCATTTCTGCTACTAGCCTTTTCATCTCGTTTTGTGTTACTGGTTTCATTATCACATTTTCATTATTATATAACATTCTCATATCCTGCTTGATCCTTTAGTTCTCCTCCTCCTCCTTTTCTGGGCTATGATCAGGGAGCAATACATCAAATAGTAGCCTAGCAGTTTTCTCCCAGCAGGTATACTTTCCTCCGTCTGGTTCTTGAGTGTTCTTGAGTGGGGGAATAATTTTCTCTAATGCAATCTCAATTCTTCTTAAACAAATCTTACCCAACTATCATGTTTAACTATCTCCATTGTATTTTCGAATTTTTACTTCTCTTGCCAGTATATATTCAATAGTAAGAGCTTTCCTGCCGATACTTGACATCTTTGTTATTCTTGTCTTGCTCTCCTTGCTTAGCTTGCGTAGCTTTTGCAGCTGCTCAATCCATGGTCAATTTCCTACAGATCTCGTGACTTCCTTCATAACCGGTATTGCCTTTCTCATAGATGCCTGCAAAGCCCACGCGGTTTCCTTCGCTTTTAGGTTTATGTTGTCTCCCTGCGACACAGGCTATGGTAGTACCAGCTCTCTTCTTAATTTACACAATTGTCCTTTTTCAGGTTGTATAGGAGTCGCGTGCTTATATTTACCCTGTCTACTTCTTTACCCAGTTAGAACGTTATCAGATTAATATCACTGGGTGTCTCACAGTCATGCACTTTCCAGTTTTTCTTCCGCCACCTCCATCACTTTTTGCATCATGATTGCACTTCACATTGCATTCCATACTTTTTATATTTTTCTTACTTTTCATAAGGCGGTCTCTTTCTAGCAGTTTATCAGCATTCTCGTTTTATTACATATTTCCTAATGGTCCCTGAAATGTTACATTATGCCCTCCATCCACAAACATTTGATGTGACCTATCAGCTTAGTTCTGGTTTTTCTACTTACTCCTTTATTATATATTTCTTTTTACCCTATAGTAGTGTTCTGACTGGAAAATAGACCCACACCAAACTCTCATACCAAATCCCATTACTTTCAGGTGTACTGATCTTCCTATTCATTTTGCCCAATATTTGACTTCTACCAGCAGCATTTCCACTATAATCCTTACTCTAAATTCATAGATGACACTCAATATGAGAGGGAAGAAATTGGCCTTCATATTTTCTTCCTCAATTACCTTGCAGTAGATATGAAGTAATCCCTTTTGCAATCAAATACACCTTTGGCCTCCTAATGTCCACAGTACAGCCTATCTTCTTTTTCTGGGTACCTCAAATTTCTCCCAACCAACCCTACTATTGCTCGCTAATGTACTATGTTCCCGTATATTCGAGGTATCCCCAAATTATTCCTTTCTCCCCCATTTATGAATTTAGTAAGAGAAGCTGTTCCTATCAGTCTAGATAGCACCACCTTATAGTCCTAGAGATAGTGCATGCTTTCATTCATCGTTGCTGAATACCATGAGAATTATCTTCCTCTAGCACCATCAGCCCTCGCAAACTTCTCGTCCCAACCATATTCATGTTTACAGATACACATTGACATTCTGCGCATGAAGATTCCACATTAAACTTTGAGTAGGATGCTCATGTTACTTCTGGACCGTTGTGGTTCAGATAATCCAAGACCTCCTTCTATAGCCCAAAAGTCCAAGGGTGTATCACTATTTCCACAAAATTTACATACCTTTCAGCATCCTCCATGCTCCACTCTCTCTCTTTATACAATATCCCTATATCGACCTATTCCAGGGGAACCTTGTACAATGTTATATTTTGGAAATATATGCACACTGCCAACACTCCCATCACTCATTGGTTCAATCTTATTCTTTACACATGGTGTAATTATTCCCTCCCCAGATTTTATTACTAAGTGATTTGTCGCTAGAGTTCTCTTTTACTTTCCTCTGTATTGTTATGCCATAATCATATTCCTTTTCCCTCTGGAAGGGGAGTAAGTTTTTTCCTCCTTACTTTAGCCATACATATTATGTCCTTGTGTATTTAATACAGCCTGTCCACTATTTTTGAAAGTATATCTGTTATATCCCTTAGTTCTGTACTAATCATAGTCATTCCTTTGAATAAGCCTGTCCAACAGCATCTGGTATGTAGGAAATTCACGGTGATTAAGGTGATTACAATTTGTTCTTTTCCTGCTATTAGAGGGGACACAAGTTTTGAGTTTCTCTTTAGAATTTTCTGCTTTGTTACCCTCCATCCCACACTGTCCACACACCATATTCTGTTTTGGGCAAAACTTGGCCATGTGGCTAAGCTACCTGCATTTGTTGCATCTAGTAACTACAAAGTAGTCCTTTACTAACACACAGCTAAACTTCACGTAAATTCGTGTGTTCACCATTCGATTTCCAACTCTCAGAGATACCTCAATCACGAGGTTTACCGTCCTTATTTCTCTTAGACCGTTCTTAAATCTTGATTCTAACCTCTTTTAAAAGACTTTTTTGTCAATCCCTTCCTCAAAAGTTTGAACATAAATAGTCTACTTCATCTCTCTTTTTTTTTTTGTCATTTATGTAGGCACGTCAAAGATTATTAGTAATGTTTTTTTTTCTTCCTCGGTCCCTTACATTTTTAATCCTTAATCTTACTAATGCTATATGAAATACTATTTATATCGCCCTCTGACTCAGTCTCTACCACTATCATCTTGTCTTCCGTTCAAATGGATCTTATCTTAATCCTCTCTTTGGATGGATCTATTTTCCCCATTACTTTTGTTGGATTGCTTTTGCATTCTCTCCTTTGTTGAAAGATATGAAGGCTTGACTCACCTTCCTCTCCTGTTCACTCATAATTCTCTGTGATATAGCCAGCAATACTCCAAGGGATGTTTTCGCAGTAGCAATTCAGGCAAAAGTAGACTTGGGCCTTATCTCATCTTGGCTATTTTTGAGCTCCTGCCTCAATCTGTTATTCTCTGTCTCTGGTTGGGCTGTCCTCCTATCCTCGAAGGCAATTCCTATGAACAGCCCGTGTATGATCTTATTGATGTCTGACTGTGCTTCTTGGATGGCCCTTACCTTGGTGAGTGCAGAATTGATTTTCCTTCTTGTCTCCTCATACACGTTCCTGTAGATGTCCTAATTGGTTTCCGGTACCTCCTTGCTTCTTTTCCTGGGTGTCCATATTGCTTCCCTCTTCTTCTTTCTTCCCATCTGTGTCCTCTTTGGTACCCCTGATGCTCTCCCTTTCTTATCAGGCGTTTATGTCAGATTAGCATAAAAGTAATTATTTCATCAATCCCTCATATATGAACTAATCAAAACTATTCTCTTCGGTTGCACGCACACATAGTTTATCACTTATCACTCTCTAATTCAGTTTCTACTAAACATCTAGAAATTTGGCAGGGTCTGAAAAAATCACTATTTTTAACTTTATCCCAAGGTAGTCAATATGCAACAGTCGCACTATAGCCAGACAGTTTCACTTCAATTTATTTTTGTTATTAGTCTTATAGTGTACTGTTTTTTACTTGTTCTCCTCCAAGGTTATGGTTAGTTACTATGCATATATCCATGTAAACATATTTTTTTATATTGGCTATAGGTATAGTAACATTTTATAGCAGCCCCTCCTCATTCCCTAGAAAAAATTGCTCACTACACCCTTGATTTTAGACAGACAGAATAAACGAGAGACAGAAAGGTGGTGTTGACAAAATAACATCTTCGGGTTCATAATATATGATGATGATAGTAATAATCATAATAATAAAAAGAAGAAGAAACAAATAATTAAGTATATAGAATATATATAAAAATATATCAATTTTTTAATCAATTGTCGTACATTTTTATTTATAGCTATATTAATTTTAAAGTTTTTAATTAATACATAATTATATACATTCAAATACACATACATACATACATACATACATACATACATACATACATACATACATACATACATACATACATACATACATACATACATACATACATACATACATACATACATACATACATACACACATACATACATACATACATACATACATACACACATACATACACACATAAATACACGCACACATACACTTACACATACATACAGACATACATAAGATTATATACATACATACATACATACATACATACATACATACATACTTACATATATACATACATACATACATTAATACATACATACAAACATACATACATACATTAATACATACATACATACATTAATACATACATACATACATTAATACATACATACATATATAATACATACATTAATACATACATACATATAAAATACATACATGCATACATACACATATATAATACATACATATATAATACATACATATATAATACATACATACATACATGCATACATACACACATATATAATACATACATACATATATAATATATGCATATCGGTTGAACAATAAAAGTATTACTCGTTTGTATACATTAAATACTGTACATACATTTTATGTCATATATGTCCATACGAGTATCCTAGCATAAAACTGGTAATATACTCCAAAATATTGGTCACTTTTCCTAAAATGAAAGTTTCGTAATTTTTCCTAAGAGTTTTCTTTTTCCTCTTCTTGTCGGTCGTATCAAGAGTAAGGTTTTTTGAGGAAAAAGTAACATTGTTAAAAAAGTCTGTAATTGGATTTTAGGTCTACCGTTGGTCCATTGGAAGCGCCACTGTCGTGTGTGTGGGAGATGAGAGAGGGGGTGGGGGGTGGAAAGTAAGTAGTACGGCAAGCATGGAAAAGGGTAGTTCGGAGTTGGGAAGGTGGATCTTAGGAAATCACTTTAGTTAATTAGGCACCTTATAACTACCCCTTGAAGGTAGTATTTTCGATCCATTGAGGAGTGGAGAGGGTAAAAGCGAGGGTGGGCTGTCACCTTAACGGCAATGGAAAGAGACACTTCATGTCTAGAAGGGTTAGACAACTGGAAGGCTCTATGGAGGAGTGAAGAAACACAAACATGGATCTTGGAGTTTTTTCTTGAGCATTCAACAAGCACGATATTCAACAACATCGAATACATTTTTCCTAATTTAACAACTACATTTAACAACATTTTAATTTAATCATGTAAAGAGAAAGTATTCTTAAAAATTTTCAACCTCAAGATTATGACGATTTACCTACCCCTGACCTCATAAAGGTTTGTTCTATATGTTGGCCTGTACCCGTGTCTGTCTGCATGTATGTCTGTCCGTGGGTACAGATAAGAAATGATTTGATGGAATTTATTCAAACCTAATATAAATTAGATGTTATTCGGCTTAACTTCAGGACTTTTAGTTTTGAATCTTATCCTCAAATTAAGGATAACTAACAACAACTACAAAAATTTCTATTAATTTCAAATTTTCGGAGTTTTACTGTAACGATTTTATTTTTGATTGATATCTAGTTTGACCTGTCAAATAAAATTGTATACTTGTTTATCGGGGGAGAATTCTTTCAAGAATTGTTAACTTATAAGTGATTTTTGAAAGTTCTAGTTATTTTGAAAATGGTTAGTTGGGAAATGCTTGTTATGACAATTAAGAATGTAATTTGTTTTTCAGTAACAAATTGGTTTTGTCATGGTTAATTGAAGATTATATATATTTAATATATTTAAAATGGCTAATACAATATGGTGCAAAATAGGTAGCTGCAAAGTTTTTATATCATAGATAATTATACATCTGTGTTTCTAAAAAAATTAATAGTAGCTTACTGTAAAAGTAATTTAAGAATATGAAATATAAATAATAATAATAAATCAATAATCTTAATAGTATCTCGGATTATCCTTTGGGTGTCTCGCTGGAGCACACAATCGTAGAGGGACTGGTATTGGTAAGTGATCTAGCTTTGCTCTTCTCCAAGGTAATGTTACACCTCAACTCGGATTGGAACTCGGTCTCCTGAAGCTGCCTACTGCCAGAGTTGTTACTGTTGTCCCAGTGAAACAACAACCATGTGCTATTAGGGTGGCTCTTATTTACTCTTAGTGAAAAAAAAATCAAGCTTTTTTACGCGCCAACACCCAAATCGGTTCCAATTATTTAAAAAAATAATCTGTGAAAAATTTCAAATCAATTCAATAAAGGAAAAGGGTGCCCCTGGGTCCATTAAAATTTAAATAATCATTTAAGTGCAGGAAAAAGTCGATTATATCATATTATCTCCCAAGTTATTGATTACATTAAAATATATGCCAAACAAATGTTATACTTCTAAGCAAACGGCATACATTATTATTTACTACTTTTTTTCATACTACTAACAGTATTAAAAAGAAATCCAAAAAAGTAATGTCACGAATACCACAGAGACATTCTTTCCTACTATCCCAAACACAAACATCCATTCCACCAACTTACACAAAACATTAAAAATAGATTTTTTTAAATTTAGGCACCAGAGGGTTGCTTACAATTCTCCTACATAGCTGATAGCTTTCGCTTGTCCTTGAACTAGTATGCGCATGCATACAGTCTGTTTGCCCATGTGAGATAGCTTTTTAATCGAAACTCAATGAACTTTTTGACATAGCACTTGCAAACGCTTTGGAAATAATAATTATTGAAGAAGATAAGCTGTTTTTAATTAATCAAAGGTTAATAGGACGTCCAGGGTTCATGTATGGAAGTGATTATGATGCATTTGATAGAGAAAGAAGAGCTAAGCAACAAGAAAAGAGAGCCTTAATGAGTAAAAAAGCGTATCAATCGTGAAATTGAACAAAAAAGTAAGTAATATGCAAGTTTTTCAAATTTTATTCCAATATTTATTTAAATAATCTGAAAGTGTAATACTATATAGTACTATAATGGCGACAACATTGATTTAAATAATTTTTAATACTGATTTTGTCAATTTTTGTACACTTTGATATGGATAAAATGAATCCATGTTAAGAAATTTCCTGGTTTTTTTATTTCAGAAAAAACTGCTGAATTGATGTCATTAATTTCAAACAGCAGCTTAGAATAATTGTTAAATCCAGTACCATTTGCTGGAAATCAACCGATGATATTCCTGAAGAAGAGCACCCTGTTCCAATAGATATAGAACTTCCATCACCAGTGGCAAAAAGGAGGAGGGGACGCCGTGAGATAATGGATTCGATGCTTGCCACGGCCTTAGTTAAATGCAAGATCAGTGACAGAGATGCAGTTAATATCATAATTGTTGTTGCAGAGGCATTTGGACATGATGTTCAAGATTTGGTCATCAACAGGCCGTCTATTCACAATTCAAGAGAAAGAATACGCAAAGAAAGGGAAACTGTACTTAAAAAGTAATTTAAGGAGACTGAAGGAAAAGCTGTTGCCGTGCACTGGGACGGTAAACTGCTTCCAACGTTAACAGGTATAGAAACTGTTGATAGACTTCCTGTAATCGTTTCAAGGGGCAATACTGAGCAACTCCTTAGAGTACCTGCATTAGAATCCGGGACCGGAAGGGAACAAGCATCTGCTGTTTGCGAATCAATTTTTGAATGGGGTCTTCAAGATTGCGTAAAAGCGTTAGTTTTCGATAAGACAGCAACAAATACTGGGCATTCGAAAGGTGCGTGCGTTTTAATAGAAAATATGTAGAAAGAGATCTTCTGTATTTACCTTGCAGGCATCATATACACTAAAGTGTTCTTAGAAGTGTTGTCGAAGAAAATATGGGTAGATCCACAGGTCCAAATATGATTATTTTTAAAATATTTCAAAACTTTTGGTCTGGAATTAATGTTAATAATTTCCAATTCGGAATTGAAAACGAAAATGTCAGGAAACATTTAAAAAAGGATGATCTATCACGAATTCTTGATTTTGTTAAAATTACTCTAAATAAACAACAACCTCGAGAGTATTACAGAGAATTTCTTGAATTAACTGTGATATTTCTTGGAGAAGCACCACCTCGTTGAATATCTTTTCACATTCCAGGGGCCATCAATCATTCAAGATGGATGGCAAAAGCTATTTATTGCTTTAAAATTTTTCTGTTCCGTAATGAATTTGTACTAATAGTGGAAGAAAAAAATGCAATCTGTGATATTTGTATTTTTCTTGTCAGCATCTACGTTGAAACATATTTTTGTCCACCTTCTGCTGTCAAAGCACCCTACTTAGATTTCAGGGTTCTTTCTAAGCTTTCTCAATACAAAACTGTTGATCGTGATATATCTCATGTTGCATTAAGAAAAATAAATAATCATTTATGGTATTTAAGCTCTGAAGCAGTCGAATTGTCTTTTTTTTTTATTAAAGTTGGTCATTTGAATCAAAACAGAGAAAGGTTGATGCTCTTAATCGTGAATCAGAATCATTGAACAAAAAAGTAAAGCTAGTACAAATACAAGTCGACAGAATCCCGTAAATTGTTAAAAGAGGAATTGAACAGTTCGTTTTCGCTGAAGCTAGATTTTTTTTCAAATGATTTCACTTAGATGATCAATTTCTAAAGACAAAACCATCAACATGGCTTAAAAATGAAAGTTTCATTAAAGGGTTGGAAATAGTGAGTAAACTTCGATTGTCAATGATGTGGCAGAAAGGGGGGTTAAATTAATGGAAGATTATAATACATGGTTTACGAAATATGAGGAACCAAAGCAGTTCTTCAAATTGTAAACGATTACCACCAACTCTTTCTTGATTATAAGAAAGAGACTTTGTCTCAGCGTCAATTATTGTAACTAGAATAAGTGATTTAACAGTTTTTGGTTTATTTTTCGAAAACCTTTGGTTATATGAAAAAATGTAATAGATAATAATGTGTGCTTCTTGTCTATATCGACAACCTTTGTTTGACATATTTTTTATCTAGTCAATAACTTGGAAGATAATCAAATAAAATATACTTTTTTTACAATTAAATGATTATTTGATTTTTAAGGGCCAAGGGGCACCCTTTCCCTTTATCCGATTGAGCTCAAATTTTTCACAGATAGTCTATTTATTAATTGGAACCGATTTGAGGGTTGATGCGAAAAAAATCAAAAGTTGAAAATAATGTGCTATACACAATTAGCAATTCTAACAATGATTGGGATGATTTAAAAATACAATGGAAATAATTACTTGTAGATGAAATGAAATGAAATTTAAAATATAAGTTATATATTCTTCAAATAAAATAAAATTAACTTGTAAATTTCTTTAATTTACAGACATAATTTTAAACAATAAATCCAATCCTTGCCATTTCATCGCATTGTTGGATAAAAAGATAAACTTGAAACATTAAAAAAATAAATGGTACGGAACTCAGAATAGACTTCCTCGCATCATTGTCTAAAAATTGAGATATTTACTCTAAGCTCGTAATATATGTGAAACTAAATAATATGCTATCATAAATTTGACAACAAATTGTGATATGCTTACGTTAAACATTTTTAGACTACCTGTTTTAGATTTCACAATTTTATTTTGAAAGAATTTATGTCCTCGTTTTGTATATTTGAATCAACAAAAAAGTTCATTATTGGTTCCAAAAGGTTCAAAACTTCGTATTCAAATTTTAATTTCTGTTTAAAAATCTTGAAATTTTATTAGGGGTGGCCCATCATCAGGTCATCGAATTGATATTAAATTCCTCAGATATAAATATTAGCTAATAAAAAAGAATAAAACTATTTCTGTACAAACATTTCTCCTAAGAGGTTAAAAGAAAAACATCAACTTAAAAGACTTATTTATCTACTTACTCAATGGCGTTAAATGATAATTACATTTAAACTTAAGTAGTACAGCTAAAGCTCACAAAATTGTATTAATATATTTGCCAATAACTCAGAAACTTCTGGTTTTATACAAATATATTTACAATAATTTTCTTATTTTTAATAGTAATAACATTTTGCAATGATAATTTAATCAATGGTTAGTAATAGTTGCGTGGTTTAGTAAATTTCCGCTTCTGTAAAGTATTCTTAAAGTAATTTTCATGGGAAAGTGAAAATATTAATTTTGTTTATAGTTCTAATCAACGCCTGGATATGAATTTTATTCAAAATCATTAGAGTTAATTTTGAGAAAATGGATTTATTATCTTTTCATCCTTTGGTAAACTGCTCTTAGACTTACATAGGCTTGGACACACATGGACAGATGGCAATGCAAAAATAACTTTTTATGGTTCCGGGTGTCATGAAACGTCAATATATATTAACATCTAAGGCTAGATACTTTTTTACGGTCGCAATACTTTACCTTTAGTTTTCTAAAAGTTTATTTATATATATATAGCGGACCCGACAGACGTTGTCCTGCCCGAACGTTGGCTTTTCGTTTGGGTGGCATAATTGATTTCGATAGTAAAACAAATACTATGTGATCATCACAATTACAAATTTACAATGAACTTCAATTAGTGAATAACACAAATATTACAATTTCAGTATTTGTCAAGACAACGTACAAAATAAAACATCTTTTCATTTTTGGCATTTTGCCCACAACTCCACAAATATCAGCTGTATCGAAAAACAAACATAACTATGAATTATTCTCAGAAGTTCAACTATTCGTGAGCTTTTCAGAAGGTTTTAACGGTCAATTATTAATATTATATTCATTATTATAAATATTGGGGGGGGGGGTGAAAATTTGAGGTTATATGTTCTGATATGCAAAAAATCTAAAAAAAAAATCCCCCCAAAAAAATTCCCTAAAAAACAAAAAAAATCCTAGAATCCGATTGCAGCGCCACCTACTGGGTCCAATTGTGAATCTAAACCATCCACGGACCCACTCAAACACACACAAAAAATGTCATCAAAATCGGTCCAGCCGTTTAGGAGGAGTTCAGTGACATACACACGTAAAGAAGAATTATATATATTAAGATATAAAACTGACTCATTGTTCTCTTGCCTAACATTGATTGGTTTGGTTTTAGTTAATTAGTGGTTCTATTGCTTGTGTTGAGTCAGATGAACTACCTCTTACCTGTCAAGGCATTAAAAAGTCCTCCAATTTTTTTCCCCAACTACCGGTATTTGTTGTGTCCTGTGTCTCTACGTTTGCTATGCACATTTTGTATTACTGGTGTCGCTTTATGTTAGCGCGTGCCAGTAGAATTTGGTTATTTCCATGCGAAATGAAGTGGCCGAACAAGGTCCTTGTTTTGTTTGCGTGATATAATAAATAATAATTAAGTCAAAATTGTTTAGTTCAGTGGTCCTTCCGAGTGTTATGATAAGTAATTCGTCAGTCATTAATCCCGAACACTATTGTAGTTTAAAAACTGGCATGACTTAGTTCTAGCTTTTTAAAGTTTTAAACTTTCTTCTGTTCTTCTAACTGTGAACAATTACTCTTCTCTTTAAATATTGTGTAGAAGTACATAACTTATAGGTGCTTGCCTTTGATGTTAAAACTAATAAATTATTCTAAAATCATGGATGACACATAACACGGATCTGAAGCTTGGGGGGAAGGGTGGATTCATAATCATCGGAACAAGCTGGCTAATAGTCTCTGAATTGCCAAACTCCCCTCTAAAAGTGCCTCACTTGGTCAGGGGAGGAAGGGGAAGTCGGGTTATTGGGGGCTTGCTTGAATGCCGACATGATTTATGCAAATGGCTGAACTAATCCAACAGCTTAACGATCTGACGTAATTGGCAACTGGTGGATTCACTGGTATTAACATCGTGGACTAGAGCAATTGTATGCTTGTTTATGAGGTTGATCGTGTATGGGACATCTAAGTCTGAAGAGCAGGCAGGGACTGGAAAAGAAAGAAATATTTCCTTCATTGCAGCGAGAAGGGTGTTTGCATGCGTACAGAGCTATGTTATTCACACACCATTGAGTGGCGTGATTGTCGGGGACTGGCGACGATCTCCTGTCTCCTTTCATGCTATTGAGACTTTATATCTTGCCAAGTTTAGAGAAAGATGAACAATCTAATTCTCTAACATTTTCTCTTCCTTTTGTTCATTTAATTTAATTTGGTTTTTACGTTCGATATTCTGCTGGTGTATTAACTATTTCGTTTTTAATTTCCGGTCTACAAATTTAATTTACTAAATATATAACAACATGAGGGGAAAAGTTTTAATAAAATAGAATATGGCTTTTAAAAGAACAGGATTCAAAATGTTTTTCAAACTTTATTGTAACAAGCAACTTAGCTAGTTTATTAATGGTGAAGCTTTTCAATACATTTTCCCATTTAACTACAACTATATATATATATATATATAACAACTACCCATTTGGGCTATACGCTTATGTACTAATTACACTAATTGGTTAGGGCTGAGAAAGGTTGAATTTAAAGTAAGTGTATCAACATTTACGTGGAAGGAGAGTGGAAAACCATCTTGGAAAACCACCCAACCAAGATAATAACCTCAATCTTCCTGTCATCGGCATTCTAGTATACTGTGAGGGTAGTGCACCAGACCACGCACCACTTAAGTGGGTGATTATTATGTTAATGAATGTCAGATATGTGACAGACATATGAAATGAAGAAAGTAATTAAGATTAGTTTTTAACCGGTGATTCGATTGATACGAAACCATATAGAGTGGTTCCCGCATCGGTGGGCACGCGGACAAAGGCATCAAGCTTGTCTAATCTGATCTCAAGTGATGGTAATATTTGGGTTCATACCTCAGCCAGGTATATTTGGAGGGATCTTCCCTGTATGTTTTCCCCCTTTAACTCCACGAAAATGTAGCTACATTACCTCCGAACTAAATTTATGTTGCTTTTATCAATAGTGTAGCTACCCGCCTCGGTGGCGTAATTGGCTAACGCGCTAGTCGTGTTGAGCCCGACTGCCAAGGACAGGGAGATCGAGGTTCAAATCTCGGTCGGGTGAACTGAGGGTGGTTTTTCCTAAATGGTTTTCCACTCTCCCTCCACGCAAATGAGGGTTCACTTCCTCTATTCAACCTTCCCAATTCCTAATCCATTAGCGTAATTAGTACTTAAGCGTATAACCCGAACGGGTAGTAAGACGCGGTGCTAAGTAATAATAATAATAATAATAATAATAATAATAATAATAATAATAGTGTAGCTAAATGTGAAAATCCCAAACGAGTATTATGATGTTGTGCACATAAAAAACTGCACATTAGTTAAATATCGCAATTACTTCCTTCGAGATTCATGATCATGAAATATTGAATTCATATCACTAAACAGGATTATCTTAAACCAGGCTCTGAATTAATTCTATAACAGCTTTGAAATAATACAGTTTCAATTACTATACCTATATTAGTGAGTTCTTACTCACCTTAAACTATTATTTTAAATTATAGTTAACTAGCTAAAACAGTGGCTTGTTAGGACAAAAGCTACGATGTAAAAAAATGTTGGAAAGAAGCATTAATACGAAAATATCTCTATTAAGTATTTTAGTCATGTTTTAAACAGTTGCAAACTCAGAGGAGTGTTTTAGGAAATTTCGGGCAAGTCAAAGGAAATTTCCTACCCTGCCCTGGTCCCTCCACTTGAGATCTGTGGAATAGGCCATTTCCCCCGTTCTACGACTTTCCTAAGTCCTACATTTAACAGCTCAATATTAACATTCTTACGAATCAAATAGCCAAAGCTCTTGTATATGCTTTTAGTGAAGATTTACTCCATCTAGATACCATATTCTGAAAATTGAAAAATGACACCTGAACATGGAATCGAAACCGGGACCTTTGGCTTAGTATGCAAATGTTCTGACCACTGAGCTATCCAGGAATCGTCCCGTGCCCAGCATTATTGCGAAGAGGATTCTTGCAATCCCCTAGAGTGTACCTATCTGCAGGGCTCTGGAGAATTTTTGTGGGACCCGAAATATCACCTCCGAACAACATGTGGAGCTTCGCTCAAGCAGGAAAGCTAGGGATAATAGTGTCCGACAAACATTTTACTCTTGGTTTGATGTCCATCGACTATTTGCCTATCGTTCATCAACTTAGTTAATCAGCATTTCGACTGGTATTGTAGGAGACGAATCTATTAACTGTGACAAAGCTCTGGAAATAGGTTCAGAATGCATGAAAAACATGAAAGGTGGCACATTCGTAGCTACAAAGCTAAAGCACAAAGACAGAGTTAAACATTTATCTGCCATGAAAAACACTATACAAGTTCATAAACAAAGTGTGCAAATAAATCAACAAAAGCTATTTAATCGTATTGTGTGTATATTCCCATCTGGATCTGAGTTAATACAGGTCTTTTCATATGAACTATCACCTAGACTTGTATCTTTGTTTGACGAAATATCGATGAGGAAGACGAGGAAATCAACCCTCACCGAAGTCTTAGAATCTGATTCTCCTTGCAAAGAAATTGCACTAAAAGACACAGTGTTTGTTGTAGATGGTGGGTACCTTCTTCATATAATTATTTGGCCAAGACCAGCAACTTACAGGATAATTTGCATGACATATTCATCTTATATGATGAACCATTTTAAGTATTCATTAATAGTAGTGTTTGATGGGTATGAGGGTCCACCGAACACTAAAGCAGAAGAGCAGAAGAACCAAAGGAGCAAGAAAACTTCTGTATATCTAGCAATATATCTTGACATTGTTACCACATCATCTCAGGAAGAGTTACTAGCAAATTTCAAAAGAAATCACGTTTTATCAAACTTCTAACATCTTTCCCACGGAATTGTGGCATATTGGTCCATTTAGCAAGCGGAGACGCAGATTGTCTTATTGTTTTTACAGCCATTGAGTTATCAGCTGGGCAACATGTAACAGTTATAGCAACTGATACAGATATCCTTACCATGCTAGCTGTGCCTATACTTTCAAGCAGTAAGCTCTCTCTCCTAATTACTGGAAAAACTGGTAAAACTTAAAAAAAAGTCACAAAATCGGGGAGCTCCAAGTAGCTCTAGGTCCTGTAAAAAAAACACCCTCCTGTTTACTCATGTAATGTCAGGTTGTGATAATAAATCTGTCCTTTTCAGAAAAGGAAAGAAATTGGCTTTTGACCTCTTCCAAAATAATAAAGATCTGTCTAGGAAAATGCTAATTTTCAATGATGATGAAGTAGCTTCCTTGGGAGAACTATTTATTTTGCCTTTGTAAAAAAAACTGCAACTCCCTAGACGAGTTGCGTTATAAAATATGTGTCCAAACTGTAGCTCATCAGTATATCACTGCTACTTTCGACATTACCTTGCTTCCACCTACCAGTGATGCTGCCCGTCAACACTCACTTAGAGTGTATCTGCAGGTGCAACAGTGGTTAGATAATCTGATCACACCAATGAACTGGGGCTGACAGCTTATTGGAAAGATAAATATATTATTAAACTGAGGCAATTTTTTGTTTTTTTACATTTTAATCTATTCTATCTAAATTTATATAATATATTTTAAAGAAAATTGCAAAATTTTGAATGATTCGTCTAGTTGTGTTAACAGAAGCTTGTTCCTCTCATGCCATTTCTCCCTCCAACCCCAGAAAAGTCTTGCATCTTATCTGTTGTGGCTGCAAGAAAGGTTGCAATCACAACGGTGAATGTAAGAAGAGCGGGCTGGCGTGCTCTACAATGTGTCGCTGTTCTGGAGAAGTGTGCAGCAACTCCCCTACAACGTCTATTACTGTGGATAGCAAAAAAATGTAGACGACCTAATTATATATTTTGAAAATAAACTCTAACATTTAATTTATTGATGAGGCGATATAATTTTTGTGTTAACTTAAGAATTCACTTGGGGATGAATTTAAATGGGACATGAAGGAAACTCAATTTTTATTTATGCCTTGGAGGTAATTACTAGTGCATTTTTTGAACTTTTGGGTCTTCACCATAAAAGCCAAGCCTTGGACCTCAGGGGACTTTTGATATGGTTGTCAAACATATGATTCTGAGTCATCCTGAAATTTTCAGCGTTCCGCAAACTTTTTTCCCGTTTTAAAATAATTTATAAGTACGATACTTATGGACTTTTTTATCTTTGGGGTATTATATCAAATAATCCAAGCCTTGGACTTTAAGGAATTTTTGATAAGTTGTAAAGCATATAATTTTGATTCAATCCTGAAATTTATTGAGTTCATATTATTTTTTTTAAAATAATTTATTAGTACTCAATGGACTTTTTGAAATTTGGGGTCTTATGCAATAAAAACCAATCCTCCAACTTTTGGGGAATTTTTATATGTTGTTAAGCATATAATTCTGAGTCTATCCTGAAATTTTCAGCGTTCTTCTAATTTTTTTACCATTTTGAAATAATTTTTAGGTATTTATGGACATTTGTGGTTTGGGGTCTTCTAAAAAAAATCCAAGCCTTGGACTTCAGGGGAATTTTGATATGTTGTAAAGCATGTCATTCTGAGCCAATCCGAAATTTTCAGCTTTTTCCGAATTTAGTCCGGGTATTTGCTAATAATCCTCTACTAATTATTAAAAGCGAGATAATTATTGTATTTTCTTGAAAGTTAGGTAATTATAAAAACTGTAATGCAATTTAGTTTGAGTTATTTAATTTAGCTTACTTCTTTATGGTGTGGTTTATTGGATATTGAATTTAGAAACATTCTCGTGATGCTTGTGGAAACTTGAATTGCTTTGAGTCTCCTCTGCTTAAGTAGCGCTTTTATCAACTTCATAGCTCGTGCTGCTTTCTAGGAGCGGCCTTCAATATTACTCTAAAGCTACGCGCCGGGGCAGGACGGTTAATTTGAATATATTTAGAAAACAGATTAAATCAGTGTTAAAAAGCACAAATAACAATATTATTGAATTCAATCAGCAAAAAATATAATGTTAGTGCTTTGTATTTTGATTTTTGACATATATATGTCAAAAAATTAAGTACATAGAATCAGACCTGTCTGGATTGAGTGGGATATATTTTCAAACTAAGCTAAAGAATAAAGTTGTTTAAAATTAGGTTTATTCAGTAGGAATAAATAATACAATTTCTTAGAAAAATGTAAATAATGAGATTTTTTTAATATGTATTGAGAAACACTTTAAAGATGTGTTTGAAAAATGTAGTTATCTAAAACTTTCTACAATATAAATGATTATTTTTAAAATCAGTTATTGATTACTTTTTTAAATTATATTTTTAATCAGAAAATACATTAACAATATAATATTTTTATTAAATCTCAGAATATAATCGTACTTTTGGTAACTACAAACAAAGTTTATTTGTGTGTAAAATAATTTTAACTGGATAGATGGGCACGTGGATATGTGTTGGTCTCATATAGTCTGAATTGCCGTTGATGGGGAGTCCAGGGCTCGAAACCTAATCAGGAGAACTGAAAATGTTTTAACCATAACTACTGCTCATTCCATGTGAATGCGAGAACATTACCTCTAAATTATACCTTCTTCACCTTACCCCACAAACATAGCTAAGATGTTGCTTAGGCAGGACGGGAAATGTAATAAATACAATACTTAAACTACCATTATTTTTGAGTAAAATTATTTTTAATTCTATTTTCTTTAAATCATAAATCTTCTTGATTTTAATATTTAACAATATATTTAACTTTGTTGAAAGTGTACACAAATAATTTATATGTTATTTTATATTTTATAATTTTAGATCCACTAAATTCAGGGCTACCATACGGCTCTTTCCTCAGGACATGTCTTCTTTTTAATATGAAAAATACATGTCCAGTTGACATTTTAAAAATATAAAAATTGTCCAGGATTTTGACCAGAAATGTTCCTAAGAAGAAGAAAAATCATATCAGTGATTTAAATCATATACGAATATAGTATACTCGCTTTGTTTGTTGGGGATCAACCCCTAAACCTCCAGTGACTTTTATTTGCAAGTGGATGTAAACTAATATAATTACAGCGTTGTTTTGAAATTAAAAAATTGTGGAAAATGTGTAAAATGTACCTAAAATCAAAAAATCTAGCTCTATCTAAGGTATAACCGATGGAGATACGACGAAAAGTAATAGGACCAAATTTGTGGATCTCACCAAATCCGTTGCTGCTGGTGAGTCCGGTTTTTAATAGGTCTTACCGTTTAGCCAAAGAGACCTCTAAAGAAAGGTCAAAACCCAACTTTAAAGTTGATCCACCATTTTGAATATTTTTCGGGGTTAATTTTTTTTTTTTACTTTTTTAAATTTTCCCATCGGTTACAAGCTAGAAGCTATAAATTTCCAAATTTCAAGTTCTAGCTCATCTGGAAGTGGATAATCATTAATGTCAGTGATGAGTCAGCCATGGGCTTTATAGTAGTATGTATGAAATTGTTTTCTAGTTTGGTTAATTTAAAATTGCGTTATCTCTATCTGTTTGTAGGGATTTAAGTAGAATCTAGGCCTAACGGATGTACATTGTACATAGTACTACTTTATCGAGAGCTAAAAATGCCGTATATACATTTTTCTTCCTGTTTTTCCTAGTTGTTGGAGTTGGTATGTTGTGCTTGTAGGCTAGTGCGTTACGTGTTGTCATTGAGCAGTGTCTCTGTTGGGTGATAAATAATTCTGTAACTGTGACTTAGTATTTAATTTGACTGTAATTTTACTCAGATTGATTTCGTAAAATGCCTTAACGTAAAGGTAAATTTGCTAACGAGCTAATAAAGAAAATATTATTTTAGAATTGGTAGTAATGGATTTCAGGCAGAGTTTAAAGCTTTCTTTTCAGGAGCATATGTGTCACTTTCTAACAAAGGACAATTAGACTTGGAAGAACATATGGGAACAACAAAGCACTAAAATAAAGTTTGAGGTGAAAGCGGTTAGTCAAAATTAACAATCTATTTCGTAAAACTAAGTTCAAAAACTTTTGAAGTACATGCGGAAGTATAATGTTTGAAGTATCACAACAGTTACAATTCGACGGACTGCACCTGTGGTCTAGTGAAAACATTTTTCTCTGTACTCGTAAAAAGCCGGAAAACTTTAAGTGCATGTACAAAAACTGAAGCAATTAATATTAATGGTGTCATTATACTCATGCAGTTGAAGTCATGTGCAAATATTTTTTGGAGTCTTTTGATGCAATAAACCATCTTTCCAAGAAGATATTTCTAGTGATGATTCAATATTTTGATTATAAAATAGGTGACTCTCAAACAAAACTACTATAATTTCAAAGTAAACTAAATGAAAACTTCACAAACGATCAGATAATATGGTAGTTGAATATTCAAAACGACTGACATCACTACAAAATATATATTGCAATAATTGTGATAAAATGTTTGGGTGGTGTTCTCATAGTATTATTTACTATGTTGAAGAATCCAATAAAAGACAAGCTATTTGTTATGCCCTGCCCATATTTTAAATAATTGCTTATATATAGGATGTACATTTTAGATATTGATACTTAGTCAATTTTATTTAAAATAATAATTACTTTTTTGTTTAAAATGTGAGAACCGAATTCGCTGAATTTTTTTGCAGTTTTGTGAACATTGTATACAAACAATTGTTGTATCACTGTAAGAAAGATGGCTGTTACTTTTTCCTGTGTAGAACGACTGTTGCAAATGTTTACAACCTGGAAAAATATTTCTTCTCAGCGAATATATCACGTTATACTTATAAATTGTTTGGAAAATAATGTTAGTGAAATATATACTTGACACATTACACCTTTATATCTACGTTTCAAATAAATGTAGTGGCAATGTAAAGAGAAGATACTTTGTAAATTTATGGATATTCAGTCTAGTCTTCAAACTCTCAAACATTAATGATGATAGATTAGCTTTAAAATTTGTGTCTATAAAAACTAAAAATATGCCATCGCAAATGTTATAAAATAGCTACTAAGAATAATGCAAGAAGGTTCACCAGCGAATTGAAGAACTTTACACTTAATGTTTACAGTACTTAAATATGTGGATGAAACAGAGATCCTATGAAGAATTCACCACTCTTCTTTGTTTCAAGATTAATTATTACTATATCGTGGAAAGTTTTTCTAACATGTAATTTGGTATGATGTCTCCAAAGATGTTTTGATGATTTCTGCCACCTTGATTCAAAATAAATTGAGGAAAACTCAGAATCTTGCTCTTTAATGTATCATGAAAAATGGACATTAGATTATTTTAGTACAGGTAATAATGTTGCTAATCAATCTATATTACTGAAGTTGGCTCATTTTTTTTACCATTCCTGCACATAATACAAATGTCAAGTGAGTATTCACGATAAGACAGAGTCATTGGATAAAAGAGAAAAATAAGTTGTCTTCTAAATATATAAAGGGAATTTTAACAGTACACTATAATAATTATAAGAACATGTCTTCTGAACAATTTCATACTTGTATTAAATATATTCCTGGAATTTAGAAACAAAATGGAACAAGTGAAAAGCACGCTTGCCAATTATCTTCCCTAATATTCTATTTCTAATGATTCTCTATGACTTGTAAAAGTGTCGTCTATATTTCTCCCAACAGTATGGTAGTTCTGATCACATAAAGTTGTTAAGTATAATTCAAATTCATAAAAATGTTTTTCTTTAATACACGATACTAGATATATAAGTAATATTATTTTTATCAACAAATCTCACTACCCACTTAGCTAACACTCAAATGGTTTACTAAGCTAATGTGCTAGGAAGATGAAGGCTTAATCTTAGGTGAAGTGTACTCACATTTACATGGATTGAAAGTAGAAAACACTTTAAGAAAAAACACACCCTCAGTACACCCAAACAGGATCTGAACCCTGATATCCCATCATCACAGTCCAGTCTGTTACAAGAGTGACGATTTAGACCATTCGACCACTGAATCGGTATAGTGTAGTAATAAATTATAATACTGTAGCGTAGCGCACTATCCTAAAGTTCAAATTGAATATTATTAATATTACATACAGATGTTACACTGGCTCGTATTCGTCCGCCATTGTTTCATGAGCATTTAATGTGTTCCGTAATGGGAAAACAAGTATCTAATATGTAGGAAGAGGATCAAATAATTTATTATTGAAGAGGATTGATCGAACTACGTGGCTGCTAGGGCTACCATTCGGGTTGGATGAATGTGCCACCATCATCCCTGTGTCTGACGTTTCATAAATACACGCGCACGTTTTTATCACCAGCCAAGTTTCGGGAACATTCTATTGACCAAACTTATTATTCAATCATTGAGTATGCACTGTGTAACCATTTAAAACAGTTTAGTCTTAATTGAATATGATTCTTTTTTATAGCATTTACGTTGTTTTTTAAAATTTTGGACTGTAAATGAGTGAAATAATTACAAACTTTTTTTATATTATCTAACTTTTTGATTATTTCCAAGTGTGGAGTCTTAAATAAGTTACGGTAATCTCGATATTCCAGATTTTGATCCATCCAGATTATGGCTATTATTTTCTATTTAAGACCTGAGAATGACGAAGTTTGGTGTTGAAAATTGTCGTAATAAAATGTGAAGCAAACGTAGCTTTCGAACAAAGAAACAATGGATCATAGATAACAGAAAATCTATTTTAAACACATTATTTCTTACTTAATCATTTTTATATATAATAAACTATTTAACATCACCTATGTAAACATAAGTTTTAAAATACTTTATATATTCAGAAATAAGCTTCATATTTTTTTTTATCTGCTAAAATTTCTTCAATTTAATGTTTTAACATTTGACAATGATATTTTTAACATGTTAAATTTATTCTATGTGTTATAGTTATCTAATTTTACAAAAAAATTGTTTTATGTATGTTTTTTCAGGGTCTAAAATTTCAGATTTATTTTACACCCTAATGGTGAAAAGTTCCATTTCACGAATCGGTAAATTTATGTCCATTTTAGTGAATTGGCCACTTCGACTGAACATTTTACGATCTAGGCTAATATTTCATTACCTCTTGCCCATTTAATGGAATGGAACCTATCGTATTATCTACTACAAGCTCTATACTAAAATTATTTTTAAGATATAATATAAAACTGACCCAACCTAACTTAAACCAACTTTCCATTCTAATACAATTGCCCATTTCACAATTTGGCAAATACTCATCCAGTTCGTGAATTAATTGGAGCTGCCCAGTTTATGAAATATTCAGTTCAGAAACCGATAATAAATATGATTTCACTTGTCCCACTTTAAACCACGATTTGAAGCCATCACCTTTGATATATATTATTTGAAACATATAAATAAGTAATAAAGTAAAGTTGTATCAATGCTGACAGAAAAATATAAAGTTTATTTTTCCTAAAAGGCTCATTATGAAAATTTAACTACTCTGGCTGTGGTCTCATTAATAGCTTCAAGTAGCCGATAAATTACTCACATCCATCATAGGACTTACCTTAAAACTAAATGGGAGGAATGATCCAAAACAAAAGACAAATCCTGAAAAGCTCAGAAGTAAAGAATTGATGCACTATACCAAAGGTATTTGGTTCTATTAAATTCTACAGGTGAACTTTTCAATTAATTTAATTATGTTGTCACTGACAATTAAGATTATTCCATCTTCAATGAAGTATATTTTCCTTTAAAATATACATTAATTAAAGTGTGAAATGATATCAACCTTAAAAACGAAATATACATAAACCAAGTTGGATAAGCCTCAATAATATAACGGTGTCTTGTCGATGATGAGGAAGTCAGGATTCGAATCCCATCCTAGTAATTTGAGTGTTTTTTATTTCGTTTTATTTCTTGCTCTTTCTCTTTCCAAGCAAAGGAGGTACACTTCCTCTAAGTACACCATTCTAGTAATTCCTAACCTGATAACTCAATTACTCCGTTTAGCATGGACGAGTAGTAGGCAGTGGAAAAAATATATCTACTTCAAAACAAAGCATACATATTTATTAAAAAAATTATATTGGACTTGTTCATTCAACTACAAACTAACTCAATACGCATACATAATAGAATGTTTCCAAATGCCCTAGAGTCACGAAATTTCGCAAACTGTTGGGCTTATAAAATAGGATTAAAAACACATTTGTTTTTAACAATTTGAATGTTAATATATATAAAGTCAACTTTAATACAAATACATGTTGTTTTAATTAAGTTAATGGATGTGGAAAGTAAAAACCAGCTGTTTGTAAATTGTATTTGAATAAATCCTCCGTTCTCCCCGCGAGAAAAAGGTCTGGTAGCTGGGTGGATTGGCGAACGAAATAGGTACTAATGTAAATTATATTTTTACAGATCGTTAACCATTTTTTATCAAATGAAAATTATTTCCCCCAAAATCTTCTATAAGGCTTTATCATTTACAGTGATCTTATAAAAATGAATGTTATTTCTAGATGTATTGAATCCAATTAAATCCTAAACATTAGGTATAGAAAATACTTATTGTTTTCAAAGAACGACAGACTCAACATTTATTAGTAAAGAAATACCTACTTTGGTGGCCGCATGGTCTAAAGCGTCACTCTCAAAATAGACTAGACTATCTATAACAGGGAGATAGGCGTCAGAATCCCGGCTGGGTGTGTTGAGGGTGATTCTACCCAAATGGTTTTCCACTCTCTACACGCAAACGGGGGTACACTTCCTCTTAATTCAACTTTATTCATTCATATCTTATTAGCGTAGTTAGTACATATGAGTATAGACGGAACGGGTAGTAAGACTCGATGTTAAAAAAGGAATAAGTGGCAGAGTTATTAAAAAGCTCTGTATAAAATTATTATAATTCACATTTTATGCAACAGTAGATTGAAGAATAGCATATTTATTACCATTGGTATTACTTACATTAAAATAAAACTCCTTAAAACGAACAAAGAAGATTTTGTTAGCTATATTTTTATATCAACCCCAAAGAAAGACAACAATATTCCGCTAATTTTGAGATTATAAATAAAAATGTAGTTATAATTATTAACGAGTTTTTTTAAATCTTGTAATATATTAAAAATTATTAGTGTCAAAAATAAAAAATTAAAACCAAGGTCTGTACATAATATTTTGACATCGTCCTTAAATACCAACATAAATCTACAAGTAAAAGAAATTAAATCAAGAACTTATTTATTATTTTTTAAGGGTGAGCACACACTTTAAATAATTAATAGTCCTTAAGTAAAATACTGTAATATAAATTAATATAATTTGAAAATAATTTAAAATAGACACTTGTTACACATACAACGTTCTATCGTGAGTCACACAAATAATCTCACACAAGTGGAGTTTATTCGGTTAGAAAATATTTTTTTAAAAAAGAAAAGCGATCAACTTTTCGATGAAACGTTTTGGTATGTTCTGTTGCAGCATCCGGGGTTTTTATACATCCGGCTGGTTAGGTGAACCAGTGAGGAGTCTATGTGTGACGAAAACAGAAGGTGTGGGGAGGGACTTTTGGGGGTGCAATTGGCGTCCATGTCACGTTTTATTGAGAGCACTATAGGAGCACCTGCTCCTGACCGTGAACGGAATTTTAAGATCTAAAACTCTTTACCGTGAATTTCTGGGCGTAAGGGAGAAGGGGATAAAGAGAGGTATACACCAGACTCGGTAGAGTTTGCCTCTTTCTCTTCTCTACTGCAGATGTTAACACACCGTCTCAAACTAGTTTAAGTAGTAATGTGCTATCAGGCAGGAAACATTCTTTCCTCAAATAGAAACCTCCCTTCTCCTTCAACCCCTCACAAACATACCCACAAACCAGCCCTTACTTCTTCTACACCTTGTTCACTCTACAACCACAACCCACAGCTACACACACACACGGTGGAAAATATTCAATGACAGTATTTATTTGATACATTCTTTTATGAAATATTTTTAGCAAACATTACTTGAGTTATTTTTCCTCTCCTCCCACATGATTGGTTTAGGGGTATAAACCCTCCGTCCAGTCATGAGTTGCGGGAGAATCTGCTATGCATTTTTAAGAACGGAGATGTAGGTCTACCGTGATGGAAAAAATTAAATCTATATTGTTATCTGTAGCAGGGTTGCTCAAAATTTTTACATTGTTCTGAAAATATACTAAGTTTGTTTGTAAGTATTTGAAATTTCAGTAATTATATTTATGCCTAAAGTTTACAAAGTTTCTTTATAATAATTATAAGCTTTGCATAGACTAGGTTACCAGTCCCGATCATACCCACATCCATTGTGTTATTCGCTGCTTATGGTAAGGACACTCTAGCGGTCGGTGTTGGACATTCTATCCAGTATACCACGAGTACAACTGTTGCTCAGTCTTACCCTGAGCGCGCTTACACTATTCCTACAAACCAGTATCCCTAATATAGAGACTGTGTTGCCTGCCAGCATATATTGGTCGGTACGTGTTGGAATTTGCTCCCGTGCACCCCTTCAGGGTGCATTAGAGCATGCTTTGATGAGTCTGAGTCTGAGTCTGCCAGCATATCATTGCCTGTGTGTCACTACTAATAACATCGACACATCAGGACCCTTGAAATTGAATGCACCTGCTATTATAGATGTATTTTATATATTTGTTGGAACACAACTTTGATATAATACAAATACTTTAAGGTCATTAAAATATTTTGTTTATGAAAATCAAGGGCTGTATTTGTACATATTACATAAACATATATACGCCATTCACTTACAGTGTAGGCATGAAACTGTGCATATAGCTCAAACAGCAACATATTCATACTTAATCCATCCTCAGTAACTTTCTCCACACTTCCCTATCCCCGCCCCATGCTTGCAAATTACCTTCGCTTTGACAACAAACGTACAACTTCTTTTTTTCATACATTCGTCTACAGCAGTGGCCCTCGGGGGTCCGCGACAACCACCGAAATTTAAAAAAAGTGAAAAGTTAAACTAATAACTAAACAACGTTAGGCCTAATCTTAATCAATAAAAAGATTCCTCTCCTCCTCACCCACCTGCGCGGAGCTACAAGAAAAACAATTATAGAAATAGATTTGACATACATTCGGATTTTCTAGTCAAAGTATCCAGCCTTCAACCTGATTTTCAAGGAGTGATGGGAAAAAAGACGAGGTTTCACCTATCTCTCTAATACTAGACCCAAATGAATAAATTTGAGAATTCTCATAATTGATAAATGTTCATGTAGGTCTAACTAGCCTTTTGTGTGTTAACTATTAGACCCTTCTATTATATTCATTATTATTACAACTAGAGTTAGTGTAAAAATAAAAGTATGAAAAAACATATTTGACTCGGATTTACTGTGCAAAATTTTCAGTTTTGTAGGTTTTCTAACATGAATTATTAATATTAGGGGAGGGGTGCTATTTTCTATGCATAGAATAGATTAGATTATAATGATTAGAAAAAAACGGGTGGTCCACCGATCTAAAAGAGCGTCTTGGGGGGATCTTTGGCTGGTAGGTAATTAGGAACCACTTGTCTACAACATTTGACCACACTGTCCACACCATACTATCTCAGCATAGAAGTATTTCTGGAATGTTCTGAGAGAGTATGGTGTTGATACATGGTTGGTAAATGTAATTATGATGCGGTGTATAATGCAAGTAAAGCGTACATTAAGGTTGATGGAACTTTGAGTGAATGGCTTTACATTGAACAGGGTGTTTGTTAGCAAGGCCGGGTTTACTACCTTGCCGCCTGTAGGCCCACGACGAAATGCCTCCCCCTCCCTCCCTTCTCCTCCCTTCCGCTTTTCCTAAAGGAGGGCAATACACATCTATGTATTGTTTTAAGTTTTGTTATCAGCGTTTTGGTTTTAAATTGATCTTTTAAATTATGAATTATATAACAATAACCATGCACAATAATGTCTCCTACCACTCCATCAATATAGATTTTAATATACAAAAAAAAATTAGCTTAAGAAATTACAGGTTAACAGGTAGGGCATACATAATTTAGTAAAAATAGCTACGAAATTTAAATTATTTTAAATATTGAATATGTTATGCATAACAAAATGTATACTACCAAACAATATACATTATGTTATAACAATAGGTACTCATTTAATTAAAATTTTATAAAAATGCTAGAACTTATAGATATTAATATTTATGAATTCACTTTTCAGTTTTCTGTCACTTCGTATTCTGGGAAGGCATTCCTTCTGCCTTTATTGGGCAAATACATTGATAATATCGTTGAACTCCATATCCTGCAGCATATTTCCCTCAATGTTTAGCAGTGCTATGTCCGATAAACTGTCCTCACCCATTGTTGATATGCCTTGTAATATGTTCTTTCTTTATCAGGATACTTGTATTTTGAAGCATTGAAGTCTACGTCCAAGTTTTGTTCAACACCAGAACTGCCACATTAATCTCTTAACCGTCATTAATTTCCCGCCACAGGCTTGGATCCTTACAAGGTGCGAAAATATGCCCCTAGGATTGACAGCTGCATTTCATTTCCAATCGTACATGTTACGTCATCAATGGGATTATGAGCTAGAGGTATTTTACTGTCACTGACTGAATTGACCCCAGTTGACGTTGAAGATATCTGTTTTGGAAGCATTTTTTATATAAATGGAGGAACAACTAAGTCATTCCTACCAGAAGAAGTCAAAGGATGATGCACAGTAAGTATTGTTGTGGGGGAGTGATCCAGGACGATACACTTCCATGTGGTAAATGAAATATTAAAATATGAAATACTTTAATACAATTGAAAAATTATATCATGTAGCAGTATCCACAACAGCACCACAGCTTTCTTTGATTGGCGGATGTTCTTGTGGTCCACTCACAACGACGCCTGACTTGCGTGGAAAGCCCTATACTTGTATCATGTAGCAGCCTTCACAGCAGCAACGCCCCTTCCCCCTTTTGGTCTCATAACATCACGCATATAATGTGCCCAGTGCATCCGCACGTGCTATCCACGCTCCTTCTTCTTAATCTGTGTAATACTTTCTCACATTAAGCATAGTGCCATTCTATATTCCCTGTTACATTCTCTAGCCAGACCATGCCCTCACAATATATCTGTTTTAATTCTACATTTAGCTCATACTCTAAACCGATAAGTGTGTACTTATGAGGATCGAGTTCAAACATAAATGTATGGGTTCATTTCTAGCACATACTAATAATTTTTGAACTTTAGGATTGAGATTGAGGTTAAATAAATAGTAAGACTGCTTTAAATACATTTATATTCTTAGTATTAATATGTAAAAAAAATATTTATGGATTTGTCTCTCTCTTTCTTGTAAATATAGTTTTTAAATACGTATATGGTACAATATGTTCCCCCTTTACCACTAAAAAGCTCGCACCCCTACCCTCCTAAATAAGTAAGTCTACGTTCCGAGTCTTAAAACCAAAGTCTGGACGCACGACCAATGTTTGTCACTGACAGGAACACTCTTCCCAAAAATTTGAGCCAAACAATGTTGATTTTATCGGAAGCATCACTCTCACCTTGTTATTCTTCGCCCTCCTCTTAAAAACAAAGCACATTATAAAGCATGTACTTCTCAAGCTCTCGCAAGCAATAACCTGGTCGTACTTCTTATCGAAGTGGTCAAACGCCTTGCACGTCTTGTTTTAATCCAGAAGGTCCAATTCGGAATCCCTTTTTCCTGGAGTTGCGTTCTAAAATCTGAAATCATCAGAATATTTTGGTTATTTGGGGTAATCTCTTAATATTCTTGCTGAGTTTAAATTATATACCACCCTTATACAGTGTTTTTTTATATTAGTTTGGAAAGTTTTGAACCACCTCCCCCCCATCTCACTAACTACAACTTTGAAATATTAAATTTTAAGACCTCTTTGATAATTTGAAATGATACTTATACCCGCCTTTCAACTTTCAATTATCTGCGTTCTCTAATAGGCTTTTACTAAATTTAGACAACATAAGATCTCCAATTTCTCACTGCTCTATTTTTAAATTTCCCATTTTTAGACCTATCTAGTAATCTGAGGCAATCACTCTACCAATCATGCTAAATTTAGGTTCTCTAGCCTATTTAGAAACAGCTAATCCTTTTCTGAACACACACACATCCACCCACACACATACATATTCTCTGATATATATAATTAAAGAAGAAAGCGTTAGAAGAAGACATACCTCCTTTGTTTGTAGAAAAACACAATACTTGTATTCTAATCCTGACCTTCCTATCGTCGGATAGTTAGACTAGATAATCTTAAAGTTTTGGTGACGTGGCCACAAAATAAGACAATTATTTTAATAATTCAATAATTTAAACTGTATTATATATTTTACCTTTGTTCCAGTCCAGACATAGCAGCCTGCGTTCATGTTATAAGTGTTGGTCACAATTATCCGTAGAGTGATGAAATAAAGGAATAGTAGTGGATGGTTGTTGTGATGGCTACAGATTATTGCACTAAAATGTATTATAAACATTTATATGTAATCATCTCTCACTCAATTTTCTAATTAAAAGCTTACTCGTCAAAGGCTATCAACTTTACATACAATCTTAGGTCTCAGTGTTTAATATAATTTGAATCGAAACGTACATTTCCCCCCTTCGCGCCACCGTGATAACTTTAAATGACTCCTTATAACGGAACTTAATTCTATTTTGATACAATTTGATTAAATGAACACCAATAGTCATACTTAAATAATAATTAAATTTGCTTTTTAAACATATTTTAAAATCATCACATCAATTTTTCAAATTATATTACATAATAAAACACATTTAAACAGCATTGTATCGTTTTTTATTTAAAATCTCTGAGAGAAACAAAATGTTAAAAGTAATATTTGCTTTCCTTTACCACTTGACCTCTTAATTTGTGAATTATATTCAATATTGTTAATTTAAATTCGAATTATCTATAACAGCATTCCTATAAAAATAAATGTTTCACCGTTCTAGGAAATTAATTCCATTGATTAAATATGTACGTAAAAGATGTGCAAGGACCATCTATTATAACGGCTATTTTGAGAATGGAGTTAAAAATTCAAAAAACAAAGAAGAAGAAAAATATCAATGTAGGCAAAGTGATAAGTTTCTAACATACTATCAATGTTTTGTTTATTACGTATACATCTTCGCCTTAGGTTTTATATTTGTGGCACTGTTCAACTTAAAGAAGGGTTGGGTCGCTATTAAAAAATATACTGAGTGAATTATAATTATTGTTTGTAACCAAGAAGAAATATATTTTTCTGGGTATGAAACTATAGACAAATCAGTTTTTCTAAGGTGTTGAAAACAATTAAAGAAAAGGTTAAAATTAATTAGGAAACTTGTGTTTTTGTTGGAAACTACTATTTTTGGCGACATCCTGAACACCTAAACTTTAAAATGGGTAGCTGTTTGCAAAAATTGGTTGAGTCATTATCTCACTCTTTTAACTACCGGAAAAGGGCTTATCAAACTATACATAAGGGTAAAGGGAAATACTTAAAGACAAAGAAGAGGAAGTATACAAATCAACAATGTATATATTATTTTTAGCTCATATCATTGGTTTGTTTGATAAATATACAAATAATTCCCGTATTATTTGTATTTGTCGCATCATAGTCTACCAGTAAAGTAAGAGCCGAGTTTGTATTATTTGTAACCAAATATAAATATTTTATTTACATATTTACGCTCGTCAGTGCTTACAAGAAGATGTAAGCAAACAATGAAGAGTAGAAACTTCTCTGGGAAAATCAGGAACCTAATACTTTATTTTTTCCGATACCCTAGACCCCAAACCCTTAAAATGAGAGGCTATTTGTCAAAATCTGTTAAGCCATGTCCCAGTAGTTTCTACCACCGGAAACTGACTTATAAAGTTATGCATTAGATAGTAAACAAATGTCATTAGAATCTTATAGGATGGCCATGTTATAAGGTAAGTATATAAGGTAAGTATAAGGTAAGTCAAGATACAATCATTAGCTATAAGTTAATATGTATCACAAATTGTTACGTGATGGTTACCTACAGGTATACAAGGTCAAAGGTCGTAGGTTGCATTCCCTTGTCCAGGCTGTAATTTTTTACACACATTAATAATTGTTCAAAAGCTATGAGGGGAAACAAATACAAAAAAAATAATGCTAATAACATAAAATATATTAATTATATTAGTAATTATTTATTTTAATAAATAAAACCATTGTAACTGCAGTTGAAATGGAACTGTAAATCGATTCCTAGGTTAATATAAAAGTATTCCAAAATAATAAATTCTCGTCTTTTAGAAAATATGTAGCCTATATATACCACATAGTGCGACTGTATAAACATTGAATATTATTTTCATTTTAAATTTAATCCAGCTATACTTACGTAGTAATTCCTCTTTATAATAGAAATAATATATCATAATATATATATAATAACAAATGCAGGAAAGTAGACCCGTGCTTTTTGACAAACTCATTATAAAAGGGATTACAAGGGGTATTGAAAAAAGGATAACATTAAAACTGAGTTGTAATGTGAACAATGTATTTTTCCAAAAAAATATTATACATCAGCTCACGTTATTATGAATAAAAATTATTTTATAGACTTACACGAAACAAATTAAAATAGAGAAGATGTATATATCTAGTTATATAAAGCTAGCTTACACAATCAGTAACTCGGATTACTAGTACACATCCTCTCAGCTACCACCTCTATCAACACGCAAGGTAAATCTTAGCGTAAGAAGGCATAACTTTATTCAAATGAGGCTACATTTCTAATAGATTATCCCTTCCTTAACCATATATTGTTAGTTAAAATATTTAAATAATTCAGAGGGATGGTAAGACGTGGTGTATAGTCATCGAAGATGTACCGTCTGCGAAGGGGAGTGGGGGAGATTTATTTTGCAAATAGCACTGTAAGTAGTAAGTGATTGAGTTTTATAAGCTTTACAATTATTCTATTACATATAATGTATTCACATGAGAATAATCTCTTTCAAGAAACAATAAAATGTATTTATGCTCCTGAGGCATGAAGATCATCGCGGCCAGTTATGGCTCCACGACACTCAGTGAAGAGGGGTTTGGGATGACAGTTATCGGCGTCAAACGAAAGAGGGAGGCTGGGGGAGAGGGGGCGAGTGGAAAGGTCGTGGAATTCGATGTGGTTGCGTCCGACCCCTCGTAGTCAGTGTCGGTTTCCTTGAGCCTGGTGTCGTGGACGGGGGAGGAGGGGATGGAGAAAGTGTTGTTTAGGCACGTGACGCGAGCAATGCTTGGAATTTCCCTCGCAGGTTTCGGCAACCCGACGCCTCCACTAAAAAACTCTTCAGACACCTACACCTCCTCCTTTCTCCTTATCATGGAATTATAAAATACCTTTTTGACACACACACATGAATAAAATCTGGTAAGGTTAAATCAAACACATTTCTTAAAAACATATACTAACCCATAAATCATTTAAACCGTAGGCGTGTGCTTGTGCATAATGTATTTAGTATGAAAAATTAGGTAAGTTGTTGGAGAAAATGTACCCACAGCTACACACCTACATGTAGAGTGGATGAAAAACCAATTCGAAAGACAAAATTGTGGAGAACCATACATAATACTTCAAGCCAAAATTCAAACCTAGGCCTATCCATCAAATAGGCAATATAGTCTATTACAAACGTATTGCCTTAGGGCTTAGAGCTTTTGATCATCTATTCTTGACATTAATTATGTGTTTTAAAATTCATAAACAAATAATTAGTACAAACTATTTACCATTTTGACCTAAAGGGTAAAGTTACATTGTTGCAGTTCTAATCAAATGGCACAACACTCACCCTCGGAACAGTTGGACTCCAAATCCATCACACGTTTGGCTGCACCTCCTCCCTCTAACGAACTGTCTGGCTGACTGCTGGGAGGCGGAACTTGGCATGGTCCAAGAAAAAAGGCCACACCCATGGCAAACAAATGAGGGCTACGTTGCTTGCCTAGTTACTTCCTCCGACTGACTTGTCCAAGTACATTTTCTGTTGTTTTCATGCCAGCGAAGCTTTGGTGAACTTCCACAGGCTTCTACACGTTTCAAGGTCTCGTCCCTTCTACTCCCCTCCTCCTTTTTCCCCTACTCTTTGAGAACACGTGGTCTGGTGAGCTTGCTATATATGGCGGTATTTTGTAGACATCATCACTCATTGTATCATAGGCTTATTAAAGGTGAGAGAGGCAAATTAACTTGAGACTTAATTCTATACTTCAAAATTCTCCTTCTGCAAAATGTGTGGGAATTTTTTCAAAATTATTGATTTGGTCCTATAAATTTAAATTTTCAACTATGGTATGGATTTTTAGTATCAACTTGGTTAATTTTCAACTGCGTTCTAATTTTATTTAACCTTTTTGGGGAACTTAATCTTTTGTCAAATGTAAAAGTACTTTCTGTTTTTGCCGCAAGGCGACTAGCTTTTGATTGCGCTCCAACCGACTTTCTGATTAATTGTTGGCATCGTTCGCTGGAGAACCAATTTTAAGGAAAGTGAACTTTGAAAGCCCCTATAAACTCTTATTAGTATGTGGGAAACGAGTACTTAGTAGTCTATAATATACTTGTAAATTGTATAGCCTTGGATTGCCTTAAGTGGTTATAGGGGAAGCTGACCACCCTTGATTTGTATACAACTTTATGACTATCTCTTTGGAATTCATTGTTAGGCAGTACACGTATATTTAACGCTGTACAAATAATATTAAGGTGCGCACGAACTTATTTGTTGTTGTAAGATATCTTCTAAATGCCATTAATTATATCACGTGTCTTTGTCACGTCATTGGATGGATTATTAGCACGGAAGGCGAGGGAAATTTATAATGAATTTGTATAGTAATATTGAAATATTTAATCATTGTAATGTCCAGAATATTGATGCCACAATAGGAGAGCTTTTTATTATTTGAGTCTTCCACTCTGGTCACTCCAGTCAATATTTATATATTTCTGAAATATTCTTGTTTGATATCAAAGTCTTCTACTTTGGACGCTCTAATCGATATTTATATATTTACGAAATATTCCTGTTTGATATCAAAGTATTTGGCATTGGACACTCTAGTCAATATGTATATATCTATGAAATATTTCTGTTTAATATTAAAGTCCTCGACTTTGGACACTCTAATCAATAATTATTTATTTATGAATTGTTATTGTTTATCGTTTGTTTCTTTGATTTCCAATAAAATATACTGTTATTCTCTTGTTATCCCTGACTATCATTTCTCTAGAAGGATGGTTACAGGTACCTTAAAATAGTATGCTTATTTAGTTAAAGCTTATAAATAAGTTAAAAAAATGATCTATACATATTAACATTCACAAAATAGTTTACTTACTCTCTGGTATTAGGAGCTTAAAAGTTAATTGCCGCACTTACAAAAGTACGACCCCTATCTTTATCTCGAACTCGTAGTCAGTCCACTTTATTACACCTTATCTATATCTTCATCCGGTTGTATATGGCCCAAATAGTTACACCGTAGCCCCATCTTAAGCTAATTACATTCAATGTACCTTATAACACACTACCCCTGTCATGAGTTAGTTCTAACTAGTCCACCTTAGTATACACTATCCCTATTGTGAGCTAGTTCTAACTAGTCCAACTAACTATACTCTACCTCTATCTTAATCTAGCTCTATCCAGTCCACCTCACAACAAACTGTGCATATTTTGAGCCAGTTCTATCCCGTACCCCTCTTTACATTCAGTCTCTTTCAGGTCTCTTTTAATCTTATCCTTTCTTCTGTGCCTAGGTCCTCCCACTGGTCTCCTCTTATTTAGTTTTATATAAAATTAAAAATCTACTTTTCAATTAAAAATCAAAATATATGAATGAGAATCATATAGGTAATAATGACATACAGAAATGTGATTATAAATAACATATTTTAATGGATTATAATGTAAGTATCTGTCATTATTTTGATTGATAGTTAACGTTTCAGGTAGCATATAATACGAGCAAGTAGTAAGACTCGTTGCTAAATAAATTAAAATTAAAAAAATATCAGACGTTGTGCAAGTATCATAAGCTCGTGTGGAGAGAATTTTTTTTAGCTGGACTTGGTATATAACGTTACTAGTACAACATAACCACCATTATAAGTATCACTCCAGGACTGTTTGATCAATGGCTAGCCTAGTCACCCCGTATAATATTCCTTCATTAGTTGCTTGGGCCCATGTGTAGTAATAGTATGGCATCACATAGTATTCTCTTCTATTGTAAATATTTGATTGATGGTGGTCTGCTAATGAATACTATTTTTAAATGGCTTAAACAATTTTGTTTAAAATTGATATCTAATTTGCGGTTGAGCCTCAAAATAGCAGATTAACCTATAATTGTTTATTGGACAGAATTTCATTATAGGGCAGTTTACTGATGAGTGTATTGCGAAAGAAAGAAATATTTTGAAAATGGCTAAAAAGTTGGTTTTAACTTTATAAATGTGGTAATTGAAAAATTATAATATATACTTGTTTTTGGAGTTAAATTCATTCAAATATATTTAACTGGGGATTTTTTTTTTAATTTTAATATCTATAAAAATAGTTCTAGTGATTTGACTCAAAATGTGTATCTGTAAGGGTGGGATCGAAAGGGAGGCAAAACCTTTTTTGGACAAAAAAAATAATCAAATTTTGATCCATTGTAAACATAGAACTTAATTTTCTTCACATAGTGACCTCAAAATTTATTGAATAACTGTCAAGAGTGTCCTGGAATTTACTGACAAAATTTTATCTTTATTTATATTTAATTATTATTATCGGCACAGTGTGTTACTACCCGTTCGGGCTATACAAACTTACGCTAATGTGTAATGGTAGAGTGATTGTGAGATGAAATGGAGGACCTACAGTTTAACGTGGGATCGGAACCACGGTGGACGCCTGGCATACCACATATTTACAAGTTGTGATTTATACACATCTTGTCGGAGGTGAAGGAAGGGTTTGGCAATTAGATAAAATTGTTCCAGGACCGAGAATTGAACTCCGGACCCCCAGCATAAAAGTCTGACACCCTACCCCTAGAATGCCAGGTCACCATCTTCCTTTATAAAGTTTCTCAACTAATGCTGCTATGCTCATCACAGATATTCAGGAAATGTTGATATCTACATGTGAAGAAAATTAAATTCTATGTTTATACTGGAGCAATATTTTATTTATTTTAGCAAAAAAAAGTCATAAAAACTACAAAATCACATGCCTTTTCTCATGGACCCCTATATCTCGCCTAAGATTTTTAACATTATAAATAATTATATATATTAGTTTTTCTTAAATAAAATATTTTTTAGTAAATAACTGAAGGTTAATTTTTGTAAATTTGTTTATATTTTTGAAATTATCAACACTTATTTTTTTTAATTTATTGGGGTACTATTTTACATATTAAAAAAAATTAATGGTAGTTCACGTACAAGCAATATAAAATATTATGACATTTTTTAAATTGGACAAAATATTGAAATCAAAATGGGTATCTGGGAATATATTTTCATAATAAATAAGAATAAGTTTTAACTTTGTACAAATTAATTATAATATTAGGGCAGTTTATATATAACTTATTTTATAAATTTGAGATTTGTTAAAAACATTTTTTTTTAAGTTTATAAATCAAAAGTTTTTATTGGGTAGTTTATTGTGATGTGTTTGTTTTTATTAGCATAAATAATTATAAAATACAAACTAAAAATTTTGCAAAAATAAAAGTAAAACATTAAAAACAGATTTAATTTAATACGATAAACATCTTCTTTGTAATATTTTATAGAGGACGATACATGTAGACTTATTTGATTAATTAATTATCTTTATTATTAAATCTCTAGAGTTAGAGGTTTGTCATTAAGACTTATCCCACATTTCTGAGCTGATTTGAACCGTTGAGGTCTTAATCTTAAAAACTTGAACGAGAAAAGAAAAAATTGTGACCTGAAGAAGAAAAACTGTATCGTGTGGCTAAACTAACACATCTGGTATAACAGATACAATCCGAACTGAAACGAGACTCGATAAAAAAAATACAGCTAATTAACTTAAATTAACCATTTTTTGTGGTTGCAGTACTGTTTATTATTTATAAAATATGTATATTCTCTATCTAGAAGTGTGGCGTGCATGCGCGTATCCATCCGCCTCCACGCGACGGGAAATGATGCAAGCGTTGTTATTGTTGTTAAGGCTGTGTGTCTGCCGGATATGAGACGTGATATCACTCCCTGAGGAAATCAAAACTGTTTCGAGGAAGATGGGCTGGGTCATTAGACCCTCACCACTCTTCATCTCTCCCCACCCCCTTAACATTCCTAGCTGCTGGTCCACGCTCGACCTCTCAAAGTGCGGAAACTTGCTACTGAGGCTCACTGGAGTCTCGTCATTGTCACGATCCGAGCTAGGACTGGTTGTCTAGCATTCAGACTAGAGTGAAATCGTGGTAAAAAGCTAGATTTAAAACTATCGGTTTGCTCTTAATTAGGGCTGGGCCGATGCCGATTATTTATCCGATCATCTGACGATTATCGCATAACCCGCGATTCCGATGATAGGTGTTTGAATCTCCGATTATTTATGCCGATTATTGGAAATGTGTGGGTATATTTTAAGTCTTAAAAAATAATATTTTATCTCTGCTCTCTCGTATGTGATCTTTGAATAATTAGCTTGTTCTTAGCGACTTAGGTTTGAAATAAACAGCACATCCAACATTCCAAACAAAATATATCAAAATAAATATATTTACCATAGGTCTTTTTCCAATTTATGCACGTTATTAGTAAGGCTTAATTTAGTGGAAGCCCACCCGCATTTGCGTGGAGAGAGAGAGAAGCTAGAAGCTGTCTGAAGTGTTTTTTTTATGGAAGTATAACCACCTAACTGCTGGAGGCAAGGAAAAATTCTAAGTATTTATCACCTCTGAAAGCTATCTGAAGTGAAAGATATCAAATAGCCAGAGTTATTATTTATGCTTTCAGTGAGGAATACTCTATCTAGATATCATATTCTGAAAATTGAAAAATGACACCTGGAAAGGGTTCAATTCCCGTGTACAGGTGTCATTTTTCAATTTTCAGTCTCTGAAGTGAGTTTTAACACAGCTCCCTAATTTGTACTTATACCTTAATTTTTATATTGTTTAAACCATAAATAAAGCCATATATATGTTGTTCATAAAATTTCGGGTGGGGGGTTGAGAACCCAAATACCCCCCGACTACGGCCATTTTTACCAATTTGGTCCTTATTACACTTCTACATCTTTTTAAAGTTTGAACACACTTTATACTATAATAATATTCTTATTGCTCTTTTTAACATTACAGCCTTGAAAACCCATTTCGTCTTTTTAAAGTTTTTCCCTTTTTCCCTTTTTTTACCAATTTACTCTCTTTTTACAATTTCTTACCTTTTTTTTTACTAATTTATACCCTTTTAATCCTCTTACCATGTTAACCATTTATAATATTTTTTATCTTCTTCACCCTTTTCACTAGGGATGTGTGAGACCAATGTTTTCATTTCGAGACGATCTCGAGACAAGAATATAAAAAAGTATCGATACACGAGAATGAGACGAGAAAACGTCCTTTGCAAGTAAAAAAACAAATTAAATTATATTTCTAAAGTAAATATATAATTTATAGAGTTCCATTTTGACATTTGAGCTGGTGTTTACTGAAATAGTATTTTGTTCATTCAAACACTTGAGATATACACATTTTAAATACGATCAATAAAATAGTGGTAGGTAGTTACAATGAACACCATTTATAATTTAAATTTGTAGTGTAAAAACTTATATTGTCAAGGTTTGATATTAAAAAAAATATTTATTACAAAAATATTTCTTAATGAAGGATTTTTTTGGGGGGGAGGGAGGGAGTATGCGGCATATTTTTGGGTTACTACTGTATTATTGGAAATAATAAATTCCCGTTTTTTTAAATTTATTCAGGCAATTATTTGCTCTTATTTTTTATCTCTCGAATTTTCGAGATTAATATTTTATCTTTCGATACGAGATTGAGGCTATTTTTTTCTTAAAATTTCGAGATATTTTCAAGTCTCACTCGTCCCTACTTTACTTTTCACCCTTTTAACCTATTACGCTTCTACCCGTTTTGACTCAATGGCCACTTTTTAATTATCTTATCATTTTTATTTATTTTACACATTTGACCTTCTTAGCCTTTTTTTTATTAGAACCATATTTTGCTTTATTTACTTTTCCCTCTTTTTACCTTTATGATTTTTTTCTATTTTGCCTTTTTGGGTTTTTTACATTTTGTCTATTTCTTGACATTTTCCTTTTGATCTTATTTACCTTAATGATTATTTCAACTTTTTCCTCATGTTACCATTTATGAACTTTTTGTTTTTATTGCAATTTTTACATCTTTTTATATTAACTTCCCAGCTAAGCTCCAGAGAAATATCTCATGGTTAAAAGCGTAAAAAATTTATAAAGGTGTAGTTAGATGTAAAAAGTTTAATAAGGCCATAATGTATGGACAACGTAAAAAAGTAGAAATATAATAAAATAAAAAAAATGGTACGGAGCACCGCACAGGACTTTCTCTATTCTATAAAATGTAAGATTTCTGAACGGAATAATGTACATTGTATCATCACCACTCCACATAAGAACACGCATAAAATAATATACAATGATATAGAATCAATGAGAAAAGAGGCGCTCTTGTCCACTAAGAGCATTTCAACAGTTTAATGTCTTCACAAGGTCAACACTTCGTATTAAAATTTCGATTCTGGTTAAAGTTTTAACATTTTATAAGGTGTTGCAGATCTTCAAGTCATCGCATTGATATTTAATTATTCATTTATACATTTTGACAATAAAAAATGTAAATATTGACTATTGAGTCTAAATGGAGATAGATCATTGCTATGCAAACTATTCTCCTAAGAGATTTAAGGAAAAATAACATACTTTTTTAGATACTTACTTATATTTAATTACTCTATGGCATTGGAGTATTATTGGGTAAGACTTAGTAGTATATGTTTACAACTAAAGCTCACAAAATTGTATTAATATATTTGCAAATATTCAGAAACTGCTGTTTTTATAAAATATATGTCAAATAAAAGTTTTTTATTTAATATCCTACATTTTTGCAATGATAAGTTGTTTAGTTTCTCTAATAGTTGTGGAGATACGGAAATTAAACGCTTCTGTAATGTACCTAAAAATCTTTTTCATAGGAAAATGAAAATAGCCAGTCTATTTATAATCTTATATCAACGCCTAGATACGAATTTTAAATCAAAATCGTTTAAGCAGATTTTGAGAAAACCAAATTTTCTCTTTTCGTCCTTCAGTAAACTACCCTTAATTTTAAGTTTTATAGTACACTGACAGACGGCATTGCAATAGACTAAATTTTTTAGGGTTCGGGTCATGAGCGTCGAACATCATCAACATTTCAGTTAGTTTTTTTTTACGGTCGCAATACTTAAACTTTTAATGTCCAAAAAGTTAAAAAATTCATAATTGCGTATACATTGAAAGTTTATTGATTTTAAAAAATATGTTTCGGATAAAATATCTGTATTATCAATTAAATTATTACATATTTAATGCTAAGTAATTTCATATCTCAAATAGTTTCGGAGCTATTTAAAAAAATGTTAATTTACGCATCAGACCGGAGCCCTTAAAGCCATTTTGCCGAAATATTGAGGGTAGCCATTTTGTTTGGAATATTTATTAATGTTTATAAATGAAATTTAATCAAAATCGTTTGAGCCGATTTTGAGAAAATCGACTTTTTCTCTTTTTGCCATTCAGTAAACTACCCTTAATTTTAAGTTTTAATAGACACACAGACAGACGGCATTGCAAAGACTATTTTTTAGGGTTCGGGGGGTCATGAGACGACGACATCCATCAACATTTCAGGTTAGTTTTTCTTACGGTCGCAATACTTAAGCTTTAATGCCCAAAAAGTTAAAAATATATATATAATTGCGTATATATTGAAAGTTATTGATTTTATAAAAATATGTTTCGAATAAAATATTTGTATTATAAATATAATATACATATTTGTAATGCTAAGTAATTTCATATATCAAATAGTTTCGGAGCTATTATAAAAAATGTTAATTTACGCATCAGACCGGAGCCCTTAAAACGATTTTGCCGAAATATTGAGAGTAGCCATTTTGTTTGGAATATTTATTTATGTTCATAAATGAAATTTAATCAAAATCGTTAGAGCCGATTTTGAGAAAATCGACTTTTTATCTTTTTGCCCTTCAGTAAACTACCCTTAATTTTAAGTTTTAATAGACACACAGACAGACGGCATTGCAAAGACTATTTTCAAGGGTTCGGGGGGTCATGAGACGTCGACATCCATCAACATTTCAGGTTAGTTTTTCTTACGGTCGCAATACTTAAGCTTTAATGCCCAAAAAGTTAAAAAATATATATATAATTGCGTATATATTGAAACTTATTGATTTTTATAAAAATATGTTTCGAATAAAATATTTGTATTATAAATATATATACATATTTGTAATGCTAAGTAATTTCATATATCAAATAGTTTCGGAGCTATTATAAAAAATGTTAATTTACGCATCAGACCGGAGCCCTTAAAACGATTTTGCCGAAATATTGAGAGTAGCCATTTTGTTTGGAATATTTATTTATGTTCATAAATGAAATTTAATCAAAATCGTTAGAGCCGATTTTGAGAAAATCAACTTTTTCTCTTTTTGCCCTTCAGTAAACTACCCTTAATTTTAGGGGTAGATATCCAATTCCAAAAACCCCTCGGGGTAACCCTATGAAAACCCTAGATATCAAGTTTCAGCTCAATCGGTAAAATAGTTTAGGCTCTAGTTGGAGGTACAGACAGACAGACAGACAGACAGACAGACAGACGGAAATTCAAAAACCACTTTTTCGGATTCAGGAAGTCATGAAACGTCAAAATTCATCAAAATCTCGAGTTCGATTTTTTTGACGATCACAATACTTTCTCTACCTGTAAGATAGAGAGAAAGTAAAAGTATAAGAAGGATAGGTTAAATAAAAAGTTACTAGGTATATAGAAGCTTAAAAGGGTAAAAAATGTTATATATATTAAAATCTTAAAATTCTGCCTTCCAGGTTCACGTGTAAGTACACAAGGTCTTCCCATAAACCACATAGGACACTTGAGTGAAATGTGTTAATTTATATTTCTTATATTTCTTATTTATATTTATATATCTTCACTTTATTGTTTTTAAGTGATTACAAAAATTATATCAAAATTCTAAAATTACCTCCTTTTTAGATGCATATTTTCTTGTATAGGGGCTTATATTTTTAAAATTCTAGACCATTTCGTGAGGTAGATATTGTGCAACGCTCATGATAGGCAAACTCTTAATTTTATTCATGTAGATAAGATAAGAAAGTATGCTCCCACAAATTTGTCCAGAATCTGATTTAAAAATTTAAAACTATCAGAGATTTTTGCCTATTTAGGTTAGTCCCTTATCCTGCTGCCGAGTTCAAATTCTAGACCACCCTTTTAAGTATGTTTTATTTAATTCTAAAGTTTTGAATCCTCTTACTCCATCTCACCATCTACTGTTTGATAATTTGCCTGCTTGCCAAATTTCTATTATCTACGTTCCCTAAAGGGATTATTCTATATTTAAACCATTCAATAACCCAAAATTCCTAGTGTCTTATTTCTAAAATATCCACTTTTGTTTGTGGTAAATGTGACAATCCCTCTTACATTCTGTCAAGTTTCCTGCCAAGCTTGAGTTTAATATCACACTTGTAATTATTTTCTTTTAGTTTTGAAAGTTTTGAACACTTCCTGCCCCATATTGCCGAATTAAACTTTTAATTATTAAAAGTTAAGGTCTATTTGATTATTTGGAGTGGTAATTTGACTGCCAAATTTCAATTATCTACCTTCACTATTCACTAATATGATTTTCTCTCTTTAGACCCAACAAAACATCCAAATTCTCAGTGCCTTATTTTGAAATTTCTAATTTTTTGATTTTTAATACTTATATGAGGCAATCTTTCCACCATCCTGAAAAATTTGAGTTTTCTAGCCTATATATTATTGGTTAAATTTTTCTGTACACGCACAGCCACTAGCATACTCACACACACCTACCTTCCGCTTTATATAAACTTTCATGCTTACCCGGGACGAATAGTTTGGGGTAACAATTGTAATGCACTTAAAAAGGGCAAGAACTTTAAAATTGAAATAGAAATGTTAAAAAGTGAGAATAATTATTAAAAGGCTAAAACAGAAATAAGGGTAAAAACTATATTATATTAGATTGAAAAGAAATAGAGAGTGCAAAAATGAAACATAATAAATCTTTTTAGAACTCTTTCATAACTTTCAATCTATTTCCTTCAAAGCCGTTTACCCTTTTTGCATTATTTGCCCTATTGCACTTTTTAACAGTTTGATCACTTTTTACCCCATTTACTCTTTATGACCTGCAGGCACGTTTAGCCCTTTTTTACGCTTTTATCCCTTTTTACCTCTGTTATGCTTTTTGCTCTGTATACATTTACAACATTTTTTTGTATTCATTCTAAAAAGAATAGCTGATTTTATTTGGGCCTTACTTTTTAATATTTTTTGCAGTTTTTCATGATGCAGTTTTCTTAGCTTGGGGGAAATGTTGTAGGGTAAAAAGGATGAAAAAGTCAGTAAGGGGAAAAAGGGAAGAATTAAATTTGATCAAAGTAAATTTTTTAAAGGAGTAAGTGATAAGTTAAAATAACCAAGAGGATAAAAATGGTAGTAAGAGGAAAAGGGGAGAAATATTAAAAAGGGTAAAAAGTAAATCAATAATATAAAAAGGGTGGGAAGGCTAAAAGTGGTAAAAACCACACAGAAAAGTAGGGTTCTATTATGATTGAATTAGTTTTGAGATCTTTCATTTCCCGGGATATCATTTTAAAACTCAATATGTCACTAGGTTTTCCAGAAAAGTCCATTGAGAAGGCCTACATGTGTGGATTTTATTATAAATCACACAAAATATTTTTATATTGTTATTAGAAATCACGAGGGAACTGGACCCTTACCCATTAAGCCTATTTATTCTTCATTTTTAAATTTAAGGATGAGACCCTAATGGTTGTTCTGGTTGGTACTTTTATCTGCTTGACCAATTTCAATTTTCTACCTCACTTAAAAGTATTTTAGTATTTAATTTTGGGAATTTTGAAAACATCATTTCACCAGTCCCCTTTCTAAATAGTTAATATTTTAAACTTTTTTTATTGGAGTAATATCTCTACATTCTTATGAATCTTGAATTTTAAGACCTTTATGGTTTTCTGGATTTGTCCTATTTGGCTATAAAATTTAAATTTTCTACCACACCTAAAATTGTGTTTTTATGTCTAGGTGCACTCACACCTCTTGTATAAAAAATACCAATGATAAATCTAACCCTTATTGGCCCTTAACATTTATTTAGAGCGGTATTCTACCAGCCTGCCAAACCATTTCAATTTCCTACCACACTGTAAATTAGTTATTCACCATTAATCTTTGAATAATTCAACCTTCCTTTCAACCCCTTTTCTCTATTTCACTTTAAGAAATTTCAAATTTAAAACATTTTTGGTTATTTGGTGTTAACCCTCTACCTGTCCCTCGCGCCTTTTAAGCGGACGAAATTTGTAAAACCCTCAAAAATATATATTCCAATTCTAGAAAAAAACCTTTATTATAAATTGCAAGGCTTTATCTCCACTGCATCAAAATATCCATAAGTAAATTTTGAAAACCATTAACCCCGTTTTTCAGCTTTTAGAGGTTAAATTTAACCAAATAACGTCTTTTCTTTTACTTAGGGCCTAAATGGAGCCTTCACGAAAATGTCACGTCTCCTGGCTTAAGGTTTGGAGTGATATGGTGATGAGTGATTAATTATGTCGATTATTGGATTTTTCCTTTTTATTATATATATTAATTAAAGTGTAATTTAATTTGATATATTTGCTTCTCTATATTTCTATCATCCGGATGTTTCTTATGTAGCTATCACGCCCTTTCCTTTATTTAGGCCTTATGGATGGGTATTTGCTACTCTCTAGCCATTCAGCCATGGGGAATGGAGGAAACGGGAAGCAAATTCATGCCCAAGTTTGACGTCAGTATCGAAGGCAAGACGCCCTCGAGGCAACGCTGTCATCAAACTTGATGCTCGATTCTCCATTTTGTCAGAATTATTAAGATGACGCGCAGTGTATTTGGTGAGAGGGTTGAGGGAAGTTCGAAGGAGGGTGTAGCGTCTCGACGACCTTTGTCCGGGTGAGAAGTAGGCGAACAAGGAGAAAGGGGGGAGAGGGGAAGAAGGGATAAAACTGTAAGGCGCCTTTGAGATATTCATATCAAGTGAGCCTCCCTATGCTTTCAACAAAAGAAGCGCTCACTCGGGCGAGCAATTTAAAGGTAAAAATAAAGAAAGAAGAAAAAGAAAGACGCTTTTATTATTAGTAACTTAAAAAACTGCCGTGCAAATTAAACACGTAAAGGAGAATTTCTTTGTCGGTGGAAACCCCTTAGGTCGTATTTGAGGGGTAAAAACTGAATACACGTGTTTAGGAGTAGAACGTGTTCTATGCTTCCTTTTTCTCCCTTTTTTTATCTCCTTTTACAGATCAAGACATGAAAAGTCTCGGGAATTTAAAGAGAGAATTAGTCATTCATCTCTGGAACTGCCTTTCAGTTGCTTGGTCATGTTACAAGGTTCATCTATTTATTGAAGAGTTGATAGATTATTGGGACATGTGAAAATTCTAGAGAAGAGTTATTTTAAATTGAGATTTCCTATGAACTGTCACGTTCAAACTCACATCAGTGGTCGAGTGTTATAAGACGTCACTATAACCATATATATTATAACGGATCTTGGGAGATATTTATTTCATCCAGGTGTTTGAGGGTGTATTTCCTAAATATTGTATCACTCTATTTTTAGGTAAATGTTCCTTAAAACCCTATCATATTCATCCCTAGAACAAGTTTGTAAAAAAAAGCGGCTATCCCGAACTGGTATCAAGACTCAGTGACCAATAAAAAAAGCTTACATCTTACAACTAAAATGTTATTAACGACCTAATCCATGAAGTAAGGATTTGGAGCGTAATTTAGAGGAATGCACCAATGTTAGAAAATAAATTAATAAGAAAATATCCGCTTTGAAGGCCGCATGGTCTTAGGCGCTACTCTCGCAATAAGCTATACTGCCAATGACGGGGAGATTGGTACTCTAACAATGGTAGGGTGTACAGAAGGTGGCTTTTCTAAATTGGTATTCCACTCTCTCTCCATATAAATGCGCGTAAACTGCCCCTAAATATATCTTCATAATCCTTAAATTATTGGCGTATTAGAACATAAGCGTATACCCGGACGGTAGTAGAAAGTAAAACAATTAAAAAATGTGGAAAACCACTCCAATCCTCTCTGATGATCAATGGTAATTAAGTATATCATGAGTTCGATTAATTTAATTAATGTGACAAAATTTACTCCACCGAATAATCTATTTATAGAGTGATCATTTGAGTATACATATACTTTTATATAATATATATATATTACAAGTATATATACATATATAAGAAAGAAAGTATGTGTGAGCCCATGATAATATTAACTAATTTTAAATGGTCTAGAAAACTCAAATTTGACAGGATGGAAAAGGGATTTATTAAAATGACCAGAAAATCCTCAAAATGGGGCACAGAGAATTTGGAGGTATAAATATATAAAAGGTGTATCATAGAAAGTAGATTATTGAAATCTGACAGGCAGGTAGGGGTAACATTCTAAATAACTTAAAAGATATTCAAATTTGAGATATCAAAGTAGGAGTGGAGGAAATAAAGATGGGGCTGTACAAAACTTTGAAAACTAATAGAAAAAACAGCCTACAAGTGTAGTATGAAATATAAATTAGGCACGAGTCTTGGCAATATGGTAAAGAGATTACCCATGAAAGGCAAATAAATCTAAAAATAGGAAATTTTAAAATAGGGCACTGATGTCTAGATATATAAAAAACCTGCTAGGAAATATATAATAATTGAAATTTGGCTAGCAGTTGGAAGTACCACACTAAATAATAACATAATTCTTAAAATTTGAGATATAAATGTTTTAGTGGGTGAAATGGATAAAATGGGATTCAAAACTTTCAAAACCAAAAGAAAAAAGGACATACGAGGGTGGTATAAAATCTTAGATTGTCAAAAAACTTGGTATGATGGTAGCAGGATTGCCTCATATATTTATATGTATATATTATAAAAATAAATATTGGCAAATGGCTAAAATTCTTTAAAAGGGTAAAATTAAGATTAAATGGTTAAAAATAGTTAAAAGGGTCAAAATGGAGAAAAAAGGTGTAACAAAGTAGGAAAAAGAGGAAGAAAGGATAAAAAGCTAAAATGTGTTAAAAGTTTAAATGTATATGAGGGACAGAATGTGTATAGTTGTTAAAAAGGGTAAATGGGGAAGAAAAAGATAATAGAGGAAAATGTAAAATATTTTAATTGAATGAAATGTAAAATATTTTAATTGAATGAAATTACAAAATTTTAACAGCTAACTATTTTATTGATGCTGTGACAACCCATTTTTTACTTCCTCGTACTAAGGGAATATATTGTGATCATAAAAAAATCTATCTCGAGAAAATGGCAAACTTTTACGTTTTATGTGAGCCCAAACCCAAAAAAGTTGATTTTACAATTCTCTCTGTTCCCATGTCTGTTTGGCTGGATGTCATTTTGTTCCTGGCCAATGATCCAAATATTTTGGATATATTAGGGATCTATGTTCTAATTTGAAATTTAAATATCACAGAAGCTTATCACAAAAAAAAAGTTACCCTTAACCTTCAATAAAGGATAGTTTACTGATGAACACTTTTTTCTGAATTTAAATTTTGTTGAATTATAACTAACAATTTTGTCTGAAATCCATATATGTGATTTGTTTGACATGGCAAATAGGTATATAACAAGTTTTTGTGCAAAAATTCGTTGAATATTTTACTGATGATTGATTTTTAAAAGACCGAGTATAATTTACAAATATCTCTAACAATTTGGTTTTAAATGGGTATATTGGGAATGTCTGGCATGACAAATAACAGTGTATACGTGTTTCAGGGATAATAACCCATTTATGGGTAGTTATACTGAGAATCTTTTTTAAAAAACTTGAATTATTTTACAAATGGATCTAACGATTTCATTCAAAATGTATTTTTTTGTAGTGTTTGATATGACAAATAACACTATATATTTTTTTGGGGGTAAGAACTCATTTATGGGTAGTTTAATGTTGATTGATTTTTCAAAAACAGTAAATATGTTTGAAATAGCCGTAAATATTTGGCTTCAAATAAGTATCTTGGGAGTGTTTGATGTGAAAATTAGCCGTTTATAGTAATACATTAATTTTGGGTAAGAATTAGATAAAGGGTCTTTACTGTGAAGTGAATTTTTAAATTGAGAACTATTTTGAAACTGGCTATATCAATTTTGTTTAAAATCTATATCTGGATCGTGTTGGACATGAAGATGCCAAATAAATCTATATACTTGTTTTAGGGCAAAATTTGATTATGGGTAGTTTACTGATGACTATTTTCCAATCGAATATTTAATTGATTGATTTAAATATCTGGTTCAAATTTGGTATCGGGAATTTATTTTACATATCAATGATAATGTATATCTCTATTTAGCTAAAATAATCAATTTAAGGTTAGTTTACTTACAACATATTATAGAAAATTTTAATATTTTAGAAATTGACCTTTAAGATCTAATTCAAAATGGGAGTATGTATATTGTGTTTTTTATGATAAACAGGAAAACGTTAATATTTTTAGAAACAAAAAATAATTTTCAACTAGTTTATGAATAATTTATTTATTTTTTAAAATTTGATATTAGTAAAATGTAGTCCTATTAGTTAAATTTGGTATAAAATTTATATATCAAATGGGATTATTGTGATTAACAAGATTATTTGTTGGTTTTTCTGACTAAAACATATTTATGGCTGTTTTAAAAAACTTACTTTTGAAAATGATTTTTGAAGTTATAATATAAAATATTTGACGGTTTGTGCGATTTTGTCCTACCATTTATATTTTTACTAACACCAACTAGCAAGAGCTCAAAGTTTTGTGAATAAAGATGTTACAACTTAATCTTTAAAAGAAATGTCAGCTTTTGAAACATGTTCAAATTATATCCCTATTTTTACATTGTGTCCTAGTCAGCCTACTTTTGTGTTTTATATAACCATTTAAAACAAAGTAATAGTATCTAAACAAAGTTTAATATTTGTTTACTACTCCCTGTGATTTATTTTATGTACTAAAAATAACAAATATATTGTACAGGTAGTGCGAAGGACCGGTACACTAGATAGTTACTTACTAAAAATTTTAATTTTAATATATAATTGTATTTGCATATAAGTACCGTTATGCACGATGAAATTAAATCTAACACTTTAATTAAAACTTATTTTGCGTTAATGGTTTGAGTAGGAGCTGTATATTTCATTAACCCTATAAGATTTTCCTATTTATTCCACATTAGTGTAACTAATATAATGATTTCATTGTTTAATATATCAAGGTTAAATAAAGATATATGGGTCTGTGAAATATAATGGAATGATCTTATAAAAAATAAATAAAATATTCTGGATTTGTAAATTGAAAATGCTGGTCAAAATAAGAATTGCATTTAATTAGTTTTTGTACTGATCAATTCTCTCACATTTGTTCTCCCAACAAATAAGAAATGCACAAAAAATATTTTTAATTTTATTTATGAGGAACTCAAGAACTATTTGAACAGATTTAAAGTTTGTTTGTATGTATCAGACAACTTTCTGAAAATGAAAAAAGAAAGCCTTGTAATTTTGATTCTCTGTATAATGTCATATTTTCGTGTAGTAATTTGTAAACTGCCTGCTTTCTGTAGATTATATTATCAATGCAGCCCTGTTTCCATGCTATTGCCATTTCTTGTATTTTTATGACGTTAAAAATGAACACGGCCATGTTTGTGCAAAGGGGCAGACAGCACACAATATTGTGAACATTTAATAACTTGTGTCACTATGGAAAAATGATGCCTGGCCAGTGATTTGAATTGTAGACTTCTGGGTCTATGTGCTAACCATTTTATCGACTGAGCTCTGAAATCTTTTCCATGTCACTGTGTCATTCAACTCTACAAACCCGAACACTCTACAAACTGATGTATCAGAGATCTCCATATCCATGTGTCATTCAACTATACAAACTTCTAAGGGTACTCATATAATCATTTTACAATTACTACTATTGGCAATTACGGAAAAACCCCGTAATTTAAAGTCCTTGCAGTAATTCAAAGAGCTCTTTTTACAATTCTGGGTAATTAGCTACAAAAGTACGCTTGTAAAGTTGTATTGATAATACTATGAAATGATTGGAGATTGAACCCGCCTCGGTGGCGTAGTTAGCTAACGCGCTAGTCGTGCTGAGCTTAACTGCTGAGGACGCGGAGATCAAGGTTCGAATCTCGGTCGGGTGAACTTGGGTTGGTCTTTCCTAAATGGTTTTCCACTCTCCCTCCACGCAAATGCGGGTTCACTTCCTCTATATTCAACCTTCCCAATTTCTAGCCAATTAGCGTAATTAGTAATTAAGCGTATAACCTGAACGGGTGGTAAGACGCGGTGCTAAATAAAAAAATAAAATAGATTGGAGATTTATTGTCACGTTAATCTGGACAAACAGGGTTCAAATTCATGTTCATTTGTAAGTTTACACAAATTCTCTATAAGAATTAAATTTGAAATAATATGTTTGTTTAATCATTTACTAAATTTGTGAGTCTAGAACTATAGTAAATATGAAATTTAGTTATTCTAAAAAATTGAGAATCTCCTCCATACGTATGAGAGCGGTAGACTCATAAAGATACAATAACTCAGTACATTCAGACGAGATTTGTAATCCTACTTCATCATCACCCTCAAACTAGACCAGACAAGACCAACACCTTGGTACGCGTGACCACTGATTCGAGAAATCACCCTTGCCACTAGGTTTGGTCAGCTGGATAAATCACTTTGACATGTCAGGGGACTGAGGTTCAAACCTGACTCAATCCTTAAAGAAATAAAGATCACATTAAACTGATTCTTATTGACGGAAGAGCAAGGCTCAAACCTCATACAAGGGCATTGACGAGGAAAAAGGTTTAAAATATGAAATATCACTTTGGTTTTACCATATTTTTTATACGTCATTGCCAGTGCACTTTCTAAGAAAACCACCTTTCCCATTCTTTCCCCTTACATTAAACAGCTAAATATCGCTGGTGTTTAAATGCACACCTAAAAATTTTTTATCCAGAACCAGCAGAACTATCTTAAACCAAGGGATATTCCATTCTATGACAAGAGGTCAGGGTTCTGATTCAATCAGGATGCAATGTATTTTTCAATTTATAATTTCATATCCTCTGTTTAGGGAAATCTGTTTACATTTCCATGAAAATTCACTTTCTTTATCTTACGTCTCTAAATTAGTGTAGGTTTCTGAGTACATGAACAGAATGTTAGATGCAAAGTGCTAAATAATTTGATTTAATGTTTACACTCCACCCACCTAATAAAATGAGTATATGGCTACTTAAAAAATCAGCCCCCTTATTTTGTCTCCTATTATCACCAGATGTAATATAGTACAAATTTTTCACACCAGGACTCCCATTTGAGCAAATAACTTGTCACAACATCCCAAATAAAAGGTTAGATTTTAATTACACATATTTATAAAATGAATAGTCTTCAAGATATTTTGTATTTTATTGTATTTTATTGTATTTATTGTATATATTTTATTTGTATTGTATTTTTCTAGCGCACACTTATTATGATCTCTTCCTAGAAACATATGTCTAGTAATCTTCCTGGTAGTATGAATTTTTCAATACATATATTTTACGCTTTTATTTTTTTTAGAAGAAAAAATATATATATATAAAATAAGTTTTATACTTTCCTTCAAACCATCAACTTTTTATGTGACTTTTTGACTTATCTACTCCCTTGCACCTCCCTAGACACAAATATTCTTCTTCCTGTTAAATCCCCTCTCTTCCTCTCGTATCGCCTCGTCTTCCCACAACTCCCATCTTCTAGTTTTCAGCAACCTTTCGTCTTCTAGGAGGCGTCGTCATCATCTTCCCCGCGGGATCCTGTGCGCCACTTAGCTGTTATCCGTCCTGACCGCCTCAAGCGCTGCCAACTTTGCCCTGATAGAGTCACCTCGGTGGTAGTAGGGGTATTCCTTGCAAGACATTGTGGAGGTTCCTTCCTATTGTCAGTGAACTTAGACCTCCAATGAACTCTGTTCTCTGCCTCCTACTTCAACTCCCATAATTTTCTTATATTATTCATAATCCAATACTAGAATCCTCCTTAATCCTACACCCCTCTATCCCTCAAACCTGCCTTCCATGACTTCGTGTGAAAGATATTTACTTCTAAAGATGTGTCTGAACCTGTTTGCTTGGTACGGAAGTATAATATATAAAATTGTTCTATTTTCACCCAAACTTCTTCTTCATTTGTCACCCTGTCTCTCCGCCTGATCTTCTCAAGCCTTCTCCAGCACGTTGTTCCATTGAACAAACGGGTTTTTAGGGAAAAGATACAGCATCACCATGGCTGAACCATCTCAAGAATCATTTGCTCTGTTCCTCAAATCGTTTCTGATACTGCTGCTGCCTGGTAACAGCACGTAGTCCTGTGCAGTAGGACGTGATACTGCTGCTGCCTGGTAACAGCACGTAGCCCTGTGAGGGAGGATGTGATATTGCTGCTGCCTGGTAACAGCACGTAGTCCTGTGCCGGAGGACGTGATACTGCTGCTGCCTGGTAACAGTACGTAGTCCTGTGCAGTAGGACGTGATACTGCTGCTGCCTGGTAACAGCACGTAGCCCTGTACAGGAGGACGTGATACTGCTGCTGCCTGGTAACAGTACGTAGTCCTGTGCAGGAGGATGTGATACTACTGCTTCCTGGTAACAGCACGTAGCCCTGTGCAGGAGGTCGTGATACAGCTGCTCTCTGGTAACAGCACGTAGCTTTGTACAGGAGGACGTGATACTGCTGCTTCCTGGTAACAGCACGTATCCCTGTGCGGGAGGATGTGATATTGCTGCTGCCTGGTAGCAGTACGTAGTCCTGTGCAGGAGGACGTGATACTGCTGCTGCCTGGTAACAGCACGTAGCCCTGTACAGGAGGACGTGATACTGCTGCTGCCTGGTAACAGTACGTAGTCCTGTGCAGGAGGATGTGATACTACTGCTTCCTGGTAACAGCACGTAGCCCTGTGCAGGAGGTCGTGATACTGCTGCTCTCTGGTAACAGCACGTAGCTTTGTACAGGAGGACGTGATACTGCTGCTTCCTGGTAACAGCACGTATCCTTGTGCGGGAGGATGTGATATTGCTGCTGCCTGGTAACAGCACGTAGCTTTGTACAGGATGATGTGATATTGCTGCTGCCTGGTAACAGCACCTATCCCTGTGCGGGAGGACGTGATACTGCTGCTGCCTGGTAACAGCACGTAGCCCTGTACAGGAGGACGTGATACTGCTGCTTTCTGGTAACAGCACGTATCCCTGTGTGGAAGGATGTGATATTGCTGCTGCCTGGTAGCAGTACGTAGTCCTGTGCACGAGGACGTGATACTGCTGCTGCCTGGTAACAGCACGTAACTTTGTAGAGGAGGACGTGATACTGCTGCTTCCTGGTAACAGCACGTATCCCTGTGCGGGAGGATGTGATATTACTGCTGCCTGGTAACAGCACGTATCCCCGTACAGGAGGACGTGATACTGCTGCTGCCTGGTAACAGTACGTAGTCCTGTGCATGAGGATGTGATACTACTGCTTCCTGGTAACAGCACGTAGCCCTGTGCAGGAGGACGTGATACTGCTGCTCTCTGGTAACAGCACGTAGCTTTGTACAGGAGGACGTGATACTGCTGCTTCCTGGTAACAGCACGTATCCCTGTGCGGGAGGATGTGATATTGCTGCTGCCTGGTAACAGCACGTATCCCTGTACAGGAGGACGTGATACTGCTGCTGCCTGGTAACAGTACGTAGTCCTGTGCAGGAGGATGTGATACTACTGCTTCCTGGTAACAGCACGTAGCCCTGTGCAGGAGGTCGTGATACTGCTGCTCTCTGGTAACAGCACGTAGCTTTGTACAGGAGGACGTGATACTGCTGCTTCTTGGTAACAGCACGTATCCCTGTGCGGGAGGATGTGATATTGCTGCTGCCTGGTAACAGCACGTAGCTTTGTACAGGATGATGTGATATTGCTGCTGCCTGGTAACAGCACCTATCCCTGTGCGGGAGGACGTGATACTGCTGCTGTCTGGTAACAGCACGTAGCCCTGTGCAGGAGGACGTGATATTGCTGCTCTCTGGTAACAACACGTAGCTTTGTGCAGGAAGACATGACACCCCACATAATGGTGCCCTATGGGCTAGGATAAGGAACATGTATGAAACCATGTACCAAAGTACTAGTGTATACAAAGAAACAAATATTGTACGTACTTTCTTGTCGGTTACAACGTTGGTAAATAACGGGCTTATAAGTGTTTGTAGATCTTTAGGGTAGTCCTCAGGATAGGGGTGGAGACAATATCATTTCAGGTGGTTTGAGGGCCAACCTCTGGTATACTCTTGAACCAAAGGAAAAGTTCTCATAACTTCGTTGAAAGTTTGTAATATAGGTGACCTGTATTATTTTAAGTAATTTTTTAGAAAGATTGTGATCTAATGTCTGATTATCATTGGAAGCGTTGATTTAAACGTTGATTTAAACATTGGGAAGGCATTCTGAGTCGGTTTAATTAGCAATAAGACGAGAAACTATAATTTATTAAAAAGAAAATATAATTTTGGAAGTTTTTGTTAAGTTTTTACGTGAACTTTATAATTGATAAATCAAATAAGACATATATCTATAATGCCAAGATCCAGTGACTGCCAATTAATAGTGGTGGTAGAATGTTGGCTGCCCTTAAAAAAAAAAAGAGTTTTATATAGCCTCCGTTTAGCTTGAAATTTAAAAAGCCTGAATTGCTTGCATTTGCTGTGGTGTAGATCATAAGATAAAGCCCTAGTTTGATCAGTTAAGGTAAGCCTGATCATTTCCAAGGTAAAATAAATGTGCGTATATATTTATATTACTAAAAGAATGTATTTAATTATTTTTTAGTAACTAATTCTAAAACTCTATGACTTTGTAAATAATTTTTAGCATCGTACTTTATATTAAGCTTAACTTTTGGTGTAGTTAAAAGGTTTCAATGAAATATGATACACCCGATAGCATCTATAAAGACATCTCGGGTTTATACTTTGTATCTTACATGGGCCTCAATTTAGATAGTTCTAGCTAATTTTCTAACATAAAAAAAGCAAAAAAATATGTTTCGTTTTGAAATGTTACTTGGTATTTATATAATAGACACACAAGAAAGGGTAAAGGGTGTTAAATTAAGTTAAAATGTACAACAAGTATGTTCTAATTTGTGATTATTTTTAAAATTAAGTTTTAAATCATTTAAATATCAATGTTATTTATTGTATCTAGAATATTTTAGATATGTATTTTATCTTAATTTTCTTCTTCCTCTTTTATCTTCTTCTTCTATACCTATAAAAGGTATTAATATCAGGTGGATGTCACACAAACAATTCTAACCTTGTAATAAAATATATAATTACTTCCTACAAATTTTGATAGATACCTCTGCAGTCCCGTCACCACACACACTAAGACTCTAATACTCTCGGGGATACTTCTGGAAAAGGGGGAGGGGGGTAATTACTAGGATCAGTACTTGGTGTCATGATAACTACACAACTAAACATAGTGTAATCCTTTCTTACCAATAACAGCGTAGCGAAATTCAGTGGTGGATATATAAATTCCTTTAAATTACAAAAAATTAAACCTTTTATATTTTAGTAGCGTATAAAATTAAAGTAAGAACGTTTTGTTATTTTTTATTAAAGATTGAATCAACCATTTAATGAAAATAGAGTAATATCTCATTTTATTATTTTTCGTTGCATATCATGTGTTCCTGCCTATGAATATCCGTGTGATTATAAATCTAATGGTAACAATGACAGGTAAGGAAAATGTATGGATATTTTAGTGTAATATAAATTTTAAATTTTAAAAATTAATACCTCTCACAGAGATAGGAAATAGTTTGTTGAACTTGTTTAGTAATTTTTTTTTTAATTTCAATCCCAAAGGTTAAACAAATGTAGGATGAAACTATAAAAATATTTAACAAGCTCACCAATTAGTAGGAAGATGGCCATTAGTTAGCCTTTGAACAAACAAGAAAAATCCCACTTTTTCTTAAACACGAATATATGAGTATAATTAAATATTCAGGCTTGGTGGCTGGAGATCACACTTAGATCATCACTAATTCTTCAACTTTTGTTGTATTAGTGTATACCACCTTATTACCTCTTTTGAGTTTAGAAACTTAAAAAAAAAATTCACAAATTAAAATCCCTGCCCATCTTTTAAGGCATCTGAACCGGAAGGCAACTATCGTTTTTTAATGTTCTAGAAGGTTATAACAATAGGTTTACTCTTGTCAACATCAAAGATATCGTAATTTATTTGGGATTAATGCCCAAAACAACAGATAAATATATTATAATCCATTCAGAGTTAATCAAAGTCTTCTATCATAAACTTAAAAGTAAAATATTAAGATAATATTATTATCTTGAGGATTTACAGTGTTTTATAGTTGGTTATTATTTATTAAACTTGTCACACTCCCGATCCATTCAATAAAACCGCTTGGATATTAATTAGTTATCTTGCCGTCTTCCTTAGCTGCTTTTATTACTTTTAGATGGCATAAGCCAATAGTATTCAATCATGTAGATTCAAAGTGTTTTATTTAACTAGTAGAAAGCGCTAGTGCGTTTTGAATAATAAAATGTATTGTCCCTAAAACCCGCCAACTGGATAATAAAATAAACCATGGCACACATTGAGAGTCTTCATGATGTATTCGTAAAATCAAGGTGAGTTTGATTTAAATATCATTAATATTAGTAGCCCCGTGGATTCTTTGGTGCTGACTGACAGCTGACAGCTGACGGCTTTGAAATGCTACCAGACCAAATTATGTATCCCTACGCTGAACCATATGATCTGCAAAAAACGTGTGTTTAGCAGCTGTCACTTCTGACAGTCAAAATTTAGGTTTATACCTAAATGTTGACTGTCAGAAGTCAGCTGTGAACTGTCAGTCAGCACTAAAGAAGCCATGGGGCTACTTTAGTTATGATGAAAGTTAACAACGTTCGTGGTTTGAGTTTGTGTTCATGATGGATTCATTTATTCTCCACGTAAAATAAACTGGTGTACTAAAAATAACATTACAACCTACTTCTGGAAAATCTAGAAAGCTGAACATTTCATTCCTACAAGTCATGTGCTCAAACTTTCAGAAGAATTCTAAAAAATTGAAATTTCATAATGGCAGCTTCAAAATGGTGGACCAAACTTTCAAATGAGTGCAATTTTACTGAATGATACGTGCATTTAAGAAAGACACTAAGTATAAAATTGTAACTTTTCAGGAAAGCAATAAAACTGTTTTTGTACATGATTTATGGAAAAAATTTCCATTTTTAATTTTGTATTGAAGTCACTGCTTCAAATATATAGGATATAAGAGAAACATAAATTACGCTTTTTAATATATTTTATATATTTTTTAATTTTTTAGAATTAGTTCCTCTCTAAAATTAAATTTTACTTATTTAAGGAATACAAACAAAATCTACCACAAAATTTGGCACATCTTATTGTGAATGATTATAATGTGTAATATGTTATTTATAAATTTCTTACAACTTTAAAATAATTTTCAAATATATAAAAATAAAAGTCTTTCGAAAATGTTAAGTTAAAAATCAACAGTAAATATTAAATGTTGCATAGGTTATAAGAACAGCACTGCAGAGCAATTACATTTTGGTTCAATGAAAACCCACAATTCTAGATCATCTATGTACCAAGAGAACGTTGGCTTTAAAATAATGTCAGTGTGAGAGGTCTTTGCACCTTCATTGTGACAGGTTAGTGGTAAACTCTCTTCACATCAATCTGCGGTCGTCCAAGTCAATAATTAAAATTATCTACAAAATAGGCTCTATAGAAGCCATACAAGATTCCAAGCTCCAGGTGTTTTGTAACAAACAATTTATGCATATGTTTGATATTGAGTCGAGAATCTAAGTACTTTTACATCTTTCCAGCTCTCCATAATATGTCACTTTCAAGGGAAGTGAATCAATGTGGTCGGGCATCATTTTTGAGATAATTTCTGATACTTTATTATTTCTTGGATTTGTCCCTCTTTTGTCTCAGGGTGTTTAACTACAAAGTGTTGTGATACGGAATAAGCGTTTTTGACTGATAGCATGCATTCTTATAATGGCTTAACGACAAACATCCTTTCTCTAGTTATAATCTTGAACAAAATAAGAAAAACTATCTGATTTCCGCCCTTCTGGTCTTGATGTAATTCTTCTCAATCAAGCGTTGCAAATTTAGATTTTGTGTATCCTTGTTGGGCAACTCAATAAAACTGGAGAGAACGCCTGTACATCAGATACAAATTAATATAAAATAATACACGCAGTAAAACATTATGAGTTGGATCATCTATTTTATGTTGTAACCTTTTGAGACCAATCCAACAGAAAATTTCGTATTATATATCTTCATTGGGTGGTTAAAGGATATAATTTATGTACAATACGTGGTGGAGAAAGGAACTATGTCATTGACTTGGTGCGTTTCTTTTCAATATGCTTCTTCCTAAAGAAAAGACTGACTTAATTCATTTTTTCACCAAACGATCGGGCTTGGCCATGTTATGTAAGCTACATGAAAAAATCCGAAATGGCGATTTTTGACTTAATGCCTTTCTCAAATTCGAGATTTAATTCATGACTACTTATAAATTGTGTAAGAAATTTTTCAGGAATATTTCGATAAGTCAAAATTTCAAATGGCAGATCAAAAATGATGGATACAACATTCGAATCGTTGCTATTTCCATCAAATCCTTTAAATGGGAAAGTATGTGGTTAGTAGATCAAATTTTTATGCTATTATTTTTAAATTCAAGATGGCAGACCAAATCTAATTAGAAAACTCACTTACCAGCCAACATAATTGTTATAAAGTTGGAGCAGGATTCATTAAATTGTGCAAGTAAAAAAAGTTCAACTTTTCTCCTGAGATGCACCAAATTATACTAAAACATTTACGTATTCACTAAACAGAACAAACTCATGGAAAAAACCAATAATGTTTTTACAAAGTCAAAAATTGCGATTTCCTCTTCAAATCTTGAGAGAAAATTTCCTACTTCAAAATTTGATATTAGACTATTCTTTACTCTAATGAAAATAAAGGTAAATAAAAATATCAAACAACATTAATAACCATAATGGTTGATTACAAAATACAACAAAATTCCTCATTTTAAAGTATTTATTTTTTTGTTAATGAAAATATTTCCCGATATCAATCTCTTTGTGTATATGTGAATTTTTTAATATTTCAGAACCTATTTGTATTATATAGTTAGTCAATTTAAATTTATATATTTTTGTTTTGTAATAATGGCTGACATCTCATGTCAAACAAACGAATCATAGTTTTTTTCTAGGTTTTTTAATTGACATTGACTTCAATAATAATAAAAGAAAGTGTTTGTCTGTGTGTTTGTTTATTTGTATGTGATTCCAGCCAAATCTACGGCATGCAGAGATCTGAAATTTTTAAATAAGTGGACGGAAGGAGGTCCGGATGTACCTCGAAGCAGATTTTTAAAAATTTTAATAGCTTTTTAATTAGGTTAAGAATTACGTTTCAGAGATAACTGTGATAAAAATATTCCTCATCCTCTCTGGGGGGAAAAATGTGTACGAGATCGACAAGGAGAAAACAGAGCAAGACAACACCTTTCAGAGATAACGTTTCGTAAAGAAATTCAGAAGAGGAAATTTGTTAAATTCTAATGGTAAATCAGGCACCATGGGTTATATAACTCTTATACCTGAGTGGGTCACGGGAAACGCCATGCGGGATTGCTAGTATTAAATAAAATATTCATCCTTTTAGTATGATTTTTAAAATATTCTTGCTATAATGTAACTCCAGGATCAAAAAAATAGATACGTGTATGTATATAATATGTATGTATAGTCATGCTCCAAAATACCTTATACAAAGTTCAACCAACATCCTGAACCATGAAGCGAGGCTATCACCGAATCCTGAAAGTGCAGATCTTGAGAGTTTCGGTGGAAAATAGAGGTTGCGGCAGTCAAGAATGAAAAGGATGAGAGGGTGAGTAAGGGGTGAGATGTGTCAGCGATGTTTTCCCTCGGTTATTGGCGTGGTGAGAGCAAGTTTCCGTAGCGTCGGGACGTGCAGGGACGTCTTCTATAAGCGTCGACACCGGATATTAAGACTCCTTGTCGCGACAAACGCGCCTGGGTCACAACCGACTTTAGCTTGATGCCTTTCGCTTTCCCCCTTCTTACAATTTTACTTTATTTTTCTATTCTATTTTCAAGGTTCTGTCACGTTAAACATCCCTCCATAGATTTTTTTCCCCTCTTTTAGAGTTTTTCATTATTATTTTTTTTAGAGGGATGAGGAATTGGAAGGGGTATTCAAATATATAAAAAATTCCAAATACAATTTTCTACACAATCAGATGTCGCATATACTCCTATCCAATATGTGCCAACATGCTGGAAACTACAACATATTATAAGATGTGCTTTCATATAAACGTGTGATATGACATTAAACTCGTCACTGAAAAATAAATCGTTACCCAGGAATATACTGGGTAGATAAAAAGTATATTACAATCATAAGTAATTATTGTGTAAAATCTGTAAGATTTTTTTAAATTAGTGTGATAGCGAAATCATTATTTATAATAGTAATTTGCTTATCGAAACCAATTTTAACTATCTTATTAGTGTATTTATTACATAGCATCAACATTAATATGAAATTGAACTATTGAAATTTCCACTGAATATAGTAATTTATGTACTGAAACATGTCGGAATGAATTAATTCCAGCATCCTTTCTAGTGCTGTATTCATAAAGGAGTAATGGGACAAGGAAACAGATAAGACTTAGATTACCACTTCATCAATATTCGTTGGGAAGATGCTAATCTTAAAATTCAAATTTTTCATACTTTCTATTTATACATATTTAAACTCCTAAAACATTATTTGTTCATACTATTTTGACTTAATTACCTCATTATAATGTGTTGGGCAGATGTTAACCTTAAAATGCCAATTTTATATTTTTACTTCAAAACATATTTGAACTTTGACATTTTTGCCATTCATACTTTATTGTGTATTTAGTTAGGTTTTGTAACAACATTTTAAGGTGTTAACAAATATTTTTAGACTTTTCCTCAACCAGTGTTAATCCAGTTTATGATTAAATATTAAGTTTATGTTAATTGTTTTTATCTGACAATATGTTTATTTATTATAAGTAAATCTCAATCACACTTTTGATTTTAATTCATTTAATACGTCTACCCAAAATCTAATGGTATAAATTATACTATTAAATTCTTTGTATGTATCTCTAGAACCAAAAATATAAGTCTTAACTTTTAAAAAGATTTTGTTTTTTATAAATTTCTTGGACCATCTCTATTAACTGACAAGGCTACCCACATATTTACACTTTTGAGGTAAGAAGGAGTAAGGTAGAATTTAGAGGATAAGTACAAGCGTTGGCATGGAGCGAGTGTGGTAGGTCATTTGGGGAAAAACCCTGAGCACACTTGACTGAGATGCGAGTCCCAGACCCCTATCACCAGCAAACGTGAACATTTTAATTATTTCATTTAGACACGTGTCCACCAATGTGGGCATATTTTTATAAAAATAAACATAATTAAAAAGATATTCAGGAAATTGGTTTTTTTTTGTGGTGGACATTTTACAATACATTTGGCTTAGACTAGGATGAGACAAACCATAGACAGTTTTAATTATCCTGTAGATAAATCCTTAGATGTCTATTTTGGCCAAAATCATTGGAGTAATTTTCAATTTTAATTTATAATTTTCATAAATCAACTATCAACAATCAACATTTTATTTTATAAATAATTAAAATGATAAATTTTCATTGTATAACATTTAATATAAAATTTGAACGGTCTCCATATAGTGCTTAGATTGTAGCCCACGTACAGACGGACAGCCAAAGAAATCAATATTTTTTTTAGAACGTAAGAATGTATATAAACATTTTGATTGAATTTCAAATATTCAAGTAGTAGGTGACTACGAAATAAATATTAGATAATCTGCAATAATAGCTGAGTAGAGACATTATAATTTTTTAGATCATGGTTTTGGTTGTGGATGGTATTTGTATTTGAGTCCCGGCTGTTAACAGAAGGAATGATTTGTCACATTGATTTTAATGTTTATTACACTTTTTTGGCTACACTTATTTAGTTTCATTTCCTCAAATACACCCATCTCATAGATTTTATTAACTCTTAGAATGTGCCTATTAAAAATATAATCAACATGGTGGAACTGAAATAATTAGAATATTAGTAACTTGAAAATTAGAACTTTAATTGAAAAGTAAATATTCTCTGGCTGAATAAAAGCAAACTAAATACTACACTTTTTAACTTTTTGAAGATAGTGTCAATCAGGTGAGTCCACTGACGTCAGGTAATCCTCAGCACGTTGTTCATCACTTTCCTGAGCATAGATGGAATAATTGTGTTCCGCCTCACCTTTATATTAGGATAAGTCCATACATATTTTGAAACGAGTAATGATCTGTTCATAAAAGGATTAAGATTTTATTTTTCTATAGTTCATATTAGTAAATAACTCTGTACTATGAAAATGTTTGGAAATATGAGATAATAGACTACATATGAACAGAATCATTAAAAACTAAGATTTTCCCAAATTTTAATTTCATTTTACTTTCATCCTAATTAAACGAAATCTGATTAAAAGTCGTCACAATTAGTGTACGGGGCGTATGGGTACAATTTGATCTTTAAATCATTCTATGTGTCATTCATCATTGCATGCTCTGTCGCAACACTCCTCTTATTGTGTTAATGGTTTTACTTATGAACATACCTGGCCCAGTTTGGTGGTTCGACAAGACAAGTCAAGATAGGAAAAGATCGTGACCTTGAAAACGTGAGCTAGTACACGAGGTCATTAATCCTGGCAAACTCTCCCCTTTCTCCTTTTATTTGGCAATGGGTATTCCCGATGATGGCATCGCTCTATCGCAACCCTGATGACTCATACCTGGTGCCAGTTTGGCGGCTAAATGACAAGAATAGACAGGAATGGATCACAACCTTGAAATCGTGACCTTGAAACTCGTGAGCTAGGTACATGAGGTCATTGACCCTGGCAACACTCCACCCTCTCCCTTCTATGTGGTTAATGGGTTTTCCCTGATGGCTCATACCTGGCGTCAGATTCCTTCATTGTCCTTATCCCCTTAGATAAAGGTCATTGTTTCAAATTAAAGTAATTATGTTGTCACCAAAACTATATCAAATATAATCATTTTAGCTGGAGAGCCCTAACAGGCCAAGATGGTGGCAGCCAGTGGACCTTGATTCGAATCCCTGTAGTTTAGTATATTGCGAGAGTGCTTCTTAGACCTGTGGTTACAACAATTATTATAAAGATATCTATAGTGAGATAACCTAGCACACTGATTTGAAATCCGTGGTCCAGAAACCATCCCAATGATCACTGGCTCATCACTTGGTTGGCGAGAAACATATAATTTTAACGTGATTAAATTCCCTGGTTCTCAACTGCTGACAATCGAACATAAGACATTTGTTTCCGTAAGAAGACGAACTACCGATTGATTTTGGGGATTAAATTAAATTATTGTTCAAGAAACACGTTTAAAAAGAAACCGAATGATTAATATATTTATAACCTCTTTCCGGACAAATCGTGGCACCTTTCCTTACACCACACTGGAATTCAGCCTTTTTGGGGTCTATATATGTTTGACCTGTGACTCAATGCGTAATATTTATGACTTTTTAAATTCTAATGTGGATATAACGATTTTAAACTGCCGTAAACTTCTGAAATAAAACTTTAAATAACCCTGTGTTGATGAACCAATTAAGAGTATTGCAAACCAAATTAATAATACGTTTATAAACAAATATTTTTTATCAGCAAAAGTTTGTTAAATAACATACAGGCACATCGTTTGCTGAACACTACCTATCCGCTCCAGTGGCCGCGTGATGTAACTCGCTTGTTTCATACTCAACTTTAATACTATAACGTACGCTTATTACAACAATAATATTATATTGCTATAAATTAATAATATAATTTTATTGAAAATATATCCAAAGACGCCATTCTACATCGCTCCTCTCCAAGCTAATGCCAGTATGTTTACTCACAACGTCGGTTGGCACTCTAAGTCACAAGTCCCAACAGGGGGGTAGCTGCATTGTAGATGGATGGTGCACCTCCCTGAGGTCGACTCCTTGTGGCTAGACAAACTAATTGTCAAGTTAATCTGCTTCGGTGTCGTATTTGGCGGACGCACTTGATTCATTTTGAGATAGGCTACCGAGGATGGGGAGATCGAGGTTTGAGTCTCGGTTGGGTGAACTGGGGGTAGTTGTCCACTCTCCCTCCAGGCAAATAAGGATTCACATCCTCTAAATTAAAACTTCCCAACTCCTAGTCCACCAACGTAATTATTACTTAAGCGTATAAATCGAACGGGTAGTAAGACGCGGTGTTAAAATGTGTAGAGTTCGTGTGATCTATAAATAATATGTGTGCCAGATCAACAGGTAATTACATTTGGTTTCCACTTTAGAAACGGTTTTTAATAATAGTTATGGGAAGGTAGAGGTTTGATCCCACAGCAAGTTATTTTTGTGTAGTTTTCATAAATCTTTTTCCAATTCCAACTCTGGAAATAAATATTCAGGGTAAGCTAAAAAAATCACGCAATAGTATTAAATTTAAGGGATATTATTATAGATTCCTTCATCAGCGTTAAGCGTATTTAGGTAGGATTTTATAATAGACTATCCACTATCCTCGTGCAAATGTGGATATACTTTCTCTAATTTCATCTTGAGGTTTAAGTAGCTAACTTTTTGTGTGTAAATGTTATTTATTATGACAAAAAATAAGGTTTTGAGCATTAAATTATTTTTAAAATAAATAAGCTTAACGTTTACTACTCTGCTCTCTTTAATATTTCATTCTGGAAGCATTGCCACATGTATATTGCCATCTCTTTTCAGTCTTTGATTCTACAAGGATTTCCAACCAACATACTACAGGGATTCTTTTTAAAAACAATAACATTTTCTAACTAGGTATTTTATTGCCAAACAGCAAATTATACATATTTATTTAAAACATTCATAGCATGCAACTGAAAAATATGAAGTTTTTTAAATAACATTCACCAATATTGTTTAGGTCTTGTAAGCAGTACAAGTAATTAAGCGCAGCTATCTGGCATGGTGGTTGAAGAAGTTGGAGTTCGAACACTGTGCTATTAAACTGAGGGTATTTCCAAATCTCCTTCTACACAAATGCAGGTACATTTACCCTTCATAATACTTTAATTAGTCCTAACCCGTTAGCATATTTAAATAATTGTTTAAGTATTAATAATTACATTTATTAAATATTTTTTATGTACGTGCTATCACAAGATATTGAAAGAGTAAAGTAATAGCTACCAATTTTATCACCATATGGTGCAGAGTGAAAGTGATTAATAAATTAATACAGGTGATTATAAGTTTGACTTATTATGATAATTTAAATAGCTTTGTGCAAGTTACCGTAAGTCGCGTTTTGCAGAGTAATACGTTACTTTCTCCTTGAATGATATATACCGTAACAATTTCATAAGCAAAAATGAACGTCTGTCAGAATGTGTGTATGTGTTTGTGCTTGCTTACGTGTGTTGTGTGTGTGTGTGTGCATGTACCTGTGTGTGTGAAACTTCCACCCTACCTCAAGAAAATTTAATTATTTTATAAACGCTAACTAAACAGTGAAACTGTTTTCAATAATATGACTTGTAAGATTTTCCCCTAACCAAATGCTGGTACATATTCTACCTGGTCTAATTATATAAAACGAAAAATCTGGTTGATCAGCAAATGATTTTTGATTTTGCCTTGTGTTTAACTTTCGCAAATGCGGGATACACTCAGCTATTGGAAGGAATCATTTGGTTGGATGACCGTTCTAACATACATTAGCGGTGCTTGCCCTGTGAAAGATATCGAGGTTTGAATCCCTGTAAGCACGCCATTCTAATGTCAGGTTCATCTAATTCTGGCGTAGACTTTTAAATGCTAAGGTACACACAATCAATGGAAGGAAGTATTTGATTTGACAAGCGTTCTAGCATACATTAGCCGTTCTACCCCTCCGAAAAATACCATAGTTCAATCTCGATAAAAAAAAAACGTCTAAATGTCAGGCTCATCTAATTTTGGTGGGAGATATTGGAATAAAATTCCTGCTGAGTAAACTGTTGTTAGTTGCCTCTCCGGGTAAAATCTGAATCATTTTCTTAATCACCCCTACCACACTATTATAATTTTTATATATAGACGTTGAGCCTGAAAGTATGTGTGTAACTCATCTAGCTATGTGGGGTAGGTCGGGGTTTCAAATCCCCACTGAGGTGTACTGTCACTAAATCTCACTAAATGGTTTTCCTCTCCCTCACTCCATGTAAACGCTGTAACATTTCTAACTTACTCCTACTACTAGAATACTGGATTATTTTATTAATCATCCCTACCACACTATCATAATGAATATATAAACGTTAAGCCAGAAAGTGTTCGTGTAACTCAAATAGTTATGACGAGGAGGTCGTGGGCTAGAATCTAGCTCAGGTGAACTGGGGTGGTTTATTTCTCCTCACTCCACGTAATCGCTGGAACATTACCTTACTTCCGTACAGTGTCCATGTTGGTATGGCGAATCCTACACTGCCACGTCGACAGATACCAAACAACCAAACTATAACTTTGATGGAGGTAGGCCCTACGAGGATTATATCACCGTAGGTCCGAGCCCTGATTGTGCATAATTCAGACTGGGTCAATGCTCTCTAGTTGTGACATAAACCCTAATGAGCGATGACGTCACTAGGTAAAACCATTGCAGGGGAGAGTTATTACATCATTCGAGTTCGTGATCTATTACCGTCTCGACTTGTCTTGTTGACCGCCAAACTGGCGCCAGGTGTGAGTCAATATGAAAACCCATTTCACATAGAAGCCCAATGGAAAAAAACTTCATAAATAATACCTTTGTGACATTGAAGGAGGACAACAGGTCGTTAACCCCATGTCATTCATGGACATAACTAGTGAAATGGAGCGGAAAATTCAGGTCAGTAACCCGACGGAAATATACTGGCACCAGGGTTGTGATGACTTCACCTGGGAAAACCAAGGGGAGTGTTGCGACATAGCACGCAATGATGACGTCACACAGTTTTGGGTAAAGTCAAAGGTAAAAAGTAAATTTGTACTCATATGCCCCGTAAACTACTGTCCCTTATCAGATGAAAACCTAATAAAATACTACATTCATTTATAATATTCCCTATCATTTAAAGAATTAACTCCAGTTTTTTTACAAACAATAATCTCACAAGAGAAAATAACCATCTAAACTAACGCTATTCATCAAGTAAAAATGAGCAAAAAGAGGATTTGTCTTGGGCCTGGTTCCGCCAAGCTACTGAAACCATGAGTTCGTACTCGGAATTTAGGTATATAAGGAATAGTGTACTGATATATTAATTTATATAAATAAAACATTAAAGCCTCATCATATACCTAACAAACAAAAGAGTGGAACAACCGAACAATAATAATATTTCTTAAGTTATTTGTTCAACAGACAAAACCAATCAAACGCTAGTCAAAACCTTTAAACGTCCCAACCATCACACAACCTCTAGCCCTCTTACCTTAACTAAGCCCGCGCAGACAATGCAGGCTCGTTGCTAGATTTCTTGCTGGATTTCGCTGCTCGTTTGCTGTGCGTGTTGCTCTACTGGGTGTCAAGCAGGCAGTGCTACTGTATTGACTTCAGAAGAGGCTCGCCGTCTTTAGGCTATGTGGCTAGCTTATAAAGACGAGAGAACGCTAGCTCTGCTGTCAGCAAAACTTAGACGATGATGTTGACTGCTTTGACAACGATACTTTGCAGACAATTTGTATTTATTAAGACAGTTAGTAATGGCAATATTTTCGATAATTGATGCACTAGAGGACAGAAAATGCAGAAGACCACATGGACGTAACCACCTCTATCACTGACTGCACGTAAACAGTGGCGATCATCATGTCTGGTCACGTGACTGAAGGTTGCTCTTCTCTCTGATCGTATCTCCTTCTGAGCCAGCAGGGAACCGAGTACGTAAAATAGCACGGGACCTATCAAGGGAAACCAGCAGCCGAGCCATCACTGAGTCATTTTCCAGCAGCTTGCCCTGCTCAACACCGAGCAAGGATCTTGCAATGAATCCTGCACAGTGTCGTGGGCTTTAGTCACATGTCCACCAGAAGATGTTGTTCGCTCTACCACTGTCATGTAGATAAACCTGCATAGCAACAAACTCTACCGTACACACGCCCTCTACTGAACAATCAATATCAAACATCAGTATCATAATCTAACATTTAAGGACGTTTTCTACCTGTGAGATGGTTGCAATTAAAGATAAATATTCCCCATTTTAATGTATTTACATTTTATTTATCAAATTTAATATGTAAATTAAGAAAAAACAAATTATTTAATAATTTAAAAAATAACCTTAATTAATCCAATTTTTTTTAACTCTTGGAGTAGGTTCTTTTTAAATTTCTGCAGTTTAGGCAATTAGGTTTATAAACGAAAATGGCCATTGGAATTCTTTCTGCCGGGATTTAGGCCAAAGATTTTCTAGGAAGCAGTATATTTAGAACAAAAACAAGAAAAAGAAATTTGAAATGCAAGAATAGTTTTATTGTTCAGACGTTAGTGTAGAGTGAGTGTTATACTCGTGAGAGGCTTAGGAGACTTTTTAAGAAGCCAAGCAAGAGGCCTCGCAGGGTGAAAAACTCGTTTTCGAGCCTCTCTTTCTGTACATTCTAAGTGTGCTAGCACTTAATACGTCAAATTTAAATTCAACCCAAATTGCAAAAACGCTTTGAAATCACCAAATAGGCAACGCCAATAGCTTCATACACAATCTCTTTGTATAAATCCTTGTATATAGATGCCGCATTTATCAACTGGAACATTCTCCTTTTGAAATTAATCCTTTGTCAATATAAAACTCAAATCACCGGATTTTCATGGAACGCTCTCTTTTATAATTGTAATTGATAAAAATACGCGCTAATCACGTCGTAATACAGCTGGTTTGGCTCACTTGTACAAAAGGAGAGAAGCTCGTAAGTGGTCTTGCTGCTCTACCTTCGTTGCTGGACAGAGAAGGAAAACAAATGTACAAACGATATCACTGCCAAACATAGAAATAAATTTAAACTAGAATATTGTTATAATACAGTATAAGTTAACTAAGAAATGAGTCCGTAGTTTACATATGTGTTGTCTTGCTTTGTATTACTAGCCTATTGAAACTTTTAAAACATTTTCATTAACTTATTAATCTAATGAGAATAAGTAACTAAGATTTGCCCAATTTTATCACAATATATTTTTGAATAGAATTAATTATTTAAAATTGACTTACTTAAAATATTTGTTAAATTTTCATTTCTATTTTTTTTTTTATTTAACAATCTAAAATACTGGAAAAATTATTTACCTGGTAACGAAATCCTTTTTGAAGGGCTCCATAATGTATGTTTGGTTTTTAAGTTCTGATAGTTATTAATAAATAATTTCAACTTTTTGTAAAGAAAACAGATGTTTCATTAAACAAAAATGCCACTAGCAGCCTTAATCAGCTATCGATATATATATATATATATATATATATATATATATATATATAGATATTTTACGCTGCAATGCTGGAGAAAGATTTGATTTTGTATTCATTTTTAAAAATTTATACACAATACTATAATAACAATAATATATTGCTCGTCTGGGTGACATCACTGATAGCCCAGTGGTGAAAATATTAGTCAGTACTAATGTGCCATTGCGCAGGGGACGCGTGAATATACTAATCTTACATTCTTCTTTCGAGATAAATCACTCTGTACCAGCCGGGAATCAAACCCGTGAACTCTAGTTAAGCAGTCAGGAACCTTTACCACTATGCCACGAAGACAGTAAAATGTATATATCTTACAAATAAGAAGTACAGTTATTTTGTTCATAGTTATGATTAAAATTTCTACACAATATGTATTGTTATAATATAATGGTTTTAATGCAAGATAGATAGAGGTTAGAGTTACAGTTTAAATTTATGAAACTTATTTTTAAGCATTGAGGAGACTTGACTGTCAAGTAAACCCAGGAGACTTTCCTTCAAGTGGGTGATGATTCCTCAAAGGAGTTGACGCACAAGAATAATGGTAAATATGACAAATTGTTGTCTGCAAGTTTTTACTCTCAACGCCATAGAAACAAATGACACTCCTTTCTTGTTTTGCTATTTTTTTTAAAACGAAAGTGAAAGTGAAGAAAAGTGGTTGTCATACCAACAGGCATAAAAAAATAATACATATAAAAGTAAAGAAAACAAAAACATTTATAAAACTTCTTTTAAGAATTGTTTTTTATAAATAACGGAAACAAATGGTGAGTTTTCCGGCATAGTACACTCACATTTGTAAGTTTTTAGTTTTTTTTACTGCTTTTTCAAAGATGGTATTTCCCTTAGAGAGGTAGTGACATCCTTGAAGATAGATCCTTTCATTTTGATGTCAGTGGTGTTCCCAGGAAACTAAACCTAACGACACAGATAAAAAAGAAAGAAAGAAAGATTAATGGACATTATAGTATGTTTCACTAAACTGGTGGCGTTTTGGTCATTTTCTTCCCTAGGCTGTTACTCGTGGATTCAAAAAATATGTTGTAGAACAGAGCTTCTCAAACTGTCTGATACAGTGTTTAAGCCATTCTTTATATTCCATGGTGCTAGGGACTCATGCAAAATTTCTAATTTAGGAGTGCTGAGAAATAATTTGAATTGAGAAACCATTTTTTAAAATTAAAAATAATATTAACACAAGACACAGTGTTCAATGATAAAATGAAGCAAAAGTTTAAGACAAATTTATTAATTTAAGTTCACTCTATTCAAGCAGTTTAAATTTGTTTTGGCGTTTATTTATTTTAAAGTAAAAACTGAATATAAAAGCATTAAGTTAGAATATAAGGGGAGGCGAGGAAAGGCCGGCGTTTTTGCAGTTTTTATGGCAAAACTTTTTTTGCTAAAATAAATCAAATATGGCTCCAGTACAAACATAGTTTATTTTTTTTCACATGTTGATATTAGCGGGTCCTGAATATGCATCACGAGCATAGCGGTATTAGATATTAAACTTTTTAAATTAAATGAAAATGTTGTCATTAAATTCCAGGACATAATATTTAACAAATATTCAAGAAATATTTAGGTCATCATGTGAAGAAATTTTAATTTTGTGATGGTACTGAAGCAATATTTTTTTTACATTGGTCAAAAAAATGTTTTGCCATAAAAATTACTCACATCCTTTTATCAAACCTTAGTACCAAAAATCTCTTCAAATGAGCAGGTATACAATTTTATGCATCTTGACTTAACATGGTTCAATATGTGTACATTTTAATCTAATAGTTACAAAGGTTATAATCTCAAACTTTTCTTAACGCTCTTCTAATATTTCTTTTAATGAGTCATCCTATATATTTTCGCCATGGAAAAGTCTCAACTTTGGATCCCACAAGATCAGTTCATGGAGATCTAGGTTTGTTAGTTGGTATTTGATAAAAAGCACACTCAAATAGCATCCGGAAATAAGCACGGGATGAAACTTTTTCCCCAGTCTCGAGATTTTGCCCTCGCTGAGAGCAATAGCTCTCATGATTGTTCTGTGAAGCAGCTCAGAGGCGCGTGTTGTCTCCCTGGTTAAAAAACTTGGATATATATATATACATATAAGCATTACCTGTTCAGGTTATACGCATAATTATGTACTAATTATGCTAAATATTTAGGGATGAAGAAGGCTAAATTTAGGAGAAGCGAACTTGCTAGAACGAGAAAGGAAAAACATTTTGAACCTCCCTCCTCCATCGAGTACACCCAACCAGGATTCAAGTCCTAATATCCCTGTCATGGGTAGTCTATTTTAACAAGATCTCAACGCCTTAGACAATGTGGCCACCGGAATAGGTAAATAAAATTTCTAAATGCGAATGATAGTTTATTGATATTATTATGACGTTCCCAAGAATGTTTGAACGTATGAACCGTGGAACTATATCATTTCACCCCCTTCAGTGGCCGCATGGTCTAACACGTTACTCTCGCAGTAGACTGGACTGCCGATGACAGGGATATTGCGGTTCGAATCTCGGTCAGTCGTACTGATGGTGGGTTCCACAAAATGGTTTTCCACTCTCCTTTCACGCAAATACGAAAAAACTTCCTCTTGGTATGACCAATATAATCTCTAAAACCACTAGCATAATTACTACATAAGCAAATAATCCGAGTGGGTAGTAAAACACGGTGTTAAGAAAAAGCTATACCATATCAATGTTACTGTGGATTCAGACGCTCACCGAGAACACCGAATAGAACTTAAACGTGGTCATGAGAGGAGCCTTAAGATCATCTTAAAAGACAAACCCATTTCAAAAGTAGCCAAAATAATCAGTGCGAGTTAGCTTTGAATACGCATTTACTGTGAAATTAGACACTTGTAATGTACACAGCCTCGTAGACAATTTCGAAATGACTTAAGGTGGGATGGAAGGGGACGCGAGAAAAGGCCAGTGTTCTTGCAGTTGCTAGCTAAAACATTTTTCTGGCCAAATAAATAAAATACTTTCCAAGTAGAAATATAGAATTTAATTTTCTTCACATGTTGATATCATCAGTTCCTGAATATCCATCATGAGCATGGTGACATTATCTAACAAAATTTTTTAAATGAAAATATAATGTTGTCATTAAATTCGAGAACATCCTTGACAGTTATCCAAGAAATTTTAAGGTCACCATGGAAAATAAAATTAAATTATATTTTTGTATTGTAGTAAAATTGTATTTATTTTGGCCAAAAAAATTGTTTTGCCATAAAATTTGCAAGAACATTGGCCTTTTCTCGCGTACCCTTACATCGCACCTAAAACACAAACTTTTGAAACTAAATTTGGCAGCTTGCTTTGCCTATACTTTTGTTTTTCTAATGATTAGCATTTTTTACAATTTTTTTAGTGGAAATATGCTCAGATATTTGTCCGTGGCATAGTCACGCTATGTTGTCGTGCAAGTCAGATACATTTTATTTTTATTTACAATAATACGAAAGGTCCAGCACTGTTTAAAATGATAAGAATAGTAACCATTAAGGAATGGGCGAACACTTATCTTTTTATAAGACATATTAATCTCTTGAATACCTAAGTCTGTTGTTTATTCTTGTTTATTTTCAAGGTTGGCCATAGCTACTCAAGGCAAAACTACCTGGTGACAAGTGAAAAGCGAACCTCACCCGGAATATAAATAAAAGTAGTAAGGTATTTATTTGGGCAGAGATGATCTCCCACAGAGTACCTAAGTCTAAACAAGCGCTAGTTTCGATTTCAACAAATGAAGATAAGATTTTAACTCTACATAGCATTTCTAATATTAATTTCTAAATATTGTTTATTTCAATATTAAATGTAATTCATGTTATATCTATCCCCAGTCCATGGCCAGCCATTTTAACTTTGTTATGTTGTATTAATAATAATTTTGTTTTTGTTCTAGAAAAAGATACTTGTACCATTGTTTTGATAAAATCAAGGCTTTTGTTATGGGTTTAGTTTGGAAAATGTCAAAAAATCCAGATTATTTAACTTGGCAATAAGAGTAGAATATATTACTTAAATGGTTTTTAAGTGTAAAGTAGCTCTGGATGCCAATGAGGAAAAGAAATGTGTGTGAAAATAAGCTCCACAATATTATTCCTAATCTAAATATTTTCAGTATGAAATACATTTCTGCAAGATTTTTTCAACCGAGGACAAACCCAATGGCTGAAAAGTTACACATTCTAACTGATTTGCATCCCTCATCATTTAAAGCCATCCAGGAACATATATTTGTCTGAAATATTCCACATAATTTGAACTACCATCAACGCTATTTTCCTAAATAATTATTTAAAAAAGTTAATATATTCAATAAATTCACTTTTGTCAACTTTCACTGTTGAACATAAAATATTTAATTCTTAAATAATTTTTAAGACTGTCTATGAAAGGCTGATTTAAATATCGCCCAACCTATCAAAACAGAGCCTTCATTTGTAAATACATGAAAGGTATAGTTTTGTTAGATTGGACTACATTGTTATATTTTTTCATTTATTCAAGGTATCTATCGTGCACTTTCTGAACCGACTGATTATATCAGCACACGATTCATAAACCAATTATTTATGTTGAAAGTGTCAGACCATAAAAACACTTACTCGGTATTCTGCTCCGTAGTCTATTTGTACCAATACCACAACATCCCTTTCATCCGTGTTATAATCGGATTTGAGACACGGATATTAGATACTAGTCTCTGAGCTATCTAATACATCACTGTTTTAGATAAATTTAACCAACTTTAGTTCAAATTAACTTCACTTACTTATTTCTTGGAGGTCCTGAGTTTAGTGATCATGTGTACACTGATTTATAATAAGCTTTCAGCATCAAGTCATTATAGAACGTGTAAGCTTAATTAATATGTTTGGAACTATATCTAAGATACAGATAGTTAGCTTCAACCTGGTTCTTTGTATTGTGTTGAACGATTGAAATATTCTAGTAAAAATAATATAATAGTCTAATATAGCTTGTGTGAGAAGTCAGTGCTTTTATTGTTAGAGAGCTTGGATTAAAGATATATCAAAATGAACTATTTAAAATGAATGTATGTCTTTATTATTTTATTTTAGAAAAGCAATTATTAAAAAAAATTCATTTCAGAATAAGATTCTAATGAAAATATGTATCTTTGGTGCTGTTAAATAAAAAAGTATGTAGTTTAATGCTCAGAAAGTAACATAAATAACAATTTATTAACTCAAAATCAAAACGAGTAACCAACATCTATGACCCCTATAACACCATGTCCATAAAACGGACGAAAATCTACAAAAAAAATTCTGGCATTACGATTTGTTACGTGGCTACTTTTTTTGGAAGCTAATTTAGAGGTTTTATAACCCAATAAAATGTAGGTGTGGTCGCACATAGTCTTGACATGTTAACTGATTTACTGTTGTTTTATGTGCCTTGCATGTCAGATAAGAAGAGGAGGATTGGAAAGTGTGCGACGATTTTCGGATTCAGCGAACTTTTCTTTTGTTACAATATAAATAGGGAGAACCATTATCTTGTCAGATGAAACCAGTCGTATCAAGAAAACAATTTATATTTAAATTTAATATTTAGAATAATTTCTAAGTGTAGATGATCTTGGTTAGAATAGGCCTTTTTTTTTTTTTGCCAAGGTAAAAGTTTTAAGATTTTACTGTAAGTTGAAAATAGTGTTTAAAGTAGTTTTTTAAGAAAATTGACATTTTGACAAAGTGGAGTGACTTTCCAGCTATTGATGCTATTAAAATAAACTGAAAATGGCTTGTAAAATAGTAACTAGCTCAACTACTGTTTGTTGTTCTCTTCATATTAACACAATAAAAGAGTAAACATACTCAGAGTATTTTATATAATTTAATACTAAACTATAATCAAAATGATTGATAAATAAGTGGCCCTATATCTTGACGCATATTTTAGAAATTAAAATCAGCATGAATTTTTACAAATCACAGCTTTATAGCTTATTACCTTTGTAATACATTTGGTAAAACTAACCGTTGAAGATTATCAATTAGAAATACATTCTTTCAATTGCATACTATAATACATACAATAAGAAATAAATAATACAGTGCACCACACATACTTTCTCACTTCTTTATAGAACAATTAGAGACATTTAATTAAAAGACCTAAGTAATTTTTTTTGGCAGAAACATAAAAGGTAAAAAGAGCTTCCCACCCTACCAAAGCACAAATCAAATAATATTCAAAGTTACAGAAACGTTGAGTAAAGAGAAACATTTCTCTCAACCAAAGAGCTAAACAATCAAGTCCCAATTTCAAAGACTTGTATAAAATATATATTTGTTTTCTAGAAAACTATTGACCTTATAAAAATATATTACAAATAAATGCTGGTTATTTATGATAGTTCTGTAAATCTGTAATAAAAAGTTAATTCGTTTCTCAATGGATTGTGCAGATACGATCAAAATTGTTGATATCCTTAAATGTAGAGTAACCTCAAAGATATGTTCATTAGTCCAGTGACTTTAGTGGTTTCCTTACGGATTATTAAAAGCTAACTGAATTTTAGTATGTATTTTCACTTAGTATTTATAAATAATATATCAAAAGACCCATCAATTCTTTGTACGGAAAGAATGTAAAGCCCGTAATAAGTGTCAAAAATAAGTTTTAAGACAATATCACCTTATCTATTGGTCCTATGACTATAACATATCTATTCAAATATGTACAGCAGATTAGAAAATTTCTTACAAAAACATTTCTAGAATTCTTTTTAGCATATGGAACCATTTTCACGTATCATAGCTTATTAATTTGAAACCTATACTACTGTAGTACTACTAGTACTCTTTTCCACACCTCCTTCAAGGTAGAGTATAAGGCGTGGGTTTTTTTTATTACGTTCTGGTAAGAAATTAATTTGATTAATTTCATCGTCTTGATTAAATTTCTCTACACTGATTTATTCTTCCGGTCCATCTAAAGCATTAAGGCAGGATCGAACACGACAATTATCACAAATTACTTAACGGTATAAACCTACTTTTATACAGCCACACATTGGTTCACAGCCTTTTGAACAGTTGCAGAAAATAACATTCAAAAAGGAATCTGGAGCAGGAGGTTGTGATGTTCTTTTTGGACCCAAAAAATTACTTATCGTTAGACACCCCCAGTCTTCGGGATTCAACTCATTGCCTAGCAATGTTTGCACTTGTAAATAAACCCAATATAGGTGTTGCTGAACTGTACTAGCGGTCGGTGAAAGTAAAGCTAGCTTTAGAGGTTTGTTATTTCTTGTGGACTTAGCAAAGCACAAGTATCGATGTGTATCAATGGAAACTTCCTTAACTGTAGAACCATATAGCTCTAAGAGGAAGCGTAGTCCATTAGAAAAGATTAATTCCTTTGAATAATATTTTTGCTTAAAAACTTCCACTGAAACTTGCAAATCCTCAAGCTTTTCTAATATATTCAAAGATTTTACTTTACGCTTGTTAAAAAGGCAGATGTTGTATCACATCTATTGATAGGACTTAAGAATAAATATGATCTTTATTCTTTTCATAATAATTATTATTATTATTAGCACCGCGTCTTACTATACGTTCGGGTTATACGCACTTTTCATAATGACTGAAACTTTGTAAAGAATATATTTTCCTCTTAACCCTCTCTTCACCTGGTTTCAGAAAAAAACTTATCTATCTGCAGGCGTGCAAACTATTAGAAGAACTGAAAGATCTACATCTTCTCCAACAACAATTGTTGTATTTCTACAGGACTGCTCGAGTGCTGTTTTAATAAGCAAAACGTCAGCATCATCCATCTTGAGCTTGTTTAAAAATAAAATTAACATCTTTCCATTTTTATGGAAGTATTGAAATGAATATGACCTTGTTGTGTGTGTTGGAAAGGAATTGTTCTTGACTCATCGTAAAATTTATAGTTTCATCGAAGAGAACCTCGGTTGATACAGGAAGTTTGGAGTTTCATAGATTTATATTCTTGCTGTTGTCATTATATCCATAAAATACCACAGTTACATTTGAACCAAAATTTATCTGCACATAATTAATATAATTATGTCACAAAAATAGGATCAAAAGTATCATCATGATGCCATACAACACGATACAAAAGAAATTATCTATTAATGACATGCGTAATATTTTCTGTACAATGTTAAATTGCTATTTTTTCAAAGCTATCAAACAAAGATGACTTTTTAGTTTAGCGCATTCCCATTTCATCAAAGAGCGCCAAAGGATATGGAACCTATTCAAATGGTACGTAGTCACGGAGTTCTTCGTCAAATTTTTTAGTGATTCAAATTCATTTTAACTGCAACAGAGGATCAATGGGTAATATAGTTTCATTAATAAGGGGTTAGAAAACAAGCTTACGTGGTGGTACTTGAGGAAGGGAGGGTGAGAAAAAGAACCAATATATGGTGAAGGTGTCCAGAAAAGGGCCACCAGTTCTTAAAAATTTGCAGCAACGTGAAATCAGAGTGGGGAGAGGGGGATAAATAGGGGATAAAATACATACCAGCTCGTAGTACCTTCCAAAAAGTATTGGTTGATACCATTTTTTTAGTCCAGCTAAAAAAATAAATATTCAACAGTAACAAAACCAACCCACCCTAGTGGTCACACGGTCTTACGCGATACTCCCGTGCTACTGCAATGGAGTGTGAATTCACACGTTCGCCGAAAAACTAGCGCAGAACAGAAACGTAGTCACGTGACGAGCTCTAAGCCAATCACAAGATTTCCACCTTATCTGCTGAAGTTCAAATTCTCTCTGCTTTGTCCACTCTACCTGAGATGTTTGGCACTGGAAAACCAATCAAATCTCAAATCAGTGCACGTAGGCATTTGACAAAGCATGCAATCTACAGCCGGAAGCTAGCAGACAACTCCGTTAACCTTTGTGAGAAGATTTAGACAACCCGTTAATGTAAAGTGTGTGTATCGGTATACTGGATTAAGCCACGATACAGCGTTATAATTTGAAAACATCCATCGGGAGAATTATCTAAGATCTAAGATATATGTGTATCCACTAGACAAAAAAAAGTCGATAATAAGCTGTTTTAAGCTAGCGTTGCAATTAGTTTGGAGAGCCCTAGACTAGATTGCCGATAGCTGGTAATTGAAGGTTCGAATCTTGTTCAGGTGTACTGAGGGTGTTTTCTCCAAAATGGTTTTCCACTCTGCCTCCACGCTAATACGAGTATATCTCCTACAAATATACCCTTCTTCATCCCTAAAACAATTATCATAGTTGGTTTACAAGAGTATAAACTGAATGGGTGATAAGACGTGGTGTTAAGAAAAAAGTTGTGTCCACTTCATCTACAGTATCTTTTCACACACACACACACACAAACACACACACTCTTTTCCACAAACTTACTCATTCTCTTAAACACTCTCTCTAACACACAATCGATTTCTTCCCATCTTTCTCACATGCTCTCTCACAAACATTCTCTTTCTCACAGTTTTAAACACACACACACACACTCAATTTCAAATAAATTATATTTAACATTAACACTGTTACATAATCTCTCACAGACACACACTTTCACACACTCTATCTCTCTTAATTTCTCTTTCTCACAATGTCTATAATACACTTTATCTCTCTCTCTCTCTCTCAAACACACACACAAACCCTCTCTTTCTCACTCTATACCTTTCACACACTTTCTCTCACTATCACTCGCTAACACTCAAAAAAGGCTTGTTTTGAAGTATAATTATATCGGAATAAATAAAATTTACTAATTCCTGGATATATTTGACTGCGACGCATATCTTAGAGGCTGAGCAAGGACCACTTGCCTTCGTGCTATAAAAATACTCCATAGAAGAGTTTCAGCAATATATCAACAAATATGTTTAGTTTTTGTCTTCACAACAGGTGGATATGCATGTTGGAATACAGGGAAAGTTTAACGTCTGAACATGCTTAAAATATTTTCAACCAGGCGTTAACCCACCAGCTAAAGTAATTCGTAACGACCAGTGGAGCGTGTTGTAAATCACTTGAAAATAAAATGATGCCTCCTGAAGCACGTTATTTTTGCTTAGTTCTTTCACGAGCTCTATTCGTATTTTCAAATAATGTTGGATGTGACATTGTGCTCTAATTCCATAATATAAAATATAGGACATTGTTCTCTAATTCCATAATATAAAATATTGGACGATGTGCTCTAATTCCATAATATAAAATAGAGCATTTCCAGCTTTTTTGATGTGAAACTTTCTTCGGAATGTTTCACGCGGCAATTGGGTCATTAAAAAAATGGAAAAGTAATTTAAATATCTAATACTTTGTTCTGCTGTGCCAGTGACGTACGATCTGTCCTCCCCCCACCACTTTTATCAGGCGCGCGCGCAGTGGTCTGCCGCGGCTCTGAGTGTTGTTTCGTTTCCCTCCGCGAGAGCGGTGCCGAGCCTGGGGTTGGCTGGCTCGTCCGGCACTGGGACACGCACGCTCAACACTCGTACGACCGCTTGCTCGGGATGAGCAAGCATACCTCTGTAACGCTAGCTTAAAAATGTGGAATAAAACTGTTCATCAACTTGGGAAAGAAACGGTTTATTTTTGTAACATTAAGATCACATGGGCCCACTCCTTCTAGAGCGATGTTGCTGACGAAGGAACGAGGGAGAGTCGTTTCACTGCTCTATCTTAACCATTTTACGGATACACCCGAATGCCACATGAATTGTTCTTCCCCCCTTTTAACAAAGTAAAGGTTGTATCCGATGAAACCACTGCAAAGGAATCACATTATTCACACCTGAGCTTATCCATTAAATATTATTAATTATAAATATATTTCATCTATTTCAGGGCGCATCTTAAAACAACACTTATCCTACAGGATCTACATCTATGTCTACAGTGAGTTGTTCTGTGTTCACTAGATGTTTGTTTATATAATATAATTGGCTGGTCGTTTGTCCTTTCTCTCAAATAGTATATATATTATAAATATGTATGAATTGTCAGGTAGAAGAAGATTCAAGTCTTTCATGGTTTTATCCGAGTGATATCTTACAATTTGGTTGGTTTGGTTATTTAAAGATATCTTATTTGAACTATACAATATCTACCAATTTTTGTATTGTGATTATATGTTCAATATCATTCCACATGTTTTTTCCTGTGTGATGGCCAAAGCGGGAAAGGATCTTTCACGTGAAAAATATTAATATGATGGAGAGCAAATATCTCAGTGAGGAAGAAAAGCAACAAGAAGTGGTTTTTTATCAAGTACGTCTCCTGTGTGCGTAATCCTCTAATACATGTCCCAGTGCTTTCCAAACAAGTAGGATACGTGAGTTACGTTATTCAAGGCACTAACATTGTCAAATGTCAAATTGTCAAACAATAATACATCGTGTTATTTGGATGTAAGGTATATAATACTCGGATGAAGGAATCATCACTCATTATTCCGGGGGGCTCCTCAAAAGAAACACATTTCTTTCGGCACTAGTTATTCTGAATTTTCCAAGCATCACCTGAAGTAACCTCATTGTAGATAAGCATCCTTGCAAAGGGATCTTCAATGCACAATGTGAAGAATGTTGTCAACGTCAGTTACATTATTTGTTTTAAAATAGACACATTATTTATTTTCAAGATGAACAGCTAAATGTATAACACAGAGAATAATACCTCCCTAATTTGTTCCCTCTCATTGCTCAAGTTAGCAATAGCGCCCTTTGATCGCCTCCCTGTGGTTTTACTTACATACATTCTTAACGGATTTCATGAAAATGCTCAGCTACAGCTATCCACATTAATGTGGGGAACGAACGATTATCTATCTCTATCACTCAAGAACGGATGTTGGTTGAGTGCCCTTCAAAGTCAGGATTCTGTCTACAGTATTAGGATATCCATCATGCCCATCAACGTAACTCTTTGAAAGCTCTTTGGTTAATATTTGTTGCATGCATGGAGATGATCAATTCAAAAGTAGGTATGGGCAGTGTACCATGTGTTTATTTAAACTTGTATGCAGTTGGGTGTCAATGTTTGAGTCCGGAATCTCCAAACTTATCACCGAATCTACAATGTTGGTCTGAGGTCATAACATTAGCTGCACTAGTCGCAGTCCTTGCTTTTGCCACTACACAGTGTATAAACACATTTTACTTCCTTTAACGTCACTGCTCAGCTCCTTGAATACATAAATAAATAAAATTATCTTATAAACTTTCTAGATCAATTAAACATAATATATAAAATCACCCTATTCAAATTTATTCGGACATCCTCTCGTTATAATCGGACATTTAATTATCATTTATAAGTATCTGGGAATCAAAATTAAAAAATTAAACTAAACTATGATTTCTCTTTGTATCTAGTATCGAAATTTATTCTGTAATAACTCATTAGATTTGTAAATCAAGCTATAGAGATATATAAAGAAGTCTACCTTTAATAGGAGAAACCACCATTGAATAAACGTTTTAATACAAAATATTTAAAAAAACATCAATTTGTTAGAGTTAGTTAGTTTGACCAATAGTCTAAAACCTTCCATGTAAAATTATAATAATATAAAACAATGCATCTCACACAGCTAAGTCGCTTCAGACATCTTTGGAAAGATACATACAGACTGACACTTTGCTTAATATGCAGCAAAGATTTAAAATTAGCATCAATATCTTTGTTCTAGTGGACAGAGCTCCTGAATTCATATCAAAAGTTCCTGGTCTCGGTATCCGACTCCTCACAAATTTATCAATGAAGCAGTAGGTCTGCATCGGTGTCAAACTTAGTCTTGTCAGAACAAATTAAGAGCCACTTGAATAAAGAAGTATCAGTTCCGGTTATAAAACTGAGATTAATGTCTGGAGGGCTTGCTGTGCTGACCCCATGACAAACTCTATTCACGAATGTTGGCACCATCATCTCTACTGGGGTAGTCGCTCGTTTGATATAGCTCGCGTGTGGGCTCACACCATTGAGCTATTTCAATCAATTATACTACATAGAGACCAGCCAGGTGTTCAAATAGTCCTGGTATCAAGGTAGAATTATGAGTGACCCTCTCTTGACCCACCTAGACTTATGTATTTATATATATTTATATATATATATAATATATATATATATAAGTATATTACTATTCAGTTGTAAATTGTGGGACTTGGTCAAGTCGTATGATGGTGGACAATGGTCGACTTAAGCTCAGATACTGAGTTAAATAAAAGGTTTCCATTAATTTGTAGTCAATTGCCTAAAAGCTCCTTTAATTATGCCCTTTTATAGATTGTGATTTAAGGGCCACACCTCTCTTTGACTGTGCTTAGACCCAAGCCAAATACAGTGATGCCAGTCCCTCCCAATTCCACCCCCATCCACCAACCAACCCACCCCCTTTTTATCCCTTCACTCGTGACCAGTGCATGGAGCTAACGATCCACTAGTGTTTGTACATTTTTTAAATCTATTTTTGTCACTTTTACAAAACAGTAGATAAACACACAAATTTAATACGTAACTAAGAGCTAAATGAGTTTCACATGGTGAAATATTTAAATATAGCTTGAGCTTCAATCACTACTCAACTCACTACACGTGCCTGTTTTAATTTATATACAAAATATTCTATACAAAAATAAATAATCCCAGGAAACGTCAAAACACTCCGAAGATAAATATACATTACCTGGCTGGATAAATCATATAATTGTGATAGGTAGCATACTCATATATTTAATTGGTGGTAAAGGAAATAAACTTAACGCCATAGTCAAAATTAAATGTTGGTCAAAAGGGGAACTCAGGGAACATATCTCCTAGACAGCGGAGTCCTTAAATGTTTATGAATTTATGAATTTTAAGGGCCTCTAGAAACTATTTAGATTTAGGTCGGATAGCTCTTTGAGAAACATTAGTTCTGAAAACTACTTTTTTTGTATAGTAGGTAATTATAATACAAAAACTCAAAATGTATACACTAGTTTCTTAAAAGTATCTGTCGTAGGAGAATTGAGAAATCCGGCTTATTGCAAAGGACGTCGTCATTTTACAATAAGCCAAGGTGATTATAAAATAATATTATATTGTAATTTAAGTCTTGTATATTTTTGGCTTATATCCATGAGCTCATAGAGCTTTAGGCTATAAACAAAATGAACTTTCATTTGCTCAATTAGCCTAGTCAGTTACAGACTCATATCAGCATGCCCAATATAGTGAGGGCTTATTTAAAAGGTATATTAAACAAGTTTTTCTCTTTCAACAAGCCCACCAGGTACGATTCCAGGGTTTGATTGAAAGCATCTTAGGATTAGTTATTTAATATAAAAAATAAATAAACGTAACAAACTTTTGTGTTTAATTTATTGTTTTACCAAATCAATATACGCGCTTTCAAGTGCATTATGACCAATTTTTAATAAGTGTTAATTCACACTTTGCTTATCAAATTTTTTTATTTATTTCCAAACATCAACTTTAGTGACATCTATATTTGCACAACTGGTTTTATTTCTTACACACGCACTCTTTCGAATGGCAATGTTTTTTGAGACTATACACTTGCAAATGACATATCCTGATGCCTTAGCCACAGCTTAAATAACAAATACATATTTTTATGGGATGATTTCTTGAATCTTTGTGCCATAAATCTGGAGATCACTTCTATTCAGCCATGTTTTAGTGATTCAACCTCTTGTTCAAATTTGATACACATAATCCTTTATGTTAAGAATTCTTCCAATTACATTTTAGCCGTCTAAAGGCCCGTGGCTTACCTTTGGAACACTCAATATAATAAAGAACCAAACTTTAAGAAGTTTTGTTTTTCTACAATAATTTCAATAATTTTTCTGCTGCTTTCTCTTCTGGCCTTTGTATGCTTTGTGACGTTCCTCAGTTATATGTTCTTCTATTATGCAAGTATCACAAATAAAAATTCTACTAGTTTCATATGAACCCCCTGCAATACTCTTACCACATGTCATGTGAGCTCCCATCGTGTATAGAGAGCACATTCTTTCTGGTGATTTATTCAGACCGGGTGAAAAAACAGAACACGACTCTTCCTCCAAATTAACTTCTTGATTTTATTCTTTCCACCCTACGACTTCTCTTTCTAACAAGAGCTTTCTAATTCATTCCAAATTATCCTCACTATCAAGCTTTTGTATAATTTGGGTGGAATATTGTTTACCTAATCCTAGCTTCAGTTATGTTCCAAATAGGGTTTTTTTTTACGGACTTGTGCCTATTATTTGATACTTTTAAGAGTTATTCTGCCACTGAGTGAAACGGCAGCCTATTTCCCAGTCCGTGACTTCCCTTGTTATAAATTAACGTTTTTAACATCTTGATTGGAGCGCTCCACGCTTCTCTGTGATTCCGGATGTCGGGGTCTTCCATTAAATATTTTAGATTCAGGCCCCATATCTGAAACTTGCTGGATGACACTAGCTGTAAGCTAACACCCTTTTGCACTTCAACAAAAAAAATATCATCAAAATCTAAAAATTTTAGACAGCAATTCAAATGCAGTTCAGAAGCACTTTTTTTTAAAGGGTGAAGAACAAAAAATTTTGTTGCATTGTCTTGGTAGTTCATCAACCATTAATTATAATCCCTATATTGAATATCAATGAAATCAACTTGGTTCGTGAAAATTAAAATCCTTAGTAGTATTTGGTCGTATGGAGATGTTTCGATGTGGCTTTGGGACTTCTTCAGATTACACATTTTACACAGAGATACAAAAATCTTAATAGCTGTTCTTGGGATGTTCAATTTATTTTTCAGTGCAAACCATATTTTTCCTCTAACTCCATGGCTTGTGGCAAGGTGATACTGAAAAAATATATCAAAATACCCTCAACAGGATTAATTAGCACAACAGGATTCGCATTAGACTTTTTATAGTCAAAACTTTCTTTAACCCAACCTCAATTGTATTATATTTCTTAGTCAGTTCAAACTGATTGCTACTTTTTTCTTGTCTGGATTTCATTAATTTGAATTTCACAAATCTTTTTCGTGTTCGAAAAGGTCCAAAGGTGTTTAGTAACGTTGTCACTCCTATCACTATAGCCTTTCATTTTATTATTATATTTCACCTTCAAAGTAAGGATTTCATTTTGAAGGCCGCTTTCAATATTATTTTAACTCAGATAAACATTTTAAACATTTGGAGTCTCCATATCCAATTTCAACTTTTCAATTAAAACATCCACAAACAACGAAAACAAGATGAAACTGTTTAAATGATACTACATTAAAAATTAAAACAAAATTGCAGTGCAGTGTACCCTACACGCACTTTGGAAAACCACCTTGAACGGAGGCCTGTCTTATAAAAATAAGGTAGGTTACTTCTTTTATCTTGATCATGCTTCAATAGGCAAGTGAACCCTCTTTCCAACTGTTTTAAATATTGCTGCATCTGAGCAGTATTATCGCGATACGCCTGAAATCGACTAGGCTGATTGAGCAAAGGAAAATGCATTTTATTAATAGCCTAAATCCTTAGGCTATTTGAAATAAGCCTAAAATGTCAGTCTGTAAAGCAAATACAATATTATTTTCTAATTAAACTGGCTCATTGCAAAATGATGGTGCCCTTTGCAAAAAATATAAATTTCCAACTTGACTACAACAAATATAAGGTTTAAGAAATTTCGATAAGATTTGCTCTTTACTAACTACAGCTTTCAAATACGTATATGAATTTATACATTTCAAATAAATTACAGTGTTTATAAATTTTTTTTACAATTGGGTTTATAGTAATTAATATTGTTGGAGATAAGTTTTAATATATTTTCTTTCACATACTGTGGTCAAGGCCTCTAAGGTACTCTCAATGTGTTAATTAGCCAGCTCTGGTAGATTTGTCAGTTCAAATACCTGTCAGGTTGAACTTAATTAATCTTAAATTTATGTGAAATTGGTTGTGTCATGGGGAATTCCGTATGCAATAAAAGGAAATCCTATATAAACTTGGGTTAAATGCCTTAGAAACAATAATTTACACAAATATCAGAATAGTGGCTATGGCTAAATTCACCCCAAAAGTTCCAATACAGTTAAATCCAGTCACATTTGAATGGTTTGACATTGTTTTAAACAAATTAACATCGAATGCTTTCATACTGACTAGGTCACGTCCAAACCAGTCAAGTAAATTTAAGACTGGTCTCGACACAGCCATTTAAATTTCTGTCAGTCATTTTACGTTTTGTTTTTACTTTTCAACTTTTTTTTATTGAGTTGAAAGTTTTCCTACATTTTACAAACGGATTTAGAAAAAAAAATTTGGTTTGGTACCTTAGTGAAATATACGATGAAAAACATCCGAAGAATCGAAATAAAGATGTTATTGGTAGCAATAGAGTAAAATAAGGAATCATAAGTATGAAGGAACCGATTTGGTTTCCTTATAGAAGGACCCATTTTTTCATTTTTCATTTGATAGTCCTTTGATAAGCTTAACTACATCCACATGCATCTCGTGCAAAAGCCATTTCACTGAATTAAATAATAATTCTATCACTTGGTATCATTCTAGTCAAGTCAACGAATGATTTGATTTGAAACCCCTTGTTTGTATGGTTTGACTAATGAACTCATCGATTGGACTGTGTTGGTGTGAAATTAGCCTAATATTATTTTCATGTACTTATATTTTGCATTGGTTTGGTCAATAAGTAGGGCAAGTTTCATTAAATTTTATTTGTCTCTGCCTGTGTACTGGTCGAAGTTTTTATTTGTTTGGTTAGGAATATTAGGAGCACTGATAATGCTATATTATATAGTAGTAAGTTTTGAAAATCAAGTAACAAATTAACCCATGTGTTTAAGTATCCTTATCTATGTGCTGTTCTAGTCCACATAATATTTTAAGTTTTACTAAAATTATTTAGTACGTAGAGGAGGGGAGGCTTACTACCACGTTGCACCCTGCCCCCCTCCCTCATGGGTGTGCCACCGATTGTTAAAAATGTTTGCAATTACGGCTAAGAACGGGTCTAATAAAATCCTAAGATGTATTAATTGGTGAGTTGAGGCCTTGTAGTCAGTCATGTTCCAAGGACAAAATAACTAACGCGTTTCGATGGACCACAGGGCTAAGGACACTAGACTGTTGCTAACGGAAATATTGGGGTCCAACCCCGGTCTGGTTTACTGAGGGTGGTTTTTCTTAAATGGTTTTCCACCCTCCTCTACGTAAATTTGAGTAAGTTTCCTATAAATTCAACCTTCCTAATCCTTAACACACTAACGTAGCTAGTACATATTCGTGTAGTCCGAAAGGGTTGTAAAACGCAATGATAAATTATTAGATCTGTGATTTCTGTGCTTGTTGGTTCCTCCAGGGATATGGATAGGCATTGTATACCTATTACTAATATTTTATTTTATTTTATATTATGTTTAATACCATACGTTTTAAACTAATGAACCTGGACCCCAGACGCAGGCACTCGTGATGAGCCTGCCTACAAGAATCCATTTTAATATAAAAGTAAATTTGTTAGAAAATAAAAATAATACTAGTTTCATTTTATCACAAAACCCCAAAGCTTGTATCTACCTGAATAATTTTACAGTTTAGCGAAACTAACGAAGCAGTAAACATTTTCTCTCTACAACCTCATTAATCTCATTTAAACCACGTGATAATTGTGTACGCTCACCATCGTTCTTTTGTTACCTTGTCTGATTGAAACAATTTAAAAGAGTAAAAATGCAACTTTTTCTATTATTTCACCTCCATGTATGCTTCGTGGCGAGTGTCACTGGTCAGGTTACGTTCCATCCTCTAAGGGGTTTTGGTTTCGAGACTAAAGACTCACCCTAGTAAACCTTTACTACAATTATACACCCCATCCCCCTTTTCGTGTGGAACGTTGGAGCTCTCCATCGATTTATTCGACTTAATTAATTCACCTACAACGCCCACATATAAAAAAAAACACCATACACCCATACTGCTAGTCCCAAACCCTTTATTTTCATCCCCTCCCTCAACCGTTTTATGTACACAGTGGGAAAAAACTAAACTGCGTTATAAACGAAGCGGGTAGCAGCCCATTGCCGTCACTTTGTATTGTATGGCACCACTATGCAAGCGAAGTATGCCACCCCCTCACCCCCACCCTTTCCACCCTATTTCCCCGTTCTCGCATTGTAACTTTTCTAAACGTCGGGAGGGGAGGGTGAAAAATTTATGTTCATTTCTATTCTCAAGCTCCCATACCTTGTTCTTAAACAAATACAAGGGGGAAGGTTTTTCCCCAAAGAAAAACACGTGGCGATGGTGGTAGGAGAAAATAGTTGAGATAAATGAGGGAATCCACATTAAAGAAATAAAGAATAAATATACCTTAAAAATACAAATATTAGTTTGGATTTCATCATTTTCTTTCTGCATATTTTATTTTATGTATGATTATTGAACTTTTTTTTTACAAATGGAAACTGGGTTGAACAAATAATATGAATGAACCCTTATTATTTATTTTCCTTTCATTTTAAAAACATGACTTTCAATTAGCTTTTTATTAATCCTATAGTCGACTGACGTAGTGTAAAGAAATTGAAAATCTCGTTTGAAACGACAAATTTATCAATATTTTCTTGATTTGAATAATAATGCCAATGTTTACTGTAATGTGCCAATTAAGTCGATGGAGTCTCTTTCATGGATATTTTGTTAGGGCTCGGTTTGAGCTTACAGGTAGAATTTGTAAGCCATTTCATACACGTGAATATTATGTTTTGTGGTTCTCACACCTGATTGCGTAAGAGTTGTAAATATGCGTCAATTGATTTAGAGACTGTTCAGGCATATAGAATTACTTATTACACGTCAACAGCTAATCTATATACACAATGTTAAGAAAAAATAAACATCAATAATCAGTACAGAAGACGTTTTAGAGTTATTAATATAACAAAACCAAATAAAATGTGTATATTATTCTATTATAGATTTCATAAATAACTCCTGGAACTTGATTTATTACATTAATCTTTGTATTAAATTATTATTAAATACATTATAATGTAACGTTTAGCAAAAAGCATTTAGATACATAGTCTGAGAAGAAGATTGACAAAAATAATGTTAGTAACTAAATATATCTACTTGAATATAGAGTTGTAGATGCAATTTAAAAACTATGTGTAGGAACATCCTTGAGAAGTCTGCCGATATTTGAACGAAAATTAACCCTTCAAACGTATTTAAGTGCAATGCGAATCTAATGCCATAATCCGTTTGTTCCACACTAGTAATAACAGCACGTGTATAAAATCAACGTTTTTTGATCGATTAAGAGTTAGTAGTAAGTCAGTAGGATATGTTTGAAAAATATATTTTACATTAATTAATTTTAAAAATTTTAAAACTTTAAGAATAGTATTTCAAAGAATAATTTATGAATGATATTAAATAGAGGATAATATCAACTTCAGGATATAAAATATTCTTTAAGGTTAAAATCTAAGTAATATACAAGGTTTTTTTCTCCACATGTTACTACCATATAACCAATTCGTATACTTACATTTATTGGTTAGAGATGAGAAGGGTAGAATTTAGAAGAATTATACTCGTACTTGCGTGGGGGGGAGAGTGAAAACTATTTATGGAAGAAAAATCTTACTACAGAAGAACAGGATCTGAGCTACAAACTTGTCACTATTACACCAAATAAGATGATCTAGACGCATTTGTCCCCATGCCTACCGTTGTGGGTATATTATAAGATATTTAAATAAAAATAATAATAAAGTGGAAATACTTAGAAATAGTAATAAATAAGAGAATATATCTTAAAAGAGGGGGATATTTTGGTCTGTAGCTGGAGCATGTCCAAAACTTAGTGTTATGTCGCAATCCTCAAGAGACCTACGAAGAAAGTCCGAAGAGTGAAAGTGAGACAGGTAGAAGGGGGAGTGAGAAAGTTTTAGGCAGAGAACGCCACGTGACTTGTGCTTCATTAAACCGCAGGGTCTCCCGTGACATAGGCAACTCTAACTACGCCTGTGTATTGCGGTGCGAACAACAGACGAGCCAGCAAACACACACACACACAGTCTAGGACAAACATTCTGCGAATAGTCTTTCGTATTTGAGAGTTATACGTTCTTCCGCCATGTTTTGACATTTCCCAAGGAGCACAACTTTAGGGATGTAGATTTATTAGACGGGATTCTCCTCTTGTACATTTCAAAACTGTTTTCATGAGGGAGGTTAAAATAATTTTTTGAACAAAGATATTTACTAAACAATACATTTATAACATGAATCACACTAACCGGACATAAAATAAAAATAAGTTTATTAATTTATTATAACTATATAAAAATTATGTGATCAAAGATACCACTGTTACATATTTTAAAATGATCTAATTTACTTAATTGTCAGTTTTAAAACTTTGTATGCCTCGTACATTTGATATGTCTTTTCACCTGCATCAGTAGTCACGTGGACAAAGTCATCAGTCTCGTCCTGTCTGTGTCGTGGCTTGAATCCCTATCAAGGTGTAATGAGTTAATTCTTACTTAATGGTTTAAAATGATCTAATTTATTTAATTGCCAGTGTTAAAACTTTTTACCTGTGAATACAGGTATGCTTCATATGAATTAATACCACCCCTCCTAATCTTGTACTATTATTGTACTCGGATGTACCGAGGGGGGGGGGGGATGCAGTGTATTAAATATGTGCAAGAAGGCTTGGAAATACATTTTCTGAGGTTTTGGTTTGTTTGTCTTTTGTCACCGCGTCTAATCAACTAATTACACTAACGTGTTATGAATGAGGAAGATTGGATTTAGAGAGTGTTCCCGTTTTTGCGTGGAGGAAGACTGTAAAACCATCTAGAAAGAAATACCCTTAGGTCACCCACTCAGGATATAAACCCCAGTCTCTCCGTCACTAGCAATCCATTCTATTGCGAGGGGGGTGACCCAGTGCCCCCGACAACCGAAGCAAGTTATTTGGAGAGTTAAAAAAGATAAAACATTTATGTTCCATACCACCGCGTTCCAGTGCCAGTCTATCAGCGACTCATAACATACACTTCAGTATGTTTATTCTTGTTTACATAGTAGCACTCTATCTTAATGTACCAAGTCTTCGAGTTAACTAAAACATAAACAATATTAAATCATCCTTAAAACAAATTTACGGACTCTCCCACACAGATACATATTGTTGGGGTACTTTAAAAATTATTATTTACTAAAACTGACCACGTTAAAACAAACTAAAAAAACTCAGAGATAATTTAAACGGCCTCATAAATGTTTATTTTTCATCTCCAGTTATCTTTCAACTCATCTCATCTCATCAGTGCGTGTAGAAAGAAATTATGAAATTTTGGTCAATTATTCAGGAGAAAGAAATATTAGTCACAGTGCCTCATCGATAGAGCTTATAATAGTTTGGATAGAAATTAAGTGTAGAAAGTAATGGAGGAGCATGGAGTAGAAAGAGTAGTGGCAATGAGACTAAGGAATATGTATGATAATAATGCGAGTTGTGTAAAGACGGTGAGAGGGTGGACAGAGTGCTTCCAATTAAAAAATTGCGGGGAAGTACCTTCCCACCATTACTATTTGTATTGGTGATGGAAATGATCATGAATAGAGTGGCAAGCAAACTAGGTAGGGAAAAAATGAAAGCCATGATGCTTGCAGATGACTTGATGGTATGGAGGGTAAGGGAAGTGGATATATAGGAACAGTTGCAGGAATTGAATGAAGAGGAGAAAAAGTGTGGGATTAAATTTAGTATGGCGAAAAGTGAAGTGATGATGATGATGATGATGATGACAAATCAGAGAACAAGGCCAAGAAATGTGATAGAATTGGAAGGAATGGAGTTGAAAGAAGCAAAGAGCGTAAAGTATCTGGGTAATGTGATTGAGGCAAAAGGAGGCACCATAGAAGATATAGTGAGACGAGGGGAGTAGAGGAAGATTTTCTACAGGTGTGTAAGAGACCTAATATGGAAAAGAGAAGTGCTGTATAGAGCATACTTCAAACCCATAGTAACGTATGCAGCGAAAACTTGAACTTTGGATAAAAGAAAAACAAGGGAATTGGAGGCAAAGGGAATGAAGTTTTTGAGGAGCATGTTAGCTGTCACCAGAAGAGATAGGATTAGGAATGAGGATGTAAGGTCTATAGTTGGGGTACAGAGGGTACATGAGATAGTAGAGGAAGTTAGGATGTGATGGTATGAACACATAATGAGGATGGAAGGGGAGAAGATTCCAATCAGATTAATGGATATAAAGTATGTAGGGAAAAGACTGGAAGGAAGACCAAGGAAGAGATGGGATGAACAGATAGTAGCAAGTGTGCAAGTGAGAGTAGGAGAGTGGAAGAGAGTGTAGGAGGAAGAATGGAGAGAGACAGAGGAAGATGGGGGCATTTTACTAAACGGACTTGACCACAAACTTGAAACCGTTTGGAACGATGATGATGATGATAATGATGAGTGCCTCGTTAATTTTTTCTGTTTTTATTTCTAGTTGTTTTGTAGCTTTGTGATCTATTAATGAAATAATAATTATTATTTTAATATCATATTATGTTCTACTTTATTTCTTTCTTCACAAATTCAGATATATAATATGTAATCACATCGTGCTGGTAAATAACAAAGATAATTATATATTGTTTACATATTGGTTGTACATGAAATTTAAATTTATTTGCATATAAATTTCACTAATGACTTTATGCATTTCTTTATAATTAAATTAACTTAATCACCTTTATAACCATAAGGACTAGCATAGCACCAATCGATTTAAGGTAATCAAAAACATAGGTTAGCATAAATAAAACAATATACATACAGAGAAGGAGAGATAGTCTTAGTTATTTTCCTTACGTGATTATTCATTTAGTATCGTGTTATTATTTATTTTGCGGCTGCAACTCTACAATTCAATTATTCTATAAATATAAATATATTTGTTCACAAGTATAAACATATACATCTTATTTTTTGCTCAGCTGATATACTGGATTAAATTCAAGCCTACTCATTTTCAAACTGAGTTCACATAACTAGCAGAGTTTTTTCAGAAATAAAAAAAGGTAATGTGTACAATAATTCCCCCCTCAACTAGAAAGTCAACCAGCTGTGCAGACTCATGGTAGATAGCTACACAGGTGACTTTCTAACTTACCCCTGAGCAGGGCGTTAAGAAGGGTAATACCACTAATAACGCTACAATTTACACACCCACCCCACTCCCTTCTAACCACACAGTAATAAAGTGAAAGAAGGGAGGGTATAGAAATAGCGAGATTGTAGCTTGAAAATATTTCCTAGAACAATGGTCCATGTCACACTCAACTCTAATAATTATTAATCTATTTATTTGAAGTATATTAAAGCCCATATTACATCAAATTAAGGGTGTTAAATTCGAGGTTGAATAATTTTTATTTTTGGGTGATTGCGAGAAAGGGGGGATGTTTGCTCTATGAATTAACAAATTTATATATCAAAATTAAATTTATATGAAACTTTTGTTAGTATTTTGAATGCATGATACCAACTTTACTAAAGTTTTAAAGATTCGTTTAAAAAAATTAATCTTCCTAAACCACTCACGTCTTAAAAAGTACCAGTTTGAGCACGCTTGGCCGGAATATTGGAGAAGCGATTTCGCTCAGACATATATCGCTTAGAAATGATTATTTATTGGGTTTTTGTTGATACATTATTCAGTTGTCAACAGCAATATCTAGATAAAATTACTTTTTTTATTTAAAAATATACATTTTTCAATTTTGCTATGATTTATAATATATTTAAATGATTTCATTGGTTTTAATTATTCCAATGTTCTCCAATATTTTCAGTTTACCTCACTGCGTTTAGATGACTCATTTGATCTGGATTACATATACACTGGTTTTATTAAGGAGATACATATGAAAGTCCTTTTTCCCTACAAATATACCACAATTTATTCTAATTTTGGCAGGAAAGAAGACCTTCCAGACAGTAATTTCTGCGATAAAATCAGGATAAACCTATGTCACGCATTATTGTTGGAGGTGAAACGGGCTCTTCACGTGATATCTCTTAGGCGACTGATTATATTATCACATGACATACAGACTAACTTAATTTTAGAACAGCTACAGCATCAGATTCCCGATGATTATTAAGAAGTAAACATTTCTCCGTTGATGTGTAACGAATAGTGTTAGTTACCCATTTTGCAATTGCAGTGAGTTTATTATACCACTCTTCTATTTGGATCGTTAAAGAGTTTTGAGTGGGTAGGCGGAGGGGGTGAGGGGAGGGATGCAATCAGGCTGCAGGTCAGTAGTCTTTTGAGCGAATTTTGGACGTATTGTGCTAGACTGAAGCTACGGACACAGCAACAAAATATTGTGTATACGTTACGTTTATACAGAAATGTGTAGTAATTGAACTAATAACCGTGCCCTTAAATGTAAGTATATATTATATATATATAATTTGTAAATAATAAACCACGCTACGGATGTATTTATCGGCCATCGAATATAGAACCCTTAGCTTAAAAGGCAGACACACTACCGATTGAGATAAGGTGTTCAATTTATATTAAAATCTTCACTTTGATCATTGATATTGAAACATCATACTCCCCGGTTATCTATTCTAATAATAAAACTGTAAATTTGTCTGTAGTTCAATTTATTTTGTTTGTTTGTTATTGGTGACCTGGTGGTCTAGTGGTAAGGTGTCGGACTTATGTGCTGAGGGTTCGGGGTTCAATCCTCGGTCCCAGCACAGATTCATCTGATTGCAAACCCTTCCTTCACCTTTGACAAGTCGTGTATTAATAACAACTTGTGAATGTGAGGAATGCCAGGCCTCCACTGTGGTTCGGATTCCACGTTAAACTGTAGGTCCTCCATTTCATCTCACTATCACCCTATCATTACACATTAGCGAAAGTGCGCATAACCCGAATGGGTAGTAAAGACGCGGTGCCAGTAATAATAATAAAACGAATAATAATTGTTTGTTTGTTTTCAGTAAACTCAAAAGTTACTCATCGGTTGGAGATGGGACTTATACTGTTTTACTCCTTATATTTAAGAATAAAGGGTAAGCTATATACCATCACTCTATCTAATCAGTGAGTGAAGCAGTGTCAAACATATATTGACTGTTGGTGAGGTTAAATTTATACATTAAGTTAATAAGAATTAAAATCTATTGAATTTTAAATTTTCTTTGTAAGTCTTCTTGGCAAGGAGTGGTTGGAAATATCGACAATCCCTGAACGTAGAATTCATTATTTTCTGACTTATTCGATTGCCAAATCAACTGCAATCAAAGAATAATCACAGAATTTATTTCAATCAAAAATACAAAGAGAAAATATACTTTGAGTTGTTTGTTTTATATTCATATAAATAGGCGAATCGTAATTCTTTAACAAATAAAACTTACACATAGGTAACGTTCATACCTCTTTATTTGATTTTATCTTATATTTACATGGACATTTACATCGAATCAAGGTCAGATGTATTGAGGGTGGTAATCCCTAAATAGCTTCCCACACACTCTTCACGCAATTGTGGGAACATTTCTTCTAGATCATAATTTCCTCAACCATACTACATAAGTGGATGATTATTAATACACTGTGATCACACAACAACAAAATTGCAACTCAAGAACAATTTCATTGTAAAGCAACATTCAGGTTCATTTTCAGCAAGAATAATCTCTCATAGTAAGGTCCTATCCAGATTTGTTTTTAGCCTGGATAATACATTATAGTAAAGCTCTATCCAAGATATTTGGCGTGAATATTCTATCATAGTAAAGTTCTATTCATGTGTGTTGGTGTTTAGCCTGAATAATGATGACATTATTTGTCGTGCCTGAACATATGTGCCACTATCTTTGGTCAAATCGTGCTTGTTCAACGAGCTGTGAGACTCCTCCCATTAAACAGGGTGATCGCTAATCAGGTCATGTTCGGTTGTTTGTGAAGTCACTACTGAAGACATGTGTTCAATGCGATAGTAGACGGGTCTATGGAGGTTCATCACTAACACAATATTATCAAATATTTCTAACTCCTCTGCCTTTTACTTCGATATTCGCAGCTAATTTACGATACGGTGGTAGTGATGAACAAAGCAAAACTTAAAGGAAATATGTCCTTATTTTCATGAAGGAATAGTGAGAAAATATTCAGAAAAAAAAAATCTTAATACACCTGGCTGAGAATCAAAAACTGTCCTCTCATCACCGGCTAAAATTATAAGATAAGTAATGACACTTAAAACGTGGATCCATAAATGTGGGTCTTGAATTAAAAGTAAGACTACACACGTCAGTTCTAAAGCCTTAAAACTAGTACAACAATTTAAAACATCTTAAAATTCTATATTTTAAACTCATTAGAGAAAAAGTAACAACATTTGTGTGAGGAAAACTGTATCGATATTTATTACAATTTGCCTTAATATCTGAACAGTGATATTTTACGTAGAACGTAAGTGGATATAAGAGAAATTTATATTTTAATGATAAAAAAAAAATTAAATGAACATTCTTGAAAATCGTAACAGGAATGTTTCCAAACAATCCACCCACAGTCGTAAGCCGTATTTAAAATAATAACAAATCAATTTTTAAATAGTGCGAAATAAATGAGGGCCTATGACGCGTATCAGCTCTCTGGTATTAATGTTTGTCAGTGTTATGTCATGTAGGGTACAAGGGGGAGGGGGAGAAAGTTAAAATTTAGCTCGAATTGAGTCATTGCTTCCATTTGTTATACAATCATGAGACCTTTCTGATGCACTTTAGAATTTATATTATGGTTAAAAGAGGTCTTTGTAACATTTAAATTAATTACTAGAAATAAGTTTTAGCTTGGGTCCTTACGGGGTTTGATATATAAAAGTTGTCCTGGAAAATGTGTAAAGTGTTAAATTAACTATTGTATTGTACAATTCACATGTTATCACTGTGTATTTTATATTTTATCTTACCACTCTAATTAAGATTTTATGTTTTTTCATGATGCAGTAAAATCAGAAATTATAATTGACTAAATTAAGAATAGATTACCCAAAACAATATTGATTCAGACTAGACGTTAAGTATTTATGGGGATGGGAAGGTCTGGGCCCAGGTTCAAGCTATGTACAAAGTTAGAACATTTAGCTCACACTTTTATATAAACTGACAATCTATTTGTAGAATTATAGTTATATAAGAACAAATTATTTAAATGTGAGTGCAATAAATTAAATTTTGTAAACGTTGTATCAAACTATTGCCCACATTTTGGCAGACACCGAAATTATTACTTGCAAGACAACTTATCTTCTGCGCCCACATGACGCCATCTGTTTCCTCGCACTCGTTTAGCCACAATTATTTAACAAATGTTGCGCGTTGTCACCACTCTCTAGGTTATAGCGGCATCAGCCTGGCTTATGCGCATGCGTGCACCAGTAAAAAATAGTACCAACCTTGCGTTTTTTACATAAAAATATATTTATCCTACAGATAGCTACCCGGCAGATAAATTCAGTTCATAATAGGCGTAAAACATTACAGTGGCTGATAACCTTTATCTGGTCACTAACTTTATCCTCCTGATAGCAATAGCTAACCGGTAGTCATAAGACCGGCCCTAAGTGTGTTTGGTAACTGGTAGCCAGAATTCTTACGAATAAACTACCTTTCTAAGGGGGCGGCCAGACTGAGCGCGCGAGCGAGCGAGCGAGCGCGCGAGCGACTAAAATATAAAATAGAATACATGGGTTGTAATGAGAGGTGGCCAGACTGGAGCGCGCGAGCGAGCGAGCGAGCGAGCGACTGAGCGCGCGCGCTTGAAAGATAGAACTGGTTCTATTTTTCAAGCGCGCACGCTCGACCCGGTACAGTCTAGTTTACAGGCGCTAGGCAATATTATTGTGTGTTGGTTCATCGAGTGCTAGGAAAACTTCTCATTTTGACATTTTTATTAATTTTTTATTACTATTACTATTATTATTATTTTATATCGATAGGTTTAGCACACTTCCTGGAAATTGAAAAATCACACCTGGACACGGGAATCAAACCCGGTACCTTTGGCTTAGTACGTCAATGCTCTAAATACTGAGCTATCCAGGATTCGTCCCGTGCCCAGGGTCATTCTTCACTCATATTTTAAAGCAGAGCCTATGATGGAGTGCGGAAATCGTCAGCTACAAGTATGTGATTATATTAATATCACGAGCTATCTATCAGATAACTCAGCCATCCTCGACTCGGTAGTTGGCTTATTGCTGCCATTTGTACAATTATTATAATTGTACGGGATTTCATACTAAGAATTAAATAGCCAAAGCTATTATTTATGCTTTTAGTGAGGATTACTCCATCTAGATATCATATTCTGAAAAGTGAAAAATGAAACCTGGATAGCTCAGTGGTTAGAGCCTTGGCGTACAAAGCCAAAGGTCCCGGGTTCGATTCCCGTGTCCAGGTGTCAATTTTCAATTTTCAGAATATGATAGCTAGATGGAGTAATCCTCACTAAAAGCATAAATAATAGTTTTGACTATTTATTATTATTATTATTATTATTATTATTATTATTATTATCACCGCGTCTTACTAACCGATCGGGTTATACGTACCTACGCTAATTTGCAATGGTAGGGTGATTGTGAGATGAAATGGAGGACCTACAGTTTAACGTGGAATCCGAACCTCGGTGGAGGCCTGGCACTCCTCACATTCACAAGTTGTGATTAATACACGTCTTTTCAGAGGTGAAGGAAGGGTTTGGCAATCAGATAAATCTGTGCCGGGACCGAGGATTGAACCCCGAACCCTCAACAAAGAGGTCAGACACCTTACCCCTATACCACCAGGTCACCGTTTGACTACTCAATTCTTATTATTAGCACACTTGCTATTAACGGCCTAATTTAATTGCTAAGATCATAAACTATGTATATATTTATATAAAACTGATATGTTAAAATACTTAAATATTATCAAAGTAGGCCTTTACAAATAAGAATCACCATTAGCGTGGAGAGAGGAGGAGAAAACCACAACAATAAATCACTTGTTAAAACCACCCTCAACTCACTCAGCCAAAATTCGGAGCCTCCTCGTCAACAAATAACGAGAGGTATCAGCTAATCACGCGCTCGCTCGCTCGCCAGTGTGGCCACCTAGTCGCTTACGCGCTCGCTCGCTCGCTCGCGCGCTCGCTCGCACGCTTGTCAGTCTGGCCGAACCCTAAGTTTGTGACCTTTCTCAACTCGAGAAGACCCCCATGCCCTGGACTTGATGAAGGAAGAGTCTCAAATATTTGAACTATGGGAGAAGGAATCTTTTTTGTTTGTTTCGAACTCTGGCTGGTCAAGGTCGCTGAAGGATTGGAAAAAGGGGGTGGAAGGGGGAGAAGAACGGGGGAGATTTCACCAAGCGTTTCGTCGTGGGTTAATATTGAACCAATAAGATGACGAGGCTTCCCATGGGAACCAAAATCCACCCTTACCATCACTTGATCAAATAGTGATTATTGTCTCTATTTTCCTCAGGGGAGAAGGGGGTGGAAGGGTCAAATAAGAATGAAATGGGTCCGTTGACGTTGGCAGCCCCTCAACACGTTCAGTTAAAAAATAGTTTTCAAAAGTCTAAGCTAATACAGCCTACTGAAATAAATAAGTTACGTACATTTTGTCATAGAAAGTTTGTCTAGAAAAGTTGTGACAACTCTTTATTTCTGCACAAGCTTAAAAGTTTATTTTATATTATATCAGGCCCCGATTCACGTGCATTTCATTTACGTGTTTTTATATGTACAACAGCGCAATTGTGGCATTGCTAGCATTTTTTAAATATTTAAGGTCATTTGTTTAGAACTAGACTAATAAAGTTACACTCACACGCATTGACTGAGTGTAGTTTCTGCAGATCAGTAGCCAGCTGACATTTTCGGAACAAAATTGATGTTGCCGATTGAGGTAATTAAGAACATGGTAAGTAGAACAGGTTATAAAATATTATTTTTTTCGGTCAAAATTAATAGCACCATACTCAATTTATACAAAAATGTATTAGTATTGAGAATATCTATGAAAGTGAGAGTTACCCGCCTCGGTGGCATAGTTGGTTAACGCGCCAGTCGTGTTGAGCCACACCACCGAGGACGGGGAGATCGAGGTTCGAATCTCGGTCGGGTGAACTGGGGTGGTTTTTTCCTAAATGGTTTTCCACTCTCCCTCCACGCAAATTCGGGTTCACTACCTCTAAATTCAACCTTCCCAATTCCTAATCCATTAGGGTAATTAGTACTTAAGCGTATAACCCGAACGGGTAGTAAGACGTGGTGCTAAATTAATTAATAAAGTGAGAGTTACATATCATGTTTACTTACGTATCAATGTATGAAAGTAATTTTAAACCTTTTTAACTGTCGGATGTATGACGTGTTCTTATTATTTGTCTCTTCCTTTGATCGTCCTTTACGTGTTCATAGTAAGATATTTATGTAGTCCTAGGCCACAGACAAGGAAATGACAGAAACAAAACCTTACGGGAGATTTGCTGCACCCCTCGAATCAGGTAGAGCTTAAAACATCCAGTGATAACAGTGCTTCCAGGTGAGAATTCCTTAAAACAACTCACTTTTAAAATGTTCCTCATGAGAAAGACAAACTGAGAGAGTGAGAGCTAAAAGTTGCTGTCTGTCTCTCCGAGTACAATAGTTCAGGTGAGGTAGCGGTAATCTCTTCCCCACCTCCCCTTTTATTTAACAAAACTGAAAAAGAATTGAGATTGTTGGGCCTAAATATACAATGTCGTGCTTCTACAGTGTTTAAACGTGATACATAGTCTTGTAAATGCACTTGTAAATGAATTATTAAATATTTTGTGACCAGCTTCTGCGGTCACAATTTTTTTTTAGGATTCACTTCTTCGTTAGACTGGACTACAAAAATCTGGGTTATCAGGGTTCAAACCCCAATGGGGTGTAATGAGAGTGTTTTTCCTAAAATGCTTATAATTCCCCTTCAACACAAATATGGGCACATTTCCCAAAAAAAATGTGCCTTCCTCATTCCTAATTTATTGGAGTAAATACGCGGATAGCCGTAATGGGAAGTTAAACACGGTGCACAAAATATATCAGTAATTAAATAAAATTAATTACCCATGTTGTAAAGGCTGCATTTATTTTTATATATTTTTCTGTCAAACTAATATAAAATATACAAGTGATATGCTAGTTTATAAACTAAAATAAAAGGTTAAATGCATTGAAAATACAATGAAAATAATTTCCTAAGTATATATTTGGTATCGATAGTACCTTCTTATTTTAAACACGGGAATGATTATATTCAACATTATTTTATAGATGCAATATATGTGCAATGAGAGTTAACAAATCGTCTTAAATCAGTTGATAGAAAATCAAGTCTGAAAATGAAGCTTATCTCCCGAAACGCGTTTTTAGGATTACACAACAAAGAGCTCATAATATTTTGTCCAATTACACTCGTCCAACACCTTCTCCTGCCTGTATGGAATATTTACTATACCAGAATATTGTTTTGATCTCAGCTATAGTTATTAAGTGTTTTGTATAAAAATTATCTACCAAAGTAAAGATAAAAGTTATGTGTTCTATGTAGTTTGGACAGGTTTGAAACTAAAACTATGATCACTATCATCAAAAAATCAATAAAATAATAATACAGAAATATAATTTAATAGAAATTTAATTAAAATATGGGTCAAACAAATTTGTACATTGATATATTTCATAATATTCTGGTCACTTTAATTTCGTAATTCAGGTGTATTTGTAAATCTAATGAATCCACTTTAAGATTGTTTTTAGTTTGTGTATTCATTTAATTTTAGTAGACCCTACTATTAATTATTTTCCTCTTTATTTACAAAGCTAGTTTTCCAAATGTCTTACTACATTCCAATTTTTATAAAAAGAGCCTTTTAGAGAGTATATTTAATTTTTTGCAGTCAACATCAAGAGCAAATTTCTATTTATTTTTTTGCACCGTGCCTTAATATTCCTTCAGGTTATGAGCTTATGTACTACTAATTACGATATTGTGTTAGGGTTGATTAGGTTTAATTAGTATAAAGTATACCCACATTTGGAACATATCAAGTTTTTGTATTTTAGGAAATTTTAGGGGCCCCTCCCATTTCCCAGCAGAAATTTTCGAATTACAAACATTCCAACCCTTAAGGTTATGTGGAAAATTTTGAAATGGTTTAACCTTTATTAACAGACAGAACACACTTCAGTGGTCGAATGATAAGGCAGGATTCACAAACAAATTTATATTACTATCCGGCCTGCATCCATGTACTCACACAAAATACAATAGTTTAACTTTAGTGTTTACTACATGATTTTCAAGAACATAAACCCTTAGAACTATTCAAAACCATGCTATATTTTTGTTTTAACTTTAAATACTTGAGTGTGGTAATTTTAATTTGCACCAAGAAAATTCCAGTTTTAAAATTATTTCAAGTATACATTAGTGATTTTAAATACATAGCATCAAATAGCTATTATAGACCTGCATAAGTGGCCACGCACTATGGTATCCAGCCTTCCTCTTTCAAATAAAGTTATGTTTTGATAGAGTCACAATTTGTGGGATTGTTTTACACGGTTCTATATAAGATATCACACTTAAAAAGACCTTTAGAATTAACATCTAAACCTTTTACTTGGTAAGAACTTTCGCCTTAATTTTGGTGAAAACAATATTAAAACATATCTAACGACTTCTTAAATAAATTGGTATTTCTAAACGTCTGCAATTTTCCTTAATGCTCCTTTAACAAATAAATTGCAGTCCACAGCCTGTCCATTAATTTAAAAAAAAGGAACACTGGGTTTTCCTTGTAATGTGCAGTCAGAATAAACTTACTTGTGTGGCGGATTAGGCTACTTAGTGATGAGGGTTGGGTTAGAGACGGGGGAGGGCGCTACCTGAAGCTTACTAGGTGACAGCCAGACGACTGGTTAAATCGAGGATCTCATATTTTGTATCTGCCTTCTAGTAAATTCGAGCTTAAAGTGAGTCGTTTAGAAAATGCTCACTTGATTGCGCTGTAGTCACTGGAAACCGCACCTAGCGATCCCGACGTTGAAGGAGTAAAGCCTCAAAAGGAGCGCTACACGTTTAACCTAGTGGTTGTGGATCTGTCCTTTTCTCGTTTGTGTCCTAGGCCTATTTGTTATGTTTATGTATGTATTACTTCGTGACAAAAAACAAGTTTAAAATAAAACCTAATAAAAATATATAAATTATTTATTTTCTTGGCATCAATTTCCCTAATAGCTATCCCATATTTCTTATGATAGCACTAAGTTTGATTTTAGTGGCTTTTTAAAAGAAAGCTACCACCGCAATTATATTTTTCAGCTACTACCTCCACGAAATTGGAAAACCATGAAAGATGAGCTTGACATTAAACAGCGTGCCCACCATTGAGAACGTGTACATAATATATCTTAGGCAATCTATCACCCTTGGGTCCCCAACACCTTGGACCTCTCCAACCACACTCAACAAGTATCCTGCCTCGTAAAGATGCACTTGAATTTCTAGACATGATTTGAGCAGATATTCTAAAGGATACAAGGCCAGTGACTTAATAATACAGCCTCAACGCTTTCGGACGCTCTAGGTCCCACAAAAATATCGCAAATTACCATCAATATGTTTATTTTTGTTTGCTTTTATCCACACCCGGGAAATATACATTCATTCTCGTTTAGTCTTACCATGGTTCGATTACCAGCAAGGTGTATTGAGAGATTTTTTTTCTAAATGTTCCTTTTTCACTCTTAGCTTCCTTCAAAGCTGGATACATTTCCTCTCACTGATACACCCCTCTCCTCAACTACAATAGTGTAAATAGATGGATAGCTCGGACGGGTGGTAAGACGCGGTGTAACCCACATCAGTGCACGAAGTCTCAATTTCACGTGTGTCTGACCCCTTTACTAACCTTGTAACATCTTAACACCGTCCCTCTAAGTAGTAAAGTGAAAAGTTGAATCTCCTCCTTTTGACCCGGAGTATCTTAAGACTGAGGAAAGACAAACGTGGGGAGGAGATGGGAACGACAAAAGAGAGATCAAATAAAGTTTCTCTGGCGTCCACTGGGATTTATTCCCCCTCCCCCAATCCCCACGTTTTTAGGGTGGCTTGTATGATGTGGCTAAGGAGGGGGAGGAGGAAGTATCTTGCAACTTTTTTTCTCCTCTTCTTCTTATTATTTTTGGTGGCTGTATAGATACCCCTTCCTTGAGACCGTCACACCACAGAGAGATGAAGACGAATGAGACAGAAGTGTTATCAGTAGGAGACCAGAGGACTCGAGGGAGACTTGGTGAACTCATTTTTGTTTCAACGTCACACGCAGTCCAGTTGGGTTGTTGGGGGGGAGTTTGGTTGCGTGCCCTGGACTTTTGAGGAGGCAAAGACTCATCATAGCTTGTTGAGGAATTTCCCAACATGGTGATTTGTTTCCTTCTGGAGGCAGACACAATTTTTAACAGTTAAGATGAAGAGGATGAATTTTGTCTAAGACAAAACCATTTTATTATGAGCTTATTTATTACCGCCTCTTATTTCTGCTTTGAGTCTTTTATGCTTTTCCAAGCTGAATTTCTGTATACCATATCAGTTGTCAGTTGTCAAATGATATAACATAGTCTTTAAATTAAGAAATGACAACTGGACACGATAATTGAGCCCGGACTTTTGGGTGACTACATTAATGCTCTGACCACCCGTATCCAGAACCATTCCTCACTAATATATTAAGGCAGAGTCTGTGATGGACGTGTGAAAATTGTGGCTACAAATGAGTAATCAATTAAGCTCAAGAGCTATCAGATAACGCAGCTACCTTTGACTCGGTAGTTGGCTTTTGCTGCCAATAGTTCAATGACAACTGTAAGAATGTGCATTCCATGTGGATTAAATAGCCAGACTGTCATATTTGATAGTTACGGATACATCCCTATATAAATATCATCTTCCTTTAATATACTGGATGATTCCTGGGTAGCTCAGTCGTTAGAGCATTGGCGCATTAAGCCAAAGGACCCCGGTTTGATTCCTGTGTTCAGGTATCCTTTTTCAATCTAAAAAATATATTTAGATACGGCTATAACCGTAACTAACAAACATAATGGCTTAGCTATATAAATTATTTAACGCTTCACTCACATGTTGGACCGAATTATTGGTGACTGGCATATTAAATTTCAAACCTTGGCCAAGGTTTTTTCTCTAAATGGTTTTCTACTCTCCCTCTGTACAAAAGCGGATAAATTTCCTCTCAAACCCTAGTCTACTAATTGATATCTCACTAGCGTAATGTTTGAGCACAGCTCAAACGGGTATCATTACAGATCTAGATAATTATTGTACTCTGTTTTATTGCCTTGTCTGGGCTATACGCCTTTTTTTTAGTTTAAGGTATTTAACATTCACTTTTTGAACCGCCTGATATATCAGCACACGACCTATGAACTAACATAAATCTATAACACACAACATCCAGTCCCCGACCATTAATTCATCACTTTTAAAGTGTAAACCAACATTTCACCAATGATAAACTTTTAGGCCATGCCAGGAATCGAACCTGCGACCCTTAGTTCACTAGACAGAAAACGCTGTTAACTGGGTTATGGTGTAGGATTTGAATTCAGCTAACTAATGGGGTATGAATTATAAAAGTAGATATTTTGGAAATGTACTCACATTTATGTGGAGGGAGAGCGCGAAACCATTTAGGGAAAAATACCCCAAGAACACCCAACCAGGATACGAATCCAAACACCCCCGTTATTAGTAAACCAGACACTAGATGAGCCTCACACTCAGTTCACGTGACCACGAATGAGGGTATTAATTAATAAATATAGTAATTTTTACAATGAGATAATACATTCGTAATTGCTCGTAAATATGGGCAGAACGTTCATCAATGAATACATGGTATAAATTGTCAGACTCGCAATAGATTAGATTACTGGTGCCAAGGATATATAAAGGGTCCAATAGCTTGAGGGGGTGGAGAATGGGGGGTTCACGTCAGGTTTATAACAGTGTTTTTGGTGACCTGGTGGTCTAGGGGTAAGGTGTCGGACTTCTGTGCTGGGGTCCGGGGTTCAATCCTCGGTCCGGGCACAGATTTATCTGATTGCCAAACCCTTCCTTCACCTCTGACAAGATGTGTATTAATCACAAATTGTGAATGTGAGGAATGCCAGGCCTCCACCGTGGTTCGGATTCCACGTTAAACTGTAGGTCCTCCATTTCATCTCACAATCACCCTTCCATTGCACATTAGCGTAAGTGCGTATAACCCGAACGGGTAGTAAGACGCGGTGCTAATAATAATAATAATAATAATAATAATAATAATAATAATAATAATAATAATAATAATAATAATAATAACAGTGTTTTTATGATCTACTCTCTACTCAAATGCGAATACAACTTATCTTTATTATACCTTAATTAAGGCATCGATAACCTTAGAACTTTTGACCATGTAATTAAGAAAATTACTATAATTTTTGCTCAACTTGACTTGTATTCCTATATAGTTTGTGTTAGCCAATGTTCTCGCTACTAAAAAGATTGTGCTTGTTTTTTATTAGCAAGGTATGATTAAAACAAAGAGACTTAAAATAGAAAAACAAACGGATGTTTTATTTTTAATATCAACATAGCTCAATATATAGTTTGATTTAATAATGTTAATAAAGTCTAATATCTGTGTTGAAAGATACATTACTTTGATATATTTAATAATTAAAGTACTCACTTATATGCTATTTAAATATACTAAATAAATGTTGATTTTTTTTTAAGCAAAGAGCCAAACTAAGAAAAAACGCTTTGTTTCTCGATAGCATCGAGGCTAAGCCTATTATTAAAAACAAAAGGTTTATATTGTTGATTGCTTAATGAGAAAGAACCATATCTGATTGGCTGTAGGCTACTCATATCAAATATTTTGCGTGACATTAAGTATTTAAAAAAAAACACAGCTTTTGATCACGAAATAGTATTTGCATTGAAAGAGCCAATAAAAAAAAGCGAAGATAGTATTTTCAATGTTCACATTACCAAGATAATATAGTATAAACCTTTTCCCCATTTCCCATTTAGTTCCTACGTCTTTTAGAAATATTACTAACTGTTCTAATCTTTGGTCCGAGAGTGGCTTAGATTATTTTTTGTTAATTAATATACTTAGGTTATAATAGAACACGCAGCCTGTTGTTAGAGGTACGATCATAAAGTAGTCCACTCTTATCTTAATAGATGTCTGTACAGTCCAAACAAAAAACATATTTACGTTATAACAAACATTATTGATCGGCGAATATGCTAACATTTTACGAATATTTCAACAAAAATATAAATTGACCTTAACAATGAATTTATGAACACACAATGGATTGCTTACCTCACTTTGAAGAAAGTTATTACAATGAAACAAAGATCATCACCGTTCTAGACAATAGTTGCACGTAAGGGTTATCCCATACTGGCCTACAACAATGGAAATTCTTGGTAATTAAATATTTCCCACAGGCCAAACACATAAATGCGAGTAAATTTTCCATTAGTTATATTTTAATCATATCCACCCTATTGATGAAAATATTTAGATAAACATGACCGGTATTAAGATGTGAGGTCTGAAGAAAGAAAATTTGATTAAAATAATATCTATAGTTCTATAAACAATTAACTACCTACCACAATATTAACTATGTTTTCAATCTGATCAAAGGTTTTTCTAAGTAGAGTGTTCATTTATTGTCCTGATACTAAGTATGTTTAATTCAGGCTTTCCACCAACCTGAAAAAACGGGAGAGCAGGTAAAACACAATGAATGTTTGGTGTCTGAATAAAACAGGAAGAACGCACGTAATTTCGCACAAAAAAACTAATAGAATAAATAAATATTGGTGACAGCAAGGCTTTTCCTTCTAAAAAAAATCCCAAAATAAATTAGCTTCTTTACAATTGAATAAAATTCCTCATAAATGTCAAATCATTACACAATATTCAATTTTATATCTATATGAATATTAAAAAATTAGATTTAATTCATCTATAATATTTAAAGTGACTGAAAAGTTGGGAATTCCTTTTTGGAAAAACTGGATAAAAACAGAGATTATTATGTGATAGTAAAATACTGGCAACGTTGATAACGACTCAAATATCAGTGACTCGACCAACTCAAGTCACGGTATAGACTCTCCCACACTACCGTAACAAGAACCCGAACTTACAACGGTTGTGTATTTCCCCTCTCACTTCCAAAGTGAACTCTGGTCCATCACTGCCACTCCGAGGTCAATTTGGGAAGGGTTAGAGACAGGTGGAGGGTAGAAGGGTAGGAACGAACTGTCGAAGAGAAAGAGGGTAATCTAATTATTTGGTTGTCAGGAAAGAACAGCGTGATTCGAACATGGTCCCTCACTCAGTCTAGAGAGGAGTGAAGGGGATAGTGGGGTCCTTAGCTCAATATAAGTCCTTCACACTTAACTTCTGGACAAGTCCGAACTCTTGGATCAGTCGGCGGATCCTACGTCTTATTTCTTTTACCACCACGTCTTACTACCCGTTCGGGTTAGAAGCTTATGTAATAATTAAATTAACGGTTTTAGGAATTAGGAAGGCTATATTTAGATGAAATGTACCCGCATTTGTGTGGAGTGAGAGGGGAAAACCATTAGGAATACCCCTTCCTCCCCTCCCCAGAAATTCGAACCTGGATCTTCCTGTCATTGGTAGACTAGTTTAACACAAGCGTAGCTCCATCTTATTAACTGAGGGACTGAGTTGTTGGTTTGAGTTCATTGGCAACTCGTCTTATTACAAGTATGGTTGTACAAACTTAGAATAGTTACTCTTATGTATTAGGGATGAGGCAGATTGAATATATAGGAAGTATACCCACATTTACGTGGAGGAAAAGTATAAAACTATTTACGTAAAACCACCCTCAATACACACGTCCGGGATTCAACCCCAATCCTCCCGTCAACGAAAGTTCAGTCTATTGCGATTGTGATGTCTAAAGGTGCGATTCCAATGTGACGACTGAAACGACTACAGCCGCGTGACTGTAGCAGCGCGTCGGTAAAAAAAAAAGCTGCATGAATGGGACTCCTTTAAGGTAAATAAAGGGAACTCTTTCCATTGGCGCGTCTGTGGCCGTGCGACAGTAGCGACTCCAGTGAGACGGCCAGAGACGTAGGACACTACTGCCCGCCAGAGACGTATAGTTGTAACAGCCAACACGATTTGAAGTGTTTTTGTTGTAGTTTGCCTAATTTTCAGCTTGAAATGGATGATTTGAAGCTGAGTGAGTTAGTGCGAGAACACCCAAGACTATTAAATCCATACACCATCAATAAAAAGATGATAGTTTCAGGGATAATGTACGGATGAAAGTTTCTAGATCATTGAAACAATCAAGTGAGTAGAATATCTCATTTATTATGATAATTTAACTATAAATTATTATTAGATACAGTAAAAAATATCATATTTAGATTTTCCTTCCTGTTGATTGTTTCTGGTTACTTTATTCATTTGCCAAGGTACCAATCCAGTGGTACTACTAAAGTAATCGGTGAAACCTTCTCTTACTGCAAAGCCTTTAATATTTCCAAAGCCACCCCTAGCCACTAAAACGGTCAGATTTTCTGTTGATAGTTTTTCCGAGTCCAAAACGGCAAAAAAAAAAAAATTAGAAGAGCATCTCAAAGCATATTATGAAGATAACAGGCAGTCATTGTTAAGCAGTTTGTAACTGCAGGATTAACAGCTATTGGTGTATAAAATACACGAAAAACTTTAATCAGGAGAGCAAACGAGTTTTCTGAAACCCTTCTTGTACGTGAGAGTCTATAGTCAAAAATAGCTTTTTTGTTGTTCACGCAAGCATCATTTATTGAGTGAGGTTTCATCAAAGTTGAAAGTTTGAAAGCTTCGTCTCCTAAAAGTGCGTATGGTAACACGATATTTTCTCCCACTTGCTCATTTTTAATCATCTTTCCTAAGTTTGATTTTTCATTGATGCCACTGTCCCCCTATTTACCATATGAACCTATATAAACCACTACAAATTTGCATCTAACATCTACAAAACAGAGAAAAAATCTTTATAATTAAAACATTGGGAACCACTTTTTCCTGGGCAGAATATCCTAAAGTGTTTGCCATCCACAGCTGAAATTCATTTCGGAAAATTCGATTTTTCTTTAAATTCCTTAGCTATTGCAAGAAGGTGTTGTTATAATGGAGTCGACATAAAAATAGCTGGAAGTCTTTCGCTTCTTAGTTTCAAAACTTGTTTTACAATGTGACTTATGTAACTCATTGATATTCGAAATGCAAATGATAAAGATGCGTAGCTTTCTCCAGTCGCTGCGAAATTGAAAAAATAAAAATAAAATAAATAGATTCATAAAAAAACAATTTTCTCATGGGTGTATATATAAAAATATATAGTATAATTAAAAAAAATCACTAGGAGAAATAGTGAGAATTGCTTTAAAAAAGTCGCTCTACAGTACAGATAATATCATATCCACATATTGATTTGATTGTTTCAGTGGAAGAGTGGAAGAACCGCTGGCAAAATATTCTAGATTCATGAGGCGTAAAAGAAACAAGAAACTGCCCACAGAATCCGCTCAATCAACAAAATTAAGAAATTGGTACCTGGAAGACCACCTCGAATTCCTCAAACAAATTTAGTATGAAAGAGAGTAAGTAAAAATACAAATACAAAAATTGATTTTAATAACGCTTTATGCATTTGAAGTGAAAAAATTTTTGTTGTTAGCCTTTTTCGCGACTTCGGGGTGACTGGTCGCGTCTAGTTGAAGTGTAGTCTCCGGGTGACGTTAGTTGCTAGACACCGGTCTCGCGGGTCTAGTGGGTGGGGGTTAAGGAAGGGAGATGGGGATAAAACGTAGGTGGGTTTTGGGGTCGCTAGGGTATGCAAATGATAGCCCTCAGAGCTTAAAGGGGAGATTGGAGTAGGTGGAGGTCGGGTGGTTGGTGAGAGGAGACGCAGAAAGGAACTAGATAACTCCGAGGTAGGGACGCTTGGAGATGTTGGAGTGGAGTGGGGGCGTCCGGGGGTCCGAGTGTTACTGTCGGGGTAGTATGAAATTGGCCCTCGGGTGGAGTATTGTTTGGCCGGCAACGTGTTCTTCAGGGTCTTCTCTCGGTGGGCTCTGCCGGAGCAGTGGGTGTAGATCATTCCGGGGAATCACCGGTGACACGGACGTCGGACAAGCAGATGGGAAGGGTAGAGAGGTAGAAGGAAGGAGTCCCGGCAACACAAGTGTCACGGTGGGAGGTAGGAGAGAGTCCCGGCAACGTGAGTCGCGGTGGGAGGTAGGAAAGAGAGTCCCGGCAACGTGAGTCGCGGTGGGAGGTAATGGGATGACGGCGGAAGGAGAGTGAGTTCAGACAAAATTGCTCTTTCGTATAGGTGGTTCACCAGGGTGGATTACCATTGAGTCTGCTCCAGAAATCACCATGTTATATACCCTCCACTGCTGCCTGGCCTTGTCTAATGGGGGAAACAGGGGCTTCCCATTGGTGCGTGCAAACGTGAGAGACAGTGCCTATAACGCGAGCCAATATAGATAGGAGTTCTCCAGACTCCAGACTCCAGACTCATAATGCATGCTCTAATGCACCCTGAAGGGGTGCACGGGAGCAAATTCCAACACGTACCGACCAATTGGTCACACCGTGTGGTTTTCGGGAATTCTAAGACGGATTGTCGCATTTCGCGAAGTTAACTGAAACAAACAAAAAGCATATTATTAATTAATATTATTAGATAAAAGAAAAATTTTGGGAACCGACTAAGAGGTTTTTAGAGTTACGTGCGGAGACACTACACTTTGGGGGGCTGTGTGAGAGCCTCCCAAACCACGTTTGTCACTTCTCGCTTATCCGAGCAGGGCTTTGGGACGTCGGTGGCAACCCCCAGGGTCGATGACGTAATTCCCAAGCCCCTGGATAAGAGGATTGGTGGCACCGGGGAGTCTGGCGTAGAAGGACTGCGCCAGCTTCCGGAAGTGGTCCTTGATGGTAGGCATATCCAGGTCTCGGTGCAGATTCACATTCCGAACGTACCAAGGTGCGTCCACAATGATCCTCAGACACCTACTCTGGAATGCTTGCATCCTCCTCATATACGTGTCCGCCAGGTGGCCCCAAGCTGGACACGCATAGTCGAGGATCGGTCTGAGCAGCTGCTTTACAGTGTCAGACCGTTCCTTGTGGACAGGGCGCTACGCCTGTTAAGCAGTGGGCCTAGGATTCCCAGCCTTTGCTTCGCCTTGGTCAGTCTCTCTGTGCAGTGAAGTCGCCAGGTCAGCTTGGTGTCCAGCGTAAGTCCCAAGTACTTAGCACTCTCCGCCCATCTGATTTGTTCTCCGAACAGCCGGAGTGGGGCCGGCCTGTAGAACTTTCTTTTCCATGTGAAGAGCACTGCTGTACTCTTCTCCACGTTAATACTCGTTCTCCAGGTAGTCAGCCACCCCTCCAACTGCGTCAGGTGCGTCTGGAGTCGCCTCTCCACCAGCTGCCCTCGCCACGACTCCGCTACTAGAGCCGTGTCTTCCGCATACAGTGCTAACTTGATGTCTGGGGATTTCGGAATGTCGTTCACATACAGACTGAAGAGCACCGGGCCCACGAGGGAACCCTGCGGCACTCCAGCCCGGATGCTTCTGACCTGGTATGTGGCGTTCCCAAAGGTAGTGGAGAAGGTCCGGTTGGATAGATAAGATTGAACAATCTTAACTAGGTAGAAGGGAAGGTTCAAGGAGAGGAGTTTGAAAAGGAGACCTTCGTGCCAAACACGGTCGAAGGCCTTTGCCACGTCGAGAAAGACAGCACCAGTCAGCCTGTTGATGTTGAAGTTCCTCGTGACCTGCTCCACGAGCCGAACAAGTTGATGAGACGTAGCGTGTCCCGCCCGAAAGCCGAACTGCTCGTCCACCAAGATGCCCGCCTCGCGAACATGTCGGGTCAGTCTCGTCAGTAGTAGTCTCTCGAACAGATTGCCCAAACAGTCGAGCAAGCTGATCGGTCGGTAAGACGAAGTTAGGGCCGGGTCCTTACCCGGTTTATGGAAGCAGAGGACGTTGGCGTGCTTCCAGAGCTCTGGGAAGTGACTCAGGAGCAGGACGGCGTTGAATAACTCCACGAGGAAGTTAATCGCCTCCAAGGGCAGCTTTCGGAGGACCGCGTTATTGATGCCGTCGCGTCCGGGGGCCTTGTTTAATCTTAGAGCGGCTAACGCCCGCGACATTTCTGCCGCCTCCGTGGGCTCCGGTTCATCCAAGGGTCTGTACGAGACCGCTGCGATGACCTGATCCACGTGCCCAATGTGCACCGGGTCTGACGGGTCGTCAGTCGGTACAAATTGCGCCTCTAAGTGCTCAGCGAGAGCATCGGCCTTCTCCTGGTCGGAGTTGGCCACCCCGTTACGACCTACAATAGGCGGCCTTGGTGCGGGGACCCGCATCAAGTTCCTCGTCATGCGCCACAGGGACCTGTCCTGTACGCACAAGCTCTCAATCTTGTCCTCCCAGACACTGTTCCGGTATTCTTTGACCATCTCGCGAACCGCATGGACTTTGCGGCTCCAGTTGGCCTTGTCTACCGGGTCCCTCGAGGTTTGCCAAGCCTTCCTCAGCCGATTTTTCTCCCGGACGTGCCTGAGGATAGAATTGGGCAAAGAAGCCTGTGGCGCCCTCTTAGGACGGTGCCTCGGCGTCGAAGCTTCGAGCGACCCCTTGATGGCGGAAGTTATGAACTCCGCACCGCGATCGATTTCTGCTGCTGTTCGAAAGGTAGGAGTGGGTCCCAACCTCTCTCTCATCACATTCGTGAACTTGTCCCAGTCAGTGCGCTTAAGGTCAGGTTTTTCGGGGGGGTCTATGAAGGACACCCCGCGTCCCAAGTTCACAAGAACGGGGTTGTGATCCGAGTCTAGCTCAGCTAGAGACTTCAGCACCAACCGCCTTCTGATCCCTCTGGAGACAACGAAGTCGAGGACGTCCGGGAAGCCAATGGGATTGAGAGGGAAGTGGGTAGGGGTCGGGGGACCGGAAGCCACCAAGCCGTGTAGATCTATGACGTCGCGGAGCAATCCGCCGCGAGCGCACATAATCCTAGAGCCCCATGACGGGTGCTTAGCGTTGAAGTCACCACCGATTAAAACAGGCGTGGTACCTCGAAGCAGCACCTCCATGTCAGCCCTCGTGGCCTGGTTGAACCGGCGGTAGGGAGGGAAGTAGATGGAGATAAGACGCACTGGGCCGGTAGAGGTCACCAGTTGGATAGCCGTTGCTTCCATGTGTTGGAGGGGAGGAAGAGAGACGACGTGATGGTCAAGGCCCCTCCGGACCAGGACCGCCGTCCCACCCCTTCCCACATCCCCCGCTCGGTCACTCCGATGGCAGATGAACTCTGCCAACGAGAACCTCACTGCGGAGCGCAAGTGGGTTTCTCCCAACAGCATTACATCGACACGATGCTTTGCCAGGAAACTTTCCAGCTCAGCCTTCTTCCCCGCGACTCCGTTTGCGTTCCAGAGTGCGACCGTGAGCTCCTTCAGCACTGGGGGTCCTCTATTCGGGTACACTGCCATGAGAGACCAGGTAGAGGATGATGTGCTCCATGACCAGGTGGCCACGGTTACTCCTCGGAGACTCCTGGACCTTCCTCAAGAGACTCGATGAAAAGTCCCAAGGATCCAGTCCCGGAATCTCCTTGAGAAGCTCAATACAAATTTTGAGCTTTGTAGCATCATCCTCAGGTGTGGGGTTGGGTGTGGGGGTGGTAGGGTTGACAGGGGTTGGAGTGGGGAGTGGTAGGAAGGGGTTGGAAGGGTGAAGGGGTTTGGGGAGGGTGGTGCGGGGTGCGGGGGTGGGTAGGGAAGGGATTGGGAGAGGAGCGGTCTTGGACGGGTCCTCGACCGATAGGGATGAACCGGATGCGACCGGTTCAGGTAGAGTGGCTTTGGCAGGTGCCTCGGCCTGGGATGGAGGGGTTGGTCTCCCTGACAGCGCACTGGCGAAAGATTGCACCAGCGGCTTTGGCTTTGGAGCTGGAGTCACGGTCACCTTCCGTACCGCAACGTGCCCCGAGGGCTTCTGGCCTTCGCTAAGGCCATCCGTCCTCCCTTCGCTAACCTTGGAAGCCCGTACTGTCCCTGCCGCCCGCAAGGACTTGTACGTGGGACATCCACGCCAAGCCGAGGAGTGAGCTCCTGAGCAGTGCAGGCACTTCGGAGGAGATCGTCTCTCCTCCGGGCACCCGCCCCTCTCGTGGTCACCACCACAGAACCCACACCTAGGATTAGCGCGGCAATCCCTCCGCACATGCCCAAACCGGAAGCAGTTCTTGCACTGCACCGGGCCTCCGGGAGACTTGTACTTCTCCACCTTGACGCGGAGCCCGCACAGGACTGATATGGAGTACAGCCTTGCGGTTTGCTCCCCGGGAGTCAGAGAGACAACGAAGTTCGGCAACCGTTGCCTTTCTCCGGTCCTCTGGTCCCGTTTCCACTGGGAGAGCATCTGGGAGACAGATTTCACGGGGAAACCCATCTCCGCCAGCTCTTCCTGGATGTCGTCAGGGCTTGTCCGAGTCAGGAGTCCCTTCACCACGACCCTGACCAGTCGCTCCCGACCCAGCTCGTAGGACCAATGCTGGATCCCCAAGCTCGGCAAGAAATGAGTTCTCTTTGGCGCTGAGTACAGTGGGGAAATCGTCACGAACGGCTTAGAGAACATGGACCATGGAGCGGTCCAGGCAGTAGAGAGGGTAGGTAGCGCGGCATGTGCAAGTGCGGAGGAAAAAGACAAGGACAGACTGAACAGTGAGGCACAACATTGTGACTTTGAAAAAACACCGCGACACTTGAGACAAATGATTATAACATCGATTATGAAAGCCAGCAAACTGAGTATGTAGAAATATATGGAAAACCGGCAGATTGATAAAATGATACTTCAGAGATCTTTACTGAAACTAACATCATTGAGGATAATATTACTGAAACTCTTAACTGAACAGCAAGCTATACACTGGAATGAAAAAGAAACGCAGTCTGCTTCAAACAAAAGTACCCATCCAAAAATTCAACAGATACCATATTTTGATTATTCTAAAAAAAAATCCGAAGATAGAGCCAAATTTTGGTTTGCAGTCCTTGCACCACAAACTGAAGAACATCCACTTGATTCGTTTTTTCAAAAGCATAGCAATGTTTGTTTAGACGTGCGTGGGACACATTTAGTACATGGGCTTCCATTTGGACCGCAATGGTTTAAATGATTGATAGCAAGTCTGCTTTACCCATAGCAAATGTTAGTAAATATTTTAATTTACAATCTGAATGGTTCCAAAATATTGTTAAGAAATTTAAACTAATAACAATTTAAGGTTGTCAATAGATTATTGAATTGTAGCTTGAAGTGTAATAAGGTTTTCTCCTCACTGTCGCAACCGCCCCACCATTGTTAGATATTTAATAATTAATTATAATAATAAATATAATAATAAGCAATTATTGCTAGGTAGAAGGTCGAGTATAATTAAGGCTAATTCATGACATCCACGCTATATCGCCATTTACTTTGTTTCTTAATAATAAGCACTTTTCAGCAACTTGAGCAACTATTTATTTTAATCTCCTAACCCCCACACATGTAAAATATAATTCTTCCATAAGGCCTTGGGTGCATATAAATTAAACAATCCAGTATTTTAGGATAAGGTAAAATAATATTGTCAATTATTTTGTTTGTTTTAAACAATTATGCCCAGTCGTGGACAAGTTTTGTTAATATTTTAAAGGACCAGTTCCTTAACCAACATTTTATTGGTTGGGGACATACAAATAATAAAGTTACTATACCTGTACCTTTTTACAATTGGGAATCTTAGAAATACTTATCATATGCGTTATGATAACATTTTGAATATAATCTAATCCTGGTCTTACAATTTTGTTTATCCAGTCGACACAACATATTTGCGTAGGTTTATATTATTTATTTATTGAATCCGTTATAATCTTGAGTCAAATTTATTTCCTACTGATAGAGATAGTTGGTTAAATATTATATAAAATCCATTTCCTGCTCACAACAAAAATAAATTAACCGAGTCACTATAAATCGTAATATTTATTACTGCTACATTATAATTAATAAATAAATCCATATCAAAATTAGATTATGGCTCAACCAAGCTTAGCTTTGCTTTCAAAATTAATAACTCTTATTTCATATTTGTATTTGTTTTTTGTTATTTCTAACTAGAATATACGCTTGACAAAGATTTCTTCACTCCAATGTTTACTCCTGGTATTAAATTCTAGACACCAGTTTATTTAATAGTCAGAGGTAATAGCTTAGGCTAACAAAATAGCACCCCCAACACATTAATTGTTTTATTTCGAGACATCATAGTCTTCCTAAATGAGTTAAATCTCAATATATCTATATTATGAATACTGGTTCAATGCAGGCGATACAATGCGATGTCAGAATCCTTAAACTACCCAGAACTAATTATAATATCTTGTAAAAGATCCACGCAAGTATTTACTAAATACTTTAGGGGAGATTTGAAACTACTTTTTATCAATTGTTTCTCAAATATGTATTTTTGTGAAATTTGTAAACGAATAGCTTTATCCAAATAGGTGTTTGTATAGAAATGTATTTAAAATTGGATTTTGAAAAATTAAACCTTCAACCGTAAGCGCACAAACAAAGATGTTAAGACTTGTCTCGACTTATTTTTAGAAGATAGAGAGATCAAGAATCGAATACAAGACGAATATATTTTTTTTTTAGTTACAAATATTTCTTTCACTATTATTCGATACAACTGCTTGTACACTTTCTCTAAAATTCTATTTTCTTCATTCCTAGCTCACTAATGTGTATATTCTTATAGCTTGAGCAAGTATAAAAATGTGTGAAAGATCAGCTAATAAAGTTAATTATCTTAAGGAGTGTATAATATCAAATATACTACAATACTTTTCAAGATGAAATATCACAAAATTTACAATAAATACATTTTAATTTGTAATTTACGGGAAAGAATATTATTATTAATTATGTTTTATGTGGGCGTACCACGTTTTAATGCCAGTCTGATAAATCTGCATAGTATATCACCAATGGGATACTTATCAGGACGATGAACATTAAATAAACCTACAATTGCGTGACCCGCCTCGGTGGCGTAGTTGGCTAACGCGCTAGTCGTGTTGAGCTCGACTGCCAAAGACGGGGAGATCGAGGTTAGAATCCCGGTCGAGTGTACTGGGGGGGGGGAGGTTTCCTTAATGTTTTCCCACTCTTCCTCCATGCAAATGCGGGTTCACTTCCTCTCAATTCAAACTTCCCAATTCCTAATCAATTAGCGTAATTAGTACTTAAGCATATAACCCGAATGGTTAGTAAGACGTGGTGCTAAATAATAATAGGTGACCTGGTGGTCTAGGGGTAAGGTGTCAGACTTCTGTGCTGAGGTCCGGGTTCAATCCTCGGTCCCGGCACAGATTTATCTGATTGCCAAACCCTTCCTTCACCTCTGACAAGATGTGTATTAATCACAACTTGTGAATGTGAGGAATGCCAGGCCTCCACCGTGGTTCGGATTCCACGTTAAACTGTAGGTCCTCCATTTCATCTCACAATCACCCTACCATCACACATTAGCGTAAGTGCGTATAGCCCGAACGGGTAGTAAGACGCGGTGCTAATAATAATAATAATAATAATAATAATAATAATAAATAATAATAAATACATTTGCGTGGAGGTGGAGTAAAAAAATCATTTAAGAAAACCTGGCCTCATTATACTTGGAATGGATTCAAACAATAACATGCTCGTTATTTGTTTGTTTTTTAATACAATACAAGACTTACGATTTTGTCGCTGTAGGCTCCAATCCGGTTATCAAGTTAATTCCATTTTCCATCGAGACATTCTCCTTTTTCTCGAAAAGTACAAACTTTTCTTTGTTTCTTACTTCCTTTCTTAACTTATATTTGTTTGTTCTCCCACCTTTGTTTTATCTCCCTCGCCATGTTTATCTTCCTCGTAGTTTCTTTGTCCCGACTCTATTAGTGCGACCCGCAATGAATTCTAAGAGGATCGAGAAGAAACGAACACCTAACTTTTCGCTGATGTCCTTTTCCACCTGCTGACTTCGAGATCGCAATGCTACAGTTGTCAGGAGAGATACAGTCCTTCTTTTGTACGGACTACAAATGGCATTTACTTTTAAAAGTTCTAAATCTCAGTGTATAATGAATGCATTTACCTTCTAAACAAAAGGCCCTACTTACTTAAAATTAACCCATAACAATGCATACGTATTCTACTAAATGTACAAGCACACTCTGACTAAATCTCAAGTTTGTCTGGATAATCACATATTAAAAACAAAATTATAAAACAAAAAGTCAGTCTGTATGTTTTTCTGTCTGTTTCCCAAGATCTATGGAGCCGCTTAAATCTTGCCACCCACTGCGACCTACCGCACTGGATCGCACCGGCAAAAATATATTTTCATTGTATTTTTTTTTATTTCTATTTTTGGCGTATGGAATTATTGACTGGGAGAGGGACATGACATCCATTTCGGTCGCCTGTCTATCAATGGCACAGAGCGTTGGAGGTTGTTTACACGTCGTACCCACAGTGAAATGATGTGTGAATATGAAGGTGTGGGCAAATGGGAGTCTTAAACCTAAACTAAGCTTAGCTTACCAACCTCTGGGCCTGGATTTACTAAAGGGAGCCATTCTGCTCCGGCGCAAGTCTAGAAATGGCGCAACTTTGCACCCAAGACACGCCCAAAGATGCGCTTTATTATTTTCTCCATTTCCGTATTCACTAAACAAGGCGCAAATTGGTGGCAAGATTATTGTGACGTCACCATAAACGTAATCAATTTCACTTTTTTCGACCAATCCGAGTGAAGAATTTACTTTCAAATTCAAGGCTTCTTTATTTTAAATCTCTAATGAAAATGACAGAAAATACAAAGATTTCAAAATATTTTGCTTGTAAACTATCAATAAAATTAGAAGCGGCCTCTTTCTGGGTGCTTTACAAAAACAATAGTTGTACATTATTTAGTATTTATTAATATTAGTAGTTAAAAGAATAAGTTACATTAATAAAACATTTATAGAAACATTAAAACTTATTTTAAAGCTATACTATTATTATTATTATTATTATTATTATTATATTATTATATTATTATTATTATCATTATTATTATTATTATTATTATTATTATTAGCACCGCATCTTACTACCCGTTCGGGTTATACGCATTAAAGCTATACTAATTGCCATATTTAGTAACGACATATCTTTGGACTTTGATAAATACAAATCTCTTTGGATCTAGACAAAGATTACACAGTTCGTGGTTTTGTTTGACGTTTTGTTTTTTTAATAATGTAAGAAATGCCATTGCGTTGTTTGAATGTAAAATTTCAACAATAAAAGTTAAGTAATAACTTTGTTCCCACTATCAAAATCAAAACATATGTTGTGATCAACAGACATATGTTATTTTAACTTCTTTATTTTAATTAGATTACAGCTAACTAATAAATTATTGTATTTCAAGCCATAACGATAATATGCCGCCATTTAAATTTATTGAAGTGGCAAATAAAAGGCACAACTTTACTCTCAAATTGTGCCTGCTTCTTTTAGTGAATAGGGATTTGGGCACATCTTTAAAACTTGCGCCGGCGCAACTATTTGCTCCCGTTATTGAATCTAGGCCCTGGTGACTGTTGGGATAATTCTTCTTAAAGTAAATATACTCATGGTACTAGCCGGGAATTGAGTCTTGGACCCCTAGGCTCATAGCCAGGTGTACTGATCACTACAGCATGAGGCTACATTTCCTATGAATCAAATACTGCAACGTCCACTCTAATACAGCACACCACGACGCGCGGAATTGGCTTGTGGGATTCTCATGTCAGAAATCTTGAGGTTTCTAGAGAAAAACCATTTTCTCTCACCGCAATGCGCCGTGCCGTGTCTGTGTGCGCAGGGGGGTACGGAAGAAAGGACGAGAGGAATGCGTTCACATGTCACTACAACACCATTTGGGTGCATTGGCTTAGTACCAGGGGTGTACAGGTAAACTCGTCGACAAAAAAACCGATCGTCACGAGAGGATAAAGTGGTATCCTGAAAAGTGATAGACCGGCAGAAACAGCTTGGACCAAGTGGCAAGATGATTGAGATATGTTTGACTGACACGCACGGCAGGGTACGGGTTGGATGACACCATACTTTCAAAATACATAATGGGTTGAAACAAGGAGATGCACTTTCCTCATTAATTTCTAACCTAGCCTTAGAGTATGCTGTTAGAATAATGCAAGCCAGTAGGAATGGGCTGACGTTAAACTGTAAAATACAGCTATTATAATACGTAGATGATTTAGCTCATTTTGGTAACTGTAAGGAAGGTGTTACAAGAAATGCAGACATTTTATAAAAGGATTGTAAAGTAATAAGTTTAGAATGAACGCTGAAAATATTACATTTATGATCACACATAGAACATAGATAGAGAGTGACAATTATTTAGGAATCAAACAACACATCATTTGACGGGGTTAATGAGTTTCAATATTTAGGAACTATCTTAACTAGCAATAACGATATAAGATTGAAAATTGGTAAAATAATACAGACGAGAAATACTTGCTCAATAAGTTGTCATCATCTCGCCTGCTCTCCTGGATTGTAAAACTCAGAATATACAAAATAATAAATATTCTGGTTGTTCTTGGGTGTGAAACGCGGTCTCTTGCATGACAAAAACCAATTTAGAGAGTTTGAAACAATGTACTTAGGAAAATATTTGTTTCAAAAAGTGATAATGATATTGGGGAATTGAGGATGTTACATAATGATGAGTAACATACCCTGTAATAATTAGAGTGAAGCGAAAAATCCAAAACTGCGTTAGTGGAAACGGGTACCCATTAATAGTTGTGTATTAGGCCCACTAACATTACTGCGATTTTTTTTATGTCGTCCTCAGTCTGCGCACCAGGTATAAAGTTTGAAATTTTTGCTAAAATTTGTAACTTAAAAAAAATCCTACGAGTTAAATTAGAAAAAAAGTTTTTGAATGGTGATAAAATTCTAGATAAAAACCTTGAAAACAACATCAATTTTCCTTTACCGTTAGTTTTTACATCTTCACTTTGCGCATGTGTGTCAAAATATCAGATTGTCTTGCATATTTTCGTAAGTTGTTGCAGGATTGTATAATTTTCAACAGTATAATACTAATGTAACTTAAAGCGTCGAAATAGGATTGAATTATTAAGAAAACTGAAAATTAAAATAAAATAAAAACATTTTTCTACCTCTGAGCACCTGTTTGCTTCACCAGTAATGTGACAGGAGTAGTGAGAGGAAGAAGCCTGTTATATTAGATTATATCAGTGTTTATTCGATGACAGTTTTGTGGCTGTTTTGTTATAACTGCAGCCACATAGCAGTCACAAGAAATAGTCACAATCACATTGTTAGCAGTAACCAAGATATGGGTGAGTCTTTGTTTCCTACTCGTTGTGATGTTTTAAGAAATTATAGTTTAGTTTGGGAAGCAGGAAAAATTAGTATTAGTAATAATAATTCTAGCTTTTTAGTAGTTCCAACTATAGTTCTAGATAAAGTAGCATATGTTTGGATCAGAGCTTCAATTACCACAATACCTCGAAAAATTATGACAGATATGCTGCAAAAAAAGATTGATTTACTACATAATCTTAATAAGTCTTATAAGCGTGACCAAAATAAGAAGAGTTATAAGAAAAATTATCTGGTTATATGAATAGAAAAAATAAATTGTTCGAAGTGGCTGCCTGCAAGTGTGAAGATTTTAAATTTAGTAAGTGTGACTTAAACAAAAAAGTTCCGTTATTAGAACGTGAATTCTTTTTGCTCAAAGATCGGTTCGGGAAATGGCTATTGGTCGTCAAGGCTGTAGTCAGGGGGAGGGGGGTTTCGGGGTTCAACCCCCCCCCCCGAAATTTTATTAACAAAATGTATATGGCTTTATTTATGGTTCAAACAATATCAAAATTAAGGTACAAGTACAAATTAGGGGGCTGTGCTACCATAATAAGCACTTCAGAGAGCTTCCAGAGGTGTTTATTATTTAGAAATTTTTCTAGCCTCCATCAATTGGGGGATGGGCCCACCAAACCCCCCTCTGAAATTATTTGCTGGCTACGGCCTTGTTGGTCGTGTTGACAGTAAAGTTACGTCACAGATTATTAAAAAAATAAGCAATAAAAATGAATGAAGAAGAGGGATTACGTAAGCAACGTTGTGATGGATTATAAAGTAGTTTTGTCGACGACGTTGAGGACTCAAAAATACGATAATTGTGACGAAAAATGTTCAAAAGAAGTTGCAATTGTTTCAGAGGACCCAGGCCCAGGGCCTTCCTCTGTAATTATTTCTACCTCCCAAACTAGACTTAATAGCCTCTCATTCTCTAGAGTATGTGTTAGATATGAGATCCCAAATGGTACTGCAGCTGCTTTGGCCTCCGCTCTTTCACACAATATTGAGTCCAGTAATTCTTCTAACCGTATTATTCCAATAAATGACGAAATAGTAATAGACAGCAGTAAGGTAAGGCGTGAAATGTCCAAAGTCCGACATGAAATTGTAAAGAGGAGTCATAGTGATATTGATGTTTTCAATTTGCAAGCTCTCCTTTTTGACGTCCGAATTGATGAAACACTCTATATTGAAAATACCAAAGATGGTTAAATGCACAAAAGGACAATTTAAAAAAAACTAAATTTCACTCATGCAAGAGCCACAATCAAGATTTATCGGCTACACAACTCCCAAGTCTGGAAAAACTTTTAATATTTTCAATACAATTTTAAAATATACGTCTGAAAAAATATTACACAATAAGAATTAGTTTGCATTGGTTGCGACGGATGCTCCACAAACAATGGCAAATATAATGGCGTTGTACGCGCTTTGGAAGAAAAACTTGGGAGGCACTTGCAATGGATTATTTACCAGTTGCACACAAATGAGCTTGCATCAATTTGAAAAACTAGACGGAGCAACAACTGGACCAAGTGAATTTGTCGGGCCTGTTGACAAATATTTGACAACGTGAAGTCTTAAATTTGAGCCTATTGAATTCAGTATAGATATCATCCCTGAAAATAAAAACGATTAAAGTGCAGACCAACAATATCTTTATGATATTTGCAAGGCAGTTTCAAATGGCAAATGCCCAAGTGATTTAGAAAATAAAAGCCCAGGAAAACTCTCTCATGCTAGATGGTTGACAATAGAGCGAATATAGTCTTGTGATTATACATAACTACCACAAAACCATTAGACACATTAAGAGAGAAGATTTTTTTTGTTAGATTTTAAACTCCTTGTGAGTTCACCATCAAATGCAACCCCAAAATAAAAAATGATGCTCCAAACCTTTGGAAAGAAATTGAATGTTCTTCGTACTTGAGCAATAATATTAAAAAATTGTACTCAAATTCATCCGGGATAGTGGACATTCGTTTAGACAATATTTAAGAATCTTACTGTAGCCCAAACTCTCGGATTAGAGGGGCCCAAATACAAATAATGGAAATCAACAAAAAGATAAGTTAAAATATGTAAATAAGAGTGGGCTGTGAGAGTAATTATTATTGATGATGCTAGACACGTAATACGTCCCAAGCAATCCCATCCAATATGCAAAAAAAAAGGAAACACGGTCCTCCTTACAAAAAAATATAAATATAAGTAGAAAGATTAAGTTAGAAGGGGAGATGCCAGGGTAATATGATTGCATAAACTAGGGATAACCAGACTTAATTATACACAGAAAGACGGCAGGTCAAAAAATAGAGTTTTATTATATGAATGCAATATTTAACAATATTATATATTTGGGCGTAATATTTACTTATTCTTTTTATTTTTGATATGATTTTATATTACAATTTAATATTATAAATGCCCTTTCACCAGTAATTCCTTGACACATTGTAAGATTAAAAAAAAATTTAGATGTAGCAAAAATTTTAATTTATATTTTATGTTTATGAAAGTCATACTAAAAGTCTAGCATAAATAATTTCGACATCATGTTCATACAGACATCTCTAAAAGGTAAAGTCTTTTACTTTTATCATTGTGAACTCCAAATCACAAGTTAAATAGAATAGTTTACTTTTTTATATTTATACACAACAAACAATATTTCGCGCATTAACATTTGAATGTTCTGGCACAATGTCCGTACTGAATCCTTAACAACAAATCAAAATAAATATTTATAATTCCTGAGTCATAAGTCTAAGTTTAAATTTAATGTTTTTAGAACACATAGTTCACGCATGGCATTATCATTAATATGAAAATGTTCTTGACTTAATGTCCTTACTTATATCTTCCAAACATATCTTTAATAATTTACAAGTCTTAAATAGACTTTAAGTTTGTTAAATATTCTAAGTTTAAATTTGATGTTCACACACCACATACTTCAAAAACAAAATAAATAAATAAATAAATATGTAAATATATATCCGAAAGAGAATTTTGATTAAAAAAAATAAGAAAAATATATTATGCCAAAAATGAATTTCTCCTTACATCTTTTCTTTTAAACAAGTCCTTGAAGCCTAAGCTTCGTCCGTCTCCTTCCAGACCTAGCCCAAGAGTGACGCCATATTTTCCTGGGCGGTCTTTTATACGGTGCAAACTCCATGAACAAAAGAGACAGGATGCACAAAAGGGGGGGGGGGGGGGGGAACGTGCGTGACCACGGAAACGTCTGTATTTTTCTAGAAGCCAGTCTCGTGTATTCTAGAAAGAAAATTCTCTTCTTCTGGGGTTGGCGTAGGTTGGCACTATGCTAGCGAACTCTAGCAGGGCGTGTCCGGACTCTTGTTTTACAAAGGCAGTCGTTGACAGGGTGAAGTAGGGGCCGGATGTGTTTATGTTTTCTCGAACGTAGCCTGGATGGTGATATTGGGTAAGTAATATTTTGTTGACTCGTTGACTAACATTAGCTTGTAGCCATATGAATGCTACATTACATTCTTGCGACCTCTCAGAGAGAGGGAGTATTGTAATCGTCATTAAATTTAGTTAGAGATTTTGATGGTTGGTGGCGTTTATGACTCCCTGGAACTGAGAAGCTTGTTTCGCGATGACATATGTCAGTCTATCAATTTGACTGTCCATCAGTATGTCTATCTGGAAATCTGTATCTCGGCCTAGAGCTGAAACCACTACACTGATTGGGGTGGAACTTGGTATCTAGGGTCCTTACTTTTCATAAGGTTCCAAGAGAAATTTTTCGAATTATATATCTAAACCTAAAGTTAAAGTTAGTTTACTTATGGGTGAAAAGAGAAAAAAGTGATTTTACCGATATCGGCTAAAACAATTTTGATTATAATTCGTATTTATGCTCTATTCAACATTATAAAAAAAATAGTGAATCTACTTTTTCCTTAAACTTAGACATACAAAAGCGGTTACCTCCAATTTTGATATACATCCGCAGCTCTTTGAGAAATTGAACAATTTATCATCTCTAAGTTGACCCATTATTAAAAATACGAAAAATACTTCATTTTAAATATATGTTTATAAAACCTATAGTTCTCAAAATGTAAACAATTTTTTTTAATTGAGGTACAAAATATGGAAAGTTGATTTTGTTCTTTGATGAACAAAGATGTTCCTTTTCTCAATATGTTTCTGTAACAGTATATATTATTTAAATTATGCTCTTTGGTATCATGTGGTGCTCTTTTATCCATTAAGTTTCTGCGACAATGTATATTAATTTTTTTCACATATCCTACGAGTTTTAATTAAATGTTTCAATTTTAAACTAAAGGATCGAAAAAGTCTATGCGGTGGACCCTACCATTTATTTTCTGTTTTAACAAACAAATATAAAGGAAAAGCAGTAAAACATTAAACCAATGTTAAGTGAAGTCCTCCCTTAATTGTTTTCGACATACGCAACTGACACGCACTATATTCTCGCCTGTTCCACGCGTGTCGTATGTGTCCAAATACCACGTTAAAAATAGAGGGGTAAAGAGGGGAGAGTGAAAGTCAAACAAATTTATGGTTCGTGGAAGCTTTTTAGCTCAGTAGTGTGGGGGGTTTGGCTTCCTGGTCACAATTCATCCTTTCCTCTCCATTCCCCTTCAGTTAACCCCCTAAACCCCTCCTCCCAGTCCTTCGGTTCTATTACCCCTCTATTTAAAAGCAATCGATATTTTATTTTTTTCCCGACAAAATTTTGGACGTGTCATATCAACGAACCATCACTAGTTGAAATTTCGTGTCGCTAGGACTGAAACAGCCGATTACTGAGACCCACAGGAAAGGCCATAAACCGCCAAAGGTTTAAAGCTAACCATTTTATTCTTCTTCCATGTTGGGTTTCCGTTACCTCCCTTCTCGTCCCCCCCAACAAACCCTTATCAGTCAGTCTCTCATTTAAACCAACAAAAATTAACGATTTTTCAATATTCAGTATTTATTTAATTTTCAAAATAAATATGTAACCTTTCAACCTTAATTAAGAGGAAAATGGCACACAACAAGGGTCCTGTTTCATAAAACTATACCCTACAATTTACAAGTTACAAGTGGATGTTTTACAATTGTAAATGTAAAGGATTTTATAAAAAAAAAGTTTACTTGTAAATTTTAACGCAACTGTTTTATTTGCAAGTGAAATATTAATGTATAAAATTTAGTCCCGATTGTTACGTTAGCCAAAAGTTAAGAAACTCTTTTAAAATTTTTGTGACAGGCTTATCTAAAATTATTTAATATCAGTTATTTTAAAAGAAAGTATGGAAAACACACATTCAATCTTCTTAAAATTAGTTAAGAAATTAAAATAATATTATAGAATGAAATAGTTTTAGTAATTTTTTTTTAGGATCAGCATTACTGTAGGTTGCTATGTAATTTTATTTTTATGAACTAAGCAGTTGATGATTTATTTTGTACAGTTATAATGACACATATCTTGCCAGAATTTCTCAGTTTTCAATGAACTCATTCGAGAATGTTTATATGTGTGTCTTCCGAACCTCATTAATCATCTAGTCTCCTAACGTCAATAATTTGTCTTATATCCTAACCTCAATATATAATGTTTCTACCTCATAATCTAATGTTCTACCTCAATATCAACCTCCAACACTCTCATCATAGACAATAAACATAGAATATTACATGTTTATTAAAATGTTCACTAAGTGATTTGTTATTAAAATAATATCATGAACCAATTTTGTACAAATAACCAATAAAATGGTATTAGTAAAATATTTTACAATTGATTGAGACTTGTAGAAAAATACACGTGCTTTTAATCTAAAATCTAAATCTGTGAAACCAAACTATAATCTTATTGTAAAAACATTGTAAATAATGAAAATTGCATTTGTAACTACAAGTGGTTACTTATTTATTTTAAAATATATTTAATTTAAATTATGACATTGGGGGGAGAATGCTAATCTATTGCAAGAGTATGTTATAGAACATCGACCATTGAGGGGGGTGAGAGAAATGCTAATCTATTGCAAGAGGATGTTATAGAACCATCGACCATTAGAGAGGGGTGAGAGAAAATGCTAATCTATTGCAAGAGGATGTTCTAGAATATGACCATTAGAGGGGGAGAAGATGATATAAAATGATAATCATTTTCGGTAGGCCCCGTTATAATCGTTAAGTTGTAAACTTATGTTTGCTGGTGATGAGGATTTTGGAATTCGGATCAGGACAGGTTTAATAAGGATGTTTTTTAATATATGAAATTTAATTACTACTCAACGCAAATGAGGTTATATTTCCTTTGAATTACACTTTCCTCAACACTACTTCATTATTAAAATATGCATATAAACATGATGGGTGTTAGGATACTGTGGGAAAACAAATGCTATGAAAGTTTTAATTAAATAATAAAGTTTTCCAAAATCTGGGAAGAAATAAAATGATTATGTATCAGACCCTATACCATTTCATATAAAAAAGTTTTAAAATGTGTTAAATTAAACTATAATTTATAAATATAATATTTATGATTATGATAGGTTTTCCGAATCTTTTTTTAGTGTTTGTAGACTTAAAGAAAAAAATATCTAAATGTAGATTTTCAGAAAAACAACAAAACGTCTGATGTCACAGATATTTATGACAAACCCTGAGATTTGGAGAATTTAGGAAATGTTCTGTCCTTGACAGATTAATATTATAGGTGATAAAAATTAATACAGTTGCAAAAAAAAATGATTTAAAACTACCACATCATATACGTGTTTATAATTGTATCGATGATAACAACAATATTAAGAGTGGAAATAAGGAAAAGAGCACATTCGGAAGTTCATGCTATACTTGTCAGCAAGTTATTAACATCTCGCCGTTGATGAAAAATGTAAAATTCAGAATATGCAAAATTATAGTATTAATGGTTGTTCTTTACAGTTGTGAAATACGGTTTCCCAACTTGCATGACAGAGAAGAAATTAAGTGTTTTGAGAACAAAGGTTGTGTAATGAGGAGGCGTACTGGATATAACTAGCTTAATATATAGAGTGTAATGAGGGGATACCTTAGATAGAAATGTATAGGTTACTGAAGACTAGCTAAAATAGGGTTAATGAGGGGTTTAGACTCTGGGATAATTAAACTAATTAATATATATATAGAGAATGGGTAAAAGATAAATTGAGGGGGGATTGATAGAACTACTTTAGATAGAAATAGGGTTAATAAGGGGACTATTTTCAAGATAGAGTAATTGTTTATGTAGTGAATTGGATATAACTATATAAATATAGAGATAGGGTGTTGTGAGGCTTAATGGATAGAACCAGCTAAATACAGGGATAGGGTCTAGTGATAGGGATAGGACATACCAAGCTCAATAAGATAGGTGACGTACTTTTGTAACTTGCATTAATGAACTTTTGACTTCTTAATGAAATAGAATAATCATGTAATAAATAGTTGTGTAAGCCTATGTGATTTCTTATCAACCCATTTAAAAACATGACAATTCATTCAAATTTGGCTAGCTATCGTTATTTACTGCGCATTAGATAAATATTAATAGCGTTCATTTAATTTTCGCAAAGTGTTTATTACACATTTTAAAATAATATTGAATTAAGATTATTTTTACTAATGTAAATTTACAGTGGATTTTGCAGACTATTCTATATCTGTACAACCGTGTATCAATAACCTACTTAATATTGCATCCATACATACTGTAGCTCACTTTAATGTTAATAATGATGTAGCTGCCAGATGCATATGATTTATGCAAACTACTCCATGGTGCCACACGCAGTAATCAAATCATTATTTATAGTTTAACATATTATACAAGTTGAACATTTCCAAGCCCGAACTGGCGCAACGGGACATGGGTGTAACTGATTTTTTTTATCTTGTGGTGCACATACATACATTGTAAATGTGATTCAAATGAGGCATATAATTGATATTTTATTTTGAATGAATTTGGAAACCTACATCATGTTAATATTTACTGCTTTTGAAATCAAATTATCAAACAAATACTCGGGTGAAATACAAAATTTGTGTCAAGCTATGTTCACTATTAAAAAAAATTGTGTGTGTGTATATATGTAAATTATATATGCACTGGTGGTCACACATATAAAGAAGTCAGTCTCGTCTTTTTTGGTTTGCTGAGAGTGTTTAGATCCCATCCGTGCTTACTGATTTTGTTTTCAAATTTCTCATATCAAGAGAGAGTATTGTCATTTTGAAAAAAAAATAGATATCGAGATTATAACGAATCCTTACGTTTTACTTGAATACTAACTCAAAAAGTGGATTTGAATTGTGTTTGTTCCCAAGTATGTTTATCTGTCCCTGGCCATGGATCCAAAACTGTTGGATAGGTTTTGTTCAAACTTGATATTAAGTTTATATAGGGCAATAAAACTATTTATGTTTTCGTCCTAGTCTTTCATTAAGGGTAGTTTAATGATGAGTAGTCTTTTTTTTGCTTACAAATTTTTGGAAAATAATTTTAACGATTCTATTTAAAGTGCCTACCCAGGATTTAATTTACAATTACTAATAGCACTGTATACTTGATTATTGGGAAAAAATTCGTTGAAGGGTAGTTTACTGATTGGAAATTGTTGAACATTCTAAACATTTAAAAAATAGCTTTAATGATTTAGTATAAAATGTATACATGGAAATTGTTTTGTATAACAAATGACAATAGTTGTTTTTGGAGTAAAGATTAATTTAAGGGCTAGTTTACTGATGATTGATTTTTCAAAGATTTGAAATATTTTACAAATAGCTCTAAAGATTTGGTTCCAAATGAGTATCTTGGGAGTGTTTGACATGACAATTAGCACTGTATATTCATTTTTAGGGTGGAAACTCATTTTTAGTAGTTTACTGATGAATGGTTTTTCAAAAACTGGAATCATTTTTAAAAATAGCCATAACAATTTGGTTCCAAATGGGTATCTTAGATATGTTTGACATAGAAAATAGCACTTTACACTTGGTTTTGGATAAAAAAAATTCCATTAAGTGTCGCTTACTCATGAGTGATTTTTGAAAATTCCAATTATTTTGAATATAGCTATAACGATGTCGCTTAAAATGTAAAATATATAGAGTGTTTGACATGAACATGACAAATAATGTGTGTAATTATTTTGTGGAGAAATTTCAGCTCATTTAGTGATAAATGTTTTTTTGTTTGAATATTTTTAAAAAATGTCTTTAGCGATTTGGTTTAAAATTGGTATATGTAGAGTATATTTCATTTTTAATAGTAATGTATATTTATCTAAGATAAATTAATATAATGGTAGTTTATTTAAGATATATATAGAAAATTTGTTTTTTTTTAAATCAACCTTGAAATTTTAATTCACATTTGGAATATGGAATAATTTTTCCTGATAAATAAGAATATATTTTTCTTGTCAGAAATTTCAAATTTAAAATGGTTATTAGCAATTATTTATTTTCAAAAATTTAATTTTTTTTAATATGGTTGAACAATTTGGTTTAAATTGTATATAAAGAGTGATTATTATTAATGAAAAGATGATGGGCTTGTTTTTATTTATAGAAACATATTTAAGGGTGGTTTTCTTAAAACCTATTTTTGAAAACTAGCTTCGAAATCATAATAAATATTATGATAAAGTTTGTGCTATTGTGTTGGACCATTTATTTCTCATGTCTTCTATCTCTCTCAATATATAGATTCTAATACACTTCCTTTGCATTCAACTTTCCTTACTCCAACAATATTAGCAACATACCGTATGTGGGCAATCCTAACCAGTAGTGAGACACATTGGTATTAAAGATATGTCATGGAAAAAAAATGAGTTTTTATAATTTTTATAATCTGCATTTATCCTTATTTTGTTAAAATATACATTTAATATTCTCCCCAAATGTGTAATCGAATAGCTGTTATCAACCCTACTCACCCCTCGATACTCAATGGTATAGAGTGCCAATTCGCTCATCTGAATCAGCCACGGGTACAGAAGTTGCCTCTGGAGTGTCTGGTATTGACATTTCTCCATGATATCCAACCATTAGGAGTATGTACTCCAGTAGATGAGTGGGAGGGGATAAAATTTGAACCTATCACAATGTAACGGAGTTTGAATCAAGTGGGAGTGTTCAAAGAAATCGAAATATATAACAACAAAGGTGTATTTAGACACATCTATCTTAATTCAGCAAATTCCACTATAGACATAAACTCTGACAGCTTATAGCCAGAAAAAATATTTTACTTCATTTTTAAATGTCATATGAATCTGTATTTAAATGGAGGCAAATGGAAAAAAATGATAATGTAATTATTAGAAACCTATTTTTTTTAATATATGTTTTATTTTTATAAGGAAAAAAGGGGGTTAACTAAATTTTTATTGATATTAATTAATAGTTAAATTATACTACTAGGCTATAAAGCTACGTGGCTGACTCACTCACTCACTTCCAGATGAGTTAGAAGCTTGAAATTTGGCAAGCTTATAGCTTCTAGCCTGTAACGACGGGAAAATTCCAAAAAGTTAAAAATTTTAATTTTTAACCCCCGAAAAAATTTCAGAATGTTGGAGCAACTTTAAAGTTGGTGAGGTAAATACAATACAATACCGGTAACTTTAGGTTGTTACGTTCAAAACAAAGCTACGAGCAAAGCGAGTTAGCTTTCTATAACCGTTTAGATTCATGAATACATTCAAACGATCGTAGATATATATATATATATTATATATAATAATATACAGACCTGCTTCGGTGGCCGCGTGGTCTAACGCGTGACTCTCGCATAGACTAGACTGCCGATGTTTGGAGTATATAGGTTAAAATCTCGGCTGGGGTACTGAGGGTGGTTTTTCAAAATATTTTTCGACTCTCCCTCACGCTAATGTGAGTACATTCCCTCTAAATCATAACCTTCCTAATCCATTAAATCAATCGCGCCATTAGTAGGCCTATATAAAGGTTGAGCCCAAACGGTTAGTAAGACGCAGCGCTAAAATAATATGTATATTAGATACAAATGTTCTTAAAGCTTAAATAAATTGAAGTTTTTTAATATTTTCGGATTATTAAACATAATATACCAGGATTAGATATAAAATACTTTTTATTTGTAATTTAAAAATAAATTAACCGTGCTTTGTACCTAACCTCATTATTATCTTACTTCTTTACTTTACATACCTACTTACTGCTTGTATATTAGCTTCACGTTCATAATCTTAAATTATACTAGAGGCATTGTAATATGTTTGCGTATATTAATTCATTACGTCACAACGTGAATCTTCCAGTGAAGGCTTCTAAATCATTTAAAGTAGTCCCTTGTAAATATTGCGCATACATGTTTTGTTAATCCTAGTAGCCAGTAGTTTAAATGTTTTAACAGTTTAGAAGTAGGTTGAAGAACCGAGCAATTAAGTTACTGCACACATGGGTACATATATACCCCCTCTTGGCTGAACAAAACAAGTAACGCACTTCTACCACTCTCCCGTTGGAATGTAATGACCAAGTTGAAAAAGAGGAGGGCTGACTTAACTTTCCCTCAGTGATAACAAATGAAGATGAGTGTGAGAACTTTTAATTCAATACATTGGGTGGTAATCCTGTAAAGCCTTTTTTCCCCTCCCTTCCCCCTCTCTCTCTCTTCCTTCCCACACGAATTAATGAAGCTCTTCCTTAAATGCTTGAGAGGGTAAAATTCTGTGTAATTTAAACGCTGTAGCTTTAGTAGGGGAAAGAAACTTCTAGAATCGAGGCAATTTACAAAGTGGATGGATATCTTCTGTAAGAGTGAGGGAGCCTTATTTGTTGTGATCACATTTCACACAATTTAGATTATTTCTCTTGAATTCACTTTACTCTGCGTACTTAGTTTGTAAACACATCTTTCAAGACAAAAATGTATAAAACTAAAACTATTTTTACAACCCGCATTGGTCGGCACGAGGGCTAAATGTTAGCCATTCTGGTTTGGTTTGCTGGTGACGGAGATGCTGGGATTTGAATTCCATCTGGGTGTTTTGAGGATATATTTTCTAAATTTTTGACATTATTTCCTAAACATAATGTGAAAACATTTCTTCTAGATTCTATCTCTATACTATGCCATTATCGTTATAAAATGCGAATAAGACCGGACTGATGTGAAAGAGATGGGAAAAATTTGCCTGTTTACACTCAAATACCTAATAAAATATAGCGTTCCATTTTACTTTCTATTGAAATTCAATTGTTTATTTTAATGAAACCACTACACTCCACGCATCAAGGTCAATATGGTCACCCAACCATGGTCCGAATTCTATTTATAACATAATATAATAATATGTTTCTGGTAAAATAACAACACGATTAATTCGAGGATATACTTAGAAAATTCAGTGGATAGTTAAAATTAAATTTTATTTTATCGCTGGATCCACTTGGAGACCAAAATATATTTTTTTTAATTTGTAGGAATATATGTTGTTAGTTTGAAGCAGAATATTTCATAAAATACATATAAGCCGTTCGTTTATTTTCTAACGGCCAAAGGATCATTTCTTAAAATAGTATTCACTTCATTTTTTAAGTCCAAATTTAATCAAACATGGACTTTCTTATTATTTAGTCAAATTTCTTGGGCATTTGGCACAGTTATTTATACGTTAATTAACCATTTTAATGAAAATTATTAATAATAATTACCTTTGTATGGGCTGCGCTATTTAAATATAAGATTTAATCACCAGCGCAGAGAATTGTTAAATTAACATTCATAACAGTAATTACATTATATTACACCATAATCTAGATAGTAAATGCCGTTTATGGTTTTTCTATAAGTATATTTTAAAATATACTTAAAATAAGGTCTACTTTTTTTTTAATATGGAACACGATTGATAAACTTTTATTCATTTGTAATTTATTTTAAAATTATATTCCTCATATTTTTTGTTGTTTATTTTCTCACAAATTCTTGTACAAGTTTATCTTACACATTATTACAATTATTATTATTATTATTATTATTATTATATTATTATTATTATTATTATTATTTTGTATGCATCATTGAGCTACCCGCGTCTTTTCTCTAATGTAATGAGAATAGATAAATATTATTTATAGGAAGTGTACCCACGTTTGTGTGTTGAAAAGGTAGAAAACTATTTAGGAATCTTGCCTTTCAGTACAGCTCGGGGAATTCAAAATACGAAACCCCCATCACTATAAAATCAGACAAGACAAAAATGACGTCTTTATCCACGTGCCCACCGATGTTATCCAGCCCTGTATGAAAGGCGTTTAATTTATTAATATCACTAATGCTCTTACTTTACTTTACTTTACAATCCATTACTGTTTCCAGCATATGACCCGGGTCACTTTTTTATCCAAGCGTATATTCTCCACCACTTAAGACTAGGACAGTCACAACATCCAGTCCCCAGCTGTTAATTCATCAATGTGAAAGGTAAACCCACATTTCACCAGTGATAAGTTTTTCAGCTATACCGGGAATCGAACCTGGGACCCTTAGCTCAGTAGGCAGACACGCTACCGACTGATTTCAGGTGTCGAATTCACTGTTTTAGACATTAAGTTTTTATAAGAAAGGATGCACCTCTTCCCCTAGCTATACCTAAATAAACTCTAGTTTGTTCCACTTTGTTAAAATAAGGAACATAAATGAAAAAAGGTCATTCGTTTTCTCTCTTCGCATCCACAAACAAATTCATCCTAGAGACACAAACACAGAGGGGAGAATTTATACAAAAAAGTTTATTTCTAAGGAAGAAATGAGTTTTCAGCGGAGTTCTTCCAACTATGATGTGATCTAATATTTCCGGTTGAGAACTTCCGGGATTTGACCTCGGCATGCTTTCTCTCCTATGACCCGGAATTTTAATGGAGAAAAGGGAAAAGATGGATGTAGGAGGGATGGGTTAAAGGGTTGCGATAAAACATAGGGGTTGGAATAGAAGGGGTTTGCGGTGAGGACCGAAGGGCCGGCCATACTTTTTACATGCAGTAAATTAAAACTGGGACCTCTCCCCTCTCCAACCCCTTTCACTTTTTTTTTATCTATAACCTTAGGCTACGTAACATCCCCTACAACTCACCCCTACAACCCACCAAAGCATCGCATACCCTCAAACTCCATTACTTTAACGTCACTACACAATCCCCCTTCCCCCGAGCCCAGAGCCGCCTGAATCTAGTTAAACACCATACACGTATCAGCCATTTTGATTTCGCTCTTCAACTGTTTCATGTGAATCTTTGGCGACAGTGGCGCGGAAGGTAAATGTGATGAGTGCGCGTGCGTCTATTGCACAACAAACAGTCCCCATACTCACACTAATGAGGTAATGATGAGGAAGGTAGAATTGAGAGTAAATGTACCTCTTGTTTGCTTACAAGGAGACTGGGAAACCGTTAATTATGAAAATCAATCTAAGGAAGCCAGTTCAGGATTCAAACTTCTACTTCCTTGCTACCGTAAAACTACACAAAATAAATTGGCGTTTACTTCACATTCCCATTAATGTGGGTACCAACATTAATACATGTCTTTATTTTCTTTGGGTGTATTTAAAATGCATTTTATGAATCTACTAATACTATCATCATAGAAGAAACAAACTAGATTAACTAATATATAAAAACATTATCCAATGACGGTGCCATCAATACATCAAAGGAAGAGGTGAAAACTCAAATACTTATCATATTAAAAAAAAAACGACCGTGCCAGGAAACGAACGCTCAAAATGTAGACGTGCCACAAGCTAAACTAAAGTGTCGAATGAAGGAATTTAGCAAAATAATAAACAAAAATTGCTGTGATTAATTCTTCATGAAATAATGAGAAGCCTAGTTTTACTGTGGAATAAAATATTGTCTGGTTTTGCAGTGATGGTTACAATATGTGGGTATGAATCCCGGCTTGATAAAGCCTACTTAAAATGTCTTTACTTTCACTCAACCCCACAACAGAGAAGTAATGTGATCGTCAACAAAATGTCAAACTCAAGATTTTGATAAATCCCCTTAAACAGAAGAGGTGGTTTTTTCGATGTCATCTGTTTGTCTATTTGTATCGCAGAATAGTACCGAAACCATTTTATCCGGTCGAGCTAAAACTTGTTATCTAATGCTCTCAAAATCCCCCTACTCCCTGGCAATTTTGATATTATATATCAATCCCTAAAATTTAGGGTAGTTTAGTGAAGGTCAAAAAGAAAAATAAAAGAGAATTTATCAAAATCTGTTCTAACAATTATGATTAAAATTTGTGTCTACAAGCTGTTTAACATTATAAACCAAGAGGGCAGTTTTCATTTTACCATAAAAATAAATTTGAAGGTTTATACGTTAAAATTAATTTCCAATTAGCTATTCAAGATACTAAAATATCATTGTAAAGATATAGTACTATCAAATGTAAAACTCTTTTGTTTTAAATATATTGTTATAAAACAAATATTTTCTGAGCGAAAGAAAACATAAGTATTTTTTATGGATTATTTAAAATATGATATTGATTGTTAAGCTCTTTAAATAACAGATATGCTCCTCTTTACTAAATTTTTTGTAACATTGTTTATTATTTCATTTATGCTCATTAGTGGAGATTCTTCAACAATATATGCTATTTCATTTCACAAATCTTATTAATTTGTAATAAATGTCTCTATTTTAAGATTTAAAGGATGAAAAGTCCGTGTGGTGTACCATACCATTTATTTTCCTGAATGGTTTTTTACTTTCTCTTTATAAACCTGTGACTACATTTCTTATACATTCTTCCTTAGTCAGCCATAAACTTTAGTATAAATATACAAATGGAATTAACAGGTAGAAAAGTAAGGTGCACAAAAATTTCATCACATGTACTTAAGGAGATGGGTGGTAAATCACTGACTGTGATTTTGTCACCGATACTTTTTGTAACTCTGTGACCTTATTTAAAAAGTATAAATGAATAAAATATCAATGTAAATAGTGATACAATCGTCAAGTGGTGACAGCTTGCTACCCTATATATAAGAGTCATTATAATATAAGTCAAGCAAGAGACTGCAACTTTGTAATAATATCATCCAGCAAGAGACTACAACTTTGTAATAATATCATTACAGCAAGGGACTGCAACTTTGTAATAATATCAGTCCAGCAAGAGACTGCAACTTTGTAATAATATAAGTTCAGCAAGAGACTGCAACTTTGTAATAATATCAGTCCAGCAAGAGACTGCAACTTTGTAATAATATAAGTTCAGCAAGAGACTGCAACTTTGTAATAATATCAGTCAATCAAGAGACTAAACTGTGACAAATAGATACAATTATAACTGCCACTACAAGTTCAAATACTAAATAATTATTACTTAAAATTTATCTATTTATGGAAACATCATTTTTTTTTTTTTAATATCACAAAATATAAGACATGGTAATATATTGATAGTAAATTTAATTTGACTAAAATTTTATGTATGGTAAAATATATTCTATTTGTGCAAATTTACAGTCATCAAACTTTAATAATTATAGGGTATATTTTATGTAAATATGTAAAGCCACTATTAATAGGCTTGCCTTGAATGTGAAGGCAAGGTCAGCTAGAGATAAAAAAAAATTGAAATCAAAGTAATAATAAGTAACCTTATTCGAAGCGTTGCAGTCTAGCAGTTCATCTTTAAATTCTAACACATTTCTTTACAATTTTTTTTTTTTTTTTTTTAGAGTTTTAGATTTTGATATCGTCTTGGACATTATTTTCAAATAATTATTGGAAACATTTTAAATTTACTGGTTTAATTTTTTTGATTGAAAAACTAAATCAGTAAATATAAAATTTGCCCTTAATTATTTAAAGATGATATAGGGATGGTTGTTAGAAAAATCTCAAAATAAGTGAGTCCATAAAAAATACTAATTCTAGGCAAATAAAGATTCAAATCCTGAAAATACTAATTTGAATATAAATTTGTTTTGATGTAACTACCAGCTTTCTTAAATAAATACGTAAGAGTATTATTTTATTTATGAGTAATACCTTATGCGATGTAGTAAACTTTTTATTATTCACCCAGAGAGATGGAAAATGTTTAACACTTAGGTTTTAAAACCTGATTTGAGAGTGACTGTTGCTTCAAGACATACAATTTTAAAATCTGTCAGGCAACACAAAAGCTTCTCCTCTAAACAGCCTTACTTAAACTTTATAGTATTCGTCAAGTTGACAAAGTAGATGGCTGATAAAGTTAGGTATTGTTTACTTTTTTGTAGCGTGCATTGAAGGAAGGCATGCGAATTTAATATCAATAGTTCGTGTATCTAATAACGTTTGAATATAAACCCTATTTACTCCATCTAAACCCGATCCATCATTATTTTGGTTTTGAAAAGTAATCAAATCAGGTTGTTTTAATATGTGTAAATATATATTTAATACCCCCATGATCCCCTCTTATGATGGCACTTAAAAATCACATTTATATTATACTAGCTAAAGAATCTGCACTGCCGGAAGAATAGTTTTTAGTTAAATGATTGTTTTAATTAAAATACATAGTTAAAATTTTAATATTACGGCTTCGGATGCACATTTTCATACACAGGAACTAGTAAAAGTTAAAGTTTAAAACCTATGCAAATGCTAGATAGACATTGCTTATGACAGACACAACATAAAAAACAAACTTTTTGGGTGTCTCTTATACCTATCTGCCTGATAAATTTAAATCTTATACTACAGTGAGAAGTAGTTTTTAACTTAAGTTTTAGAAATTTTGAAATAACCCATTTTATCAACCTACATTTATAAATGTTAAATGGTTCAGATCTATTATTATTATTCATGGCATTTTTTATTTGTCCATGTCTACTAAAAGTATACAGAGGTTTGGAAGCGAATGAGCAACAAATAGATATATACATATACATTTTTACATACATAAATACGTATAATAATATGATTTAAGTTTTCTAGTTATCTTAGTTTTGGAGTTTCAACGCCTATACACATGCAAACAAACAAATACACATCCTATATTAATAATTATAGGATTGATTATTGTTTCCCATTGTTCATAGTTTATGAGCTAAGAACTGTGGACAGAGAAAAGGTAGTGTTATATAGCAGCCATTTTATTTCAAGATGGACATAATCTATGTTAATATAATTAAGAGTCTGTCTGTCATAAGCGTTGCACGATATATACTGCACACACAAATTTGAAACTTAAATATCAGTAGCCCCTGTGCACGAACATGTGTACCTGAAAGACAGAATTTTAAAATATGGATTTAATGTGTTTTGATTAATTAAAAACAAAAAATAAGACATATTAACACTGTGATATAGATGTAGTAATACATTTGAATCAATTGTGTACTGTGGGCTATGGTAGATCATGTGCACGAGCATGTGTACCTTGAAACCAGAATTTTAAAATTTTGATTGTAATTCTTCAAATTAATTAAAAAACGAAAAATTGAGGAAATATTAAAGAGGCGAGAAAGCTTTACTGCTACGTTTCCTACATTTTGTGATGTAATTTAGTGGCCATGGAAGTTTGGTGGCCATGGAAGTTTGGTGGTCATGGAAGTTCGGTGGTCATGGAAGTTTGGTGGCCATGGAAGTTTGGTGGCTATGGAAGTTTGGTGGCCATGGAAGTTTGGTGGTCATGGAAGTTTGGTGGTCATGGAAGTTCGATGGTCATGGAAGTTTGGTGGCCATGGAAGTTTGGTTGCCATGGAAGTTTGGTGGTCATGGAAGTTTGGTAGCCATGGAAGTTTGGTGGTCATGGAAGTTTGGTAGCCATGGAAGTTTGGTGGTCATGGAAGTTTGGTGGCCATGGTAGTTTGGTGGCCATGGAAGTTTGGTGGTCATGGTAGTTTGGTAGCAATGGTATTATGACAATCCCGGGTTGCAACAGTGAAGAAGCGCGGGTTCATGGAGCTTTTGGTAACGGTCACACTAAATTCAAGGTCGACCCCGGAGAGTTTTTATTGCTGTGCGCCACCTCGTTGGCGGTAGTAAACATGAACTATAACGAGGAATTCGTTCATTCGCAAGATGTAAGTTTGAATATCAACCCCCTACCCCCTACCCCCCTCCCCCCTAGAAAGGCAGACCCAGACTGATAAGTGACAGTTTGGACAGGGGTCAACTTCAGCCACCAATAAATATTACACCCAAAGGCCTTCATATGTTTATTCTGATCGAATCTGCAAAATCTGCTCATAAATAAGGTAGACTAAAGTTTATCCAAACCATGAAAATGTTTCCCTAGTGTTACTGTAATTATTAACCAACTGAAAATGACTCATATAATTTAGGAGTACCTACAAAAAAAAAAAAAAAAGGAAAATCAGAATAACTATATGGTAATATGGTATTATAAGGTTATCCCTCTGGTCAAGTATTCTACCTGCCATTATTATGTATCCATCTTTAATCAATCTATAGATTAATGATATCGGAAGCTCTAAACCTTAGGTAATGAGAATAATATTTAAAAGTAATCAAGAGAAACTCAACTTTTATTACACACATGAAAGTAGTTCTAAACTACTTCCAAAACGGTATGAGTATTGATAGGGTACATGGGCCAACCATCAGCAACGTTCATAGAGCTTTCACTTAAACTTAACACTTATCAAAAATGACTCCAAATTAGATAAATAGTAAACGTTGAGAGCCCCTATTTTGGTTGAAAGGGATTTCCACTGGCCTGAAGGCTTAACATAATAATAATAATATTAATAATAATAATAATAATAATAATAAGTAATTATATCTAAATCAACACTATATAACCCATCATCCTAAAATAACTATAATAATGATAATAATAATAGTCAAATCCTACTTAATAGCCAATAAAATACAAATACAGGTTACGATTTACCAAAAAAAAAAAGTGAGCTGCGAGTGGCCACTGCGCTGAAAGAACAAGATTAATGTGCACATAAATGTTAAAGCTAACGCTCCCTCCAGTAGTCACAGGAGTCATACGGGTTCGACGACAGTCACTAGCAGTCACTTCCTCGTATAGTTCCACCTAAAGTCAATCTTCATATACCGGCATCCTTGAAGTTAAATTTAGAAAAAAGATCTAATATATCACTTATCGGTCTCTGTGAGTCTTGCGACACGCACGACCATACGTTCCCCACGGAACCTCAGGGGTATTCAAGGTAGTATGCGACTCGGCAAAACTTCACTTGTGAGTGCCTCAGGTAATTGTGGTGGGCTCAGGTAATTGTTACTCCTGATGTTAAAAGAATAGCAGTGTTTAGTAAAGGGATTTGAATAGGGTTAAATACTACAATCCCAACTGGTGGTCAAATTGACTCAATATCGATTGTGGGGTATAAGCGGTAGGCAACCACTGAATAAGTACCACGGATGTGGTACCTATGTAGTTGGCGAAACACAGTCCGGGAAACAAACTCCAGACTCCCAGACGCCGTCAAAAAAACAACCCTCTGCCACTATATTTTAGCACCAAACCCTCCCAATGGAGAGAGAGGGTCTTCTCAGCACAAGCGCTCAAGTCCAACCCCCACAGACGAAACCGTACCACTTGACATCCGACACAAAACTAGTCTCATTCGCCTAAACAATAGTTCACCGATCATGTTCTGACGTAGGTCACAGATAATTCATCGCGTCACTGGATTTTCTGTAGCGCCCTAGTGGATGAAGTAGGCACTGTTTACGTTCAAGCACCACTAGAAGTATCAGACTATTGTAGGCATGCTACCACAATAAGTAAATACACCTTTAGTGGGCCAGGCTAAATATCTGAAGAGAGTTCCATGTGACGGGAAACGTTACAAATACCCCCTCGCCAAAAGAAAATTTCCTCAAATTTTCTCGAACACTATACGACGGGCTTCAAGTCAGTAAGATGCCAATTCCTTATGACCTTCGCCTGGTCGTCCTTCAACTTGTAGACCAATGGAGATATTCTTTTCGAGATGGTGTAAGGTCCTGTGTATCTGGGTGCTAGTTAAGTGAATGCCTTGTTACAATATACATCGAATGAAATTAATATAATTAACTTTGCTATTAATTGTTTTACAATAATATTTTCACCGGAAATTATATATTTTCCAAGTTAATTTAATGTTTTATATCTAGGATATAACATTTTTATATTTAAATCCTTTATTAACTCTGGCTAGTTTTCAAAACATAGCATTCTCAGTCACATTAAAATCAAATTAGGCCTACTGTGTTTTTACTGGCTTTTCAGTTTGTCTTGACGAGGCCCATCTGTTGCCACTTGTGAAGTAATAATATAATAATAATAATAATAATAATAATAATAATAATAATAATAATAATAATAATAATAATAATAATAATAGTAAAGCAGCCTTTAGGAAAACGTTTGTCTTACAGAATGAATAAATTATTTAGGATAACTAATTTACTTTCCAACAAAGTTTACAGACTTTCTTCTTCTCCCTATAACGCCCATCCCAACTCCCTTGAAGTGAACTTAGATTGGATTCCCTCTGAGAAAGAAGCCAAGCTGTTGTGAAATTGATTCTCACCAAGTATGTAAATATTGACTCCTTACGCTCTGTACTTTTCTCCATCTCAACCGACGAGAGAGAGAGAGAGAGAAGAAGAAAATATTCTTGTTTGCATTGTTTGGCCAGCTGGAAATTCACCCCTTTTCCTACACAGGTTCACCCTTATTTCTTACGTTATTCAACCCTCCCATTTATTCCCAATGCCTCTATTGACTAAATCATTTTTGGCAATGGATAGTAAAATAACAAAAGTCAAGGGAAAGTTTCGATCTCTTTCGTTTACATTGTTTTCTGGATATTTGTAAAATTGTTTCTCTTAAACGATTGTGTGATTAAAAAAACCTCTTAGAATCTTAAAGATATTAATTGCACACATTTGTATTATTTTCTTAGAAAGGCATATTTTCTACATGTTCCAGTTATATGGCTGTGTAGGCTAATAATTACTTTAATGTGTTGAGGATAAGATATTACAACAAAAACATTTCATTTGATAGGGTTAATAAATTAAAATGTTTAGGAACAATTATTTTAACTGTCGATTACAATATTAGATTGAAAATTAGGAAAAGAATACATTCGGGAAATGCTTGTTATTACTCGGTCAGTAAGCTGTTGGTGTCTCGCCTGCTGTCAAGGAATTTAAATCTCAGAATATACAAAGACGTGATTTTACCGGGTGTTCTCTATTGTGCGAAACATGGCCTCTTCAACTTGAGGGACGAAAAAAATTCAAGGTGCTTGGAAACAAGGTATTTGGTCCAAAATGGATAAAGATAGAGGAGGAGTGGATGAGGCTACATAATGATGATCTTCATACCCTGTACTCATCACCAGACATTGTTAGGATAGTAAAATCTCGCAGTTTACGGTGGGCTAGGTCATGCGGTGTGAATGGAGTGTCTAGAACCGCGTTCAATGTATTTAATGGCAAACCCAATGGGAAATTACTACTGGGAAGACCCAGACGCAGATGGGAGGATAACATTTGGATATACCTGAAAGATATAGGGTGTAATTAAATATACTGGATAGAATTATCTCAAGATAGGAATAGGTGGCGTACTTTTGTGAGTGCGAAAAGTATACTTTCAAGTTCCTAATGCCAAAGAGTAAGTAAGTGATAGGGATGAGAAAGGTTGACTTATAGTAAGTTTACCCGCAATTTGGTGAACGAAGATTATAACATAATTTAGGCAAAATCAATCTTAGTACACCCGACCGGAACTCAAACCCCGTTATTGGCAGTCTGGTCTATTACGAGAGTGACGTCCTAGACAGAGGTTCCCAAACATTTTAGAATGAAGGAGCCTTTGCACCCTTTTGCACCTTATAAGAAAGTTTACGAAATATTATGTTCATTCGATAAAAAATTACATTTTTAAATAAATACAACCCACATCGATGATGGTTCTAGCGTAAAACTTCTAGTGTTTGATTGGATTGGACCGGAATAGAAAGGGAGATAGGGATTCATTTTCTTGTTGGATATACTGATTTTTGATTTTACTAAAGAGCTTCCAATTTCCCTTCTCGCCAATACGGGAAAAGTATTCGTCCCTATTCATTAGCGTAATAAATGCATTATGCTACAGATTACATGCAGGCCTACTAAGTTGCGTTGAGAAGAAAACATTATATATTATATAATAATAATAATAAAATATTAATGGTGTCTCATATACAATGTGTACTCTTTTTTTTACAAAATTATGTTAAAATATATTCTTAAAAGGGAAAGTATTTACTCTCCTGATTTTTCCCGTTGTGTACACAGGAGTACGAAGCAAATTTCAAAATTTACTTATATTTGAAAAAGTTTTAAAATTATGACGTTAGAAACTTTCTAACCTGGAAAAAGTGTGAGACCAGAGTGCATTTTGAAAAAAATGTACATTTCTATTTACCTGTATTGAGTTTAAATTCTCATTGGGGCTATTCAATTTATTACAGTAATGGAGAACGTACTTGTAATATGTAAATTAGAATTTAAGAAATTCTACTCACATTTGCTTGAAGGGAAGATGCAGAACCATTTTATAAAGCACATTTTGATACATTTGCCAGGAATCTAAATCATCTTATGATCACCAGCATACTAGTTATAGAGGTCTTGTTTTAATTTGACTAATTTTATATTCACCTGTTTGTGTCCAGGTGATTGGAGCGTGATAGTTTTCTGATGCATGAACAATTTTAACTTTTCAGGAAAATTATTTAAAATTAGATATAAAAACTTATTTTATACATGGTTTTTTGAAGTGGTTATACTACGTACTAAGATAGCGACGACTTTGAAATGATATTTCTGTTTGTTTATTCCTTGATGGCTGCTAAATGTGTTGATAGATTAAAATTAAATTAGGCAACGCCATCCTTTGAATTCATGGCGAGTGATGTGTTTGCATAATTTTTTAAAAATCTTTTTTAACATATTCTTTCTCAATTATTGATTCGAAATTAAAATTCAAAGAAATTAAGAGAAATATTAATGCAATTTTTAAAATTCAATGTTAACATCATATTTTGACGAGATTGACGCGTTCAATCGCATGAGCAACGGTTATAATGAATATTATATACAATTGAATATAGTATTGGTTTATCTGTTTAAATTGATAACTAAGGAAAAACCTCTAATCTAACCTTCAAATCCAAAGAGAAATTGAGAGCATGGGTGCAAAAACGTGATAAGACTCATTTAATGAAAAATTTACTATCATTAGTGTCTGGTACCTTACCTCTTGAACTATATCTGTTTTTATAGTCAGTCAAAACCTTGAGCGTGGATAATATTGACTAAAAATCTATTTATTTTAATAGCTAAATTTACGAATTTCATAGAAGTTTAAATAGTGAATAAATTCCGCCAAAAAGAGTAAAAACGAAAAAAATTGTAGAGAACGTGAGTTCTACTGTTCGTAGAACTAAGAGTAAAATTGTATTAACGATAGTAACATAGAGAGAGAGAGCAAGGTCTATTGTTCATAGAACTACTAATAGAACTGTAGTAATGATATGAACATGTAGGGAGCAAAGTCTGCAGTTTACAGAACTACTAGTAAGACTATAGTAACGATAGGAGCATGTAGGAAGCGATTTCTACTGTACACAGAACTACTAGTAGAACTATAGTAACGATAAGAACATGGACGGAGTGAAGTTTACTGTTTACAGAACTATAAAGACTGTAGTAGTGATAAGAACATGGATGAAGTAAGGTATATATTGGCTATACATGGTGGAATTAATGTGAGCTTTCCTCATGTGACTACTAGGAAATCAGGGTGACCTGGATGTGACATTTTTCATACATTTATTTAAGCTTATTCCTAAAATTTTATTCAACATCTTCTCACAACCCACCAAAGGCTGAGTCTTATAAAAAGTAGCTAAAACTCTTTGATCTCTGAGCCAGCTAGCTGCACCTTGATGCATACGGGGGCGACCCTCTAGCCTTAAGCCAGTCCCTAATTTGTAGCCTTTTACATCCCCTCTCTACCTGTTTTCATTCATTACGCAAAGAGCACGTGCGTTATCCCTTCAAAGGCGCAGAAACAGGCCTCAGGAGACTACAATGATGAATATCACATTGTAATGAAAGAAACAGTTCGTCAAACATAGGTTTATGAATAATAAAATGGGAAAATGGGAATATAGAGAGCACAAAAGGCTTGGTAATGTGATTGACATATAATTATTTAGTTTTATTTTAGCTTGGATGTTAAAGTCCATTTTCTTAAAACGAGATTATAGAATACGACTTACAAACTATAGTACATATATAACAAACATAACACTCAATCATAAATAAATAAATAAAAAATTTAAATAAATAATAATAATACTTAGCACCACGTCTTACTATCCGTTCGGGTTATACGCTTAAGTACTAATTACACTAATGGGTTAGGAATTAGGAAGGTTGAATTTAGAGGAAGTGAGCCCACATTTGCGTGAAGGTAGAGTGGAAAACCATTTAGGAAAAACCACCCTCAGTTCACCCGACCGAGATTCGAACCTCGATCTCCCCGTCCTCGGCAGTCGAGCTCAACACGACTGGCGCGTTAGATAACTACGCCACTGAGGCGGGTTAAAATAAATCATCATTGTACAAGCGAGATCTACAATTTAATAAATAAATATTTATATTATTTTTGACAAAGATGAGAGTAGAAGTTAAATAAATGTGGTAGTCTTCTCAATCTGACCATTTCACCAAGAAAAATAAATGTTACGGCGCACCGCACAGACTTTCTCTCTCTTTCTATAAACTCGTAAGATTTCTGAACGGAATAATGTACATTGAATCATCACCACTCCACACAAGAACACGCATAAAATAATATACAATGATATATAATCAATGAGAAAAAGGCGCATCTTTGTCCACCTAAGAGCATTTCCAACAGTTTAATGTCTTCCACAAGGGTCAACACTTCGTATTAAAATTTCGATTTCTGGTTAAAGTTTTAACATTTTATAAGGTGTTGCAGATCTTCAAGTCATCGCATTGATATTTAATTATTCATTTATACATTTTGACCAATAAAAAATGTAAATATTGACTATCGAGTCTAAAATGGAGATAGATCATTGCTATGCAAACATTTCTCCTAAGAGCTTTAAGGAAAAATAACGTACTTTTTTAGATACTTATATTTGATTACTCTATGGCATTGGAGAATTATTGCGTTAAGACTTAAGTAGTATATGTTTACAACTAAAGCTCATAAAATTGTATTATTATATTTGTAAATATCTCAGAAACTGTTGCTTTTATAAAAATATATGTCAAATAAAAGTTTTTTATTTCTAATAGTCCTACAATTTTGCAATGATAAGTTGTTTAGTTTTTCAAATAGTTGTGGAGATACGGAAATTAACGCTTCTGTAAAGTACCCTAAAAATCATTTTCATAGGAAAATGAAAATAGCCAGTTTATTTATAATCTTAATCAACGCCTAGATACGAATTTTAATCAAAATCGTTTGAGCAGATTTTGAGAAAACCAAATTTTTCTCTTTTCGCCCTTCAGTAAACTACCCTTAATTTTAAGTTTTTATAGACACACAGACAGACGGCATTGCAAAGACTATTTTTTAGGGTTTGGGGGGTCATGAGACGTCGACATCCATCAACTTTTCAGGTTAGTTTTTTTTTACGGTCGCAATACTTAAACTTTAATGTCCAAAAAGTTAAAAAAGTCATATAATTGCGTATATATTGAAAGTTATTGATTTTATAAAAATATGTTTCGGATAAAATATCTGTAATATAGACATATATACATATTTGTAATGCTAAGTAATTTCATATCTCAAATAGTTTTGGAGATATTATAAAAAATGTTAATTGACGCATCAGACCGGAGCCCTTAAAGCGATTTTGCCGAAATATTGAGGGTAGCCATTTTGTTTGTAATATTTATTAATGTTCATAAATGAAATTTAATCAAAATCGTTAGAGCCGATTTGAGAAAATTGACTTTTTTTCTTTTTGCCCTTCAGTAAACAACCCTTAATTTTAAGTTTTAATAGACACACAGACAGACGGCATTGCAAAGACTATTTTTTAGGGTTCGGGGGGTCATGAGACGTCGAAATCCATCAACATTTCAGGTTAGTTTTTTTTACGATCGCAATACTTAAGCTTTAATGTCCAAATTGTTAAAAATATATATATATAATTGCGTATAGATTGAAAATTATTGATTTTATAAAAATATATTTCGAATAAAATATTTGTATTATAAATATATATACATATTTGTAATGCTAAGTAATTTCATATCTCAAATAGTTTCGGAGCTATTATAAAAAATGTTAATTTACGCATCAGACCGGAGCCCTTAAAGCGATTTTGCCGAAATATTGAGAGTAGCCATTTTGTTTGGAATATTTATTAATGGTCATAAATGAAATTTAATCAAAATCGTTAGAGCCGATTTTGAGATAAATGACTTTTTATCTTTTTTCCCTTCAGTAAACTACCCTTAATTTTAGGGGTAGATATCCAATTCCAAAAACTCCTCGGGGCAACCCTATGAAAACCTTAGATATCAAGTTTCAGCTCAATCGGTAAAATAGTTTAGGCTCTAGTTGGAGGTACAGACAGACAGACAGACAGACGGAAATTCAAAAACCACTTTTTCGGATTCAGGGAGTCATGAAACGTCAAAATTCATCAAAATTTCGACTTCGATTTTTTTGACGATCACCATACTTTCTCTACCTGTAAGATAGAGAGAAAGTAAATAAATGGTACGCCACACCGCACAGACTTTCTCTCTCTTTCTATAAACTCGTAAGATTTCTGAACGGAATAATGTACATTGTATATTCACCACTCCACATAAGAACACGCATAAAATAATATACAATGATATATAATCAATGAGAAAAGAGGCGCATCTTTGTCCACCTAAGAACATTTCAAACAGTTTAATGTCTTCCACAAGGGTCAACACTTCGTATTAAAATTTTGATTTCTGGTTAAAATTTTAACATTTTAAAAGGTGTTGCAAATCTTCAAGTCATTGCATTGATATTTAATTATTCATTTATACATTTTGACCAATAAAAAATTTAAATATTGACTATTGAGTCTAAAATGGAGATAGATCATAGCTATGCAAACATTTCTCCTAAGAGATTTAATGAAAAATAACATACTTTTTTTTGATACTTACTTATATTTAATTACTCTATGGCATTGGAGTATTATTGCGTTAAGACTTAAGTAGTATATGTTCACAACTAAAGCTCACAAAATTGTATAAATATATGTGCAAATATCTCAGAAACTGCTGTTTTTATAAAAATATATGTCAAATAAAAGTTTTTTATTTCTAATAGTCCTACAATTTTGCAATGATAAGTTGTTTAGTTTCTCCAATAGTTGTGGAGATACGGAAATTAACGCTTCTGTAATGTACCCTAAAAATCATTTTCATAGGAAAATGAAAATAGCCAGTTTATTTATAATCTTAATCAACGCCTAGATACGAATTTTAATCAAAATCGTTTAAGCAGATTTTGAGAAAACCGAATTTTTCTCTTTTCGTCCTTCAGTAAACTACCCTTAATTTTAAGTTTTTATAGACACACAGACAGACGGCATTGCAAAGACTATTTTTTAGGGTTCGGGGGGTCATGAGACGTCGACATCCATCAACATTTCCGGTTAGTTTTTTTTTTACGGTCGCAATACTTAAACTTTAATGTCCAAAAAGTTAAAAAAATTCATATAATTGCGTATAGATTGAAAGTTATTGATTTTATAAAAATATGTTTCGGATAAAATATCTGTATTATAAATATATATACATATTTGTTATGCTAAATAATTTCATATCTCAAATAGTTTCGGAGCTATTTAAAAAAATGTTAATTGACGCATCAGACCGGAGCCCTTAAAGCCATTTTGCCGAAATATTGAGGGTAGCCATTTTGTTTGGAATATTTATTAATGTTTATAAATGAAATTTAATCAAAATCGTTAGAGCCGATTTTGAGAAAATCGACTTTTTCTCTTTTTGCCCTTAAGTAAACTACCTTTAATTTTAAGTTTTAATAGACACACAGACAGACGGCATTTCAAAGACTATTTTTAAGGGTTCGGGGGGTCATGAGACGTCGACATCCATCAACATTTCAGGTTAGTTTTTCTTACGGTCGCAATACTTAAGCTTTAATGTCCAAAAAGTTAAAAATATATATATAATTGCGTATATATTGAAAGTTATTGATTTTATAAAAATATGTTTCGAATAAAATATTTGTATTATAAATATATATACATATTTGTAATGCTAAGTAATTTCATATCTCAAATAGTTTCGGAGCTATTATAAAAAATGTTAATTTACGCATCAGACCGGAGCCCTTAAAGCGATTTTGCCGAAATATTGAGGGTAGCCATTTTGTTTGTAATATTTATTAATGTTCATAAATGAAATTTAATCAAAATCGTTAGAGCCGTTTTTGAGAAAATCGACTTTTTCTCTTTTTTCCCTTCAGTAAACTACCCTTAATTTTAGGGGTAGATATCCAATTCCAAAAACCCCTCGGGGCAACCCTATCAAAACCCTAGATATCAAGTTTCAGCTCAATCGGTAAAATAGTTTAGGCTCTAGTTGGAGGTACAGACAGACAGACAGACAGACAGACGGAAATTCAAAAACCACTTTTTCGGATTCAGGAAGTCATGAAACGTCAAAATTCATCAAAATCTCGAGTTCGATTTTTTTGACGATCACAATACTTTCTCTACCTGTAAGATAGAGAGAAAGTAAAAAGGGGCACACACAAGTGACGAAAAGCATTGTTCGTGTGACTAGGACTTGAAAGACGAGATTTTCTGAGGATATCCAAGTGTTTAGTAATTTGAACACATTAACACTACTATATTATTATAACAACCCTCGGTAGACATATCTCAATAAAAGGATACACGAGTGGTTAGTCAGGTGAACACAGGCGAGGCGCTTTCTTCAAAACCATAGCAAGCTCCGGTAGATATGAGCTGCGGTAACTTGACAGCTTTTAGGCTTTGAAACAACATGAAAATACCGTTCTCATTAGTAAATCATGTTTGGTTTTACGAATTACTTATTATTTTTAGATTCGCCAAACTACCTTCATTAATTGGAGAAATGTAGCACTTTAGGCATTTGACTACTTTTTTAGTCTTTATAAGAGTAAATTATATACAAATATAAAATATTTGTTAGAAAATACATTCCTTAAAATGACGGGATTTTTTTTTTTTTTTAACTAGTTTCAAATAATGTTTTGACAACCAGTTTTTAATCACAATTCAATTCAGCTTGATTCAATATTGTTAATATGTATAAGATGTTCTTAAACGACCATCCAGAACTAAAAACTGTGGTCAAATATCACTTATACTACCCGTATTATAAGAAAAACTTTGATTATCCTTTTGGCCAGCCACAGATTGAAGTTTGTGGCCAACGCAAATCTGGCTGTCAAAATAAAAGATACAGATATAAGCGAGAATGCCCTATAGGTGGTACAAAGATCACGGTTATCTTTAATGTAGTATATAGGTCCTATATTAATGGTTGAGTGCATTATTCGATTATACTCTTTGAGTAAAATAATCTCTCATATCGATCCTTTGATACGATCCTTTAGGAGTGAATTGTGTCCTTATTAAAATATAAATCGATTAATTATTTCGACGACGCTAGCCTTGACATTGCTGTACGTTGAATAATAAATATTCCTCTTCCTTCCATGAAACCTTACAATTCACATGGGAAAACTCTTACCTATAATCAGTCTGAAGATGATAGACAGGAGGAAAACGGTTTGATGTTACCTGACAAAGAACCTGTACCTTACCAACAGTAACCTTATTTTCTAGTTTTACTCTTTGACAGGTACAATCCAGGCATATTTGGGATAGACAGCTCAGTATTGTTATTGGAATGCAATAAAATGGACATTCACGCTTGATTAAATAAACACAGTACTAGAATGGTAACGAATTGACATCAACCTACATTCGTCAACAAGTCAACGCGTAGTTAAAGTTAAATTTTAAAAGTTGTATGATGATTTGCAGGCTTATCCAAAAACAATTTCAACTACATACTCTTGAATGAGTATGGGCAATTTTTATGAACTTGTATTTCACTTAGAGAGTTATCAATCCATACGACACCCAAATTTAGTATTTCCGGTGGTAGAACTGTCTAAGGCGTCGCTCTTGAAATATACTGAACTACATATTGGTGCTATAACCCGAGTCGGGTACACTGAGGGTGTTGTATTAGACAGTTTTTCATTCCCCCTCCACATGCATGCAGGTACATTTCCTCTAAATACAGCCTTAATGATACCTGAAATCTTAGCTTAATTATTGAATATGTGTATCAGCTAAATGTGGAGTAAAATGCTCTGACAAAAATAGATGGAGATATTTTATCCTTCTAGAAGAGAGACTATTGGCTACATTGACGAGAAAATTGATGCCAGCCGATTATTCATTGCTAGGGCGCGCGGAAATGTTAATACCTGTAGGTTACTATCAATTATCCCAACTATTGAGTTGTACCAAGTTTGTGGTAAAACACATACGTTTTAATCAGCCAACTGGATAGTTGGATATCCGCACGCTTATATATTGGATCATGGATCTTAATGAGGTTATGAAATATTTGACCATGTCAAAGTTGCATGTACCTGTAGGGCCTCAGTGAATAGTATCACGTGTTCTGTCAACAAGATTATTTAGTATTTCATTTGTTTTTTTGTGGAATGCAGACTACCTTTTTGTTTTAGTTAGTCCAAGTCTTGCGAACTCTAAGCGTCGTTGCCTCTTGTTACACTTTATTTTGTATATCCAGTAAGCTTCTATTTCAAGTACTTTTACCTGATAAGCACTAAATGTTTACGTTTCATTTTAGTAAACAACTTGTTTTTAATCGGTCCAAATCCATTGTTTGTGTCATTACGTTACGTGAATGAATCCTTTGTGAATGAATACCGGCAGTGAGTGTCAAAATAATTAGTCACCCCACAGGCACCCGGTTGTTCTGAGTTCTGATCTGGTCCAAGAGTTTATAAATTACAATTATAATAGTTTATAAAAGGGATATTACCACAAGTTTAAAGATAAGAGCATGACAATTTTTAGCCTGTATCCATTTAAAAAGAGTCAGCTAATTTCGAGGTAATATTCCAGCCATAGTCAGTGAAAGTTGATCCAAATTTCTGTTAAGGCCTTCACGATATATTTATAAAGTTATTATGCTTTGTAACAAATTGTCCTATTTTTTATAGTATTACTCCCTGTTATTTGTTAGGTTTAAAGTAAAACCAAATTTAGTACAAAATTAAATTTTATTTGTTAAATATCCCTTTAAATATTCATTATTAACTGTTTTCATGGTTACGATATTAACTAAAGGTAGTTCTTAGCAAAATATTTATTATGTCCCCAGAGCTCATTTTCTATAAAAAAATTGTATAAATGTATTCTAAAGATACGGAAGATTCCGAAGAAAACCTCCCCCCAAATTTACCAATTGAAGAGGAAGAAACACCAACACAACAAAGCGTATGACTATTTACAATTCAATATTTAAATATTTTATAGGCTTCATCCATAAAAAAACAAATGTTTTGTACTCTCAAATGTTTGATTTAATGTGAATGCATTTTTATTTTTCGCTAAGTTTTTAATAATCTGATGGCCAATATTCATATTAATCTTTATTATACTCATAAATAAAATATTATTCTAAATATACCTATCGTAAAATACTTGTGGTTTTAATATTTTAATTTACGGGTCCCAATTTTGTATAGTTATTAAAATGTCTTTATTTAGATAGTAAACCTTACACAGGCAACTTTAATAATCGGAACCTATTTTTTAAAATTTATTTTATTTCATAACTATTTATATTTTAGAGATTTTAATAATTTTTCTCGTCAACGTTTGTTGTAATTTACTGTAAATCACTAAAATGGTAGGAGCTGAGAAGATATCTTGTAAATAAGTGCACACACTTTAGTTAGGAGAGTATATTGTCCCACCCCCAATTCCATTAACTGATATTTGACTCTCAACCTACCCCACTGTCACAATTAATCTGGTTTATTTTAACTAGTGTTTGAATTTTGCACAACTGTTTACCAGAATGTCAATAAATGTATATCAAATTTAAGCAAATATATATAAATGCGTGATTAAAAAGGAGATGGTATTCTTTGTTTGTGGGCAAGATTTTTAAATTTGTGCAAGTATTCATTAAACATTAAAATATTAAATTTATTAAAATAAGGTGTCAAATTTAAGAAAATCAACAAATCTTTTTATGCTTCAGAACAGCCAGAATGGAGTTTAATAAAGACTAAACTATTTAAACGCCATATTGATAATTTGTAAGAAATGTGACTTATGAAATATTATCTATTAAAGCCTAGATCTTTTATTTTCTCATATCAAGATAAAATATTGTAATCGTAAAAAAATCAACATCAAAATTATGATGAATTTGTACTGTTTATGTGAACCCGAACCCAAAAAAGTGGACTTTATAATTCCGTCTTCCTCCCATGTCTGTCTGTCTGTATGTTTGTATGTCCATGGCCATGGATCAGAAACTTTTATGGATTTCGTTCATAATATGATATTTAGATATTTTTTCTTATTATTTTGTCTACATTCCCTAAATTAGTTGGTTTACATATGAATCGTTTGAGAATATAATAAGTACTAATAGCTTTTGGGAATAAATTCATTAAAGGGTTGTTCGGGGATCAGAAATTGTTGAAAATTTAAAAGGTTTCAAAACTGTCTCTAACAATTTTATTTAGAACACATATCTATGGATTGTGTGTTATGACAAATAATGTTGTATATTTATCCAAGGGGTGAAAACTCATTCATTGGTAGTTTGCTGACGACCCATTTTTCAAAAACTTGAAAACATTTTACAAGATGTCTAAACTCATGACTGATAACTGATGACCTATTTTTTCAAAAACCTTTAATATTTAAAAAATCGCTATACAGATCTGATTTTAAATGGCTATATTAAGCGTATTTGGCATGACAAGTAAACTGTATATTTGTATTTGGAGAAAAAAATCATTTATGAGTAGTTAATTGATGACTGATTTTTCAATAACCTAAAATATTCAAGAAATTACTATTTGGATCCGTTTCTAAATATAAATATTTTAGTATTTGTCATGGAAAATAGCACCGTTTGTTATTTTAAGAGTATAAATTATCTTAATGGTAGTTTTACTTTGAAATCTTTATAAAATGACTTGTTTTGGTCACAAATGGGTATTTTGGAATTGTTTGATATAACGAATAGCACTGTATAGGTTATTTCAGGTTTGTGGTTTAAAAATTTGTTTAAGATTGGTTTAATGATAATCAATTTTTATTAAATTTTAATCTAAGAAAATCTCTTTACGGATTTTATTTAAAATTGATATTAATGTCATGGTTGATCTCTAAAATCACAGTATATAGGCCTACTCTTTCTTTATGTAAAAAGCTAGTTAAAGGGTAATTTACCGATTAATTATTTACGAATGTAAGAAATAGTTTTAAAATTACTCTAACAATTCGTCTGAACTGTATATTATCTGTGAAGGTTTTAAATGACAAAACTGTATACGTGCTTTTGGGGTTAAATTCATGTAAGGGTTGTTTACTGATGACTATTTTTAATTTGAATATTTAAAAAACGTCTCAAGTGATTTGGTTAAAAATGGGTATCTAACAGGTTTTTTACATTAACAAATTATATATTAGGATTATACTGGTTTTTCAAAATCACTAAAGATAGATTAATGTAAAGTTTGAATATTTCTAATAATATCTATACTTATTTGTTAAAAATTGCTATTGGGGTATTATTTTACATACTAATGAATAATTATTTTTCTTTACTTTTTTAATAAATCAATTAAATGTAGTTTACATAAGACAAATTATATGAAGTATGACTTTTTCGAAATTAACTTTAACGATTGAGTTCAAAATGAGTAGGCCTATCTGTGAATAGATTTTCATGATAAGTAAGAATACTTTTTTTTTTAACAATTACATAAAATTTTAAGGTAGATAAAACGACTTTTTTTAAAGAATTTGTTAAATTTTTAAAAATTAAAAATGTAATAGTTTCGTTTATATTTTATAAATGAAAAGTTTTTATTGTGTTGTTTATTGTGATGTGATTGTTTAAATAAGTTAAACTTAATTAAGGTAGTTTATTGAAATCTTATTTTTGAACATTTTCTTCAACGCTTTAATACACAAGATGATAAAGTTTTGCGATTTTGTCGTACCACTTATTTTTATACAAATGAAAGAAAATGTTCTTAAATATTAAATTTAAAATCTGCAAAAGTGGACACATAGACGGACTTGATATTCTTGTCTTGTCTGGTTTGCCTGTGTTGGGAAATTCAGGGCTGTAATAAAAATTGTGTATAGTGAGGTGTTTCATAAATAGTTATTCACTTATAAAATTTGAATTTTTTCTAATTTATACCTTTCTCATTATACCCTATAATATATGTGTACTAAGACGTAGAGTAAGGAAAAAATAATAATTTAAATATATATACTCCAATCCTTTAGACTATTCCATACAAAAATGCAGCCTACCAAAATAATTTTAACAATTGCATAGAAACTGGGCACTTGTATATTCTCTCGATTTTTTTTTTTTTCCTTTTTAAAAATAAGTACCTATTTAATGTGTATCTCTCCTATATATAAGAAAGTTATTATACGAGTTTTTTTCCTAAAACACTTATTCACGTAATTCTGTAATTATCATAGTTTTTCAATGTAATGTGGACATTACAACCCCGGTTTGTGTTGTTAATTTTACCACAATGACTGAATAAAATTTAAAATATAAAAGGGCTTTAAGATTAACTTTATAGCCGCTAAAATAGTGCTATTATAAATAGTCAATGTGGTATCTTTTCTTAATTTTTACTTAATTAAATTAAATTTTAGCAAGATCATTGTTTTACCTTTTCTCCAAAAGGTGTCCAATATAGTAATAGTAATAGTAATAATAATAATAATAATAATAATAATAATAATGCATATTTGAGAAGATACCTGTGAGTATTGCACAGCCTTGAAATTGAAAAGTTTACTATTAATAATTACTTGTGTCCAAAAGAGGTAATCGTAATTATCTTTATTGTGTAGCATTGATATGATACATATTGCCGACCGCAAGATGACTACACGATCTCCTACATAAAATAACGCTATCATTTCAGGGAAATATGAGTTACTATTCACCTCCTCAATACTATATTAATTAATTTCTATTTTCATTACTCATACGGCCTACTTCCTCTTTTTACTATCCGACATTCGCCACCAGAAGGATGGATGCCACTCAGCCATCCGCCGTGTTCAGGGAGCTACATGCCTGCGTAACAAAGACAGTGAGTCTATACACCAGCACATAGAAGGATGCAGCCAGCCAAATTCTGACGTGGCTCGGCTAGAAGAATAGGACTGTAACTAGTCTCTCATAGTTCTGAGAACTATTACTTAGTTGGCACTGATTGGACCTTGATGCCATCACTTCCACAACATTTAAATCACAATTCAAGCACACAGAGCTGGTGTCACCAGTATTCCAAACAAGAGACTTGACTGGGTGGTTTAACACAAGGCAGGTCACATCACTTGCTCAGTAGAAGATTATCTCTGAGGAAGACGTCGCGTTAGGAGATGGCGGTTACGTGGTCGTTGAGGGTTGCTTACAGGTTGTGGCTTTATTGTGGTACTGTAATTTGTTTGGTCTGTGCGAGGCAGGCTGTTGTGGATACCCGTAGAATTGGCTGTCCCTTATCTTTATAAGGGTTTTATATAGACTTAAAGACTTTACAAATATTTTTACCACCAGAGTTGGCGATAGTCTTAAGATTTAGGTGAGTATTTTACCGGCACTGTATGCGTAAGCCTCCTTAAGCTTTTTTTCTTTTTGTTGAAGGTAAAATAATTAAAACTCGCCGTCAGAGAAGACGGAGGCCTTAACCTATATTTTTTTGTGCTCAGTTATATGTGTATTTATCGCCTAAGTAGTCAAAGGAATTGTTTAACGTTAAAATAGGTTCAGTTTATTATTTTGTCTGTCTGATTCGAATTGGTGTGGGTCACGGAGAATTGTGACGTCATGTAAGCTTAACATTCTATTAATCATAGTAGGGCGTGACCACAAGCGAATGTTTCATTGTTTCACATTCACATTCACGCTTTTGTTAAGATATATATTATTTATTTATCATTCTAGGTTAATCAACTATTGGCCTGTCCCACTTTTGTGTTGATTTGGACTTTCATATTTCCCTGTAGAGCCATGTTTATTGTCAGATTCAGAATAGCTCTTGTTCATTTCCAAAGAGAGGACAAGGAAAAACGAAATGTAGGCCTACATCACTAATATTTCTGTGTATATTTTATAAAGGAATTTCCAGATCCAAAAAAAAACAAGAGTTCCACCATCGCTTTGTTTGTAAAGGGTCAATAAGTTCAATGTACTCGCCAATAAGTCGTCAGCTTAGAGAACTTAAACAAGGTTATTTTACTATTTACGATCATCACCTCCAATAATCCTGGTAAATATTTATCTGGCATACAATTAAATGTGTCATTTTCTCTTTCTACCCCCTTCCGACCAACAGTTGACCTTGAAGGAAAGGCTGAATTCAAGGTGATATTAGTCAATACCGAAAGTGTGTACCCCTTTGGTTTCTTAATTTTATATAGAATATTGATTTATAGAAACCCGCCTCGGTGGCTTAGTTGGCTAACGCGCTAGTCGTGTTGAGATCGACCGCCGAGGACGGAGAGATCGAGGTTCGAATCTCGGTCGGGTAAACTGAGGGTGGTTTTTCATAAATAGTTTTCCACGCAAATGCGGGTTCACTTTCTCTAAATTCAACCTTCCCAATTTCTAATCCAGTAGCGTAATCTGTACTTAAGCGTATAATCCGAACGGGTAGTAAGATGCGGTGCTAAATAATAATAATAAAAAAATAGAAAGCTTTTGTAGTGACGCACATTGGCGAGAATGCAGTGAGAATAAAGCACACAATTATAGGAACTATGATGATCGTGGTGTTTCGGGTGGTCAATCTGAACCTTTTTCAACCTCACTCTCATCATCGTGCTAGGGATTTTTATGGTTGGGATATGGAAATAAAGTTTATATTTCAATTAACCGTGTTAATTTCATGGAGAGTTGAGAACAAACATTAATTAGGAATATCATGTTTTATATTAACGGTAATATCGGATTTTTATCACAGTTGAAAATAAACTGAAATCAGTTTAATATACACTAGCCCTATGGCTTCTTTGGTGCTGACTGACAGCTCACAGCTGACAGCTGATGGATTTGAAAAGCTACCAGACCAAATTATATATCCCTACGCCAAGCCATATGATCTGCAAAATACATGTGATTAGCAACTGTCACTTCTGACAGTCAACATTTAGGTATATATCTAAATGTTGACTGTCAGATGTCAGCTTTGAGCTGTCAGTCAGCACCAAAGAAGCCATGGGGCTACTGTATATCTTGTAACGACTTACATGTAATGTCAATAATACCAAATAATATCGAATGGGACAAACACTCACCAACCAAGCGGCCCGCTCTCGGAAGACCTACGCACGACCTACACCACTAAACCCGGCCTCCACTCTCGAGAATAATGCCCGTCCAACTGAGCCACGAGTTCCCAGACAACTGACTGCGAGAGTCGAACACGTGTCCAGCCAGCCAGAAAGAAGAGTTCCGTTTCCGGCCACGCATAGCCCTGGGCGCTTCGGCAACGTTCTCGAACATCCAGTTCCTTAGTTTGTTTTGTTTTCCGACCCTCCTTCTCCTTCGGTCCTTCCCCCCCTCTGAGAATTTTCATTTGTATATATACAGCTACGCCAATAATGTAAAATCACTTACTACACTACGACCTCATGGATAAGAGGTGAGAACGGCGACTAGGTCTCGGGGATTATTAAATATTCAAAATTATAAATTCTGTTTCGGCGTCATGGGGGGAAATGTATTCTAAATTACCGTCTGGACTTCAATTTTGTAATTAATTATTTATTTGAATTGCTATGCCATGCGCTTCCCGCGGCATATAGAAAGAGGTCGCCCTTCGTCATCCATGTTAGCTGGGATTCAAACCCAGACCTTATTATTTGTCATAATTGTATATACTTGCTTATTATTTAAAGCGCACTGAGTGTCAGCGCGCCCCGGGTTCAAGACCCGCTAAGTAAACTTCCTTTTGTACTTTACTCAAATTTATTGTTGAAAGCAGGATAGTAAAGCGAGACTTGGCTCGCTCTTGCATTAGGGAAATGATGTTTAGACGTGACGTCAAGTTATTTATGAACGTTTGGATTTATTGTTTTGTACTCTATCGCTGAGTGACGTCACGTAAGATTACGCAGTTGTGGCTCATGCCTTATATTAAATTCATTATTATAAATACTAAGTTAATGTATCAAGGAGCTAAAGCCCATAAGATAAGTTTGGCATCAGAGATCCCAGACCTCGTATTATGTTGTGTTCTACACGCTTAGTGTTGTTTATATAATCATACTTAGGAGAATTTGAGATTGATTGTATTTGTACTTAATGGTCTGATGACTAATGAGGTGCGCTTCACGCACGATGTTTGTTTTCTCAAGTATTGTAAAGTTGTTATTTCAATAATAAAATTTATTTTGTACAATCAGGTGATTCTTTTACCTGATATTAGCCTTCCTCACCCTATAGATATTGATAGATATAGAAGGGGAGGTAGCAATCTGTTCAGTAGCAATTGTTTGTAACTTCGAAAAGAAATGTAAATCGACTTCACTGGTTAAAATGGAAGAACATATTTGCAAGGCTTCCCTTTTCGGATGTTGTCTTATCACACAACACGAGTACCTAAAGCGGTTTCCATAATTGAATAGATAGTAAAATGTTTTAGATAACTTCTAATATGGGTCTAATAAAAAACAACATACCGTGATAAAACAAATACGTACTATTTCTCTCAAATATGTAAATATGTTTGTTTTCAGGAGAGCGGCCATCCGTATCACCCAGATGGTGGTGGAAGCGGCGTATTGGGCATTCTTTCGCTGTCAGTTGTGTTGTCGGTTCTACCCAAGCGGCATGGCTCACTGGTCAACATGTAAGACGATCATGTTTAAAATGTATTATTTGTAAATTTCATATTGCTAGAACTGGCTAACAGTTTAAACTATTAGTCCAGAAGTGATTTGAGAAAGGATATATTGAGATCCCTGAAAGTTGGGCTGGTGGGGTTTGTACACTCCCAGCTCATAGTCTAGAAATCGATACATCATCTGACCTTCCACATAATAAGTTGATCACAGATCATGAATTATTACACATCTGTCCTGTGTCTAGTTGGTGTTGAAACAGTTTCCTCTTCCTGCTCTACAAGTGCTAGCTGTGTGTTTATTACACAACTGTCCTGTGGCTAGTTGGTGTTGAAACAGTTTCCTCTTCCTGCTCTACAAGTGCTAGCTGTGTGTTTATTACACAACTGTCCTGTGTCTAGTTGGTGTTGAAACAATTTCCTGTTCCTGCTCTACAAGTGTTAGCTGTATATTAACTACACAACTGTCCTGTGTCTATTTGGTGTTGAAACAATTTCCTGTTCCTGCTCTACAAGTGTTAGCTGTGTGTTTATTACACAACTGTCCTGTGTCTAATTGGTGTTGAAACAGTTTCCTCTTCCTGCTCTACAAGTGTTAGCTGTGTGTTTATTACACAACTGTCCTGTGTCTAATTGGTGTTGAAACAGTTTCCTCTTCCTGCTCTACAAGTGTTAGCTGTGTGTTTATTACACAACTGTCCTGTGTCTAGTTGGTGTTGAAACAGTTTCCTCTTCCTGCTCTACAAGTGTTAGCTGTGTGTTTATTACACAACTGTCCTGTGTCTAATTGGTGTTGAAACAGTTTCCTCTTCCTGCTCTACAAGTGTTAGCTGTGTGTTTATTACACAACTGTCCTGTGTCTAATTGGTGTTGAAACAGTTTCCTGTTCCTGCTCTACAAGTGTTAGCTGTGTGTTTATTACACAACTGTCCTGTGTCTAGTTGGTGTTGAAACAGTTTCCTCTTCCTGCTCTACAAGTGTTAGCTGTGTGTTTATTACACAACTGTCCTGTGTCTAATTGGTGTTGAAACAGTTTCCTGTTCCTGCTCTACAAGTGTTAGCTGTGTGTTTATTACACAACTGTCCTGTGTCTAATTGGTGTTGAAACAGTTTCCTCTTCCTGCTCTACAAGTGTTAGCTGTGTGTTTATTACACAACTGTCCTGTGTCTAGTTGGTGTTGAAACAGTTTCCTCTTCCTGCTCTACAAGTGTTAGCTGTGTGTTTATTACACAACTGTCCTGTGTCTAATTGGTGTTGAAACAGTTTCCTGTTCCTGCTCTACAAGTGTTAGCTGTGTGTTTATTACACAACTGTCCTGTGTCTAGTTGGTGTTGAAACAGTTTCCTCTTCCTGCTCTACAAGTGTTAGCTGTATATTAACTACACAACTGTCCTGTGTCTATTTGGTGTTGAAACAATTTCCTGTTCCTGCTTTGCAAGTGTTAATTGTGTGTTTATTACTCAACAGCAAGCATGCCCTGTTTCTTAATGTGTACTTCTCCTTACCTCAATATTGAACTTATTTTACTATCTTTATGGTGTTACTTACATTCTTCAAATAAAAGTTGAGCCATTCACATAACATTTAGACTTGACATCCTCTACTATTAGACAAAACAGCTGGAATTTTAATATTTGTACATACTCTTGACTGCAAAGCATACCATTTAACCATAATATTGAATTTCGTCCCATATTTTACAAATGGTGAGAACTATACTTAATCATACCTTTGTTTATTTTTCATATTTAATTATTTTAGCACTATACTCATAATCTGTTTCTTATTTTAAACATTATAATTATAATTACTTCAAATTAATTATAAATTGAAAGTTCATATTTTTTGTAAAATTATATGGTAAATAACTCAGATTGTGATTCGCTATTTAGTTCATAATTGCCTGTGAATACCTGTGTTGTTACCATATGTTATATTATGTTTACTTGTTCACTAACTACTGGCCTCATCAACAGCAAACTGTGTTGCTTCTGTAAGCGTTCTAGGAATGTTTACTGAAATTCGACTATTACAATCGTAATGTAAAACATTGTCAAAGTAAACCAACCAGTGTCAGCAACATAATCAAATAATACTAAATAGTAACATAAGCTCTCACAATCATGTGCGTGACACATGTTTTATGAACTAGGACAAAGACGTAACTGTTCTGATCTGTGCAGTTTAAATAATTAAGGGGGTTAAATAGACAAATTCTATAGCTTCCAAAATTGTATTTTAAGTATTAAGTGGTGGAGGATATAGCTTTCAACTGACGGTTTCAATCAGTGCTATATATCTATAGAGCTTTGGTAGATGGCGGGGGGTCTAGGCCACCATGCCAGGACGTGAACAAGAACAAGTAAGTATTAGGGGACTTAGAGGGGAACGATCGAGGGTTAGTTAGTATAGGGTGGATTGCTGACATGATGGTTTCATTTACTACTAATATGGTTTCAATTTTAAGTTTTCTCTTAGTAAAAACATAATATATATCAAAATAGTATATTTAAATTATTAACCAATTCTTTTTAGAACCTTTATAGTAAGATCCTAATGAAATCAGTTTCAATACCATTAGTTTGTGCACCCCTAATCTTTTACCGCATCCATTCTGATAAGTAACACCTTTGGGGTCGGTGGTCCCGACACTACAAATGACATTAAATAAAAACCACCTGTCTTCCTAAAGGTGTGCTACCTAAAAATAACTGCTATATTTGACAAACTGTTTAGCCCTCCCTCCCCCCCCCCCCATAAACCTAAAATGACGCCTTCCAATCGCCTGGACAGTTGAAGTTTGAAAGGCCAAACTGACCTTTGTGAGGTGGCCTGCTGGCCAATCTTTGGACTGTAGGAATTCCGACAGTTTCTACCTTCAGGCCGCGGTGCCTTTCAGGTGGAACTGACATATAGGTGGAATGCGATCGACCGGCAGGCCATGTCTTCATTCAGTTCAGTATCAACTCTCCACGTGCTCAGTGACAAATCATGATTCATCCGATATTTGACCATGTCTTCATTCAGTTCCCTCTCAACTCTCCACGTGCTCAGTGACATATCATGTTTCATCCGATATTTGACCATGTCTTCATTCAGTTCAGTCTAAACTCTCCACGTGCTCAGTGACATATCATGTTTCATCCGATATTTGACCATGTCTTCATTCAGTTCAGTATCAACTCTCCAATTGCTCAGTGACATATCATGATTCATCCAATATTTGACCATGTCTTCATTCAGTTCAGTCTAAACTCTCCACGTGCTCAGTGACATATCATGATTCATCCAATATTTGACCATGTCTTCATTCAGTTCAGTCTAAACTCTCCACGTGCTCAATGACATATCATGTTTCATCCGATATTTGACCATGTCTTCATTCAGTTCAGTCTAAACTCTCCACGTGCTCAGTGACATATCATGTTTCATCCGATATTTGACCATGTCTTCATTCAGTTCAGTATCAACTCTCCAAGTGCTCAGTAACATATCATGTTTCATCTGATATTTATTTGATCATGGCCAAGTGGTTAAAATATTTCTTTCTATTCAAATATATGGAGGAGTTCAGAAATCTCCCTTGTGCAGAAAATGTATATGGGTGTAATTTTCACGATTCAGACAACCTTTTCATCTCACTCTAAAGCGTGTCTTCTTCTCTAAGACAAATGCAATTGCTGCATTCTATGCAAGTAGTTCAATTGATAACATTTTCCCAACGGAGAGACTAAATACTTACTACACTAAGTCACATGTCAAGGCTGACTGAAGATGATAAACTGTTTGACATACCAATCTGTTCGTGTGTAGGGGTGAGCTGAAACAGGTAGAACTGTCTCAGTTTGGCCTGTCATTTCAACCTGAAGGTGAACTTTACGTGTATTTGGGTCTAACAAATACAACACAAAGCTAGCTTGAAGGCTTATCAAAGGACTCTAATAAACAATTACATTAAAGATAAGCTCACTCAGAATAAAATAGGGAAATAATATTATAAGAGGTTGAATAAGGAATACCCTCTTCGATTTTTCGAATGGTCTGAGACTGGAATGCCGATGAAGGTGATATCAAGTTTCTAAACTTGGTCAGATATACTTTACGGTGCCTTTTTTCAAATGTATTTCCAGTCACACTATCCGAAAATATAAGCACACTTCCTCTAAATTCAATTTTCCTCATCCCCCAGCACTTTAGCTCATTCAGAACACATGCGTATAGCATGAACGTGTAGTAATAAACGGTGTTGAGAAAAGTGCGGACCTTACATATCACCTTCATTTACCCCTCGGAATTGTTTAGTTTGAATAAATTTGTGTTGGTAACGTCTACTTGTGGCGTACTGGTAATAAAACATAGGATTTCCTAGGTTAATAGACATACGTTCTATTAGGTCAGATTTATAAAAATAGCATTAAAACCAAGTACATATAAAATACTCTACATTAATTTTTATTTTTTAAATTGTACGTTTATAATATTATTTTTCAGATCATGAAAAGTTTTTTAAATATATTTTCTTTAATCGTCCACAATTTTGACTAGTTAGTTTATTAATTAAAATGTTATGTAGGAATCTTTCTGGGTGGACTTTTATTATAAAAATTCAGTAAAAACATATGTCTATATATAAATAAGAAATAATAAAAAAGTTATTTTTGAATTGCTATTAAAGCTTTCCGGGCGTGGTTAATAAATTAGGTGTTTTTACTTGTCAGTGGAAAAGGAAATGTGATATCAGAAGATAAACCAGAAGTCTTGCATAGTGAAGTGCTCATTTTATACTGTATATTTCTATTTCGCACTTTGTCGTGTGGGTATAATAGTAATATAAGTTCTTACGGGTCACCCATAAGTAGCGTATCACATTCTTACTGACTTTTTGAACCCTCTCAGTACCCATATAAAAACATGCAGACATTAGAATTCCTCTCTCTCCCATGTAACACCATGCATACATTAGAACTCCCCTCCCAACCCATGTAACACCATGCATACATTAAATTCCCTCTCTCCCATGTAACACCATGCAGACATTAGAACTGCCCTCCTTCTCATGTAACACCATGCAAACATTAGAAATCCCCTCCATCCCGTGTAACACCATGCATAAATTAGAACTCCCGTCTCCCCATGTAACACCATGCAAACATTAGAACTACCCTCCCTCCCCATGTAACACCATGCATACATTAGAACTCCCCTCTCTTCCATGTAACACCATGCAGACATTAGAAATCCCCTCCATCCCCGTGTAACACCATGCAGACATTAGAAATCCCCTCCATCCCCGTGTAACACCATGCAGACATTAGAACTCCCCTCTCTCCAATGTAACACCATGAAACATTAAAACTCCCCTCTCTCCCGTGTAACACCATGCAGACATTAGAACTCCCCTCTCTCCAATGTAACACCATGCAAACATTATAACTCCCCTCTCTCTCCATGTAACACCATGCATACATTAGAACTCCCCTCTCTCCATGTAACACCATGCAAACATTAGAACTCCCCTCTCTTCCATGTAACACCATGCAGACATTAGAACTCCCCTCCCTCCCCATGTAAGACCATGCAAACATTAAAACTCCCCTCTCACCCGTGTAACACCATGCAAACATTAAAAACTCCCCTACATCCCCGTGTAACACCATGCAGACATTAGAACTCCCCTCTCTCCAATGTAACACCATGCAAATATTAGAACTCCCCTCTCTCCCGTGTAACACCATGCAAACATTAAAACTCCCCTCCATCCATCCCCGTGTAACACCATGCAAACATTAGAACTCCCCTCCTCCCATGTAAGACCATGCAGACATTAGAACTACCCTCCCTCCCCATGTAACACCATGCATACATTAGAACTCCCCTCTCTTCCATGTAACACCATGCAGACATTATAAATCCCCTCCATCCCGTGTAACACCATGCATAAATTAGAACTCCCCTCCCTCTCCATGTAACACCATGCAAACATTAGAACTCTTTTCTCCCATGTAACACTATGCAAACATTACTGTAAAACTCCACCCTCCTTCCAATGTAACACCATGCATACATTAGAACTCCCCTCTCTCCCATGTAACACCATGCAGACATTAGAAATCCCTACCTCCCCATGTAAGACCATGCAGACAGTAGAACTACCCTCCTCCCCATGTAACACCATGCAAACATTAAAACTCCCCTCTATCCGTGTAACACCATGCAGACATTAGAACTCCCCTCCCTCCCCATGTCACACCATGCATACATTAGAACTCCCCTCTCTTCCATGTAACACCATGCATACATTAGAATTCCCCTCTCTTCCATGTAACACCATGCAAATATTAGAACTCCCCTCCCTCCCCATGTAACACCATGCAAACATTAGAATCCCCTCCCGCCCCATGTAACACTATGCATACGTTAGAACTCTCCTCCCTCCCTATGTAACACCATGCAGACATTAGAACTCCCCTCCCTCCCCATGTAACACCATGCAAACATTAGAACTCCCCTCCCACCCCATGTAACACCATGCATACATTAGAACTCTCCTCCCTCCCTATGTAACACCATGCAGACATTAGAACTCCCCTCCCTCCCATGTAACACCATGCAAACATTAGAACTCCCCTCCCACCCCATGTAACACCATGCATACATTAGAACTCTCCTCCCTCCCTATGTAACACCATGCAGATATTAGAACTCCCCTCCATCCCCGTGTAACACCATGCATACATTAGAACTCCCCTCTCACCCCATGTAACACCATGAATACATTAGAGCTCCCCTCTCTCCCCATGTAACACCATGCAGACATTAGAACTCCCCTCCATCCCCGTGTAACACCATGCATACATTAGAACTCCCTTCTCTCCCATGTAACACTATGCAAACATTAGAACTCCCCTCTCTCCAATGTAACACCATGCAGACATTAGAACTCTCCTCCCTCCCTATGTAACACCATGCAGACATTAGAACTCCCCTCCATCCCCGTGTAACACCATGCATACATTAGAACTCCCCTCTCTCCCCATGTAACACCATGCAAATATTAGAACTCCCTCCCTCCCCATGTAACACCATGCAGACATTAGAACTCTCCTCCCTCCCCATGTAACACCATGCAAACATTAGAACTCCCCTCCCTCCCCATGTAACACCATGCATACATTAGAACTCCCCTCTCTCCCCATGTAACACCATGAATACATTAGAGCTCTCCTCTCTCCCCATGTAACACCATGCAGACATTAGAACTCCCCTCCCTCCCCATGTAACACCATGCAGACATTAGAACTCCCCTCTCTCCCCATGTAACACCATGCAGACATTAGAACTCCCCTCTCTCCCCATTTAACACCATGTATACATTAGAGCTCCCCTCTCTCCCCATGTAACACCATGCACACACTATAACTCCCCTAGATCCCCCTATAACACCTTGCAGACATTAGAATTTCCCTCCTTTCCCATGTAACACCATGCATACATTAGAGCTCCCCTCTCTCCCCATGTAATGCCACGAAGACACTATAACTCCCTAAATCCCCCTATAACACCTTGCATACACTAGAACTCCCCTCCCTCTTTAACACCATGCAGACATTAGAATTTTCCTCCCTCCCAATTTAATGCCATGCAGACATTAGAATTTCCATCCCTCCCCATGTAACACCATGCATACACTAGAACTCCCCTCAATACCCCTATAACACCTTTCAGACATTAGAATTTCCCTCCATCCCCATGTAACACCATGCAGACATTAGAATTTCCCTCTCAATCCCTATAACACCTTGCAGACATTAGAATTTCCCTCCCTCCCCATTTAACACCATGCAGAAACTAGAATTTCCCTCCCTCCTCATGTAACACCATGCATACACTAAAACTCCTCTCGATCCCCCTATAACACCTTGCAAACATTAGAATTTCCCTCCCACCCCATTTAACACCATGCATACATTAGAATTTCCCTCCCTCCCCATGTAACACCATGCATACACTATAACTCCCTTATATACCCCTATAACACCTTGCAGACATTTGAATCTCCCTCCCTACCCATGTAACACCATGCAGACATTAGAATTTCCCTCTTTCCCCTCTAACACTATGTGGAGATTAGAGCTCCCCCACTTTCAACAGCGTCACGTGATTTGTGGATGGTCACTAAGTTTCTTCAAATTAAGAAGCGTTTATTATTCAAATTAAGGTTGTAACAAAAGTCCTTGTTTTCCCCCCACAGATTCACTCTATGGAACACGATGCTGGGTTCTTCAACACTTGCCATATCGTGGGCCGTGGAGGGCGCCGGACTCTTCATGGGCATTGCTACCATCCTCTTCATGGCTCTCCTCATGTACTACACAGCTTATCTGATCTTAGAAATGTTCAACGTTCACGGTGAGGGAAACCAGAATTAGTAATACAGAGCTGCCACGAGAACTGTGGAAAAAACACAGTGGAAAATTGGGGAATTTGAGGATTTAACTGAAAGATCTACCGATATCAGTGCTCACGTGCTCTAATGAGTCCCCAATGGGTGGTCTATATATATTGAACGTTCAAAACTTTTAGTGGATTTAGTACAATTTTGTAGCGCCCCCATAAATATTAGCTTAATATGGCCTTGAAAAGGACTGAGGGTATCTAACATGAATATCGGGGCTAAAATCTCGATCGGGTGAGTTAAATGAAAAGGTTTCCTACTCTACTTCTACCCATAAGATGGATGGTTTCCTAATCCACAGCCTATTAGTGTAAATGTCTGGGTATCACAAATAGGTAGTAGAATGCGATGCACTCACAAACAATATTTGAAGAGTTAGAAATTGTATGTATAGAGTGATATGTCAGTATACAGCTTTCTCCTCTTTGGTTAGACTTATCGTACCATGACTTATCAGGATAAGTGGCGTTTGAAGTGATTAATTAGGGTTAAGAAATTATGCTACGACTAATCAGGGTAAATGGATTTACACAATAATATACAGAGTAAACGGGGCGTACAGTGACTATGCACGATAAACTGACTGTACGATGACTAAGCAGAGTAAACGAATTGTACGAATACTATGAATGATAAACGGAATGTACTATAACTACTCATGGAAACTAGGTTTACAATGACTCACTAGAAGAAACAGAGCGTACTATTATTACTCAACACGGTAAACAAAGAGATCAAATACTACTAGCACATATTCGATCAAAATTTTACCAGTCACAGTTGTTACTAAAATCATGTTTTATGACCATTGCGTAACCAACATCAAAAGACGTATGAAATGTCCAACATCACTAGACAGGTGTAACCAAGCTGGCTCGTTCTAGTGTCAAATGGGGCTCTTGCTTGACTTCCTCCGAGACATTCTAACTTCAACTTCCAACCCGGATGTTCTTTTCTTAGCTATGTATGGTAAAATAAACAGCAAAAGGAACGAGCATTTAAAAATATTCAATCAAATATTTCAAATATCCCCAAGAAAAGTTGAGTTATGCAACAACTGAATACATTTCCATATAAAGATCAAATCATACTGTTATAAAAACCAATGTAATGCCTTTGAAAAATAATTTTTGATGAAAAATAAAATATTAATGCTCTATACTATTCAATTAAATGACTGGGAAAATGAAATATTCTTCTACAAATCCGGGATAGAACTGTAAATTTGGACGTAAGAAAATAGTGTCAACTTTATTAACTTCTTCCAGGGTACGCGTGAAGAGCTCGAAATAAATCTTATGAACTTTGGGAAAATCTCTAGTTTTTTATCATCTAAAAAACCTTCTTAAATAAGATATATTAAACCCAATAATTTGTTTGAGTCTGATCTAAATTGTTACAGTAGAAATTTAGTTTGGAACTTGTCCAAAACATTAACATTATCATGGGTCTTAACGTGTTAAATTGAGAGTAGATTATATGTAAAACCTTGGGGTGATTTTGAACACTCCCTGTGAAGTTAAACAGTCACACATTGATGGAAAGGCAAAATAATTTTAACTTTAAAACAAGTGCAAATAAAACACACGCTTACATTAAAATTATTCGTTGTTTTTATGTCCTGGGTGTATCACATTTTATGATATATCTTTACGAAATTTTGCTCACATCTTCACCCACATTAATGTCAGTTATAAAAACATGTTAATCGAAACAATTACATTTCTAATCCTAGAGTTTTTAATTTCCGCACAGAGAAGAGATTACGCAGCATATTAGGTACAGATTATCATGATGAAAACTTGGAGTTGGAAAAAATATGTTTACAGAAAAAAAATTTCAGTATAGTGTAGTTATTTCTATTTCAACATAAGATACACAGAATATTTGTACTAACTGAAGTAAATAAATTTACAAAATTTAAGATATTAATACCGCTTTGTAATCTATGTTAGTGGATTCATCATCAGGTGTAAGTATTTACAGGTTGCTGCTAGAACTATCACGGTAACCACACCACATATAGGTGTCCATGTGAGAAACAAACACTTGCTGCGGAGATCAACACCTGCCGTCTCTAGAGATTGATGTTTATCGCATGGCAAACATTGATAGGGAATTACACCCATTTAAACTGGTAGGGCAGGTCTGATGGAATCATGGGTATTATTGGTACAAAGACCCATTCCCTCGTATTGTAAACTGTCATGACACTCACCTCTATGATAAATTTTGCTGGCTGTTTACCTGTAAATAGGTCCAATTACACAGTTTAAGTGGGTTAAAATTACGTAGAAAATTAATGGGATATCAAATTTTAACTGTAGAGCGTGTCTGGGTAAACCAAATGTTCTAATATAATTACAAAAATAGACAAGGTAGTGCCTATGGACATATAAGTGCAGGATTTCACTTTGAACTGGTCTTAAATGTAATCATTAATTTTACCAGCCAATTCATTTATGTAACTTGATTCTGAAACTACGAAAGAGGTTTGTTTTTCAAAACACGTATATCGGATGAATAAAATAGATTAATGCCTGTATATCCTTAACCACGATGCATATCTGGGAGTTATTCAAGGACATCTTGCTTTCATGTTGTGTGAAGACTCCATTGCCGGGTCTCAGCAATATATCGACATCTAAGTCTAGTTATTGTATTTGCACAGGCAGATGAGCACGTTGGTTTACAGGGAAGGTTTCACAATCTCTGGGAATATGTATGACCTTTTCAGACCAGCATTTACCTCGTCAACTCAAGTGACTCTCGGAATCAGCGGTAGAGTTTTTGGATTTATCCCGAAAACAATAGGGTAACGCCTCCTATGAGCACAGGACTGCTGCTCAGATCGTTCAGAATTATATCTAGATCTTAAATTGAGGTATTATATGACGTTAAACTCTTATTCTATAACATCAGAGAAAATTTCAGATGTAGTTTGGATGTAAAACCTTTCTTCAATATGTTGCACACGGCAATTTGGTCTTTAGAAAAATGCAAAGGTAATTTAAATGTTATACTTACTGTTATTCTCCCTTCTAATAAAGTAGCATCTATACCTAATGAAGTCACTTCCCTCAAATTTATCTTAGACATGAATGAACTAATTATAAAAGTATTTGCTTTTTCTTCGAGGGCATATTTAAAGATAACATTTCTAATGGATCTCAAACACTAAATAACACCTTGATGTCACCGTTAAGTTGTTCTGTGTTTAAAAGGGACTTGTTTATAATCAAAGTATGTAATATAAATGAACCGTCGTTTATCTTCTTTCCCAAATAGTATTTTTAATATATAAATGCCCACAAATTGTCAGGTAGAAGGAAGCCCAAGTCCTTCATGTTCTTGTACGAAATAGACTCTACTATTTGATTGAGTTTACTTCACCCTGAATTAAAATGTCTTCATTGAAATCCAAATTGTGTACTCATTCCTCTGTTATGATTCTATTTTCAAAAATCCCCGACATGCTTTTCATGTTGGGGAGCAAAAGTGCGAGAGAATCTATCAGATGGAAAATAGTAATATGTGGGAGACCAAATACTTGAATAAGGAAGAAGAGCGACAAAAGGCAGCTTTTAATAATATACTGCACTGTGTGAACCATCCTATAAAAGTCCAGTGCATTGCAAACTAATTGGTAGGATGCATGAGGTAATTGTTTCAGGGTACGTAGGTTTTCTAATGAATTTGGACCTTGACATGGAGCTGCATTTTCACATAGTAAAACACTGTGCCATTGTGTGTACGGTATATACCTGGCTGAGTGAACAAACATGCATTACTCTCGTGGGGGGGGGGGGGGGGGGGTTCTTCAATTGAAACATCCTTTATTTAAGACGAAGGGTGGTCATTTGCAAGGTCTAAGGCTGACTCTAGAGAGTCATGGCATCCCATTTACCGGTCTAAAGTTTTAATAACTTTGTAATGGCAAGTAAAGGAAGATAGTCATCAGAGTTGTATTAATACGACTCAAAGACAGGGTAGCCATTCCATCTCTAAGTCAGGACAGTGAGTGACACTCGGTGGCCATTTGAGCATTGTTTTTACAAATCTCTTTTTCTTAAGGGTGTATTATACTCAAAATAGACCTTTCTAGTCAGTTTAATTAAAATCTTTTAGCTGTGTGCATCAATAAGTCAAAGCGTTAATTGTTTTATTTAGAAAATAAGGCAAACATTACCAATATCAGTGGCATTGAGCGTGTAAATTTTCAAGCGGACGTGTGTCAGAAGTATGATTTAATTAAATCAACAATGAGTAACGTAGGTAAAGACAAAAACCAAATTGTAGTTTATTGGATACAAACGAGCCTCAGACAAATAAATTATTGTCAGATTCTCGAAACGACGTTGACAAAGCAGAGTTGAAACATATATACCACTGTTCAGAGGTTTTCAGGAGTAACTCTCCATAGACCTATGCTAAAAAGCAAATTTGAGCAGCCTGGTAAGTTAGTGTATGATATTGTAGAGTAGTCAAGAGTTTCGTCTGTTTGGTTGGGGTGGCATGCACGGTTAAAAGAGACACATACTACGGTTGGTAAAATAAGCGGGAAAATGAAGTCAGTGAATCAACAAACAACGTTGGAATAGCTATGTTTGTAATGGGTTAAAATATATGCTGACTACTCTCCTGAGTACTGGATTATTTTATCAATTGACAGTGGACAAAACACCCTTAAATAAAGATGAAAAAAATATAAACGGTATGGATGTGTTTTAACATTCTTTATCAGAGAAGATAAAACTGCACCAGTGAACTAATGGTTCACTACCAAAGCTGGATAATGTCAATTAACTTTTAAGAAGAACTCTGATGGCAAGTTAGACAGCTGAGAAAGAAATAATGATTCTGATTTTTGTAGACCACTTCCCAGCTCATTCTAATGTTACGAACCTTGGTCACACCAAGTTAGTTTTCCTGCCTGCCAGCCCCACGCAAGTCCTTCAGCCCAATGACCAAGAAGTGATCCGAAGCTTCAAGACCGTTACAGTAAGGAAGTGACTATTTACACAAGCCAATAATGGAGATCAATGTTCTGAGTGCTATACGTTTTGCTGACAAGGCATGAAAGAAAAGGCCTATATTTGTAATTAAAATTCCATTTTTAGTGAAATTAGGTTGTTCATGATGTTTAAGTTAACGTGAAAGACATAAATGTGTAATATAATATCAAATATAGGCATAGTATTTTAATGTTATTTGAAAAATAATTGGTAGTAAGAATTACTAGTTATGATACATTATAACTAGGAGTATATTGAGATTATAGCAAACATCTAAAAAATTCAGTATATTTAAATTGTAGATATTTGAGTCAAAACTATACGTAAAACTATGTTTTTAGAAACAAAGGATGATATGATCATGCATATTTCGTATTTCTGTATTATTTTGAGAATTAACAGAACAAGTCATTAAATATTTAAAAAATAAAAAAATTGAATTTCTTTCTTATCTGTATTTCCATGTTCCTTGGACACAACTTGTAAATGTGTGGAATGCCAGGCCTCCACCGTGGTTTGGATTCCACGTTAAACTGTAGGTCCTCCATTTCATCTTACAATCACCCTATCATTACACATTAGCATAAGTGCGTATAACCTGAACGGGTAGTAATACGTGGTACTAATAATAATAAAAACATGTTCTTTGGTTACTGCTGCAAGTACTGCAACGTTATTTATACGACATGTTTCGATGCTACGACGGTATCATCCTCTGGTCAGATGAAAAAGAAGAAACACACCAAATGAAATCATGGTTAAAACACAATGCGTTAGCCAATGTGGTATAACATGCAAAATTGGTGAAGGTTAATAAATTATAATATTGAAAAGTATTAATTATTAAATAACATATCTACTAGATATTAAAACAATGTAATTGAGTATTTCATGTTGTGTGTATTAAGGAAATTGATATGAGAATTATAATTAATGTGTATGTATAAATATAAATTCAAGATCGCTAGCCACCATGTCATCTGGGAACACTGTTAGACAGCTGTTTTCAAGAATGAATCAAGTAAAATATCTTGAAATGAATAGGTTCACGTATGATTACTTTTAAAAGTAACATGTAAAATGACATTATTCCAAATATCGACAAGCTAATGACACAAAGTGGGCACAAATTTCTGGTAAAAAATGTAATATTTTCTTCACCGTGTCCAGTTGGTAAAATTGTATGCTTTTAATATTCAAGCTAAAATATATTGTTACATAAAGATGATTGTTTTGAGTGATACAATGTGATAGAAATAAAAATAACTGATGAAGCATTTGTTTTTTTACTTACTGATAATTAGAAATAATATCCAACTCTAGTGAAAGCCATTGATGTAGTTTCGTAAAGTTAATATTTATTCTTAAGAAATTCATGCGGCCCACCAAATTCCTTCGAAACTTGAAATTGGCCTTGACAATGGTCTGAGTTTGAGACCGCTGGTATTCAGCAAGCAGTCGCTTTAAACCATCATCCATCCATCCATCCATCTATTATTGATTCTAGTCTGTGGCATTTGAGCCATTTATTTTCCACTACCGGCTGGCTAGGCCTCTCATAACTCCATTTAGCACTGAGCCAATTAGTTTAAAGTTATTTAATTGATTTAAATTTTTTTATTGATATCTTAGTTGATTTGTCATTTTCTCATTAACTTGAGGAATATGTCAAAGAAATGGGTTTTAGTGGAATTCAGATATATGAACTAAATATCAGAGTTCTTAGGGGTCTGTTATAAGATGAATTGAGATATTGACGCCTTAAACCCTGTGAGCTCCAGTGTGTGTGTGTGTAATTACAAACCCAACAAATATAGAAAGCTGTCACACATTTGAAAACTACATAGTGAAACCCCAAATGGAACATCAAGCGTATTTTTAAAATATAATATGTCAATCCTAATGCCTTATACTACGTGACTACTGGGAAGTAAAAATTTAGGATAAATTACTACAGAGAGTCTAAACTTTAAATAAGTAGCTAGGGAATTATTTAGTGTGGTTACCTTGGCCTCTTATCTAACATCCATAGTGAGACTGACATTAGATATTGCAACTACCTTTCCGTGTATCTAGAGGACCAATAAAAATAAAGAGCGGAAACTTGGTATCTACCAAGGTTCTTTGGAAAACCTTAGTTCTTGCTATCACACATATTGTGTGTATGGAGTAATAAGCTGCTTGACTGCTGGTGCAGGGGGAGGCAAAAAGAATAACCGTGAAGTTCCTGAACTTTGATTAGTTAATTATTTAAGGTAGCTAGTGAATATGCTCATTAGGCATATTTAAAATCTTTTATACTAATTATATTATAAAAAATAAATTATGTATGCATGTTTGTTTGGTGTACTATCACGACCAAACAAATGTACCAAATGTGCTGAAGTGTCTCATGGATCTATCTTGGACGTGTTATTAACGTTTAGACTAATAATTGTCACTGTATTGGAAGATTAAAATTCGTGAGGCAAGTTAAATAACAATACAAAACACTGAAAATAATTATTTGTTCAAAATTGAGGACACAAAAATGGAGGAAAGAGGTACCCCCCTAAAATTTCCTAACTTTAATAGAATAAAAAACACCCTATGATAGAAAATTTTAAAAATACATACAGAAAATTAAAGGTACAATCTTAAATAACCATAATAGTCTGAACATTTAATATTTTAAAACAAGGCCTAGAGGAATCGGGAAGGTGGGGCAGGAGGAATAAGTGAGGAGTGGAAAATTAAAAGTAAACTAAAAAAAACATTAATATTCGGTGTAGAAGAAAATTTAAATTTGTCCTGACTACCCCAGAAAAAAATATATTATGATTTTTTTATTTGATATTTAAAATTTGAAAAGTATGTGTGGGGTATACAGGCTATAATTTCAAAAATTAATGTAAAAAAACATTTCTAGGTGTAATAAAATTTTGAAATATTTATAAATCATATACAAATACCTCCACCCATATTACACCCAGATAAAAATAAAATAATGAAATTTTAAAATTGGATAGAAAAAAAAAAACTCCATTGCGTCAGTCCGCAGTCAATTCATACCAACTGAGAAGCTACCTTCTGTTGGTAGTGATAGTGCCAATTTATATATATATATATATATATATATATATATATATATATATATATATATATATAGGGTGTCATTTGTCCAGCACAATGAGCCTCCGGTACTTCATCTCAATTCTCTAGGCTGGAGCCACTACTTTTTCATTTAAAAATATTTTTTTACTGTGCAACAAAATAGAAATTGGCAAATAAAGACAGAGACTAATCTGTTTCTTTATTAGTGTTATTTCAATTATTGTACTTTATTCCAATATGTTTTTGTAACAATGTATATTAATTCTTTTCACATATCTTATGATCGCTCTTAGGCAAATATTGCGTTTTCTATGATTTGTGTTTATATGTACACTCAGTATTTTGGCTGATTTATGTTTTGTTACAAAGATTGCTCTTAACATTTTTTTGGTTTACATATATTTATGTATATCCGTTTAAAATTTTCGAACACTTATAAATATCCTAAAAATCTAAAATTCTGCATGAATATAAGCAATGACACTATATTTTCTATAAAGAAAACCTACATAAAGAGAATTTAACATGGCGGATTCAAACTAGAGGATTGAATTAGGCCAGAAACAAGGGAAATTAATAATTCAATCCATAAGCTGTAAACTATTAAATTACTATGTAACGTTTATTGTTTTTAATTCCTTAACATTTAAAAACCAATTATTTAAGCTGTGTCACTCTTCTTTATTTTTTTTACTAGCCTCAACAGGCAAGAGTTCAAAGCATTTGTGTTTAGAGAATTTATAATTTAAGCCTTAAACATATGGTTCAATTATATCTCTATTTTTACAATTAGTTTCAGTCTGCTTACGATTCGTTTTCGTAGCAAAATTTAAACCAATTAAGGATTAATTTTTAATTATAATTAAAGATTTGGCTACATTTCCCTGGAGTTAATTTTATCTACAAAAATAGATAATTATTTAAAAATATATATATTAATAAACAGTTTAAAACATTATGTTCCTGTCATATCTAGGTAAAGAAGTTGGCGAAGGCGATATATGTGATCTTTGTCTGCTTCTACTGGGACGAATCTTCGGCGTGGTTACCATCTGTTGCTCGATTCTTCTCCTTATGGGAGCACTGATCGTCACCTGGATCCTCATGAGTAACTTTCTATATAGCTTTGGGGATCTTATATTCGGTGAGAATAACACATAAAATTAATCCTTAACGATTAATTAGTATTATATACGAGTATTATATACGAGTATACGAGTATTAGAAACCGACGAAACTTCTCAGTTTTTGAGATCATTCTTTTCTAATAGCTTTTTGTTGTCAAGTAAGATTAACCCCAAAAATAGCTATGGATTCACACTTCCACCTAAAAACTATCGCAGAACAGAAATGTGGTCACGTGACGTGCAATAAGCCGACCGCAAGATTTCCGCCTAATCGGCGCGAGCTGTTCTGTTAAAGTTCAACTCGTCTCTACTTAGTCCGCTCTGCTTGAGATGGCACAGAAGGACCAATCAAATCTCGGAACCAACCATCTCTAATCAGTGCGCATGCGCATTAGACAACGCATGCGCGTAACAGCCAGAAGCTAATAGACAGCTTATTTTGCCGTTTTGAGTAGATTTGAAATAATTTATGTAAAGCATGTCTATCAATATTTTGGATTGTGCCACGACACAGAGTTATAATTTGAAAACATCCATCTGAAGAATAGTCTAAAAGATATGTGTATCCACTAGAAAATAAAATATATTGATAGTCAGCTTTTATAAGTTAGTGTTGCAATGCATTTTGGGTGAACAATCTTCGTGTGGGTTGCTACGCCACTAAGGCATATTCTACTTTTTATTTTTGATGAACGTGTGAATCAGGTTTTACTCTTAACTGAGTGTTTGTTTAGGAAAAAATTATCACGGGATAATCTTTAACTAGGAATAATATCGAAGTGGGTTCTTATGACATTTTCTTTAAACAACAGTGGAAACATAGGCAAGAGACTATATTTTTTTAAAGCTCATCTAGTTCATTTTGTGGTTATGTGAATGGTGGGGATCGTATCCCAGGCAGTGTGTACTAAGCGTGTTATTTTATAAACTATGTCCCTTGAAATTTGATGGTTATATGAAACCCAAGTGATATTATTATTATTATTTTAAAATGTAAATGTTTTCTCATGGAACCTTATTGTTTGGAGGGACTTTTGTTTTAGGGAATTTGACCTATACCCTTTTACTTCTAAAATAACAAATTTGATCTAAATAAATATTGTTTTTATCCATTGAAAATACTTAATTCTATCCACACAAGAATGTGATGTTTACTTATTATCAAAATACATTTTTAAGCATTTTAAGCTTCTTTTAAACTACTGTGTTTCATTGTATAAATCAATGAATCCTTCAATTTTCTTATCTATTTAAAGTGCACCTTCAGATTTTAAAATAAATTATGGTAATAAGGTCAATAACTTATTAAATATTTTCTGTATTTAATCATCATTATTATTGTTGTGACCAGGACAAACATTGTGTTTAACCTTATCAATTAAATTTACCATTTAAGAAGCACCTCACCCGTCGTTGATCTCTTAATCCTTTAATACTCAAGAAAAATGGTAACGAAATGTATGTGTAGAAATATTTGTCTAGTAACATTTGTGTCTACAGTGGATAAAAATTATGAATTTCTTTTAAAATATTTTAATAATAACCATTCACTTTTGGTAATCACTTTGAACCTAAACATAATTTTTGGTTAGAGTATATGATGTTAAATTATTTAAATTTCAGTTTTTTAAAAAAAATTGATTTTAGAACGAACACTATTATTTATATAAACATATATTTTAACTAAAGGTTTTTACTTTTAACAGTCCTACAACTTTGATGGGTTAATTCGCATCTCAAAGAGTAGTAAAGATTTGTTAAAAAAAATTGTAAATATTCCCGTGCGTAAAATACTCTATAAGTAAATCTATAGGGAAAATGATATACACCATTTTGTTTATAAATGTAGATTGTGTCTGGATACAAATTTTTATTAGAATCGTTTAACCGATTTTGAGGAATGTGAGGTTTTCTCTTTTTTTATCTTTCAGTAAATTACCTACCTTAATTTTAAAGTTGGATGGATAACACATATGAAATATCACCAAGTTTTAGCCTAATTGTTAAAATGTTTTTGACTCTAGGCTAAGATACGAATATCATTGACAGACAGATGGCAATGCAAAAATCACTTTTTCTCCAATTAGATTTGTTTTTTTTTTTTTTTTGCAGATCGCAATATTTCCACTTGCCAAGGGGTCGTGAGAAAGTAAAAGCAGTGGAATAAGTGAAATAAAAGTTTCTTCTAAAGAATATTTCTCACTGTTATGTTGTATTTAATTGTGGTTTAGTATTTGTACTGATGATAACTCCACTGTTTACTAATGGCTAACTACGATGTGACTGCTATGGTTTTTGCTGCCTTAGCTACGCTTGGAGTAAGACGGCATTTTTAATACACGATGGTTGAACAAATATACCCTTGCAGTGTTTCTCAAAATTTTGCTAATGGAGGACTACCAAATTAAAATATGTTCACAGGGGCCACGAAAGGATGATGGGGGATGTTTGAAAGTAATGCAAAAAAAAATTAGTCAATTTTATTTAATATAATAATAATAGTAATAATAATAATATAACAGTAATAATAATATAAATACAAAACCAAAAGTAATTTATTAAATGTAATATTGAAAAAAGATCATATAACTATAAAATATAGTTATCATTTAACTTGTAGGTAGTATTTTTTATTATATTCTACATTATAAACCTATTGCATTATCGTAAATTATGATTTTTCAAGTTTTTTTGACTTTATTGGAAAAGGATTCATTTCTTATTCGACTTGTTTCTAGTGATAAAATAAATATAGCGATGTAATGATATGTCATGCTTAGTTTTGTTTGCATTTCAAAGCTTTTGTATTATATGTAATTAACATTATTTATTCATTAATATATTAAACTTCCTGTATCCTGTGGACACAATTTGAGAAATACTTTACATATCACACCCATCAACCAAACTCTAAAGCTAATAATTAAATTGCTGTAGCTAAATAACAGGAAGAGCCCATAAGCAAATATTGAATATATTTAATCTTCACTAGGGGCCAAACTGGATTACCTAGATATAGTGATAAACTCTCTAATTATTTAACCGTGTGGTTGTAATCTTAGGCATTACAAGAATTAGTATGCTATATAAAACATTTTTATTCTCGTAATAAATTACACCAATATAAAATAAATGAGGAGCACACAATAAATATAAATAGTAGACACACTCAGTCATATTTTTTAAATGAGTAGATCAAACTGCGTGTAGAAACTTGTTTTGGATCATTAGGAGAGTAAGATAGGTAATAAGTTGCGTCCTTCCACCCCCAAATTGATCTAAGGGACTAGTAGCGAGATGCATCCATCCACGTCTCACCTATTTAACTTTATTACAAGAGCCATAAATAAAGTCGGTTTGTTGTTTATAATAATAATATGACAAACATTCCGTCTATATTTGAAATCTGTCTATTTTTTGTTAACTAGGCTAAGTTAGGTTAGTTAGGTTAGGATATGTTAGGCTATGTTGTTTTAAGTAATATTTTACTGTGTATTTCACAGAATTATAGTTTACTGTATTATTCTAAACATACTTTTTTATTCTTCCCAAATTATTTTATTTTTAGACTTTACCCTTTCCGACGCAACTCAGGTGATAGTAAAATGTATCTGTTCACTCCTTCAGACGCAACTCAGGTGATAGTAAAATGTATCAGTTCATTCCTTCAGATGCAACTCAGGTGATAGTAAAATGTATCTGTTCACTCCTTCAGACGCAACTCAGGTGATAGTAAGATGTATCTGTTCACTCCTTCAGATGCAACTCAGGTGATAGTAAAATGTATCTGTTCACTCCTTCAGATGCAACTCAGGTGATAGTAAAATGTATCTGTTTACTCCTTCAGACGCAACTAGTGATAGTAAATATGTATCTGTTTACTCCTTCAGAGCAACTAAGATAGTAAAATGTATCGTTTCCACCCTCAGATGCAACTAGGTGAAGTAAGATGTATCTGTTCACTTCCTTCAGACGCAACTCGAGGTGATAGTAAAATGTCATCTTTAACTCCCTTCAGACGCAACTCAGGTGTTAGTAAATGTTATCTATGATTTCACTGTCTTTAGAGTATACTCAGGTGATATTAAAAATTTTATCTTTTACTCCTTCAACGCAACTCAGGTGATAGTAAAATGTATCTGTTCACTCCTTCAGACGCAACTCAGGTGATAGTAAAATGTATCTGTTCACTCCTTCAGACGCAACTCAGGTGATAGTAAAATGTATCTGTTCACTCCTTCAGACGCAACTCAGGTGATAGTAAAATGTATTGTTCACTCCTTCAGATGCAACTCAGGTGATAGTAAAATGTATCTGTTCACTTCTACGGGATGCAACTCACTCTAGGGGTGATACTTGGGATGCAACACGATAGAATCCCTTTTAAATTAGTACTTTTAATAAGATGTTATTCATTTTAGTGTAATCTAAATTAAACCATTTATAGTTAATAATCACCCCCTATTCTTGGCTGGAAATTGAATACCTAATATTTTTTCTAGAAGCAATATGACATCTATTAAGATAGTTCTTTTCGCTATCAGACATCGTTGAGTACTTTAATAATGGATATCAACACATTGTTTCACTATGTTTTAGAGGCTGCCCATAGAGATTACGAAGATAAAACACTGCTAAGTGATATTACCAAAGCACCAGGTTAGTTAGTATATCCTTATTTATCAAGGGTTCCATCTATTGAAGGGATATAATCACACTACAATATGTATTATGGGAACATCATTTCGAAGCAAAAATAAACACACTCAAACAACATTCAATTATCTTAAAAGGTCAAAATGTGATCGCATTAAAAATGAATAATTGTTTGCTCTAATAAGTGTGATATCTCACACTAAACTTCGTTTAGAAAGAGTTAAATATATTCCTATTTTTTAAATCATATATAAAAAAAGGATTTTGATTAAATAACGTCATGTTAATACCCCTAGCCTTATCTTAGTGTGATCCTTATTTTAAAATAACGAACCATTTGTTATTTAACGTGAGATTTGTGACTGTCTGAAAAACACGTCTTATTGCCCTGTAAGCAACCCCTTAATAATGCTGATACACTTTTAAAATAAGAAAGAGGGCATTAATGCGTCACTTACATTCGTTCCTCTGTCTTAATTTCTTCACTGGATGGACGAAGCTTCCAAATTCTTACTCACAGCTAATGCCAACAGTACGGCAGTTGAAACTTATATATATATATTCATTTGTTGTGGTTTTATGTCTTACTACCCATCTGGGATATCCATACAGTTACATTAATGGGTAGAATTTAGAGGACGTTTATCTACAATTTCATGGCGCGAAAGTGGTAATATATTTATGTAGAATGTCTCAGTATATATATCCAAAATCCGAAACCACCAACTTTCCCATCAACGGTCAACAATGACGTATTTGTCCATGTGCTCACTAGTCCTGATATTTATTTATTCTTTCTGTAAAATTGTGTCTTTATAATCTAACTATTGAGAACAGCATAAAAACACATGCGACAAACCGGGTAATAATAAAAATTTATTCTTGTATCAGTCATGGCAAGGTTAGATGATTCCACAACACTAGATAGTCTTGATCCATTTAGTGTACATCTGCTGAAATATAAATAATGGCTATACGTTTAGTATCTCACACGCTACAACAATTATTACTCATACTGTATAATTATGTATTGTTGACCACAGTTAAAGCTATATACACATCACGAATATGTTACGTAACAACGGAAATAATAGAAAGCAAGTGTTCTAATAATGTTTCATATTTGATGATCTTGATTTAAGTTCCGCTTATAGAGAAAGTAATATTTTGTTGCGAGTTTTAATCAAATTGATTGCAAAGTCAGACCGATCTAGTGGATATTGATATTGAATTGAAAGGCCCATTGTAATATTTATTTGCTCTATTTAGATTAACTTTAATCTTTAAACAGACAAATCCTAATAAAGTTCATTTAATATACTAGTATCAACCTAAACTTAAATTATAAAGCAATTAATAAAATCGCCATTGATGAATCTCTTAATAATTATGTAATAATTACATCCTACTTTTGTTTCAGTTCTATGTATGAAGATCAATTTAAATGATTCTTCAGAAAACGTTGTAACGCCTCCCAATAGAGCTGAACAGAGTCCTGAGTATAATCAAGTATGGAACACAAGGAATATCCCTTTCTTTGTACTGATAATAATTGTACCGTTAATCAACATGAAGAGTCCAGTATTCTTCACAAAGTTCAACTCTTTAGGTAAGAGGTTCGAATTGCAGTCGGGACTGCGGAAACCTTCTCCAAACTTTATATACAGCACTACGGTGTAATATCTGTACTTTATACTTTAAACAATCAAGAGTCGTACGAACACGAAATAGCTTGACCGCTGCACCTTTCTTCTTTTAAAAACCAGGACTTATAAAATCAAATTAATATGGATGTAATTCACAAACGTGTATGGTAAAGCTGTATTTTCCGTGTTTTTCAATAAAAAATAATCTAACAATTCGGGAAATCCCCCACGGATCTGGACAACTGGGCGCCGCCAAACGGGCGCATCCAACTGGGCACTTACGAACTGGGCACTGGGAAGACTTTCTGACAAGACAACTGTGCACCAGGGCCCGGTTTTTTAATTTATGATTATAAAAAATGAAAACAAACAGCTAGGTGCAAGCTAGGTTAGGTTAGGTTAGGTTAATTCATCTTTATGTGGTTAATTTTAGGCAAAATTCTTATTTTTCAAGGGTTTTTTTCTGTGTTGTAAGCCAAATTTCAAAATTGTATAGTATCAAGTAGTCTAACTTTATAAATATAAACAAATTTAATTTCTTCTCTCATTAATTTTCTTTAAAAAAAATTCCAAAAATAAATACATAGTTTAAAAAATGTATTATTACATTTTTACACTGGTGCCCAGTCTTACCAGCGACCAGTTGACGGTACCCAGATCGTGGCAACCATTTGTGCTAGACCAAGTCCCACACTTGCTGTTAAGACATTTTTGATCTCTTCTTTCATCTCCTTAAAGTTGGTATTAGTCGTCAATGGCCCACGACAGCCAATCTCGGTGGTTAGAGAAAAGGATCTCCTTCATCAACGGGGTGTTTTCACAGGGAAAGGGGAGGGAAGTCAGGAAAGGTTCTGTTTTTGGTCTAACCGTGTTATTACGCTCACTTCCCTAAACTCCATTCACGGTAGGAATTACTCTCTGAAAGGTCTTTTTTCCTACCAATATCCTATATATAATAGAGTTCAGGTAGGGAAAAAGGCCTTTCAGAAAACAATTCCTAAGGTGAACAGACTTTACACACTGTCGACAGGAAGTACAACTTCTTCTTCACTGATTGGCCGGACTCAGGGATTCCCTCTTATTTTCCCCTATCTCGCGTGATTTTAAAACTCTATTACGTGATTCTATTAGAAATTAAACAAAACAAAGTATGCAGTTAGCTTTAGGCTTAAAAGTAAAAAATAATAAATTTGGACTAATGGAAATTATAGCAATGGCCTTATAAGAATGAAAAATACTAAATTGGAAAGATAATAGACTAAAAATAAGGTTAGTGAAGCAATTTTTTTTTAATGTCGCTAACAACATGGTTTGGGCAACTTAAAATAAAAATATATCCACACATTTTCTTCTAATTAAAAGATTTTAGACATGATAAGTATATTGGATTAAATAGCCAAGCTATTCTATTTGTTATTTACTAATATAGTTAATTTAAATTAAAGATTATGATTAATATACACTAAGCTAGTCCTAGGATAGACAATTGGTAATGTGCTGAAGGTAATAGGTAACAGTGGACTTATTTGAATATATATTTGACCACAGCTAACAGGAAATTAAAAACTACGGTACCTCACCCTTGGTAACTAAGTTTAAAAAATAGATAGAACATAAGAAGAGTCCACTTCCACAGGCAGCTGAGAAATGCTGAGGCTTGCCATCCCCTTTTACATAGATATACCTAGAATACAAACATCTCAAATATTAAACATAATAGTAATAAGCAATACAAAGATAGACCATCATATAACATGAGCTCACTTGAAGTAAGCGTAATGAAAACATTATTTGATTAAATTAAAACATTTTCCAAAAATAGTGGTTATTAGTGGTATTTATTTTTACAGTTCCGATTCTGTGACCGGATGTAAAAATAGAGTTTAGGAAATAAAATGTTGTTAAGAACACGTTAAGAAAGGGTTTTTTATAAAACATAAGTATTTTTTGTGTTTAATATATAAAAGTATATTTATTATTTATACTATCAATCAAAAGTGAAATAGTTTTTATAAGTTTGATATCAGTAAGATACTGTCCTACTTATCATACTACTATATATTAAGGTGATAGGTTTAAATACTAGCCATGTAACAACTCAATCTATATCAATACTTAGCACCGCGTCTTGATACCCGTTTGGGCTATAGGCCCACAGTCTATGTTAATAAAATGAAGAGTTTGTGTATCTGTCATGAGTTTTGTGCATACTTACTGCACGTAGAGGTCTAAAATTTTAAAATTGGTGACCCCCCATGCACGAACATGTCCAACTCGATGCCGGAATTTTAAAATTTGGATATAATTTTTTTTAATTAATTAAAATCTTGGTCAGAATAAGTTAACTGAAGAGATATTTTTTTCTGTCTGTATGAAACAAAGAAAGGCGTTGACAGGGATATCACGCAATACCTTGCAGACAATATGATAAAAATAAATCTCTTTTAAAGACAATTATATTATTGTTAAGCTCATATTGTACTTGGATTGATCATCAGAATTATTATACTCGGGATTTGAGCTTAAACGTGAACATATTCGATATTCAGCTAAACAATTTTAATTGATCGAAGATGGTTGTTAAACACATTTATTAGACCAGAAGTGATTAAATTATTTTTCAAAGCAGCCACAGAATTAGTTGTGAAATTCGCACATGATATAAAAAATGGTGCCTAGTGAACCCTTAAAGTAAATTGTTCGTGTTGTGGGGGGAAGGGGAGGTGAATGAGCGGGGCGTTTATAGAGGAGAGATCGAAATAAGGTAGTAGCTTGTCATGGACAGCTACAAGGTCAATAACTTGTGACCAAACAGCCATATGAACAATGTTTAAAATTTATTTTTAATTTAAAATTATTTCTAAATTGAATTCTGTGCTGAGGGTCCGAGGTTCAATCCTCTGTCCCGAACAGATTTATCTGATTGCCAAACCCTTCCTTCACCTCTGACAAGATGTGTATTAATCACAACTTGTGAATGTGAGGAATGCCAGGCCTCCGCCGTGGTTCGGATTCCACGTTAAACTGTAGGTCCTCCATTTCATCTCACAATCACCCTACCATTACACATTAGAGTAAGTGCGTATAACCGAAAGGGTAGTAAGATGCGGTGCTAATAATAATAGTAATAATAATAATAATAATAATAATAATAATAATAATATTTATAAATTGTAATTTTTACAATCCCCCAATCCTGATATCTTAGCTCATTGCCCATCTCATTCCCATCCCGCAGAAAATATCTAATCCCATCCATCCCTAATCCAGACTCAAACTTAAGGAATAGATAAAATAAGTGCTTGGAAAGAGAAAGGAGGGGAGTTTTGGATGGCAGTGTTGAGTCATTGATGCGTTTAGAAAGCAGAAAGCTTCCAATGGAATGCAGGAAACATCAAGCTACAGCTAGCACACAGACAGGAAATATCAAGCTACAGCTAGCACACAGACAGGAAATATCAAGCTACAACTAGCCACAGACAGGAAACATCAAGCTACAGCTAGCACACAGACAGGAAACATCAAGCTACAGCTAGCACACAGACAGGAAATATCAAGCTACAACTAGCACACACTGACATGAAATATCAAGCTACAACTAGCACACAGACAGGAAACATCAAGCTACAGCTAGCACACAGACAGGAAACATCAAGCTACAACTAGCACACAGACAGGAAACATCAAGCTACAACTAGCACACAGACAGGAAATATCAAGCTACAGCTAGCACACAAACAGGAAATATCAAGCTACAGCTAGCACACAGACAGGAAACATCAACCTACAGCTAGCACACAGACAGGAAATATCAAGCTACAGCTAGCACACAGACAGGAAACATCAAGCTACAGCTAGCACACAGACAGGAAACATCAAGCTACAGCTAGCACACAGACAGGAAATATCAAGATACAACTAGCACACAGACAGGAAACATCAAGCTACAGCTAGCACACAGACAGGAAATATCAAGCTACAGCTAGCACACAGACAGGAAATATCAAGCTACAGCTAGCACTAAGACAGGAAACATCAAGCTACAGCTAGCACACAGACAGAAAACATCAAGCTACAACTAGCACACACTGACATGAAATATCAAGCTACAGATAGCACACAGACAGGAAACATCAAGCTACAACTAGCACACAGACAGGAAATATCAAGCTACAACTATCACACAGACAGGAAATATCAAGCTACAACTATCACACAGACAGGAAATATCAAGCTACAACTAGCACACAGACAGGAAATATCAAGCTACAACTAGCACACAGACAGGAAATATCAAGCTACAACTAGCACACAGACAGGAAATATCAAGCTACAACTAGCACACAGACAGGAAACATCAAGCTACAGCTAGCACACAGACAGGAAACATCAAGCTACAGCTAGCACACAGACAGGAAACATCAAGCTACAGCTAGCACACAGACAGGAAACATCAAGCTACAGCTAGCACACAGACAGGAAATATCAAGCTACAACTAGCACAAAGACAGGAAACATCAAGCTACAGCTAGCACACAGACAGGAAATATCAAGCTACAACTAGCACACACTGACATTAAATATCAAGCTACAACTAGCACACAGACAGGAAACATCAAGCTACAGCTAGCACACAGACAGGAAATATCAAGCTACAGCTAGCACACAGACAGGAAATATCAAGCAACAGCTAGCACACAGACAGGAAATATCAAGCTACAGCTAGCACACAGACAGGAAATATCAAGCTACAACTAGCACACAGACAGGAAATATCAAGCTACAGATAGCACACAGACAGGAAATATTAAGCTACAACTAGCACACGCTGACAGTAAAAGTCTATTTTACTGTGAGAGCTGGAAAAATCAAATTTTCTATACTCGTACTCGTACAATTCATCACTTTTGGCGATTGACAATAGGGTTGCCCATATCGAGATTAGACTATAAATTCATTCTGTATAAATCTTTAAATAGTACATTTTTACAGCCTTAATCTATTAGTTATATCAATAATGAATCATAATCAAACCAAGGTAATTTTACCCACCCAACTTATTGAAATATGTTGTTTGTAACTTTACCTAAACTCATTTCCATCTTCATAATTTCATCATGCCATCCTTTGGTGTGTTTTCCTCAGGTGTAATTGCTTTATTCTACCTCATGCTGTTCGTGACGGTGAAAGCTTCCCAATGGGGTGTGAACGTGGACCTCAATAATACCAGGAGCACACACTTCACTCCAATTTTCGAGTTCGGTTTCCCTGCCTTATCTGGCATGCTTAGTATGGCACTAAGTTCACATGTCACTGTTATTACTGTTATGAGGAATAATAAAAGACAAGACAAAAACGTAAGTTGAATAAAAATTATGGGTATAGAATTTACAAATTCAGATCTAGGTGCATTTAGCAAAAATCTATATTATAATGCAATACCCTATATATATATATATATATATTTCTTTACATGCTAGCTAAACGTTCTTTTTTCTTTACACATTTTTTTTCACATACATACCTAGAAATTATATTAAATATGAATATTTCACACGTCGATTTCAGATGTATATTTTACAGGTTTTTTTTCACATGTATCATTTAAACTGCCTTCCGTTATTTTCAATACATTTCATGGAGTTACTTGCAAACTATTCACAAATAAGTGACAGTAAAGAAACTAATTTATCTTCTATAATGACATCAAATTTTATATCTCTTTTATTAATTTTTATGTATACAGAAAGAACAACATAAATCGACTTGGATGAGATTTTAAAAATATGTATCATCTATCTGAAAAGGTTTTAAGCTATTAGTCAATGATCGATGACATTAGAGAGCCAAGAAGTGACGTTAAAACCAATAAATTTGTTGGTTTTTCAAATATTATGTCTTTAACCACGTGAAATATTGATATTTTCTTTTAATAGAGTGGACCATTGAGTCGAGTATTCCATTTTATCTGTCTAGCTTGATCACAAACGAAAATAAATGTTACGGTCCACTGCACAGACTTTCTCCCTTTTTTATCTTAAAAGAGTGGCATTTGATAATAATTTTTAAGTTTGTAAAACGAAATAATACATATTGTTTTAGAAATACTTTACAAAATAACACAAGTGAAATAATATACACATTGAGATTAATGGAACATCTCTGCATATCAATGCGCATAGAAATCAATTTCACATTTTCAAAAACCTTTTCAAGTATATGTGTGTGTGTGTGTGTGTGTGTGTGTGTGTGTGTGTGTGTGTGTGTGTGTGTGTGTGTGTGTGTGTGTGTGTGTGTGTGTGTGTGTGTGTGTGTGTGTGTGTGTGTGTGTGTGTGTGTGTGTGTGTGTGTGTGTGTGTGTGTGTGTGTGTGTGTGTGTGTGTGTGTGCTTATAGCTTAAAAACTATTGTTTGTATAAAATATATCATTAAATTTTATTATTTTTTTATTCTATAGTACTAAATTTTTACAATGATACGCTATCTCGTATCTCAAATATTTGCGGAGATATGATCAAAATTGGAAATTTCAACTGCATTAAAATCTCTAAAAGAAATTTTTATAGAAAATAAGAATTACTATTTTGTTTTAATGTTACATTGTGCATAGATACGGATTTTAATCAAAGTTGTTGGAGCAGATTTTGAATAAATCTATTCTTCTCTTTCTGTCCTTCAGTAAACCATCCTTAATTTTATGTTTTCAAATTTAATTCCAAAAACTCATCTAGGGAACAAAAATTGTAAACACTATATACCAATTTTCATCACGATCAGTAAAATAGTTTTATCTCTATACCGAGATAGAGACAGACAGACCGACTGGCAGAGAAAGGTCATCAATAAAAACAATTTTATGTGTCTGGGGGTAATGAAACTTTGACATTTATAAAAATATCAAGTTCTAATTTTATGACGATCACAATATTTCCCTCTCTGAGGCTCGATAGAAAAATATATCAAATTTTAAACAAAGAATAAATTATAGGAGATATTTCAACTTGAAATCTAAAGAGTAGAAGGCCTAATAATTTGGTTTGGTCGGTGGTTTTGTAATCAAATTATTAATTAAAACTGGCAAATTAAGTTATGCAATTACTATTAAAAATGTATTCAAACAAACGGCTGATTTATCCCGTTAGAGAGCTGCTGAAATTATAGAGTAGTAAAGTAAATAACTAAATAAATCAAATCTAATTACTTAGTACTGTAAGTGTGAAGGATTTTTTCCACACGTAAAAAGAAATGATTTTCACCCTAGATGTTGTGATGAATATTTACGGTTTTTGTGACCCTGAACCAAAATAAATGGTACGGCGCACCGCACAAACTTTCTCTCTCTTTCTATAAACTCGAATGATTTCTGAACGGAATAATGTACATTGTATCATCACCACTCCACATAAGAACACGCATAAAATAATATACAATGATATAGAATCAATGAGAAAAGAGGCGCATCTTTGTCCACCTAAGAGCATTTCAAATAGTTTAATGTCTTCCACAAGGGTCAACACTTCGTATTAAAATTTCAATTTCTGGTTAAAATTTTAACATTTTATAAGGTTTTGCATATCTTCAAGTCATCGCATTGATATTTAATTATGCGTTTATACATTTTGACCAATAAAAAATGTAAATATTGACTATTGAGTCTAAAATGGAGAGAGATTATTGCTGTGCAAACATTTCTCCTAAGAGCTTTAAGGAAAAATAACATACTTTTTTTTAGATACTTATATTTAATTACTCTATGGCATTGGAGAATTATTGCGTTAAGACTTAAGTAGTATATCTTTACAACTAAAGCTCACAAAATTGTATTAATATATTTGCAAATATCTCAGAAACTGTTGCTTTTATAAAAATATATGTCAAATAAAAGTTTTTTATTTCTAATAGTCCTACAATTTTGCAATAATAAGTTGTTTAGTTTCTCAAATAGTTATGGAGATACGGAAATTAACGCTTCTGTAAAGTACCGTAAAAATAATTTTCATAGGAAAATGAAAATAGCCAGTTTATTTATAATCTTAATCAACGCCTAGATACGAATTTTAATCAAAATCGTTTGAGCAGATTTTGAGAAAACAAATTTTTTCTCTTTTCGCCCTTCAGTAAACTACCCTTAATTTTAAGTTTTTATAGACACACAGAAATACGGCATTACAAAGACTATTTTTTAGGGTTGTGGGGGTCATGAGACGTCGACATCCATTAACATTTCAGGTTAGTTTATTTTACGGTCGCAATACTTAAGTTTTAATGTCCAAAAAGTTAAAAATATATATGTAATTGCGTATAGATTGAAAATTATTGATTTTATAAAAATATTTTCGAATAAAATATTTGTATTATAAATATATATACATATTTGTAATGCTAAGTAATTTCATATCTCAAATAGTTTCGGAGCTATTATAAAAAATGTTAGTTTACGCATCATACCGGAGCCCTTAAAGCTATTTTGCCGAAATATTGAGGGTAGCCATTTTGTTTGAAATATTTATTAATGTTTATAAATGAAATTTAATCAAAATCGTTAGAGCCGATTTTGAGAAAATCGACTTTTTCTCTTTTTACCCTTCAGTAAACTACCCTTAAATTTAGGGGTGGATATCCAACTCCAAAAATCACTTGGGGCAACCCTATTAAAACCCTAGGTATCAAGTTTTAGCTCAATCAGTAAAATAGTTTAGGCTCTAGTTGGAGGTACAGACAGACAGACAGACGGAAATTTAAAAATCACTTTTTCGGATTCAGGGAGTCATGAAAGGTCAAGATTCATCAAAATCTCGAGTTCGATTTTTTTGACGATCACCATACTTTCTCTACCTGTAAGATAGAGAGAAAGTAAAAAGGGAGATGTTACAATTCTGTCCATCCCCAAGTATGCCTGTCTATCTATATGTTTCTGGACATAAATCGAAAACGGTTCACTGGATTTGATTAAAATTTAATATAAATATGCTACATGGTTTTACGTCAAAAATAATATTTAATTTTTATCTTTGCTCACAGATCACTATCGAATTTACCTAGAAATATTTTATTTTTTCATTAATATATTTCTATCCAGTCTCAAGGTGCACTCCCTTAAAATACGCCTTCTAAGTCTTATATCTTTAGATTATCAAGTTTAAGTTTCAAACGTAAAACTAAACATATCCCTCAAGTTTAATTTATATATATATATATTCATATATAAATTCATATGATTGTAATTGTTTTATTTATTTCAGATAAGAGATTTGCAGATTGGCTACTTTCTTGGAGCGTTCACTTATATTTATATTGGGATTTTATTTTACATTTCTTTTCCAGGACCCAAACACTGCATCAAAGACGTGAGTACGATTTTTAATTTTTGACTTACACTCAACATACAATATTGTTTAAGTCTAACGGTTACTATAATTAATGGTTAAATGCAACCAAAACAAAAATGTTTGTATTTGTTTATTAATTCAAATAGAAGAGGGTTGTTTCTCCAAATGAACAATAGAGATCGTTAGTTGTATAACAGTGGTATTGCAAATAGACTTTGCTAAAAAAATAAACTAATAGTAAGGTTGTGTCCTCTTTTTTATTCTCTTCTTCTTATTTTATACAATACTTTTCTTCTACGATGATGACATGTTTCGGTAATTTTTCATCATTTTCAAATTTGAGGAAAACCAATATTATTTCAAATTATTGTATAAAAATATGTTATAAAATTGTGAATTTAAAAAATTAAGCATTAGAAATTAAAATAGTTAAGAGAAACTATAATGTGATATACGAAATATTAAATAGATAACCATTTAAATTAACAAGCTTATAAATACCTTAATTTCATTTCTAATGTTTAGTTTTTTAAATTAACAATTTTATAACATATTTTTATGCAATAATTTGAAATAACATGGGTTTTCCTCAGACTTGAAGATGTTTAATGTTGAAACATGTCATCATCGTAGAAGAAAAGTATGGTATAAAATAAGGAGAAGGGAATAAAAACTAAGATATAAACTTACTATTAATTATTATTACTACTCCTTACCAAATAAACATGAACATTATAAGTAAAAAAAATAAAGTTTTCATTTATTTAAGGTGTTTAACGTGCACTCTCTGATCCGGCTGATTACATCAGTACACCAGAATTTCTATGAGCGAGAGTAAAAGGACCCACCTGTTTTGCCAGTAAAAGAATTTTTACCTACCTCCCAGGGTTATTTTACATACCACAATTGACATGAGACCGACGGCTATAATTCCCCTCCGAAGGAAGTTGTGCTAAGGACTTTTATCGCTCAAGAAAAATCCGTCGACCTCTGTTTTGTTTGAACCCAAGAACTTTGGTCTCTAAGGCGAGAACTTTATCTCAAGACCACAGAGGTCAACTAGTACAATTAATCAAATGGTTTTCGCCGCAGTGTTCAAATATAATAATGTTACTCTTTCCATAACCTGGACTGATATTGATAGGGAGGTCAGGGTTCACACCCCAGCTGGGTGTTCTGAGACTTATGTTTTCTTAATAGTTTTTTCAATCTCTTTCCACACACCTATGATACATATCCTCCAGATTCTTCCTCCCTAACCTCTTATCCGTTTAATTCAAATATATTAATACCTCAAATATGTAGGAAGCATCATATTCTTTTCAAATTAATATAATTTGTATAATGATATATCTCACTATGTAAAATATCATTCATTTATCTAATAGTTTCATAGAAAATTGTATTAGCAACTAAATAAAGATGAAACTAATTTCTAGATTCATATCAACTTTACAATATTGTTTACCTTGAAATGTAATAAACTTACCTGTACAACCTATATTACGGTGTAGCTTATAGTACAGTCGGTCAAGGTAAGACGGCTACCTTTCGGGTTAGATGGAGTGTACATACTTCTGTACACAATCACTTGAGTTAATTAAGTTTATTATGTGAATATAAATATTTAAATTTAAAATTATAAAATAAATCAGAAACAGCAAACGGCAACACACATAATCTTACACTGACAAAATGTAACCAATATGACTAATATTATTGTTGGATGGATTGAAATGGATGAAAAAGTGTGTATATATAGGTATGTGATCAAACCTATAAATTATTTGTAATTAGCAATTAATTCATAAATAATTACGCCCTTTGCAATGACATAAATTCAATAAAATGTCAACAAAATATTACAAAGGATAAAATTAATATAATATATTAATATAAATAATTAGGGTTTAAATTTAATTAGTGAATTTATCAAAAATACATATTTTCGATTTAAATAATTAAAGGTGATGGTTAGAAAAATGATAAATAATCTATCCTTAAAGAAAAATTACACGGTATATTTCCTTTGGAAAGTCATCTGAAAATACGTCTTTGTTTAAATTAGATCATTCTCGAAACAAACTAATTGCTATATCCAAGGTTGAGTGGTTCGTTTTACAAATAAATTATGTATTGTAAATAAAATATAATTAAATCAAGGATACGCTTAAACTATATTTTAGGCAAGGAGTAATATTCTTAGTAAAATCTATACATAGACCCTAATTGTAGTTTTATTAGAACTTTAAAACTCTAAATTTATGTTCTTTAAACATCAGATATGATATATTGATACAAATAAATGGTATAGTTTTAAATATACCGTACTATAAATCATTTACCTATGGAATCGCGGTAGGAAAGTTTCTTTAGGATATAAAATGATTACTTTTCTTTTAATATTGATAAAACCCACACCAGGAGGAACAACCTGGTCTAAATGTTTAGTTTAAAATAGTTACGGAGAAGCCATGGTACAATCTCCATAGGATGTATATAGGATGCTCTACCTTGAAGGCTTTTCCATTTCCCCTCCACACAAATCCTTTTACATATCTTGTAAACTATACCATACTTGTCCCTACGCTGTCAGTGTGATTAAATGGGTATTTCCCAGACGGGTAGTAAGACGTGGATCTTATATATATATGCGAGTAACTAGGGTATATTGTGACACCTTAGCACAGTCAGTGGCGTGTCTGTCTACTCGGCTAAGGGTCCCAGGTTTGATTATCAGCATGGCCGACAAAATATTGTTGAATAAATATTGTATTCCTCTTTGGCAGTGATAAAATAATGGCCGGGATGATGGTTGTTGTTTCTGTTTTTGATTTAATTTAGTTTAAAAGTCGTTTACTGATATTATCACTCGGTTAAGAAAGTGTGCGTTAGATACGAGTACCTCAAATAATATAGGCTATCTATTAAAATTTTATTGGTATGGATATGATTGTTAAATGGGATAGTTGCATATAATGACATGATTTATGAATATATGAAAGTAGCTTTAGTATATTTTTTAATTTTTAGATACCGTCCTTCCTAACACGTAATCATTCCAAATTTTCTTATATAATACTGAATTAGAACTAACTCAAATTGTTTAAGTCAAGCTTTCCAGTTTTATTGACTAACGTGCATTATTTCTGTAACTAGCACTGCTTTGAAAATGTTTCTTTCTCTTGGAATATAATTAGATAAAACATTATACATGGAGAGAATACAGGGAAATGTTTTTTTTATATTCTAATAAAACAAACTTTTTCACCAATGTACAAAGAAAGAACTACTAGCATCTTGAAATTATCTCCACCTATTTTTAGACAATTTTAATACTTTTTCTGAGCAACAAAAGCTTACTTGATGTTAAAGAAACTTAAATTATTGTTGTTCCGTCAGTTCCCGTTTTTAAAACAACATATATATATCTACGCTAAGTAATGTCAATACCTTGTGTCTCGTTGTGCTTTGTGTTTCAAGTAAACATTTTGGGATGTGTATGAATCATAATAATATAATTACTTTGTTAGTTTGAATCAGATGAGAAATTTAACAACTCTCACTAGATGGCTCATTTCACCAAGACTTTAAATTGTATTAAAAAAATATTTGTTTGACTTTATGGCATTCTCTATTATAACTTGATATATTATACAATTATTGTATTTCAAATATAAACACATGACTTTTTTTAGTGTAATATATTCAAGTTTTTGTTCTAGATGCACTATTAAAATCAATAAACTACCTGCAATATTATTTGTTTCTTCCAGAATTTACTGAACAACTTTAAAGTAACCGATCCCATGGCCTGCGTCGGTCGTGGTTGTCTTTTGTTCCAAATGATCACCAACTGCATCCTCTTGAGCTACGCTGTACGTCGGATCGTACTATTCGAGATTTTCCACAACGTATATCCTGGCTTGATTCACGTTGTATTAGTGAATGCTTGTATAGTAATCATATGCCTCCTGTTCGCCATATTTCTGCCGAGGATAGGAACTATCATCCGGTAAGTGATACAAACTAGAAAGTATCTATAGGTCTTTATACACATTACACTCTTGATTATCCGCGGGTGGATTATCCTCTTTAAGGCTTAACCGCGGCATCGACAGCAGCTGGAGATAAGTTTTTGAAAAATACGCATTGATGGATATTACAGGGCTATCGATTGCTGTACTCAATATAGGCCTATCACTAGGGAAGAGATAATGGCCAGAGAAGCTAAAAGTGTATGCAAGGGGGACTGCACTGGAAAGGACTCATGACCTGCTAAATTATCTGGAACAGGAAGACGATACGGTCCTATGTAACAAGCTGATGTTATGGAAATTACATAGTGGGATAGGGAAAAAGGAAGCAGCTTCAATAAAGCAAAATACTAATACAGACGTTTTAAGTGATGGGTCCATTTTGAGTATACTCTAGGCCTACATTGATTTAAATTGTGTTTTTTTGTATTATCTTAGCGCGAGAAATATAACGATGTGTTCGTATATGCAATCCCAATAGTTGAATACTGGTTTGAATTGAATGGGCTACAATCTCTTATTTTATTAAATATGTGGATTATACGCGGCACTCGTCCCCTCCATTACCACGGATATTCGGGAGTTAACTGTATACATATGTTATCGTAAAATAATTCATTATAAAGGGGTTTTTTTTGTAAAAGGGGGGAATATAAAAATTGCATCTCTCTGTTATTTAATTTATGTCCAGTGACTTAATTAAAAAAGTATAAAGTAAGATAGATCATGAAATAATAGTGGGCTAGCTCAGATTTAAAATGAATACAGCATTTTGTGTTAAAAACCAACATTTACATTTAACAACAACAACAACAACAAAAATTACTATCTCGTGGTAAACTAAAAAATAATAACTATCCATAAAAATCGAGCACCATAATCTCTCAAGACCTCTTGTTCATGTTGGGAAACATATTTATACCTTAACTGTACCTAGTTAACTATGGACTCATATTGCATACAACAATGCCAACCTCCAATGCCAGCAACCCCGGGAAATTCTTGTAGGTGAGACAACACTAAATATGGAGTATCTGATAGTATTGGTAGCATAGTGGAAAACAGTGATTGATGGTGATAATCATATAAATAAAATACCTAAAAACTTATATGACTTAAAATGAAATATTTGAGAGAAAATATAAATAAATAGATAATGATTAGCAGATAATATTATGAAATGTATTTCTTACTCGATGGCATTAGAAACTAGGAATACTGAGTGCTATAGAAAAGTTGAGAAAAGAGAAATAGCTTTGTTCACCAAAGCGCATAAGACTCAAATTAATTTTTAAAGACCTTAATTAAATTAAAGCTCAGAATTTTTTTTTATAAAAATATACCTCAAACAAGAGATTCGTACCTTTAATGGTAATACAACTTTACAATGATAAGTTATTTCGTATCACAAATAGTTGTGGATAAATGACGATGATTGTAAAATATCCCTCATGTAAAGTACCCTCAAAGTAATTTTAATGAAAAAATTAGAGTTGTCATCTTGTTTATAATGATAAACAGGGTGGAGATATAAAATTTAATCAAAATCGTTGGAAAGAATGTGGAGAAAATTGATGTTTTCTGTTTATGCCTTTCAGTAAACTACCCTTAAATCTAGATTTGGATGTCTAGTTCCAAAAATACCTTGGGGGGACCTTATGAAAACCCCAGATATGAATCTTTAGTCCAATCAGTAAAATAGTTTTGGCTCTACCCCGAGGTATCGACAAACAAGTGGAAATGTGAGAACAACTTTTTTTGCTTCAGGGGGTCATGAAACGTCAACGTTTATCAACATCTTGAATTCGATTTTTATTTTTTACGATCAAAATACTTTATTTCCAAAGTGTTGAGAGAAAGAAATTTTTTTTTATGATATCGTGATATATGTGATTCCTTACTGACACATTAAATAACAAGAAAATGCACTTAAAAGTTTGTTAAAATTAACATTGCAAATACATGTCAGTGTAAAGGCTATTGTTCCCATAAGTTCACGGACACACTGAAATCCAGTCATGGACCCCAGGCTAAGAGTCCCTGCGGTATATATTCCAAAAGGTCTCATCCACCCAATTTTAGGGAAATTTTCTTCCTTTTCCAATCCATTTACAGACCGGTAGTAATGGATCCAAATACATTCTTCTTGCATAAATGATTAGCCTTCTCAGGTTAAGATATAAATATATAATCTTGTACAAGTTGAACTATATATATAGTATATATACATATATATACTATATATGTATATATGGTATATATGTATATATGGTATATATTCATATATATAGTATATATGTATATATGGTATATATACATATATATAGTATATATGTATATATTCATATATATAGTATATATGTATATATGGTATATATACATATATATAGTATATATGTATATATACATATATATACATATATATAGTATATATGTATATATACATATATATGCATATATATAGTATATATGTATATATATATTATATATACATATATATAGTATATATGTATATATGTTATATATACATATATATAGTATATATGTATATGTATATATACATATATATAGTATATATGTATATGTATATATACATATACATATATATATATATATGTATATATAAACATATATACATATATACTATATATACATATACATATATAATAGTATATATGTATATATACATATATATAGTATATATGTATATATGGTATATATGTATATATGTATATATGTATATATATATATGTATATATATATGTATATATGTTATATATATATATAGTTCAAGGCGTACTATTCGCTTTAGGGGCTGTTATTATCACTTCTCACTACTGGATTATTGCGATATTCAATATTTTCCTTCTCCTGAGCTCTATTTATAATCTGCTTATGGTTTCAGGTACACAGGAGCCACGTGCGGCATGGTGCTCATGTTTGGGATCCCAAGTCTCATGTACAGAGCATCTCTGCAGCGGCGAGGTCTACTCAGACGGTGGCATCAGGTTATATACACCATCATTCCCACCGTAGGGCTTGTCAACTTCCTAGCACAGTTTTTTTTAAAAGAGAAATAAAATAATCTCTCAATATCTATGATAAAGATTAGTTTCATATTACCATACTTGTTAGATTTGTAAAAAAGAATAATGTAAAATATTAAAGGCTTATTACCTCACAAGTTGTAATTTTTAATAGCAAGTGAACCTAATAATAAGTTTGATTTATGTATTTATGTAGCCTTCTTCCTAGTTGCGTTTATAATATCTTGGACCTAGCTAAGTTATTTAATGAAATTGATGAAGTTTTGCTGAACTAGTTTGTAAAAGAGCCAAGTAAAGGATTCCTAAGTACTCACGCCATATTGAATGTAGTTCAATGTAGATAAAGCCTCCTTTAGTGTAGAGAGTTGCCAATTATCCCTAGTTGAAGGATCTGCTCCTCTTTAATTGGTCAAGAGGACATAGCGATAAATAGGAAGATAAAACCTTTCGATTTTGTCAATCATATAGTTTTCGGAGAGAAGCTCTATCTCCTAAGATCCAGTTAACTCCATATACTTGTTATGAGATTCTGTTCACGGGCATGGATGAGTATGGAGCGTCGTGTTCAACAGACAATAATCTGTATCACGAGAATTAAACTTAAACACGTTAGTTAACTTGTTGGCTACTGACATGACGGCCTTTATACTTTTTAAATCTTTAGTTAATATAGTTCCAACACCATCACATTTCAATGTACCAATTCTGTAGACAAGTGGTACGGTTCAATAAATAACATCATTTGTGAGCCGTACCGATTCCCAATAGATATACTGACAAAACAACGACAGTAAAAGGGTAGCAAGTGTAGTGGCATTAGTATTACGAGCGAGATTGCTGTTAGAGGGGTTTAAAAAAACATAAATATGGAATATGTATTCAAGGGAACATGCATGTTTGCATCTCAAACGTAATTATTGTACCTATGCAACTTTTGAGAGCCTGAATTTTAGACCACGTGAACTCTAGCTTATTTGGCCAGAAATATTTCAACGAGTTCTTTTTATCTAGCTTGATCACGAAAAACAACTATATACCCTGCAGTGGGATTCTGGATCTTTTCTTTCGCGCTATCGTTCGATGGTATTGAACGACAGTCATCGCTTGTCATAACGAATTTCGTATTCCGGTTCTTTGCTTGAAAGAGCGCTATCGTCACAGAATCGAATCTGTAAGGTATCGTTAGGAAACGTGATTAAACGAGGGCCTGTGAAGCGAGGCTATGTCCACAGCCAATTGAAACACGCGACTTATCGGGAAGTAAGAATTTGAAAATCTAACTTTTGATTAAAATTTAAACGATATAAGCTATTCATTCTAGTACTATAAATACTCTGTGCAAGCTCTAATTAAAAATGCACGTTGTTTAATAAATAACTCCTTATTTGATAATCATTTCTCCTTTTAATCATTTAAAATGCAATATGTTTGTAATTTTAAAATTGGCCTACATTTCTATTTTGAAACTATTTAGTCTAATTAGTGGGTAGAGAACGTTTAGATAATATTTCTTGATGATCAAAGGTGTAGTGAGTAAATATATATTAGATTAGTTGAGCTTGGTTTAATTATTATACTGCATTCAAAGTTTAAAAAGGTCTTCTCCAAAATAGTCTGCCAAGGACAAGGTTATGCCATGCCACCTTTGAAAAAATATGCATGCCAATTTGTGTCGTGATTTTATAGGGTGCCACAAACATCCAGTTTCTACAATACATAACTGTAATTCCATAAATAAAATATATTCCTCATTCCCTCCTTATTTTTAGCACCGCCACTTACTACCTGTTTGTGTTATGTGCCTATATACTACTTACCCTAATTTGTTAGGGATTAAGGAGGTTGGATTTAGATGAAGTGTACCCGCATTTGCTTGGAGGGAAAGTGGAAAAAATATTTAGGAAAACCACCCTTAATAGACCTGGCCTGGATCAAACCCCTATCTCCAGGAATCTAATCTATTGCGAAAATAGCGCCTTAGACTATGCGGCCACCGAAGAAGGTAAATCCTTACTAATCTTTATATTACATCTGTTTTGTATTTTAAATAACCAAAGGCCTATAGCCAAAGAGTTGTAAAATGTTTTCCAAAAACTACTATCCTAATTGAAAATAAGCCCTATGTAGTTACGAAATAGATAAAATCCTCCACTGAATAAATTTCTAGCTTATTTTACATGATGGAGCAAAAGTATCAACTAGATAATTAACGATGGCGAGAGTAGCAGCCTAATGAAGTTATTTTAAATAATTTCTTATGAAGGATTAGTTTTCACTAATATAGTAAAATGTAGGCCTAAGACTAAAGGGTGACATTTTGGTAGTTAAATGAATAAATGTTGCATGTAATTTAACTATTAAAAGTGGCTTGGTTTGTTAAGTTATAAATAATTCAGTTAGGAAAAGCATATTTTATGTATATCTCTTCTAGAACTTGCAATACTATTAGTTCTAAGGGCCAGTTTCATAGTCAGACTTAGTTCGCCTCAAGTGCGGCGCTATACTAAATACAAGACGTCGCCTACCTGAAATTGAATGGAATGGGCCAGTTTCATATGAGAAACTAGCCCATTCCATTTTGATCTAGGTAGGTGTCGTCCTGTATTTAGTATCGACTCGCACTTTAGGTTCACCAAGTCTGACTATGAAACTGGCCCTAAATAGCAGTATTTTACCAATTCTCCTATTTCGGTGACAAATAATCTTAGCAATGAAAGCTAAAAGTACATATTTACTTTGTAGTAAGACTTGAAGGTCATGGAAGGAACTGCTGTTATTTCTGTTGAATACAACTCCTTCAGTTGTTTCTTGAAGAAATGTTGGATGTCTCCACAGAGGGCTGTGAAAGTGGACCTAGATGACCCAGTTTGTGCCAAGGTCAATAACTACTTGTTTTATGTTGATTATATGGATCCATAAACAAATAAGCTAATATGTGTCTAATCACTCTTGCGAGGGGAATGGTAGTCATATTGAACGATAGGAAAATTAAGCTTTCTTAATATACTTTAATTAGCTTTTCGACCAATTTCCCTAAGGGCTGGTTTCCCATCCTCACTACATTGAAGTGTGTAACCTTTAAGTTCACCAATCTCATACATTTCTTTTTTAAACAAATGTTTTCCATTGCATCTCTAACTGTTTGTGCAATGCACATGAACTAATTATGCTAATGTGTTTGGGATAAGGAAGGTTAATAGTAATAATAATTAGTATCGAATGACTTCGCTTGTATACCGACTAGAAAACATGACAAGAACATGCATTACTAAACAACCATGACACCAAGATTATTGGAAGTAATGACACCTTGTCTCAATCTTTGTCTACACATTATACTATGGGTCTGAAGATTGATCTCCGTCAAAACCAATAAATTTAATCCCCTCTTTCCAGTGATGAATTAACAGCCGAGTGATAGTTTTTGTGTCTGTTCTGAGTTAAGTTAGTTTGTAAATGTGTTTATATGATTATTCAGGTCACCACACCTTGTTTGATAAAGACAGCCTTGGCATTTTATTATTCTTATTAATATAAAATTGAAAAACAAAGCAATTAAATAAATACAAATTTCTGACATTTTATAACAATTATTTTACAAGTGAGATTTGTTTTTTATTAAGATAGTTATAATTATTTGTGACAGATCCTAAACAGTTCTTCTGAATGGGTATTCAGGAGTTGTCAGCCAGTTGAACAAAATGAAGTCCTCATGGTGTGTGTCTATAAACAAAGATGAAACAAAATCAAGTTATTAAAATTAACTGTGTGCATAGATATTGCAATAGTTAGGTTATAATGAGGCTCTTCTTTTACTTATTCATACTTGAAGGCATGTGATAATCAGCTCATACTTTCGATATTTACTAACAATAGGTTCTACCTACAAAATAACTAAATTATTGTTATCAAAGTCAACCGCAAATAAGATATTTGAATTTTAAGTACGTCCCACCAAAATCCTGTTACAAATAGTCCTTATACCAGCAAGAGTATCTCATAAAATGTATAAAATAAATCTTTTAGGCCTAATGTGTGAAGCTTGCTAGTAAAACTATAACAACAGAGTAATCTTAAACCAATAAATTGTGTTAAATAGAACCTACTTACATATAACTGTTTTTTTTAGGTTTAGTAAAAATGCAGTTAGGCCCTAATTGGTTTATTTACCATGAGAAATATATACAGATATTGTGCTACTGCAATATAATTGTTATAACAATAACCAGGGCTGAGGAGTCAGTAGGCTATACCTTCGACTCCCAACTCCTCCGTAAATGACAAATGCATATATTAATTAGCAGGTAATAGAGAATCTACTATAATAAAATAATTTTTCCATAGTAAATGTATTACTAATTAATACATATTAAAATTTTAAAATACTAAATACTAAAATGGTAACAAGGAAATTTTATCATCACCAGCACATGAATCATTAGGCTACTTAGGCCCATAGAACTTAAATATGTTTTTTTATTACAATTTCTGAAAAAGAAAACTTTCCTACATTTCTATCAAAGTAAATATGGATTAAACTGTTCATTTAATAAAAAATAAAAATAGTTTTTAACAGAAACAGAGGATTGAGGCCTACCTTGAAACCAAAGAATATACAAACTTAAGAGTAACAGAACATAACTAATAAACTTTTCCCCTAATTATAATTTACAAACTTTTATCTAGAAGTCGGAGTCGGTACCTTACTACCGACTCCGAATCAGACCCCACAACCCTGACAATAACTATTTAATTGCTGTTTCTAAATTAACATCAAATTACTGTGAGTATTTAGTGGAGAAAACATTTTTGCTAAGATATTATTAATCTCATGAAGCTTACTTGTTAAATGCTCTATTAACTTTGGTCCACTGGTTCTGAACAGGAATGTGGATGTAATACCGATATGCAACCTCAAATACTTTGAAGGTCAGAAGTGCAGACACATCAAGGGTTTACCGCCAACAGTGTGGAAATTTTCTTCGAGACACAGGATATGGTCGACTGGTCCACATGTTGTAGGTCCCCACAGTTAGCCTACAAATAGTAGAACAAAGTTATTAGGGAAATGATGCGTAAGCCCCTTACGTATAATAAAACGTATTTTACACGAGAAACCAAATCATTAAACATTTATCAGTTTCATTATACTCACAAGAAAATGGCGAATCCATTGATACGTTAATTATATGTATTTTAAGTTATTTTATTTTTACAACATTTAGAAAACTCGATAAAACCCAAGTCCAAACCTATACCAACACATCGTTTGAGCTATGATCTATTTATACTATATATTATTTTGCAAATATTAATTGAGATGCTAATTTATCATTGAATGGAATGGTAACAAGGTAAGATCAAATCAACTGTCTAATTACCACAAGGAAGGTTAGGTTAGGCTTATAATATAAATACATTTATTAATAATCTTGAGTTTAGTATCAGTGGATTCCCCACATTTTTTTAAAGTAAAATTATAGCATACATTTTATGATTTTCAGGTTTTATATAGGAGAAAGTTCATCTCAAAGGTATGGATATTGGGTATCATCACCGTTAATAATTTCAACAAGTAATAGAAATGGCAGTTTCAGTTTTTATGTTTTACATTCACACAAAGCAGACCTAAATTTTAACTTTAAATTGTATTAGACAAAAAAATAAGTTGGTCTTATGCTAGGTTATCATTATTTTAATATGATTTAAGAAACATTAACAGGTCTTCATCAATCTATAACCTAACATCCAGAAGGATTAGCTAGTTGTAGCACAATATAGGCCTAACCTAGGCCTTGTAAAAGGTTTTATAACTTTTAAAATATAACCTAGGCGTAGCATAAGGTTTTATAACTTTTAAAATTAAATATACTTGAGGCAACAAATAAAATAATAATAGTTAATATAGCATATTCCCTTTAAAATGATAGGCCTAGATCCTATGTATCTTCTTACAAAAAGTTATATATTTATAAACACTTTTCACTTGCCAAACTTGCTTGAACAATTAATTATTCTTAACTTACACAGATTGTCAAATATTTGGCGTGCTAAACTTGTAATTACAGTTGTATACTTAAAAGATAAGCCTTTATTTAAATCAATATCCTTCAAGTCTACAAGATATTTAAATAAAAATAGCCCAAAAGTTTGAAATTTAACGTTTAGGCCTTATTTTTAGTTTGAAAAATCATTTGATTGTATTTGGGTGATCCATAATATATTCTACTATCTGCTTTTTTTAGGTATAGATTTATTTTTAGTCATTTGATGTAGTTTGTGGTGGAAAATAAAATAACATCATTGTGTGGCTACTAGAACCAATGTGGCACATAACCTCGACATCACACTTATATTATCTCATTTAATATTATTATCGGTGTTGTTTTGTTTTGGATTTAATATAAATAGAACACAACTATTATTATTATTACATGAGAGTATTGTATTATAATCCCTAAATTCACAATCTAAACATATTTAACATTAATAATATGACGTGAAAACTTTTACTTACCTCCGTAACGATATCGTTGACTTCCTACCGCGAGCTATTGGACCCCTCGATACATCTATCGTTGGCTAACGAGACTCGTCGCTTGTAAAATCGTTCAAAAGGAGAACCGGAATCGCATTTTGCTCGTAAAGAGAGTCGACGGTGGTGAACGATACGACGACTATCTTTCAAAGCGAAAGAAAAGATCCAGAATCCCGCTACAGAACATAAATTTCAACTTAAGAGTACAAAGATAAATTTCAACCTAAAGTTTAAAACCATATCGTTCAGCCGGTATTCCAAAGAGAAATTATTTCAATTCAATGCCAAGGGAAATTTATACCCATCAACCCGGTTTGGTGGCCACATGATCTAAGGCGTCACTCTCGAAATAGAATAGACTCGAGGTTCGATTCCAGTCTGGTGTACTGAGAGTGGTTTCTCCTAAATATCTTTCCACTCACCCTCGACGCAACTGCAAGTCTCGCTACGATTAGTTCAACATTCTTTATTCCTATAATATTAGTGTAGTTAGTACATATTTATATAACCCAAAAGGATGGTAGGATGTGGTGTTAAAATAAAATATAATATAACTTACGTTTAAATAAAAATTTAAATCTAAGCTCCATTGTTAAATTTCAATTTAAAGCCAAAAGAAAATATTCAACTTTAAATCTAAAGATAAATTTCAACACAAATTACAAAGAGAAATTTCAGCCTAAATTCCAACACTCTGTGTGAAGTCAGGATTCCTGATTTATTGGGTATAGTACCATGAGCGGTGTCCTATGAAAGGTCTTTTTTCCTACTAATATCCCTCTATACAATAGATTTCTGTAGGGAAAAAGGCCTTTCAGAAAATAATTCCTACACTGAACAGACTTTAGGTGATCAAATGCAAGCGACCGGTGCGGGCGGCGCGGTTGAGGCGATGCGAAGAGAAAATATCAAACGTACAAACTGTTGGCATGGAAGTGTCCAACGTAAAGGCGAGTTCCGACAATTACTCTTGCTCCAAACAATCGCAAAAAGGGAAGGTTAATCTGCACCATCTCTGTTTTAGTATCCACAGGCCGTGTTTATTGAATATATTTTGGTCAACTTACATTACACCTAATGTCATAATTGAGATGTCAGACTTCACTGAATCAGTGAAGTAAAAAGTATGAGTGTGCTTTGTGATTTTGAAAGTAAGAACTACCATAACCAATCTATAGGGGTTAGAGAGTGGACCCAGCTCTCTGAAAGTGTAACTAATCTTTATTTTTCAAAATTATGATATTATTTTTACATTGAAAATTTTAAATTTAAAATATGATCAAATTTATAAAGCTAACCAATGGAGGTGTATGGAATAGAGGGAATAATTATCCAATTTTTATTTTGTAATGATTAATGTGTTTTATCTTCATATAACTGGTAAAGTTTAACGTAAGATTCCCTTTACAAGAGGATAGTATTTGCTTGAGGGTATAACACCTTAAGTAACTCGGTAGAATGTCTGCCCACTGAACCAAGGGTCCCAGGTTCAATTCCAAGCATAGTCAGAAAACCATCATTGGTGAAATATGGGTTTCCCCTTTCACAGTGATGAATTTATAGTTGGGGGATTGTATGTTGTGTTTCTCTAGATTTAAGCTAGATTATAGATCAGTCGTTTCATTAATTCCACGTTAAATACATCAAATAATTTTTTTTAAAAGTATTTGTTTGAGATATTGCCGTTTAACATTTTCTAGTTCATTAACAATTGACTGACTGACTTCAGTGGCCATATGGTCTAAGCCCTAAAGCACTACAATCAAAAAAGACTAGACTGTCAAAGTTTGGGAGATCAGGATTCGATCTTAGTCGGGTGTAGTGAGGGTGATTTTCCCTAAATGGTTTCCCCCTCCCTCCACAAAATGTGGGTACACCACACCTAAATACAACCTTCCTAATCCCTGATAAATTGGTGTAATTAGTAGAAAAGCGTTTAGCCCAAACGAGTATTAATATGTCGTGTTAATTTTTAAAAATCGACTATGTTCACGTTTCCTTTGGTGACATCATGGCTACTGATTTGATCTCTTGTCGCTTGTTTCTCAAATTCGTTCACGCAGGACCATCGCGCCGTGCCGCACCGCTCGCTTGGTTCAATCACGTAGGATAGCGCCTTAGACATATATGATGGCAGTGAGGAGTTAATTAAGGTGCATCAGTTTTAATAATGGTCATAATGAAGGAGCTGTGATGTAGTTTACCAACCTTCCCCTACCTTCTCACTCATTCCTCCTCTAGAGTGAACCAAGTACAAGTTGGCTAAAGTTTAAAACTAGGGGATCCCGGTGTTGATGAGTTGGAACACGCTTGTAGAGAGTATGATATCTTCTCCAAATTAAAAGATCTGGCTGGTTTTCTTGGCACAGATCAAGAACTTGCAGAAAGAGCTCGTAAGGAGTACTCGCACCCGATTAAGAGTTGGGTGTGAAAGCCGTAGCTTGAGCTGTAGATTACGTGATAAAAGTTAAAGTCAAAAATGTTAATAGTTTTACTTAAGGACGTCATCGTAAACGACAAGCAAATAAACGATGTACTACTCTTTGTATGAATAAAAGGAACGATAGGGTGAAAGGGTTCCTACCTAGACTCCCTCTGATATCCACATTAGGAGTTGTTGCAGGAGGTGCTGCAGGAATCATGAAAGTTGTGTAAAGTGCCAAGGCAAACACAAAACAATTGAACGAGGATCAGAGACATAATCTTACCCTCGAGTATATCGGGATGATAGAAAGAATGTATCTTTATCTGATACCTAGACGAGCCTTTGCCTTAACAAATCTGTACAAGTACAATAAAGAGTTAAAAATTATGCTCACTAGAAGAGTTTTAGTGAGAAAAAAGTTACCTATTGAATTTCCGTAAAAGAAGGAGTGAGCCATTATTAATATCGATATATTTTATTTGTAAATCAATCAGTGTATAGTGAAAAATTTTAAAAATTACAAAGATTTGTATTATAAATTAGACAAGTTTAAAACTTTACATTACAGCAATTTTATATAGTAAATATTGGTAGTGGAAAATTTTATATTTGACTATCATCATTTTGATAGAATTTTCATTTGAAAATACCTAAGAGTCAAGTGGCTGGACAATAAGATCTAATTTTCTTGGGAAAATGCTACAGAGTCGGCTAAGTACAAATTTTCACAGGAAAATGCTCTTGTGTTGGGTGGTAGCTCGATAAGATCGAGTTTTTTTTTTCTGGAAAATGAGATTTGGTTACTAAATTCAAATTTTCCTTGAAAAATGACCTAGGGTCGGGTGGTAACTAGATTTTTTCCTGGGAAATGCTATATAATCAGTTAAGATCAAATTTGTATTAGTAAATTACTTAGAGTAAAGTGGTAGATTGATAAGATCGAATTTTGACCCTGAAAATGCTACAAAGTCAGCTAAGCTCAAATTTTCATAGGTAAATGCTCTTGAGGTGTGTGGTACCACGATAAGGGTTCGGCCAGATTGACAAGCGTGCGAGCACGCAAGCGACTGGGTGGCCAGACTGGTGAGCGTGCGAGCGAGCGAGCGCGCGCGTGATTAGCAGATAGCTCTCGTTAGTTGTTGACGAGGAGGCTCCGAATCTTGGTTGAGTGAACTGAGGGGGGTTTTAACAAGTGATTTATTTTTGTTGTTTTCTCATTCTCTCTCCAAGCTAATGGTGATTCTTATTTGTAAAGGCCTACTTTGATAATATTGAAGTATTTTAACATATCAGTTTTACATATATATATGTTATATATGTATATATGTATATATATGTATATGTGTATTATATATATATATATATATATATATATATATATATATATATATATATATATATATATATATATATATATATATATATAGGTATGGTTTATGATTTTACCAATTAAATTAGTCTGTTAGTAGCAATTGTGCTAATCCTATCGATATTTAAAAAAATGTCAAGATGAGAAGTTTTCCTAGCACTCAATGAACCAACATACAATGATATTGCCTAGCACCTGTAAACTAGACTGTACCGGGTCGAGCGCGCGCGCTTGAAAAATAGAACCAGTTCTATATTTCAAGCATGCGCGCTCCAGTCTGGCCACCTCTCATTACAACCAATGTGTTCTATTTTATATTTTAGTCGCTTGCTCGCTCATTCTGGCCGCCCCCTAAGATCTAACGTTACCCAAAAAATTCTATAGGGTAGGCTAAGTTCCAATTTTACTTGAAAACTCTGCTCCGGAGACAGGTAGTATCATGATAAGATAAAATGTCTTCAATAATATTTATTGAGTTAGCTAAGCTTGAATTTTCCTTGGAAACAGTTTTTGATTTGGTTGATAGCCCAATATTATAGAATACGCTCCAAAAAATGCTACAGGCTTAGCTAAGTTTGAATTTTCTGGTGGGAATGACTAGATTCAGGTGGTAGAACAAATTATCATTGGAAAATAATTTACAGTTGGTGAAGGTCAAAATCATGTTCTATATTCAATTGACATGACGATAACCTTAACTTTTCCATGGAAAATGGCTATGAATTGGCTTAGTTCATATTCCCATCTTAAAACAGCTTAAACTTGAAGTCATAACTAGAATCAGCATAAAAAATAGATTCAAAAACACCTACTTTTAAGAAATAATCTGAGACAAAATTATAATTATTTGGCTCAGAAAGTGCAAGTTAAATACCTCCAATAAATAAAATTACTTCTAAGGCTTTATTAAATATAAGAACATGGAAGGAGCGAGGTTTACTACTCACAGAACTACTAACTAACAAAATATGTCCACGATTTTTTTCTAGTAGCCTCTATAATGGTTGGCCGTACTGACGTCAATAATCGACTTTTGATAAATTGACCAATTTTATTTCAAAAGCATTTTAATACCAAGCTGGTCCAAGCGCATGGAAATTACACTAATGGAGTAAGGAATACTAAGGAATATGAAGTTATAGGTATTGTACCCCCCCCCCCCCCCTTTGTGTGAAAAGAGAATGAGAAACTATTTAGGATCATAACACCCAGCCAGGGATCGAACCCATATCTTTCCAGTAAACCAAACTAATCGAGCCTGACATTTATTCCTCATAGCTACTGATGTGGATGTGTAATAGCACTGAATTGAGTAAGGAAATATCGCCCACGTGTACGGTGCACGTAAATCGTCTTGATTACCTTCCGACTGATTGTAGCGGGTAGTAGCGGGTAGTAACGGGTAGTAGCTAGATCACGAGCTCACGTCTCGGTCCAATTACAGTTGTCTCTCACTTATCAGGACTGTTAGGGGAGGAATTGGTTTGAATTATAAACAAATGGATTAGCATTGCGATGCACTTTGTCTTAACAGAAGACACTGAATAAGTAACCCTTCCTTCACCTCTGACAAGATGTGTATTAATCACAACTTGTGAATGTGAGGAATGCCAGGCCTCCACCGTGGTTCGGATTCCACGTTAAACTGTAGGTCCTCCATTTCATCTCACAATCACCCTACCATTGCACATTAGCGTAAGTGCGTATAACCCGAACGGGTAGTAAGACGCGGTGCTAATAATAATAATAATAATAATAATAATAATAACTGAATAAGTTCGCCCAAACAACACTGATATTATTTACTGTCTTAAGGGTGCTACATGGACAGGTAGAAATACCTCGTCACCTTTTGGGAGTAAAAAAAATATTTCACCTCTTCTCTTTACTTATCTTTCTTTCGGTGAGTTCGTGTAACAGATTAGAGAAATAGGAAGGACGAAAGACTTGTCACTCAAGGCCGGGATGAGTCATTCACCAGTAGAAGCGATATCTTTGCCACTCTTTTGGTTTATATTTCACAACAGTTCACTCACTGGCTTGATACACAACCAATCTACTTCCAAATTTAGACAGTGATAGAGTTGTTTAAAAGACATAAGAACATTACTATTACAAGTTGCTGGTAATGCTGCTCTTGTATATTAAATCGTGATTTACATTCCTGTACATAAAATAATTAGGTACCTATAACTTTATTTTTTAGCTTTGTATCTAAATATTGATTTTTAGGTTAAATTTTCCACAACCATCAAACTACTTGTTATAGATTAAAGAAAAGAAAGAAAGGTTTAATTTTAAAGGAATTGTACCCGCATTAACGTGGAGAGTGAATAGAAATCGACCATTCAGGACAATCCCCTCTATACAACAGACCGGGATTCAAACCCTAACCTCCACGTCATTGGCAACCAATTCTATTGTTAGAGGGACGCCTTAGCTCATTCGACCCTTGGGGTAAATCCCAGCCGGAGAGTAGTTTGAACTCATTTAATTTTTTGTTTAAACATCTTATAAAATCATGACTAAAAAAATAATAGCCCTCTCCAGTGGGCACGTGAACAAAATCATTTCTCTCATCTAATTTAATTTACAGGTGATGGGTAGGTCGGGATTGTAATTCCAGTTATGTGGTCTGAGATTTTTTTCCTTCGATTATTTTTCACTCTATCTTCACACAAATGAGGGTATAAGACCTCTGATTGATAATTTCCACTTTCTTCCCCTTTAGTGTGATTATTGTATTATTAGGGAACTCAATCATTATTTAAATGTGTAACAGTTGCATAACAATTATCTTTCTTTCCAATTTTAAAGTAAGTGGTGGTGAAAACTTTAAAAAATTAGTTTAATTTGTTGGTATGTAATTAAAATAGCTTTAAAATATCTACCAACGAGTAAAATGTGTTTGTTTCAATCTCTACGTGGAGAGCCTAAAAAAGGGAAGTAGTGTTGAATATATTTTTACAACCAAATAAAGTTGAAGTAAAATATAAATCTAGAAATAAATTTAGGCAAGGAATGTACACCTAATGAAGGGAGGCAATGCCCACTATATGTGTACACCTGATGAAAGGTTACAATGTCCACTATATGTGTACACCTAATGAAAGGTAACAATGTCCACTATATGTGTACACTGTACTTTTAATGAAGGGATCCAATGTTAGCTATATGGGACTTCACTATCTGCATGGTTCAAAGCAGTAATTCCAAACTTTTTTTTTTTAAAACCTACTGCCCCCTTTTGAGAATTTGATGCTGTTACAGCCCTCACCCCCAAGTTAAATCAATGATCTGAAATCAATGATAATAACCTTGCAGAAATACTATCTTGCTAACAGGTCAATATTTCTTCGTTTGAAAAAAACATGATCACAAAATAAATGCACATTTTACGTGGCATAATTTATAATCCTTATGAATAAAACACACGTTAAAACATAACTTATGTTAAATGGTTATAAAAATAAGGACTTGATCGTATTGTCCAAATTATAGAATATAAGAAACTTTTGTTAAATATTCTATAGCTTGTATTTATTAGCATAAAATTATTCCTGCAATATCAGTAAAAACCCATACGCTGCCGTACAACTCCCTTGAAATTATTTACCACCCCTGGATGACGGTATCACCCAATGTGGGAAATACTGGTCTAAGGCTTCATTCTCGTGTTATCATCGTCGTGGCCTGGGGATGACGGGAACATTGGTTTTCAAATCACAGCCGGGTATGAAACACTAAACGTATACCACAAAGCTTAGAAAAATTCTGTTCACTATACGTAGGCCTAGATCACAAAATAAAGGAAAATCATGTTCACTACACGTATACTACAAATTTTAGGAGAATTATGTTCCCTATACGTAGGTTATATTACAATATTCAAAATTTACAGATTCCAGCGAAAAAACGAAGCGAAGGTGGACCGAAGAAATTCGTTCCCTGGCAAGTACCGAAGAACTCTCCTATGCAACCAAAATGAGCCTTCGAGCTTCAGAAAAATTGTATACTGCGGAAGTTGTGAAGCCCATCAAAAGCTCTATCGAAAATCTTTGAAGTTTATTCCAGAAACCATTATTTCCGGCGATAACGCTCTTTCACTTATAATTGAGTAGAAATCATCGCGAAGTCAGTATCAGGGTTTAAGAAATATAAGCTTAGAAATTAATTATAAATTGTATCCCTCGTATAAAGAAGTTTTAAAGGCTAAACGTAAATATTATCCTGATACGTCAAGCATCACTGTAACTGAATGTAGTGCAGAAGTAAAACTACAGGCCTTATTTGACCATACAGTTGAACACATTTTGTCGACTCAAATGGACTTTATTAAAAGCTTGAGTTCTGAAAAACTTCTTAACTTGAATTTTATTTGCAAGTGGAGTTGTGATGGCAGCTCTGGCCAAAGTACGTATAAACAAAAATTCAGTGATGATGACGGAAGTAAATTAGATGCAAATATTTTTTTCACATCACTTGTTCCACTACAAATCATATCTGTAGATGGAGTTACTAATTAAAAAATCCAAGACCTTCATCTCCTCGATTTTGTAGGCCAATTAAAATTGAATTTTTGCACGAAAATATGGAAGACACTGTAAAACAAACTGAGTTTGTTAAAGAACAAGAGACAAAACTTGTACCTTTTGAGATTGTAAGAAATGGAAAAGAAATATCAGTTTCTTATAAACTTGCTTTAATGATGATAGATGGCAAAGTTTGTAATGCAATTACCAATACTGTATCCACTCAACGTTGCTATTTATGCCAATCAAATTCCAAAGGCTTTAATAATATCGACGATATTTTATTAAAAAAGATAAATCGAGATAGTTTATCGTTTGGTTTGTCTACACTACACACGTGGATTCGATTATTTGAATGTTGTTTACATTTGTCCTATAAACTAGAGATTAAAAAGTGGCAAGCGTGAAGAAAAGATCAAGAAAAAACAGAGAATTGAAAAAAGTATATTCAAAAAGGATTTCCGTCAAAAATTAGGACTTATTGTCGATCAACCAAAGCCTGGATTTGGTAGTACGAATGACGGAAATACTGCTCGGAGATTTTTTGAAAATTTGTCTGTTTCCGCTTCTAATTAAAAGATTTCATGTTGTATTGAAAGCCATTTCAAGCGGCCATGAAATTGATTTAATTAAATATAAAGAATACAAATTTGAAACAGCTCGTAAATTTGTGGATTTGTGTCCCTGGTTTTACATGCCAACTTCTCTACATACACTTTTGATCCATGGCACTGAAATCATAACTAATGCATTAGTGCCGATAAGACAAATGTCTGAAGATGCGCAAGAATCTTGTAATACATATATAAAATGATATCGTGACGACTTCGCGCGAAAATGCAGCAGAACAAAAACAATGGAAGAGTTTATTTTACGTTTTTTAGTAGCATCCGATCCCTTTATATCAAGTTAGAGAAAATTGCCTAAAAAAAAAAGTAAAATCTATGTCACCAGAAGCAGTTGAAATATTAATTTCACCAACCATTTATATGTGTCATGCTGCTGGCTACAACACTTCTTCTTTTTCGATGCCAGAATCTTCTGATTATGATACCGGTAGCTCAATTGATGACAATGAATAATTTTCATTTACATATGATGTAAAAAAAATGGATAAATACAGATTTATTTTATACATATCACTTTGTATTTAATTCTTAAATTCTTAGTTTTTCATTTTATTTGTTTTAATTTTTTCAGTCTCATTGATTGAATAGTACAATAAAATATTTTGCAAAATATTTCTGCGTGAAAGTTGTTGTTAAATTTTAGTCAATATATGGGAAAAAAAATCACTAATTGTGTAATTTAAAATGCTTCAAAAGAGATAGTAAATATATTATTATTATTATTATTATTATTATTATTATTATTATCATCATCACCGCGTCTTACTACCCGTTTGGATTATTAGTAAATATACATGTTTTACTTATTAACATAGATTATACTTTAAAATTTTACAGTTTTCTATAAGATGATCAATTTTTTGTTGACAATACTCTAGCTTAAATAAATATATTTTTAAAATCAAATGCAATTTAAAATAGCTGTAATTTTATTTCAAATATTTTCAAGAATAGGGCCTATAACCCTATATGAATACAGATTCTAAAGAATTGGAAGAAATCTCTTGAGTAAGAACTCTTTTTTAGTGTAAAACACATGCTTTCAGAAACAAATATCTTATAATTTCTTAAAGTTATTTTCAAGGTAAATAGTACATAAGTATAATTTCTAAAGAAAGATTAAATGTAAACAGTTTTTGAAAAAATAAGTAGTTTCCAAATCATTTCTAAATTTATTTTACTATTTAAATATAATGCCAATTTTTGTAAAAAATAAAAATTAATCAAAAGCTAAAATTAATATTATTTTTATGTTAACTTTGCCCCACTCTCCCCTATTTAGAAAGTTTTTTTCCTTAAATTGATTTCGCTCGTTTTCGTGGGTTAAATAATTATTTAATTTAAAAGTTTATGACTTTTACTATTTAAATATTTAACCAAAACAAATAATAGTTCTACCCGGTTTCGTACGTTATTGTATTATTGGGTTAGAGTAAAAGGTTTTTTTTTAAATTCTAGTGTATAACTTCAATAAACAATAGGTTTATTCCTGTATCGTGGGTTATTGAGACATAGGCTTTAAAGGTTATTGTTTCAATATGAATAAAAGTTTATGTTCTTCTAGTAAATCTTTTATTATGTTACACCTTAAATTTTTCCTGGTTAATAAGGTGTAGGGCCTATTATATGTTATTTTGACTAAATTATATAGACTATGTTTAAATATTTATGCTCACAATATTGGATCCGTAATTTTATTATTTTGCAATTTTGACTTTGGTTTCGTAATCAGTGACCTCTAAAACCCCGAGGTAACAAGTTTCGTACAAAATGAATAAAACTGGAATATTTTGCCGGCTTTTATGAATTAAGAACCGCCATAATGGGTCCATCATTTTGTTTTTTCAATTCTGACTTTTGATTCGCAATCAGCAAGCTTTAAAACCCCTATGTACTAAATTTCAAACAAATTGAATAATATTTTCAAATTTTGACCAGATTTTCGGGATTTGGCCCCACGGCCCGGCGGTGGGAAACGTTGCTTTAAACACATGCACTGGTGGTCATAAAATTTAATGCTTCTGGCTCTAAAAAAAACTGGATCGATAAGAGGAAGAGGTAAAGATTCGAATACTAACTAGATTAACAACATCTAAATTGTCCCTGTTGTTTACCCATGCTCACTCCATGCTGATGCAGGTGCACATTTGCTAAACTACCTAATCACTCCATTGCACTTAAATCACCTCTTAATAAATATGGTAGCTAAGTAATTAAAAAATGCAGGTTGTGTAGCACACGTTTAAGTGTTTACATCTAGAGGACACTAATTTGATACGGGGGTGCTAGAGAATCAAATTTATATTTGCAGATGGATACGTCCTTCTATTTGAATGGTGAATATCTAGGCTATATTTCTGAGTGTGAACTACAGATCACATTGCTACCTAAGTTAGGTTGGCTGTTTAAAAAGTGTACGTTAAATGCATGAATATAATTAGGCCTGTGTCATTTTTAAGCAATTACCTGTTGCTATATATACTAAAAAAAGTCACCTAAAATCAGCAATAAATAGTTTCTTCCCCTTATTTCAATTTCTTTTCTTGCGGTGGGCTGTGAGGTATAATATTATTTTGATCCCTCTTCTATGGTCCGCAGTTGTAATTTCTCGATTCATACTTACTAAAATGTGGTCAAAATGTATTTTTCAATAATGAGCGCCATGACCTGCAAGCTTCTACCGAAGGTAATGAGCCGGGTGGAAGTACAAACAGCAAGAGAAAGCGAGAGAAGGATTAACCTGCTCGTCTGCCATTCTTTCACTTCTCCTACCCCCTCCTTCGCTCAGAGCAAAGTTTGACCGGTCCTTTGCCGTGTGATGGCATTAGTGTACAGGGAAAATGTTACCAGTTGCTACCTCTCAGGTTAATAATAATGCCAATAAATTTTGTGTTGTGACCCCCCTAATAAATTATATAATTCTATTCACAAATCTCCATTCTATGTTCCTATAGTATTGCCCTTTCATTTCTCTTGGATTTAGGTCTTTAACAATCAACTCAAATATCGCTTATTTTGACTTTTCTAGGGGCAAAATTTCATATTTTAAACTATGTTTACAGATCTCTCTTATCTATAGAAACATAGACTAGAGTTTTGTATTCATTCCAGTGAAGACCAAACTTCAATACTACTAGTAGTTTTATCAAAATCGTGATAGAGCTGAACACTTGTGTGACACTGTATTGGCTCCCCTATGTAGGCCCCTTAAGCTGATGTCACTACTATTGTTCGATGACATGTCCGCAATTTCACTGAGTTGTTTATTTTCTATTGTGTATTATTATTATTACTATTACTATGTTACTATGTACAATCAAATTCAAAATTATGTTAACATTTCATGTTATTTTTTTCATTCGCGCGTTTAGTTTTACTGGCCTGTATTTCTCCGGACAGTTAAATCCTAGTTTGTGTTGAGGACCTTTAGATTGAAATTATATTAAATAATTTAATTTACTACGTGATTATTCTGCAACCCGGTTAATGTGACCTCAGATAGTCGAAATGATACTGTATTGGTATGGGGAGCTCCGCGTGTATAGAAAGTGGTAGCCGTTGGTGGCGCGTCATGTACCCCGAGGTGCACCATTAGACTAGGATTGTTCATATCATCAAAGGGCCCGTGTCGTGTTCTTCACATAGGACCTTCCTTATTCTCCCCATTTCCCTTTAATCATTTTCACCCTGCTCCCCTTCTGAGGGCAATGTGTTTTAATAAGAGGGTATAATTAACTCCAGTAAGGAAGAATAGAGCTTAGAAGAAGAACATATGAAGTGACTTTGGGAAAAATACAGAAAAATATAATCATTATTTATTAAAAAAATCCGTGATATTCATCGAGCTATTTTTGACAATTCAACTTTTTACCCCTGATACAACTGGAGCCCCCGGATACTTGTGAAATAAAGTCATTACTTAACACTAAAACCCCTAATTTTAAATTAATTAAAAACATTAATTTTAGTGTTTAAAATTCTAATGCGTTGTATAAACTTCAATATAGTTTGGTTCTGTTTCCCGTGACACGAAATTTGGGGTTCGAATCACTGAAGTTACTATGGGTGATTTTATATAAATTGTTTCCCACCCTCTTTTCATGCAGATGCTTACCCATTTCCTGTATCTCCTCCATCATTAACACATTGGTGTAATTAATAAATATATATATACAGATAAATATATATACATATATACATATATATATTACGTAAATCATTGTATCCCTCATGGAATGATGGGATTCGGTAGAAGAAAAAGTATCGGATCAAATATAATCGAACATAAATATTTATGGAAATTTAAAAAAAAATTAAATGAACTGTTAAAAATATATAGCAGGGTATGGAACAATCCTGTACACAAGTAATACATCTTCTGGAACACACTTGGAAGATCCACCTCTCTATTTCATATCCATTGCATCAATAAAACAGTTTATTAATAACCAAACACAAAATATGGTAATTGAACGTAAATGTGAGAATATTATTAGAAAACAATTAAGGGTAAGAAACAGTTCAATTTGTATTTTTGTGCCTCGTACTACTGTACTCAATTGGGCTAAACAGTGTTTTAACTACATTAATGCCCTAAGTATTAGGGAATAACCCTTCATTTCTCCCTGGGACTCCTCAGCAGAAACACTTTGATCTCGGCACTGGAAATAATTAATTACCTAAACATTATATAAAGCAACCGAAACTAAACATAACATAAAAAATACCGCACTCAAATCTATCTAGTAGTACTCTAATAAATGAACATCTAAATACAAAAACTATCCTTAATAGGGTTCTTTGAATTCAAAACAACCAACTAAACAAATATCCCATCAAAAAATCCAAACATACAAATATGAACATCTAAAAAGCGTACAAAGTTATACGTCACAAATAAAAATCCTTAAGTTAATTAATGTCTCGAAAATGAAAGAGATCTTAAAAGAGTGTCAAGTTCAACTCGTAATGTGTTTCCAAATAACCTGTTACTTCTCTCAAGTTTATCTAAATGCGCTAATCTGATTTTAAACCTCTAGTTAAATTTCCTATACACTTTAACTAGATATTTATAATCAAATTTGGTTAGTGTACAGGAAAACTTTAACTAGAGGCTTGAAATCAAATTAGTACATTTAGATAGCCTTAAGAGAAGTGGCAAGTTATTTGGAAATACAATTCAAGTTGAGTTTGGCACTCTTTTATAACTCACTCCTTTTCGAGGATGAAAACTTTAAGGATACTTGTGGGGTAGACCTTTGCAAGTTTATTGCATAATTATTTGGGTATCTATATTTAGTGAAGATAAATAAGTTTATTTAAGTAGCTATCCAACTACTCTAATAAATTAATGATTGATCATAGTAATAACTTTTGAATTATATGTCTTATCAAAATGAAACAAACAGTTTTGGAATCTATTTACTATGACCTTTAAAATGATATGCTTTTAGTTCTAATAAGAATATAAATAGTATATTCTCTCGACTACACCCTTCCTCACCTTTCTCCACCCTATCATTATTTCTGGAAACCATTATGGAAAGTTAATATTTTGTATTTAATTCTTGGTTTGGATCCCAAATCCAAATACTACTTCAATTACCATTTTCAAGCCGATATGTTCCCTCCAAGTACATTATAGGTTTTAATGATCAGTGAGTGAGTCGGTGAGTCCCGAAATAAGCATATTTTATTTTCCGTGTATCATAAGCCTTTAAGATATAAACTTCAACTTTGTAAAGATGACTAAATTAGTTCGTCTTAATGGGGTACTAAATACATTATTACGTTCCTGTCATTCTTTGGAGATGAGTTAGAGAGGAGGTGGAGTAAATGTGATAACTCCCCCACTCATTTTTGGGAAACATTTTGAAAAGTTAAAATTTCATATTTTGTCTCTGATTTAAATTTCAAGCTCAATCTCTATGCCAATTTTCGAGGTTCTATATTAACTGTAAGTACCCAATTGGTTTTGACTATTGGTGAGTGAGCGAGTCAGTGAGTCCTGTTGAATTAATGTTATTTTAAGTCCTATATCTCACTAACTGTAGTGAGTGAGTCAGTTTGTCCCGGAATAAAACACCTTTTATTCACCGTATCTCATGAGTCTATTAAGCTATAAACTTCAAATCTGGAAAGATGGCTAAAATAGTTTATCTTAACAGGGTGATAATTTTTTAATTTCTGTCAATTTTGGAGACGATTTAAAGGAGAGTTAACGTAGTCCATCCCCCGCCAATTTTATGTAACCCTGAGGAAAAGCTTAGCTTTCATATTTCACCCTTGGTTTATATTCCAAGTATTACCTCCAGGCAAATTTTAAAGGTTCTATGTTGAACAAAAGTACCCTATAGTTTTTTTTACTATCAGTGATTGAGTCAGTGAGTCACGAAATAATGGTTTTAAGTCCGGTATCTTACCAACCACCTAAACTTTGAAAATATGACTAAATTAGTTCGTATTAGTAGGGTATTAAATTGTTACATTCTTATCAATCTTTGTAGCTTAGTTAGAGGGGGGTAAATTGGTCTAAAGATGTACGGCATTGCCGGTTAACTTGTACACTGCCATGTACCTTCAAATGATTTATCTTTGAATTTATTATTGAAATACATTCTGTAATAAACTTATTGGACTTGGCGATAAAGCTATACATACAAATAATTAATTCTACATTTAATAGCAAAAATTCACCATTGATCACACATTTTAAGACAACATCTTGAGAAAAACGTCAACTTTATTTAATTTAATTTGTTTCATCAACAACCTAAAACTTTCCTTGTAGATAGCTACATAAAAACACTGTATGTTCCATTCCGGTCAAATGCCTTCATTTATGAATACCTGATTAAAATTTTAAAATGAGAACATTCTTTTCTGAAATCAATTGAAATGGAAAACATTATTAAATAAACCAAAATTTAAGATGTAAGCTTTTATTACGAAAGGAAACATAAACTTCAGCATTGAAATAATCTTATAACATAGTTCTGATACCAGACATAAGTATCTAGTAACACTTTTAAAATAGTTACACCTTTCTACTGCCGGAATTCAAACCCCGACTTCTTCGTCACTAACAATAAGGTATCTTGCGAGTTTCAAAGAGTAACATCCGCAATGAGCGCCAGCAAGGAATACTTGATAAGATAATCATCTAATTAAATTATTATGTTGACAAAGTGAACGCCTTTAGTCAATTTAAAGCGTGAATTTTCAACCTCTGTGCCGCGGCAATTAGGGGTATTGCGAGATCGGCCAGGAATGCCGTAAGATTTTGAGGGGGGGGGAATGTTAAGAAAATATAAAAGAGAAAATATATTAACACAAATTTGTTTTAAATAAATTATTTTTTTTCTTTTAATGTTTCTCTGAATTGCACATGTCATGACACACGATGTGAGACCATAATTGATTCCCTTTTGGTGAATACATATTATAGGTTTTTTTGTGGTATTATTATTTTTTCACCTCTGTATGTGTTTGGTTAATGTGCTAGTTTATTAATTTACAAATCTATTTTAATCCATAACTGTATTTATGTGTTTAATAATGTTTTTGTTATTTATTTATATGAATTAACTCAGTAAGGAAATAAGTAAAAATATGTAATTAAAAAAAATAGTTTCAAAATTAAAACACAGTTTATTGTTTAATTTGCATGCTTCTTTTATATATTATATTTTGAATGAAATACAAAAATAGGGAAAACAAAACGCGTACAAAAATTCTTACAAGGTTTCCAATAAATTATAAGTACGCTTATCCGGTGTCTTATTCTAAAGATAATTTACATAGTCAGTTTTCACTAATGTATGTTTATATGTCACAACAACTTGTAACAAATTAACTTTACAAAATCAAGTTGCTCTATTTTCATTAATGAATTAATTTGGTGGCTTTAGTAAAGTACGGCATATTAATATTAACTACAGTATTAATCTTTATGTTAATAGCTTTCAAAACAATAAGTGTAAAACACTTCAAGTGTCCCCAGCTGGGTTTTAAACCCTTTCCTCTCAACTGTTTGTTTAGTTTCTTCAATTACAACTTGTGGCTCTGCTCTATAGGGCCTAGGGTAAATGTTAACATTGATATCCTTGTTTAAACGAATCATTTATCTCTCTTTCCACACATCACTTTACGACTGGCGTTTTCTGCCTCACAAAAGATAATATTTATTTGCTTGTATAGTTTTTTTTAAATGATCAGGTTTTTATTTTTTATCGCACAGCGGTTTTTGATCGGACGACTACCATAGGTTTTAACACTGGAAAGACTTACAAGGCCATTCTAGAGAGACAAATAAGATATATTTCAGTGTATTGGTAGGAGAAGGGTTTCTTGGAGGGGTAATTTATCAAATTCACTCATTTGGAGCTAAATTCGGTCCATTATTAATTTATAACGTGCATGACTCCCCTTAAACCATACAACACTTTTTGAAACACTTTCTGAAGTTATTAAAAATAACTATAATACTGAATAATATTGTAGGTTAAACAGATTCCTATTTTTTCTCAATTTCTTTTAAATATTTACACAATTGCACTACACCTATCAGGGATTCAAAAAATACACCTTTAATTCTCTATCAAACCAAAAAAGATGAGACTGGCACATTTGTCTACTTGACTCTTGGTACATGTCAATAAACATATCGATATCATCTGCAATTGGTATTCATAGCAATGAAGCTACTTGTAAAATACACACCCTGTATGCATGGAGGTACAAGTGACAGAGTTTCATGTAAACTACATTATCACCAATATCGAAAATCCTAAATACTTTGATCAGTAAGAAGTCTTAGTGACACGTTTCCATTACATTTAACTGTCAAGTGAGTCAGCTGCCTTAAAACCACATATATTTTTTCAGAGTGTTCATAAGTGGGCTGATTACTGAGACGTTTTACAGACGTCTATAATTCTTGCGTTATTAAGGAAGTATTTTGTTATTTTAAAATATGGTTCAAACCAAATTGAAAGTGAAATATGTTGAAATGTAATTATTGGGTTAATAATTTGGCATTTTTGCAATATATTTTTAAAAGCTTCATTAAAAAGAAAAACTAGCTCCTTTTAAACAACTTTTTAGGTTAAATTGTTCTGACAAATTAGCAAACGGCCTAATACGTTGATCTAACCTTAGTTGAACAAACACTTTTTTTATATTGTGTCTCTATAGCAAGTTCCAAGAAAATTGAGCTATTGATTTAGAATTTTTGAAGATTCAGAAAATATATTTCCATAAGACATAACAAAATGTTGGAATGTTTCACTTCAAGTAGATGTTGCCCTTAAGAGCCCATCCCACCCCACAGAGTGTGCGTATCTTAGGTATCCCTTGATTTATGTCTTTAAAAATAGACATTTGGAGCATATTTTGTGGCCAACATTAATAATATTTAACTATTTGTTATTTTAAAGATAGGCGCATGGATAATATCTATCAAAATTGACAGCTGGAGAATACATAGCTTAACATATTAATATATTAACATTATTTTATTAGCTTTTGAAACTATCAAAAAGTGTAGTCTTGTCTGAATGAGACTATACATATACGCTGTGTGTGTATTAATACATCCACGCGATAGCAGTATATTAAATAAAAGTCACAAATAAATATATTAATCACATCCAAGGCAGTCATATTAGCTATTTTGTTCTTATATTTTAAAAGTATTTTATTAGTAAATGGCTCATAAATTAAACTGAAAACATACTTGTTTAAATTCTTACAATCATATAAATATGACTATACCTGTTGATACATTCATAAACACTCAGATTAAAACCATTGTTCATTTATTGGATCTAATCTAGTAATCTTATCTATACAAGAAATGACTAAACCAATAACACGGCTTATAAGTACATGTCACTCATTTGAATTAATAAAACCTCTAGAAAAAATGAATGCCCACACATTCATTTCAAAAGAAAAAATAACTTATAAATATAGTGTTTCGTAAACTCAAATAAATAAATTGTGAAAAAGATCTTAAATACTTTCTTCAACCATCTATTATAATTTATAGCCTCTAACAAAATTTTCGAAAATATGTTATTAGTAAACTATTCGTACACGATTTTTCAGGAAATAATTAAAAACATTCTTATTCATCAACTAAAACACTTCCTGGATACCCATTTTTAACCAAATGGTTAAAACCATTTCCAAAAATTTCCAAATTTCCAAATTTAGTCATCAGTAAACTATTTTTAATTTTTTTTTCACAAAAACTTAGTACCGCAGGTAATTTATTTAGTAACATACTACGGATATATATGTATATGTGGATCTGGTGACTTTGTTTAATTAATTATATTAAAAAAAGCCACCAGAGCCATTTTTGAATAATTTCGAACTGTAAAAGTATCAGTGCACTAGTCTTAAATGAAATATCTCTGAAAAATAAGTATGCAATGATATTTTTCAAAATCTTTCAAATTTTCATAACGAACTTGTTCGTAACTACACTAAAATAGCTTAATTTATCTTTAAAAAAATATTGTTAACAAATAAAATACACCCCGGTAGTCCATTTGGAAACAAATTCTTAGTTAAATTTTCAAAAAAATTCTAAATTTAAAATATTATCCCTTTACAAACTAACCATAATGATAGATTGAGGATTAGGATCCAAATCATGAATTCTATTCAAGGGGGAATCCAACCATTTGTATGTAGCGCCAAACACAGACAGAAATGTAAGACTCGCTTTTATTTTGATCTTGGAAGACAGAGTCAATATCAGTCATAATCTCGAGTTCAAAATTCTTCACGATACACTAATTTCTTTAAATGATAACGTATAAAATAATAATTAAGTATCATAATTATATGTGATAAATAATACAAATTTACCATGGTTTAAGAAAGAAGTTATGAATAAAAATTATATATGATAACCATGTACCATTTTAACTTAACGACTATTTGTAAATATTGCTTAAAGAAGATCACATTTTAAAAATACAAGATAACCATTGAAATCAATGGTATGTATAATTCAATTAACAATCTAACAGTAAACCATAACATGGCAGTTATATCTTAATATTATTTTGTTTTTCAAATCCAAATGAAAAATATAAACACTACCCAATAAGTGTTTATGCGATTGTTTGATTAAAACATTCTTTCTAGATAAAACTACACCAATAATTTAAATACATTCTTTAAGGTTGAGCAATTCTCCGATAATGCTATATATGAGTGGAATGTGTCATTACTTTCTACACAAACGATTTAAATGAGTATTAATTGGTCGTTTATAAAATGTTACAGGCCTCGATTCTATTATTACGGTTCTCGGCTATAAATTCCAAGTTCTACTTAATCACGCAAACCAAACAAAAAATGTGTGTTTCCATTGTTTTAAACCTTTCTATAAAATACATTTTTACAAAACATGACATCCTATAGATAAAGAGACATAATATTTACAAAATATTTGTAGCTGAGAATATATAAATTATTTTTGTCTTAAAAATTTATACTATACTCTTTTTATTCCACCCGCATCTTTTTAAGTGGTTTTATCCTCGATTATAAACCAATTTCCCTCCTTAAGTGTTGGTACATTTCCTCTAACTTCTGCCTTCATCATCACTGCCCCATTAGTGTAAATATTTTGACGGGTTCAAGGAGTGATGTTCGATAAACAGATAATGAGTATATCTAGGATCCTTGAGTCAAATTTCTATGAAACGAAACCAGTTATCGTTATTAATTAAAAGAACTGTAACCGATGTAGTTAAGAACCCAACCAATCCATCCCTAGAGGCCAAAAAAAAAGTTTCGAAAGATAACCAAGAAAGATAGGGGTGGGGAAAAGGTAGATAAAAGTTTCCAACTAATAAAGTACGTCACATGTTTGATAAGAAACTTAATCGACAGACAAAAGCTCATTTATTTCCATGGACAGTTGTTATCTAAACAACTGATTACTGAGTATTTCGAAACCAATATTAGTTATGTCGTGATACGTTTTGGTGTGAACAGTGGTAATAACTTCTTTTGTAGCTGTGATAGAAGTCATCATTTATTACTGACCGATGAAGTTTTGTGAAGTTTATTGTGTTTGACGTTTTGTTCGAAATGAAAACGTTCCTCACGATTCTTCTAGTGTCCTCAGCCGTGGCCAACACCACTGCAACAAGTAACAGGACCCGAGTCACGGGTTTAACTATTCTATTTAGTACTGCTCTCTTTATGTCACTCCGTCTCACTACTAGTTTGGGTTAAACGGATAGTTACCAATCAAACTAGTGTGTTAGGGATTGTGATAGTTGTTGGTTGGAGGAATTGTAGGTGTATCTTCATGTTCGGAGAGTGGAAAACCATTTGAGAACTATTGACACAGTCTTAGTGGACTAACGCAAGCTTACTAGTGTTAGTTGAATGACGTACAAATTGTATTGTTCATTCACACGAGTAGCCTACTGCTTTTAAAAACGTAATTAAGTGTTGCACACAAGTGTGTCCATTGTAACCGAGATGTTTATTTTATTACCGCGTCGTATTACCTGTTCGGTATTATATGCCTATTATATTATATTTACGCTAATGTGTTAGGGGTGAGGGAGGTTGAATTTAGAGGAATTTCACCCGCATTGTCATGAGAGTAGAGTGGAGAACAATATAAGAAAAACATTCTCAGTACACGCAATCGGGAATAGAACCTCGATATACCCGTCCGTAAACGGTTAGTTTGTGTGAGCGAATCGGTAGTCAAGATAAATGCACTGGGGTGTTCAAATACATTCCAAATAAAATTAAGGACGCATGATCATGATAAATTATTCTTATAATCGATAAATTTCAAGAATTGTTTATTAAAGCTACTCCTTGGAAATTTATACTCACCAATATATTTTAACAGAATGGTTATTTGTGATTTAATCCTGAGCTAGGGCACTGGACTCAATTTCAGGCATGACCATAAGTTCCATTTGGTAAAAATACCCCAGTAAAGATTACCTAGTTTAATGTAAGTTTAAGAAGAGTACCTAAATTGAAAAGGTTGTTCAATCACATTAGTCTGGAGAGATGGTTGGAAAACCACCGTGAAAATCGAACCAAGTCTAACAAAATCGCCAAATCAGATTGGTTCAAAGCAGTTGTAAGAATTTGGTTTTCAAGCCTAGTTTTATGACCTGTCCAGGCCACCCGAATATTACAGCTAATTAGGTTGATATTAGGAAGGTAGCGTTGAAAGTTAATGTACCCGCATTTAATTTAGAGAAATTAGAAGATTATTTAGGTGACACCAGTCCCATGCACCAGGCCTAGATTCAAGGTCTTACCAGCCCCATCACTATCATAACAATGAGATGAAAGTGTCCTCGCCTATATTTGTATACACAGAAGTAGATAAGGACTATTGAAAATCAAGCCACTTTTGGCATATCATGAAGGAATAACTTTTTGGTTTGAAAACATTTTCATTCAATTAAGAAAGCCTTCAATAAGGTAGTGTATATATATATATATATTTATTTGAAATTGCGTCAAGAGGATTCAAACATTGGACATGTAGCTTAATGAGCCTCTGCTCTACCATATCAGTTATCTGGGAGCGTTGACTGAAGTTCTGTCGGGCAAGCCTTCTCAATGTCTAGATCATTTTAATCTCTTTTACCAGTGAGAGGGAAATTTAGGCTCGAATTATGGCCAATAATTATAGTAAGCGTTTTATTAAATGGTTTCCCACTCTATCTTTCTGTCAATTTGGGTGCATTCCTCTACGAATATAACTTTATAATTTCTATTGTATGAACATCATAATATGTAAATACAGCCCGAACGTATAATATGACGTAATGAAAAGAAAAGTTTTATTATATTAGTGGTTCACAGAATAATTCTATTTACAAGTTACTATGGATGCAATCACAGTTTACTAGAAGGCAATGGCTCTGGAGTCTTTGGAAAGTTATTTAAAGGGGTGACGTATGGATAGCAAATTTTTAAAACAAGGGCAAGATAGTATAAAGATCCTGACCTAAGTTATCGTGTTACTATTATAACTACTGTTATTATTGAGGTTTTACAGTGCGTCAACACAATTAGGTCATTAGCACCGGTTGGGTTTATTTGTTATAAAGTTTAACATGATTATGTTGTTGTTTTCCATTAAATTATATATACACATTAGACTTTAATAAAACTATCAAAATAAAATAAGAACTTCTCATTAATATAGAGCTAGTTTTTTTAATCATAAATAATAATGTTTAAAACTGGTCTCAAAATAAAATTAAGGAATTTTAAAAATAGATAACATTTATTGTTACACAGATAAATATATCTATCTTGGAACAGTTAAAGTTCAAGTAGTGAAAGATTAGATTCTCAGATGTTTTATAAATTTGAACAATATCGATTAAACAAAGTGAATGTTTACTTCTGAAAAATGATGAAAGGCAAAATTACGAATTTATAAATGATTTCAAGTTTGAAAACATTTCATGAGACTACAAATATAATTAGCTTTCCCAAAAGACTCTTTATAAAAACAAATTACGTGGAGATGAACTACAAAAGATAAATCGTATAGTAAAACCAATTGAATAAAGTAAATATAAATATTTTAGTTTATGGATTTAACAATTAAGATGAAACGTTATTTTTTGTTACATAAATTTAAATCTTATAAATTTTAATGTTGGCTAAAAGAAAATTGTGGGTGGCCTAGGAAACGTTGTATGGCTATTCTGTTGGAATAAGGACGTCATAACTTCTCTCTGAGGTGTCAAGGGATGGATGTGGTCGTTTTATTGCTTGAAATTTATAGAATCGAATGTCAAATAAAAAATATTAAAAAATCATAAAGGGTGGATATATTTAAAAAATATAAATATATTTTAACTATAAAAAACTACAATCCCTTTAAAACCTTTGCTGTCAGATTTCCTTCACTAACAACACTGATTTAAGTAGTGAATGAATATTCCTTGAATTTAAAATCTGCATGTAAGCCAAAATTATTATTTTAATTTTGTGTACCTATGATTTAAGGTGGGATTGAAGGGGACGTGAGAAAAGACAAAGATAATCATGCAGTTTTATGAATATTTTGCCAAATTAAATAAAATTTCACTCTAGTACTAACATGGGTTAAATTTTTCTTCACATGTTGATATCAAAAGTTCCTGAATATCCATCATGGGCATGGCGGCATTGTCTAACAAACATTTTAAATGAAGAGAAAAAAGTTGTTATTAAATTCCAGAACACCTTGACAGATATACAAGATATTTTGAGTTCCCTATGTGAAAAAAATTAAATTCTATGTTTTTACTGGAGCAATATTTTTTTTATTTTGGCCAACAAAATATTTTTCCATAAAAACTGCCAACCACTGGGCTTTTTCTCACGTTCCCTTCCGTCCCACCTTAAGGGGATACTTGGATACCTCTAATATACGAGAATGTGTTTGTTAGTCCTTGGATCATCGGTTAAATTTGATTGTTTCTGTTCTGCTCTATGAGAAGAAACAAATTCTTATTCCCTCGTTTTTATTATATTCCCAGATTGTAAGCTGTTCAATGCAAATAACGTTGCCATAGATGTCAAAAATGGATTAAGTATTGAAGGTCTGAGTGTAGCGATGAAAGCAGGCACAGAATTTGCTACTTTGAAAACGGAGAATGTCGAGTCATTTTCCATATCAAATCAAAGTAAGTTAATTTTTTTAAATGTCATTACAAGATTAAATAATTAAAGATTTCAATAAAACCAATGATTTGTAAGAAATTATTGATAAATATTGTTTTTAATCTTGAACTTTATAAATAATATATTATATGTATAAACTAAATGTTATATATAAAACTAGATATATTATATATATTATGCATAATATATAATATATACGTATTGTTTATATATCCCATGATATATATTATACACGTATCATATATGTCAAAAATTATAAATATATCATATCATAATATTAAATGTAATTAATAATTATATACATCGTCAATGTATTATTATTTTGTATATGTACTATATATTTTATATATATTGTGTATATGTATATTGTAGATATATATAATATATATTGTATTTATGATGTAAATATATCTGATATGTGAAAATACGATATATTATATATAGGCTTTATATGATACATCATATTATATATAATGTATGCATTTGTAAATGTATTTGATATATTATAATATATATAATAATCTATTATATTGAATTATATATTATATATAATGCATGTATTATTATATGTATTTAATTTAATATATTCTAAGCATATTTTATTTCATCACAAATCCTTAAATAGAAGTAGAACGTAAAATGTTGTCCCAGTGCTAAAAATATTGCTTAGCATAATTTATATTTGTTGTGTTTCAGCTTATATAACAGTGAACTTGGATAAAGATAGTCAAATTTTGACCTTTTCTACAACAGTGGTATTTGAGAATTACCAAAGATTTGAGGTGAGACTAATTTTTCTCATTCCCATTATGAACATATCATAGGACTAAACTCCAAAATAAATCAAAATTAGTGTACAGTTATTGCGGATTTATCTGACAGGAGAAATATAATTTTCATTTGTTGGTCTGAACTGTTTTTTGATATCCTACTAAATGTTAAGTAAATATAATATATATATATATATATATATATCATATGGTAGTCTTGAATTGATGTTTTACTGATGACACGCCATATATATATAAATATATATATATATCAGTTAATGTTTGTTAATATATATATATATATAATATATATATATCAGTTAATGTTTGCAATAAGCAAACACAGTTACTATCCAGGAAGACAGGATACCACTTTATTTGAATCCTGTTTAGATACACTCTTGTAAATTTCCTAAATGTTAATTTCCATAGTATTTTCCCAACCATTTGAAGCACCAATTCATAAAAAATGTTTTAAAGATAAGCGTGAGCTTATCATCATACATTAAAATTTAATAATAGTAATTCTTATAAATTAATACAAAAAAGTACATTGAATTTGTTTCTATAAAACCATATAGTTCAAAGTTCAAAATAAAAAAGTATATTAAATGAATAAACTAGTTGGGTGGTTTATGAATTCACTTTAAACATTATTAAATTAAATTTGGTATTTAATGTATCATTACACAACTATGACTTTTTTTAATTATGTTGTGTACTTTTCAGTGCTGGCCTGTTAAAGGCATTGTGACTGTTGCACAACACTATAATAAAGGAAAATTAAATTGAAAAATATTATTGCCTTCAGTTTTAATTTTGTTGATAAATTGATTAATTAAGTTCCAGGTTTGCCAACAATTTATAAAATCTACTATTTTTCATCTGAGTTGCTCAAATACCGTGCAAATTTATACCCAACATATAAACAAACGTTTAAAAGTACATAAGCTAAACTATCTTGCGTAACCTAGTTGTATTAATTGTATTTATTTATTTATTATGTTAGCATTATTTATCTAAACTTAAAAAACTTTAATTACTCTTCATTTACTATAGCTTAAGCTAGCCCAATCTAACGTCAGTATATAATTAAATAAAATGTAAATTAATGTAACCGTAATTAACATAAATCAATTGGTTCAACAATTTTAAATACACTAAATACCCTCTCCTAGTTATATTTAAATTATATTAACCTAATATTGATTTATCTTACTATAGGAAGTCTAACTCAAACAAAAATAATAAAAAAAATAAACAGATAAATTAGTATTCGTCATGATAAAAGTGCAATATGTTCACAAGTGTGTAATCACTACAAATTAGAAGATAGCTATGATAGCTATTTTTCTGATATTTAATTAAAGTTAATATAAGTATATGACATTATTTATATCTGATATTTTTTGTGAGTCACAAGAGAAGGAAAAGATTAAAAACAAAATATTATGATCAGGAAAATTCCCTAAAATATTTGATGATTAATCTACTAATTCTCAAAGGAATGCTTTCATAAAATCTAACATAGTAATTATACAATTCTTTCTCCGCAGACTAATAAAGAAATTGAAATCTTTATCCAAAATTTCAAATGCAGTGATGGTGGAGCAGTAACTGATGTGAGTATTAAATTAATTAATTAATAAAATAGGTTATAATAACAAACTTTCTTTTAACAAAACAATAATTTTCTTATGAAAAAGACTTAATTCGCTTGAAAAGACCTATGTTTATGTTAATATATAATTTATACTATACAACATTTAAAATAAATACTTATTTATTGGTATGGTAATTATCTTCAAATACTCCTTACTAGCAGATAATATAACAAGCCACCAAGGTGGAAAAGTTTTACAACACAAAAATTGGTGGATTCTAATAACATTGTTGTTAGGGTGGAGCTAGACACAGGTGATGGTAATGTATCGGAAAATTTGCGGTTGACTTATTAAATGTAGTTTCTTAAATTTATTAATATTGTATGCACACATCATATTATATGTCATGCATGACATGCATATGCAATGTTCAATCAATATATGTTGTGCAATGTTGTGTATTGAAGACACAAATCTGTTCATCGTAGCACTGTAGAATTTAAGCGGAGGAGTTTTAAAGTAGTGAAAGTGCATAGTGCTATCGAAGATAAATGAGTGTGAGGTAGGCAGGGACGCTGCTGACCTGTTTATTCGTGTTATTTCACTGTTCGAAGATGGTATAGGCGTGAGGAATGATTGTATAGTTTTATGTTACTAAAATACACATTTAATTTGCAACGGGGGACAAAAATTCAGGTGTGAAGTAGTGATATTTTAATATTGTCAGAAAACCCTTTCCTATTATTTAAATAAACTCAAAAAAGAAAACCGAGTATTTAGCAAAATATTAACTGATCGTTTTGTTTTACGTGGATTAATAATTTAACAAAGTTCTTAATTTGTCATTTAAAACTTCAGAACATTAAATTATGCTATGTTTAACTACACTTTCAAGAAAATCATTCCCACTTAAGAAATATTCCTATGTCCATGGCATGTAAATAGCGATTGAAGGACTAAGAAAGAATACTCTGCTTAAGCATAGTTTTTTTGCCAATTTGGAAAATTCTTAATCAAATACAATAGCATTAGGTTTTGTACTGTTTTAAAATAGTGAGGGTGGGAAAACCCCATACAATCGGTAATTTTCTTAACCCAAGTAGGCCAATGTATAAAGCATCTGACGTTCCGTTCAGAAAATTTTAAAATAAAAAATTAAAATATTTCCCTTTCTTGACTAGAACCTTCAAAGCTCGAATGTATAGTACATCTAAAGTGGTGTCAAATATGCAACTTATTGATATTAATTTTGCATACTCTACCGATTTTACTGTCATTTCACGGAGTATATAATGGCAAGATATGTAACACCGTCAGGAATTCAAGAAGAACAGATTGAGATACCATCTCTTAAAGAACCAAACAGCGGCAAAGATATTTTAGAAAACGTCTTTAAAATTTTTAAGGAACAGCTATATTAACAGCACTTACAAAATACGCTATACGTTTTAATGGAAGAAGACCCTTTATGATGGGAAAGAACAAAATCTTTGTTAAACGGTTCTACATACAAATTTGTCAGAAATCATTTCATTTCTTTGTACTGTGCGTCAAGTTGTTTTCATTACAGTTTAAAATGTACTGAACATTGTTGTTCCGAAAGTTAATTTTTTCCAAGCAAAAGCGTTAAATAAAAGGTAATTTTCTGCACCACTACAAGAAATAGATAGTAAATGTATTGATTTAAATAAATATATCCAGCCATGCGATGGTTTTTGAGAGAGACGTTTGGTGATAAAACTATTTTCAGGGTATTTGTGAAAAATAATAATCTACTTAACCAACAAGGTTTATAACAGATACCACACAAAATGTCTCACTTATTCCCAAAGGCTTATATTATTTAATTTGTTTTGCTTGATATAACCGATCATCTTAACAAAATTAATCTAGAGTTGAAAGAAAAGGAAATATTGATTGAATGTGGCCACGGGAAGAATGAGTCTTCGTATAGTATAAATTATGGTGATGGTTTTTCATAAGGACGGATCAGAGAATGAATGTCAGAGTAGTATAAATGGAAAATTGTTAGAAAAAGTGAATGACTTTGTGTATCTGGAATAATAGATGGTGAAATTGACATTATAGGAGATAATTTGGATATAATTGTGTGAAATTTTGTAAAGAATAAAGTAGTATCGGAAGAGCCAACGATGGCAATATACAAAAGTGTGTTGATGTCAACAACATTATTTTATGAATGTGAAGCGTGTGTTTGTCAGTATAAACACAAGAGCAAGGTAAATGTGTTTGGAATTAGATATCTAAGAAATGTATACGGAAACACTCGAATCGACATAGTCAGTAATTAATGGTGTTGAAGGAGTGTGGTTTGAAAGAGAATCCAATGGTTGAATGTGAAAGTAGGATCTTACGTTGGTTTGGGCATGTTAGTAGAATGAGTGTAGATCTAGTGACGAAACTAATATATGAATATAGAATGTGTGGATCAAAAGGAATGGGTAGATATGGATAAATGTTGTGGATGAATGTGTGAAAAAGAGAAACCATAAATAAGAGTTTTAATACTAAAAGATTATGAAAAACTCGGTGTATGGATGTTGTTTAAGTGAAGGGACATACATGTCTTTCCAGGTGATATTCTGATGGAATATTTGTGTAGATATAAAAAAATTACGGAGATTTGGATCCTGGTAGTTCGGTTTACTGCTGGCCACTCAACTGACTGAGCTAATGGAGATATCCATGTCAGCTATATATATGTATCAATATACACATATTGTGTAAATATGTGTAAAAATTAACTACCAGTAAAATAATTTTAAGATCTAATAAGTTTTCACAGCATTACTTTGAATTTGATGTTGTTTTAATCACCAATAATTATCATAATATTGTTTTAGTTTGCTTCGCCAATGTTCGTTCTCCCTCTGAAGTTCTCTAACATATATCCGCCGGAGTTCCTCGTTGATGATGTTGTGGTGGAATCAGTGACGTTCAATATATCTATGCCCTTCCCAAAGATCTCCCTCACCAAAAACTACCATACCATATATGCTATCGACATGGACCTTCAGAATAATAACATCTCTTTTGAACTTGATGACATTGGGAAGAAATATTTAGAAATGACACCGACCCAACTGAAGAATGGGCTAAGGACCAACTACAGTATTGACCTAACACCTATTACGGTTCTCAATATTGAAACAGAACTTGCAATTTATCTAAACGCTTGGGTGAGTATTTATTTATATATTCATAATCTAGTAGGATGGGGACTTTGAACCTTTACAATCTTGCAGGATATTTGAGGTTTTAATGATACAAAAAAATTCAGATTTGAGATATGAATAATTTATATAAATATATGGAAACATAAATTTTGAGATCATGATCATTTTAAGGTATCAAGATATATTCTAACGGCTTTCCCACAAAATTATTACACAAAATACTAGCAAAGTTCTTATACCATTAATGTATCACTTAATTTTGAGTTCACATTATGAGCAAAAAACTATTATTTAGTAAATATTTCCAATCTTTATAGAAAAATAAAGTATTATTGTGAAACAAATCAACATTCAATTAATATTAAATATTTAAATAAGGGAAAATGAGCCATCTATGCCAATAATATATTCTAATATTCAGATTTAAGTCTTAGACTCGGAATTCCTACTTAAGATGAAGATTTGGATTAGAAAATAAATTATTCAGCCCCTCCTCTAATAACATAGGTTTTTTTTATAAAAAACTAATGTTATGTATTTAATTCATATTAACCTTTATTTATATTTGTTTCATATTTTATTAGGTACAATAAATTCCGTTTACATTGAACTAAAACAAATTTACCTTGCACATTTCCATCTTAGAGTAGCTTATAAAATAGGATCGTTGTGTAGTCCGTCAAGGAAATATTGTTTACTTTTCAGGATAGAAAGTGTGAATTTAAACTAAAAAAAATATTTTAAAATAATATTATAAAATACATTTTAAGTGAAATATGTTATTGATTTTCTTCTTTAAAAATAATATAAATAAATCTTATGGATATAAAAATATGAACATAATGATTTAGTGAAAATAGCATTGTTAAAGAGTGCTAAGGAGTTGCCTTTGACCTCTGAGGGATTCAAGATATCCAGGTTACAATGCTAGTTAAGAATTTAGATAAGACTTTTCATACACAAAACTAAGGTATTAGGGTATATTTTAAGCCGCTACGTCAAGAATAATAATTAGAACAATATGCAAAAACAATAAGAATCAAACCAGATGCAGTTAAAGGTGATTAGTCAACTGATTATTCTTTTTTTTGAACTTTTTATATTCCCTTATAGCTGTGAAAGTAATTCGTTTAAAATAGCTTTGCTAAGTTCAAATATAAGACTGTATTAAATTTTGTAATTAGCTACAATAAAAAATAAATAATGAATATAAAGGTATATTTTTAACTTTAAGCATACAGATAGAGAAATTTGAAAAAAATATTTTTATGTTTAATATTTGTTAACAAAGCACAATAATTTTCCTGTCTCTAATCTAATAATGCACATGCATTTTTTAGACTCTACAGCTATTTAAACTTTTTTTTAAATTAAAAAGCAGCAACTGTTTGATATTTTATCTGAGATGTACTGTTACATGATTTCGCCATTATGAATGATCCAATGTTTGATTGTCTATATTATTACTATAATTTTATATCCAGGCATACACCGTTATTTTTTTTTGTAGGATAGTGGAAATCCATCAATGAATAGTTCTCTTGAAATACTTTTTACTCCTGATGTTAAAGCCACTACTCCAATCTCACCTTGGTTCAAAGAAGCTTTCTACTTGGCAGACATGAGTGACCTCACTTCCGAAACTATAACCGTAACTATACTAATCTTAATGATTAAGCTTAATTTATTGATTAACTGTGATATTAGATAAACGACAACGCTGAATCTTAAATCTCACTGAGGTGTAGTTTTCTAAATTATTCACTTGAGAACTGTAAAATTGTGATCAGTAAAATGGATATTTAGCTCTTAGTTAATTATTTTAAACTTGTTTTATCTATATTTAAATATTGTAAAAAAATCCAGGTTCTCGAACTTTCCTCTATAAAGAATACTTCAGGTTCAACTCTTGGCTCGATTAGTATTACTTTCCTAATTTACCTAAGATTCACAGGGTGGGAGAGCCTCTTTTGCGCTTTAGCCAGATAATTAGTTATGACACTAATTATCATTCTAATATTTTAAGGCAGTCGTGTTCATGGAAATTTAGTGCAAACAACCAATAGCATTGTTTTGGTTAAAATATATGTTTAACAAAGTATTCATTCAAAAAGTATATCATGAAGAGTAGTTATAACTAAATGCTGCTAAGGAAAGTGAAACGGTTGCCAAGCGAGCTTTGATTTTTACCAATTTTTAATTTTTTCATTGGAGAACCAATCTTGATTATCAAACTTTTGTTCTAAAATAGGAATCATGCAGAACCTTCATTTACATTGTTATAGCTATTAATCAATTTTAACATATTTATTGAAATGTGATTATGCTTTACTTATAAATCGATAGAACCTCAATAAATATAATACAGTATTTTTGTATAACACTTAAATTATCAAAGAAGGTTCCGAACAATTTTTATTTCAGAACAAAAGTTTATAATCAACATAATGCAATAAATTTACCCAAATAAAAAGTAAATGGTTAAAATAATATACCTTTGGTTGCATAGTCATGTGTATGTTAAAGCTAGAGAAGACTCGGTAACTGTTTTCTAAAATAGTAAATAATACATTAGTAATAATTTAATCAACTCATTTACTTACATTAGAGAGAAAGACAAAACTTGTATATGATTGATCACACTGAAGAAAAAGTTTTTAATTTGACACCTCAAAATGTTAATGTCTCCTGGAACGTATTCCATAACTATCAAATGAGATATTATGTTCATTTTGTCCTCAGTTAGTTACATGGGGTGGTCTTTTTTAAACGTTAACATTCTCATACATATAAAGTTTTGTAATCGCAACAATTCGCCTTGAGATGATTATGGATCTAGACTTGTATGTACCCAAGAAATTTAAAAAATTGGGTTTCACAACTATGTATGTCACTATGTTGTATGTTTTTCTTTATATCTGTCCGTCTTTGTGTGTGTGTGTTGTGTGTGTTTATATTACCTGGCGTTTTACAGTCCAAACAATTTGATGTATTGTATTCAACTTTATATTTTTAACTCATAATATGGTCATAGCTCTAAAATCTAAGTTTGGAGGGTCAAACGGAATTTCTTATGGCTTATAAGATTTTTTGAATATATTCTGGGGGCTGTTTTACATATTAAATCGTACTATACTTTAATGAAGTCAAACTTATTTCAGGATAATTTATTGATGAATAATTTTTTGGAAATGTGAAATTATTTTAAAATACCTCCTGAATATGTTAAAAAAGGATATTTGTAGAATGTTTTTCAAGAAAAATATTATTTTATATTTGTTTTCCTAAAAAACAATAAATTAATGTGAGTTGACTGATGACTAATATATTTTATTTTTAAAGCCTTTAGCAAATTCTTTAAGAAAATTATATAACTTAATAGTTTTTCATATAAATAACAAAATATATTTTTGATTAAAACTTATACAAGAACGGTTTACTAATAACCTATTTTTAAAAATGGTGTTTACAAATTATAAAACAATATAATATCAAATTATGTACAGTAGGTATAAATAGTATTTTCTATTTTCTCAAATGGTTCTGCCAATGGGAACTAGAACATATATATTCTTGTTTATGCACATTCTTGACTATTTTTTTATGGGCAATGGAAGATACTGAGTGTATCAGAAGTAAAAATAATAATTTGGTATTAGATATAATATATTGGAGTCAATTCTTGTTCCCATGGTTAGTTTAAAACAATTTTATTTGAAAACCATAGAGTATTTGTACTGTAATTACATGTTGCTGTGAATGTGCTGAATTCGTTATTTTGTAAAATAACGGTGAAGGGTTACCGCAAGCAATGGTATATTTTTAACAAATAAAAAGATGAATCTACATTTAGCATTTGATTTTATAATTTCCCATGTAATATTCTTAAAGTTATTACATGAACGTATTATCTACACTTACCGGTGTATTTTTTAAAACTCCTAAATTATGTTGGCGAAAGTATAGAACATCAATACAAACTGATCTAACCTAACCTAGCATAGCCTAACCTAACCTACCATAGCCTAACCTAAACTAATATAAATCTAACCTAGCTAACTTAACCGAATTTAATCTTGACGTAACTTACTAACATTCACCGGTGGTTGATGGCAATTTTATCTATTACCTGTAATTTTGTAAAACGTTCGGTAAATATGTGAAATTGTAAATAATTTCATACTCAACTAGTGAATTTTTATAGTCACCGGTGACTGTACAAACTCACCACATTCGGCATACCTACATATTGTTTAGCAAAATATGAAAATACATGTATTATAATATACTTTCGATATTTATTTCACGACTTGAACTTTATTTTCAGAAAGATACCATTCAACCAATAAGTTTCTCATCGTCTATTACACTCCAAGAAGGATATGATGAGCAGTTAACTATCTATCTTAGTGGAGGTAAATAATTAATAATTGTTTAAACTACAGGTTGATACGAAAAATAAATATTGTAGAATTAAATTATAAGAGGTTGTTATGCTCTTCCATGAAATAGTTTGGTTTTTTTACATAAACAATCACAATAATAATATATACTTCTCTAAAATAACTCTAATTTAATATATTATTAATGTGTACTATGAGGAGGTATTAAATTAAAATACAGCTTAGGAATACAGGAAAACAGAGAAGATAGAAATTTTGTAATGGGGTAAGGAAGAGAAAGTAAAAAAAGGTATTTATCTGGTATTAGCGTTAAATACTATTCACAATTTTTACAGAATAGAAGTATTTTTTTAGAGACAGCTTCACTTGCCTTTTAATGGTAAAATTGTTAAGTAGTCCTAGGCGTCAGCAAATATTGGTAGGCTGGAGTGTAAACAAGGGTGCCTAGGTTCCGATTACAGTCGAGTGCGCTTGGAAATGATTTTTCACATGTCACCGTGGTTTTCCGATCCATTCTTCACAATAATGCGAGCGCAATTAATCAAAATATTATCCTAGTTTATACCTTAGAGATTAAACCAGTACTTTTTTAAACGTGAGAGCTAAACATATACGGTATAGGTAAACAAAATAATATTTATTTAAAAAATAGAACCCAATTTTTGGCAACGAGGACTAAAGTTCTGTTTTATCTAGTCTCGTTTTCAGGTCATGGCTGGAGTTTAAATTCTGACGGGGGCTTTTGCATAAAAGGTTTCGTATATTCTTCCCTTAAATGCAGGTGAATTCCCTATAAATTATAACGTCTTATCCCTACACTATTATTATTAATTTTTAGCACCGTGTCTTACTATCCGTTTGGACTATAAACTTATGTACTAATTACACTAATGTATTAGGGATTAGAAAGATTTAATTTAGAGGAGTGTACAAGAATTTGCATGGGGGAAGTGGAAAACGATTAAGGAAATAAACCAACTTAGTGAGTCTAGTTGACTAGAATCAACCCACCAACTCACCCCCGGTCCACAGCAGATATTCTAACTGCGAGAGTGGCGCCTTATACCATGCGTCCCCCGAAGCGAGTTTCCTACACAACTAACATAATTGAAATTAGTAGAGACTTGATGGTAAGTAGAACATGGTGTGAAGAATGATAAGTAAAATGAAAAATAGTAGTATTTAGCACCTCTTATATTTTTACAGTCCAGAACTTTTCAATTATATTTTCTATGGAGGGACTGCTAAAATTATATTAAAATCAAAGTAATATTGTTATATTAATCTAGTAAACAAATCTAACATTTTTAATATAATTTACTACGATTATTTTATTTTAATGCAGTAAATTAGTCTACGAATCATTTAAACTAGTCTTTACTACCACAAATTAATAAAATATTGCAAGTCAATTATAATTTTTGTTCTATTGGTATTATTCCATTTGTTTCATTGAATTTTTCTGAACATTCTTGAAGCTTAATTCAAACTTTCGCTTAAAAAGGAGATCATAATCTTCTTCAATGGCACAGCTACTCCCACGCTAGTACAGTTGTTATTTGTAACGGGTTTTCAAAATAGTTTATTTTCTAGTTGATAAATATATCTTTAAGAATAATGTCACAACGGATTTTTTTAAATTACAGTGAAGTGTCTTGAAAAAACAAAAAAAAAGATTGATTCATAATAATTCAAGTTAGCAAGATATTTCAAATATCTTCACAAAAGTAGACGCAGTTGTCTTCTTGTATTTCGATTTATAGGTGAATAGGCATTCACTTATTTGGTCGATTGGTTTTAAAAACTTGGGTAAGAATCCCAAACAGATACGGTCGCACATAATAATTGAGAAAGTTAAAAAAGATTTTAAGTCAAGCTGAGTGGATACGCGAATGCTGGTGAAAACATGTGATTGGTTTAGAACTAATCACGTTACCACGTCCATGCATTTGTTTTTCGATGAACGTGTGATCCCACAGTAACAGTCTTAGCTTTATCCCTCTGCTTCAGACTTGAATGACTCATTCACCGCCAAACTCAACACTAACCTACCAGTGCCGTCTGTGGAGATCAACCTTGTAGGAACTCCCAGCGAGGAACTTTTGAAGCTACCTTTCGTCACCTTTGAGCTGACGGTGAGTACACAATGTATCTAGTACGTGTGGAACATATTGTAACTCTGGAGCTAATTACTGTCAGTACGTAGTGTGAACAAATATATCTGGAGCATTGGGAGAGCTCTTGAGCTGATAGTATAATTAGTAAACAAGTATGCCTGGAACATTTGGTCAGCTCTTGAGCTGATGGTTAATATAAATAGTATACAAGTATGTCTGGAATATTTTGTCAGATCTTGAGCTGATGGTTAATATAAATAGTATACAAGTATGTCTGGAACATTTGGTCAGATCTTGAGCTGATGGTTAATATAAATAGTATACAAGTATGTCTGGAATATTTTGTCAGCTCTTGAGCTGATGGTTAATATAAATAATATACAAGTATGTCTGGAATATTTGGTCAGATCTTGAGCTGATTGTTAATATAAATAGTATACAAGTATGTCTGGAATATTTTGTCAGCTCTTGAGCTGATGGTATATATATCAAATATGGAACAATGAATTAGCCCACAAGCTTAAGGCGAGTAAATATCCCGATTAAGTGCGCGAGAAAATTGAATCAATAATCCAAATGGCGGTCAATAGACTACTAATAGAGAACTTTTAAAACATTTAATCTACTCTTTGACGATGAATAAACATCCCGTTTGAGTAAGTTCAGATTGTTAAATTAACTATAACTTACAAATGACGGTGAGTAAAAATCCAGATCAAGTACGTTCAGAACATTCTATTAATTATACAATTGGTAGTGAGTAAACAAACCCATCAAGTATATTCAGGGTATTTAATTAATTATCATACTGACGACGAATAAATATTCAGATCAAGTATGTTTAAAGCATTATTCTTGTAATATAGTGACACTTAATATCCCATTTATATTTGGAAAATAGAAATGATGTAGAATTTCGAAGATGTCGGACGAGTAGATAGATTATTTTGTGTAGAAATACAGCAATTGAATCTAGAGTTAATTCTGAATTGGCACACTCACTTAATCCAAATATCATCTGAAAACACGGGTTTGTTTCAATGCAGTCTATGTTCCCCAATATGTGCTGATACAAAGAACTACTTACGAAGTGTAATATTCCTGTTGTAGTGCAGAATAAATTTTTTGAACAAAGTGGTACTTCTTAGCTACCCTAGTAGATTTAAAGCTTGCTGTAGTTTTTTTAATGCCAGTTTTTCTACCCATTCGGGTTTGATTCAATTAAATGACACACTTGTCAGGAATTGATCTTAGATATTTTAGTTAGGAGAGTGGTCGGTGCGTAGAGCTAAAGAGCTAAAAACCCATTCCTGCTGTAATATTTCTGAATGTTTCACAATCATTCTATATAAATATATTATTTTTTTATTATTTTTATACACATTTCCTCTATCTTATTCCAAATATGTACAACAAAGTATACTGATTCACACATGGTTTGTTTTATTGGTATGTGTTTTTTTATCACCGTGTCTTATTACATGCTCAAGCTATCCGTATGTGTATTAATTATTCTAATGAGCAAATGAGCTAGGGAGGAGGAAAGTTGAATTTAGATTAAGTGTATTCACATTTGTGTGGAGGGAGAGTGGAGAGCCGTTTTTGATAAAACCACCCTCAGTAAACTTGACCAAGATCTCTCTTTTATCGGTAGTTTAATCAAACACGAGAATAACGTATTAGACCATGTGGCCATTGAAACAGGTTGTATTGTGTTAGTATTATAAACCATGTATATTTTATAAGATTTAAATAAAATATCAGAGACTTCAATGGCCGCATGGTCTAAGGAACTATTCCCGCAATATACTAGATAGAGTTCCAAAGACTGTGAAATCGGAGTTCGATCCTGGTCGTTTATACCGAATATGTTTTACCTAAATAGTCTTCTACTCTCTATTGAAGCAATGTGGGTAAATTTCCTCTAAATATTAACCTTCCTATTCTCTAACAAATTAGTGTAATTAGTACATAGGTGTACAAACCTAGCATATAAGACGTGGTGCTAAAAAAAGCATAGACAGCGTAAATTGTCAAAGCTTTGCTTCCGTTTGAAATTCTAGAACCTGGTTAAAGGTATTGACAGGCAAACCCATTGGAAAGAGACCGTTGGGAAGACCTAGACACAGTTGGGAGGAGAGCAAAAGAATATGCCTTAAGGAGATAGGATGTAGTGAGGTGGCCTGAATAGAACTAGCTTAAAATAGGGATAGGGTATAATGAGGTGGACTGGATAGAACTAGCTCAAGATAGGGATCGGGTGTAATGAGGTGGCCTAGATAGAACTAGCTTAAAATAGGAATAGAGTATAACGAGGTGGACTGGATAGAACTAGCTCAAGATAAAGATGGAGAGTAATGATGTGGACTGGATGAAACTAGCTCAAGATAGAGATGGAGTGTAATGGTGTGGACTGGATTGAACTAGTTCAAAATAGGTATAGGGTGTAATGAGGTGGACTGGATAGAACTAGCTCAATATATGGATAGGTAGCGTACTTTTGTAAGTGCTTCAGTGAACTTACGATTTTCTAAAGCCATAAAGTGATTAAGTTTATTAACTTTATTTTAATATTTGGATTTCAGGCAGAACGTGATGGTGCGTTAAAGCCTGGAAGGACTGCAATTTTTATTAAACTGCCTGGGAGCTTATGCGTAGAATCCACAACGACTACGGAGGCACCAACAAGTAAGTTATACAATAAAACTATAGTGCGAATCGTAATTTAATGGAAACAAATTATATTTTATTGTATGAAAACAATAACCAAATGATTAACTTATTTATGAATGTTAAGAAAAACTGACATAAAAGTTTGACCGAAAATTTAGTAGTAAGTAATGAAACTACATTTAATTGCATATTACTACCATGTAAAAATTAATAACTTATGTCATTTCTATAGGAAGGGTACAGGGGAAAAACAATGAATGTAATTTTTTATGACTATGAGTAAATGCAATTTAAAGTTTGTAACATCACTAGAACATGTATTTAAATCATACAATATTATTATTTCTGGCTATTGTAACTGAATTCGTTATCATTTCTTTTTCTGAATTTTAAAGAAAACTACCATAGAAACAGAACAAAAATAATGATTGTCTTGCTAAACAAGGTATAAATACTGAATGTCCAGCTAGTTAAGGATAAAATAATGAATACTAAGCTGATGATTATACAATAGAACATTTTTAATATTAAGTTACTTATATTTATAACAAATTTTTTACTAGGCTTAAGCTATTATTTTTTAAGTATATGCTTAAACTTTTTTTACACACATGTTATTATTTTTTTTTCTAAATAATGTTGAAAAAGGTTAAGTTTGGTAATCTAGCAATCTGAAATGTGGCCTCTTTTTTTAGGTTCTGTTAGAAAATTCATCATTGTTGTCTAGTTACCTCATAGTTATTAAAAGTATAAATAGCAAAGATTATTGATCTCACAATCACATGCACCTTATTGTACAAACAGTCACAAACAAACACAAGCTTTAGCTGTGCCTATATTACTTCATTAAATAAAACAAGCAGAGCTAAAAATTAAGAAATGAGGCAAAGACTAGTAAAAATACAAATAAAACAAAATCAGTAAATTTAAGCTTTGTTCACCACTATAACAGCAAAGAATAACTTTTTCAAATAAATACTTAATTTTTGATCTAATATGAAATACCATTAATACTAAATTGTATTAAATCAAACTACATTGACATTCATTGATTTCCCATACATTCGCGTCGACATGCATTGATTTTTCCCCTGTACACTGTTTCTTAACAAACATTTTCTGGGTAAAATCATTGTTTTTACTCTGTTTGACATATAAATCAGTGTTTCAATCATTTCTCAAAAGATGGCACCACTATTTCATATTTTAATTATTATTTTTTACATTCATTGTTTTTCCCGTGTTCCCTTCATATCTTCGTCTTCAATTAGTCGGTTATAAAGACATTGCACTCCGCGGTTGAAAGACAACATATTTAGTATTCTAGAATCCTGTTACATATATTAATATAGTCTAAACACTGTCGGTTTAATCGTACTAAATGAAAATTACATTTATAAATGTATAGATGCACATAGGTGCTTAAAATTACGATAGTTGATTTACTGAGATCTACTATCCAAACCAAGTCTATCCAATATAGAAAACCTTTCGTCTGTTTCACTTTCTTGTGTTGCGTTTAAGGATAGCGTGAAATATTCCATTTTTGGTTTATTCTCTAAATAAGACTATTTCATATCTGTGTATTATTGTGCTTTGAATAGAAGTACAAGCTTTACTTTATGAAAGACAAAATACTTGTCAAATTGTGTATTTAAAATCAAACTTAGTCACAGGTTTTCATAAATGTAGTTATCTCATTTTGATTAAATTTTCTACTTTTCTTTATTAAACTTACCAATCAACTTTGGTTTATTAAAATTCAAATCAGTTTGAGACCTTTTTGGAAACGTGAATCCAAAATATTTTATTCTAACTATCCAAATTCCTAACACAAATTAATATTTCTAGGGTTATATTTATCCTTTATCTCAAAGTTAATAGCAATGTTTAGAAATAGATGTTGGGCAAATATTCAACCAACAAATGTAGCACACTATCCTAAAAAAATTTGTATAAATGCAACAACGTAAAGACATATTTGTGCACTTGTTTTGCTTTTGTTTGACCTACTACAACTAAAGCTGTCGTCAGTTAAATGTTTGATTTAAACCAAAATGTGCTCACTATCAACCTTATTAATTAATTCCTACATAGCCATAGCCACAAAATACCATGGTTTGCTTTGCAACTATATTGCCCTAGTTGATTGTAAACATTTGATTGTAGTGATGGGGTGGGAAGTGTGTTTTCCAAACCAAATATCATTACATTAATTACGTTTCCTTTGTATTTCTGTACATCATATATTATATTAATGTCTCAAGCTCGATTATAAAATCTTCTTTGTCTTCCACGTTTGTATCCACCGTGATAATACAATCCAATTTCTTAAAAATGTCCTCTCACAAATGTCCTATCCAATTCTCCATGTATGTATAGTAACTATACATTTGGACCGGAAATAATTTGGCTTAAGAACATTTTATTTTAATTCTTATATAGAAGAGTGCGATTATGAAACAAATTAAAAGAATATATTTTTGATTTTCGACATTAATGAACTCAGAATATTTTGATAAATTTTTCAAAAATTACTCCCAATATTGTGTTTATCCATCAGTAATTGTCAAATTATTTCATCACACGGAACCTTATAAAAGCTATAAATCTACTGAGTAACTCCTATGTTTTCTTGTGTCATCCCTTTCCCTCTACAACTATAATATCAATTTTTGAGTTTTAATTTAATATATATAATATATATATAAATATATATATATTTATATATATATATATATATTTGAGAAGTAAGCTTATATTATATATTGAGTATAAAACCAAATTAATTTAATCCTTATATCTATGTTACATATTTTTCATGGGAAAAGTATTATAATATAGCTTAAAAATGTATTGCTATCTACCCACTTTTTAATACCCCTTTTTAGATTTTAATAACGTTAAAAATTGATTTCATTTTATTTTCATTACTAAACTTTATGTGCTGCTAATGAGATGGATGTGTATATCTTCGAGACATGAGTTCTTTGAAGTCAGGTCAGATGTTGGATAGCAGTATTCGAATATTTATGTTAGATGTATATCGAATATAATAATATATATATATATATATTCACAGAGGGCAGTAAAAAGTCGAGAAATCAGGGTCATGTATTTATCTCAAATTCACTATCTTAACGGCTTCATTAAGCACGCATTGAATATTCAGTGGCATGTATTTCACTGTTAATGCGTGTTTGTGGATGATAAAGTGGCTACTTCCAATTTTGGGCAAGGTAGCTTTAACATGAACAATAGTCATAATCACAGAAATTGCACTGTCAGTACAGATAACATTGCATTAGTCCCATGAAAGTCCGTTTTATTTGAGATAGGAATTGACGAAATTAAATATATCCTCCCCGGTTGTCCGAGTATTTGAGAATCTTTCAAACTAAAACAATTTCATATTCAATTGAATAAACACAAATATACCGGACGATAACCAGAAGTACTGCAAGTCTGGCAACGTACGATGTCCGTTGTTTCATCCAGCTGCAAAGCGTCACGGGCTTTGCAAAAACAACTTTTTAGGATTCGGTGAGTCATGAAATGTCGACATCCACGGTCGCAATAATTGACCTTTGAATTTTTCTAAAAGTTAAAATATATATATTTGCGTATAGCTTGAAAATTATTGGTTTTATAAAAATATATTTAAATAAAATACGGTATTATAAATAGACCTACATATTTGCGATGATAAGTAATTTCATATCTCAAATAGTTTCGGAGATGTGATAAAAAAAATTAGAATCTATGCATAAGGCCGGAGCCCTTTTAGTCATTTTGCCAAAAAAATGACAGTAGGCATTTTGTTTATAATATTTATCAATGTTTAGGAATGATATTTAATCAAAATGGTTTAGCGGATTTTGAGAAAATCGATTTTTTTATCTTTTTGCTCTTCAGTAAACTACCTTTAATTTTAGGGTTAGATATCCAATTCCAAAAACCCCTGGGGCAACCCTATGAAAACCCTAGATACCAAATTTTAGCCCTATCGAAAAATAGTTTAGGCTCTTGTCCGAGGTATAGATGGAGAGGCAGATGGAAATCCAAAAACAACTTTTTCTGATTCAGGGGGCCATGAAACGTCTAAATTCATAAAAATCTCTAGTTCAATTTTTTTGAAGATCACAATACTTTCTCTACCTAAAAGATAGCAAGAAAATAAAAATATACATTGGCTTATAGCTCAGAAGCTGTTGATTTTATAAAAATATATTTTAGACAAAATATTTTTATTATTTATTATTATTATTATATTATTATTATTATTATTATTATTATTATTATATTATTTAGCACCGCGTCTTACTACCCGTTCGGGTTATACACTAAAGTACTAATTACGCTAATGGATTAGGAATTGGGAAGGTTGAATTTAGAGGCAGTGAACCCACATTTGCGTGGAGGGAGAGTGGAAAACCATTTAGGAAACCCCCCCCCCCAGTTCACCCACCGAGATTCTAACTTCGATCTCCTCGTCCTGGCAGTCGGGCTCAACACGACTAGCGCATTAGCCAACTACGCCACCGAGGTGGATAGTTTTATATTAATGGCACTACAGCCTTAAAAATATAATTATTTTGTAGCTCAACCTAGTTACAAGATATAATCGAAATTTAAAATTTCTGCTTATGTACACTCCGTCGAGATTGAAAGATAGCAACTTATTGGCTCAGCCCTCGCAGTATGCTATACCTCCTCACATTACTGTTGAATAGTTTGCCTAGCAACGCCTAAGGCCTGGAGTAAGAGACAAACCTTAAGTCCTTAAATTATTTCTTGACTGTTGGGAAGGAGTGATAGCGAAGGGGTTAAGTCTTTTTGCGATGTCCAAATGGTTTGATCTACTAAATTAATTCTACTTTTTTGTTCTCTTCCTGATAAAATCAAATATTCTTTATATGCCTAGTTAATTAAATTAGGTTTGCTCTAATTAATATATGGCTGGCCTTTGTTTAGCTGTTAAAGATTTGACCCCAAAACACATTATTTTGGCAGCAGTAATACCAACATTTATTGGTTGTAAATGGTAACATAAAGCAATTCTCCACCTTTCCAAAATCTTAATTACTGTGAATAGCTAATTATGAATTCATTAATGAGTAATTATTATATTCCACATATGCAAAGCAAATAACAAATTAAAAAAAAATTACTTTACTTGTAAGAAGATAAGTTTAAAATCTTAGATAATTTAAGGGCCCCAAATCTGTTTTAAAATATTTTGAATTATTTCCGTGAAGAGTCTAGTAATATTGTAGTATTGAAGTATACAAAAATCCATTTAAATCTACAATTTTATCTGATCGGGTCTTGTGAACATTTTTATGTACTTTAATTTGAGCCCTTCCTCTTACCATATAGGTTGACTGCCAGAGACATCTAAAGTTTTTATCTGATCGTAACATGTAAACTCTCTATAGGTGGGTAATTACAATGCCTTTCTTTTATAAAAAGCAATTTTGTATGAAAAATCGATATTTTTCAAGTTATTTTGAATTTTTGTGAAGTGTCCAGAAATTTTATTGTATTGAAGACACAAGACACCATTTAAATCAACAATTTTATCTGATTTGGTCTTTTGACCTTTTTAATGTACTGTATATTACATTCAAAGTAATTTTGATGTAAATACAAAAATTTTCAATTTTCTCATATTCAAACAGTATATAGATACAAATTTAATCAAATCCTTTAAATTGGAGTTTGATAAACTAAGATTTTTTTTCAGTAAACATCCCTTTATTTTAAGGTTAATTTTCTTGTTCCAAAAACTCCTTATGGTGAGTTTTACAACAACTTTAAATATCAAGTTTTGGCTTAATAGGTAAAATGGTTTTGGCCCACGTTCGATATACAAACATATGGACAGACATACAAAGAGACAGCATCTTAAAACCAAATTTCTCTTTACGGGGTCATGAAACATTGACAGTTATCAAAATTTCAAGTTCGATCTTTTATTTTCGATTAAAATACTTCTCTCTTCCAGGAGTTGAAGAAAGTAAAAAGTCACACAATATAGCACGTACTATCTCAGAATGCTAACTGTGTACACACCATGGCATGATAGACGTGAATAGCTGAAGAAAGATCGAGAAAGTTCATGAACAACTGACGGGCACATGTGTGCTATTAGCTGCACTATAAATTTTACCGATTGGCTGTTTAGCCGCTAGTTGTCGCTATTGTCGAGCACTAACAGTCAATCTGTATGAGCTACCATAAAAAAGTTAATTATTATGTTTATGTATTTTAGATTAAAAATTTAGCAGCATTTATAATTTACAGCCAATACATATAACAACTCTTTTCTGTTACAAACTTAATTTTACCTGCTAGATTAAAAGTCAGTTATTTAGTAATGTAAAACTTTTGCACTGAGCTATCGCTATTATTAATTATTACACTACTTAACATAAAACAAATATTTCGCGTGTACAGTAACAACGTTATATGTTTTCCTTGAAATAAGCTTTAACATTTCCCCATCAGCTTGAAGAGCTTGATTAAGTTTGGCTAAATGACAATTTGTTCATTTAGAATATGCTGGCTTTATTCCACCAATCTGAGCACATTCTCTTATAGATTTTGTTTTTAATTTCCAGAAATTAGTTTTCCAAGATTAATTTCTAATAGTTTTTTGTCCGTGTTCATATAAAAATTTAGAGTCTTATATATATATAATATATATATATATATATAAGACTCTAAATATATATAATATATATATATTGGTTTTCACTCAAGATTTGATTATTCTTTTATTTTCATTTTTCTAAATGTATACATATATTTTATTTATTTACCAATGTTAATTTAAAATAACTACTGAACAGGAGAATTGAAACTGGGGCCTTTGTATTAACATGGCAATGCTTCAGAACCAAGATGTGTAGGTTCACCATTTTCCCAGGATAATGTATCATTCTAAATTGTAAATAAATCTAAATGCAAAAGTCCCAGGTTTTAGTCTGGTATTCAAGATTAATTCTTAAATAAATACTTGAATAATATTTGTATTCAGCTACCAAAACTAAGTCAACGATAAATGAATAACCTTTTCACAGCCGTCACAACAGAGTGCGATTGCCCAACTGAAGAAACCACTACAATAGAGCCTTGTCCCACTACGTTCACTCCAGAGATAACGACGCCATGTCCCGACTGTATTTGTACAACAGAAACTACAGAATCGTCAGTGGCTGGTCAAACATCAACCACGTCTGGAGAAACAACATCGGAAGGTGATTCCACACCTGTAAACACAGCGACAACAACCAGTGGTCAAACAACATCGGAAGGTGATTCCACACCTGTAAACACAGCGACACAACCATGGGCAAACACACCTCGTCAGGACTGACAACTCAGTGTCCAACTCTCCCAGAGTGTGATTGCTCAGCCGATACCACAGAATCGTCAGTGGCTGGTCAAACAACAACCACGTCTGGAGAAACAATACCGGAAGGTAATTCGACACCTGTAAACACAGCAACAACAACAACCAGTGGTCAAACATCACCCTCGTCAGGACTAACAACCGAATGTCCTCCAATACCTGAATGTGATTCTACCACTGAAACACCGTTGGTGACTGATAAAACATCATCTTCTACTGGAGAAACAAGTAAATCAACGAAAAACACATCATCGGTGACTGATCCTATTACACCCTCCACAGATGAACCAAGCCATTGTACACCATGCCCATCACCATCAGACCAATGTCCTACCACGAGCCGTGATACTCCTCAAGACTGCTCTTACTGCCCGACTCTCCCAACAGAACCTTCTTCAGACACATCATCAACAGGACAGACAGGTATATAATATATATACCACGTTTACAATATAATGTGTCAGTTTGGTATTTACTTATCTTACTTTACTGTTACCTTGTTTAGTAAACGATGTTTATATAGATTTGGGAGTCTACCATTATTAATTATAGTTTTTAACTGAACATAATTATTGCATTGCAATCAGAAAAGAAATGGGTAGCTATGAATTGTCTAAAATAGCCTTTATTTGATGGAAATAGTTAAAAATAATAATTTAGTTTGAAATAGATTGATAAATTTAAGATAAATCATGTAGTTAAAATCAAAAGTACTATAGGTTTTCCAGTAGACTATATTTATGGTACACAGGGTGTTCGGAAAATCATAGCCCAAACTGCATATATAATTTATTTGAACCAAAAGTATTACAAAATCCCAGTTCACTTATAACCGGAAAACTATGCTAATACCATTAAATTGTGTCCAAAGTTTTGGCATACGGTGCCATGAGAACAAAGCTGTTCAAGAATGCATGTACAACAAGTTGCATAGGAGTTAGGCACATAGCACCGCACTTGTAATAATGGCAAGCACTTTCTGTGATGTAGGACCGTTAATGATGGCTCTAAGAACGTATTTGCATTTCTAGATGGACTGGTGTGTTGTTAATTGTGGTATGTTCTGCTGCTGTGCTCTAAGATATCAAGGTGTACACTGAATTTTGTGTAGAATGCATAGGATAGGCTTAAATTTGATAAGCTATGCTTACAGCTTGATATTATAAAGGTCTACGTCCATACACAGTGCCCCTAAAATTTCCGATTGAGAGTAAAGTACAGAAATAATATCCTCGATCAATGTAAAGAGAATGGAAAAAGTAGCGCCACGTGCCTAACCGCTATATAACTTGTTGTACAAGCATGCTTGACAGCTTTATTCTCCCGGTGCTGTACGCCAAAACTTTGAACACAATTTAATGGTATTAGCATGGTTTTCGGGATGTAACTGTACAGGCATTTTGCATTACTTTTGGTTCAAACAAGCTATTTGTGCAGTTTGGGCTCTGAGCTTCCGAATATTCTGTATATAAAGCATATTTTATGTTTATTAAAACATGAAATGTTTAGTAGATTGATAACAGTTGTGTGTAATTTAACTCCCCAATTACTCAATAATGAGAATTTTTACTTTCTCTCTATCTTACAGGTAGAGAAAGTATTGTGATCGTCAAAAAAATCGAACTCGAGATTTTGATGAATTTTGACGTTTCATGACTTCCTGAATCCGAAAAAGTGGTTTTTGAATTTCCGTCTGTCTGTCTGTCTGTCTGTCTGTCTGTCTGTCTGTCTGTACCTCCAACTAGAGCCTAAACTATTTTACCGATTGAGCTGAAACTTGATATCTAGGGTTTTCATAGGGTTGCCCCGAGGGGTTTTTGGAATTGGATATCTACCCCTAAAATTAAGGGTAGTTTACTGAAGGGCAAAAAAAGAAAAAGTCGATTTTCTAAAAATCGGCTCTAACGATTTTGATTAAATTTCATTTATGAACATAAATAAATATTCCAAACAAAATGGCTACTCTCAATATTTCGGCAAAATCGTTTTAAGGGCTCCGGTCTGATGCGTAAATTAACATTTTTTATAATAGCTCCGAAACTATTTGAGATATGAAATTACTTAGCATTACAAATATGTATATATATTTATAATACAAATATTTTATTCGAAACATATTTTTATAAAATCAATAACTTTCAATATATACGCAATTATATATATATTTTTAACTTTTTGGGCATTAAAGCTTAAGTATTGCGACCGTAAGAAAAACTAACCTGAAATGTTGATGGATATCGACGTCTCATGACCCCCCGAACCCTTAAAAATAGTATTTGCAATGCCGTCTGTCTGTGTGTCTATTAAAACTTAAAATTAAGGGTAGTTTACTGAAGGGCAAAAAGAGAAAAAGTCGATTTTCTCAAAATCGGCTCTAACGATTTTGATTAAATTTCATTTATGAACATAAATAAATATTACAAACAAAATGGCTACTCTCAATATTTCGGCAAAATCGTTTTAAGGGCTCCGGTCTGATGCGTAAATTAACATTTTTTATAATAGCTCCGAAACTATTTGAGATATGAAATTACTTAGCATTAAAAATATGTATATATATTTATAATACAAATATTTTATTCGAAACATATTTTTATAAAATCAATAACTTTCAATATATACGCAATTATATATATATTTTTAACTTTTTGGGCATTAAAGCTTAAGTATTGCGACCGTAAGAAAAACTAACCTGAAATGTTGATGGATGTCGACGTCTCATGACCCCCCGAACCCTTAAAAATAGTCTTTGCAATGCCGTCTGTCTGTGTGTCTATTAAAACTTAAAATTAAGGGTAGTTTACTGAATGGCAAAAAGAGAAAAAGTCGATTTTCTCAAAATCGGCTACAACGATTTTGATTAAATTTCATTTATAAACATTAATAAATATTCCAAACAAAATGGCTACCCTCAATATTTCGGCAAAATGGCTTTAAGGGCTCCGGTCTGATGCGTCAATTAACATTTTTTTAAATAGCTCCGAAACTATTTGAGATATGAAATTACTTAGCATTACAAATATGTATATATATTTATAATACAGATATTTTATCCGAAACATTTTTTTATAAAATCAATAACTTTCAATATATACGCAATTATATGAATTTTTTTAACTTTTTGGACATTAAAGTTTAAGTATTGCGACCGTAAAAAAAAAACTACCCTGAAATGTTGATGGATGTCGACGTCTCATGACCCCCCGAACCCTAAAAAATAGTCTTTGCAATGCCGTCTGTCTGTGTGTCTATAAAAACTTAAAATTAAGGGTAGTTTACTGAAGGACGAAAAGAGAAAAATTTGGTTTTCTCAAAATCTGCTTAAACGATTTTGATTAAAATTCGTATCTAGGCGTTGATTAAGATTATAAATAAACTGGCTATTTTCATTTTCCTATGAAAATGATTTTTAGGGTACATTACAGAAGCGTTAATTTCCGTATCTTCACAACTATTGGAGAAACTAAACAACTTATCATTGCAAAATTGTAGGACTATTAGAAATAAAAAACTTTTATTTGACATATATTTTTATAAAAACAGCAGTTTCTGAGATATTTGCAAATATATTAATACAATTTTGTGAGCTTTAGTTGTAAACATATACTACTTAAGTCTTAACGCAATAATACTCCAATGCCATAGAGTAATTAAATATAAGTAAGTATCTAAAAAAAGTATGTTATTTTTCCTTAAATCTCTTAAGAGAAATGTTTGCATAGCAATGATCTATCTCCATTTTAGACTCAATAGTCAATATTTACACTTTTTATTGGTCAAAATGTATAAATGAATAATTAAATATCAATGCGATGACTTGAAGATCTGCAACACCTTTTAAAATGTTAAAATTTTAACCAGAAATCGAAATTTTAATACGAAGTGTTGACCCTTGTGGAAGACATTAAACTGTTTGAAATGTTCTTAGGTGGACAAAGATGCGCCTCTTTTCTCATTGATTCTATATTATTATATATTATTTTATGCGTGTTCTTATGTGGAGTGGTGATGATACAATGTACATTATTCCGTTCAGAAATCTTACGAGTTTATAGAAAGAGAGAGAAAGTCTGTGCGGTGTGCCGTACCATTTATTTCTTTGATGTATTTAAAAAAAATACTAGGCCTATATCTTTAATAAGATACAAATATATTCGAAAATTAATTCTTCCAATCCAACCTATATGATAAATATATTATTTATGGTAGTTTAACTATATAATTATATAATAGTACTTGAAATACAAGGTAAGCTAGTTTCGCTGTCTTCCTTTACTATTTTGTTTGACGACACGAAATCGAGTATCCATACAGTTAAGATATAGTGTGGGAGACTGAGATTAGGAAAGGTGGAAGAAAATGTATCCTAAATGTTCAATAAAGATATGTAAGGGTATGTATAATCCATAAAAATGAGAATGTTGCACTCTTTATGAAGAAGAGGCTGCAGATCCATAATAAGAACTAGAACAAGCTTATACTGTCTTAATAGTGACCTGTACCACTAGTTGGTCATCCCGTTGACTCAAAGAAACTGATAGTCTGTTAACCTGATTTCTAGTTTGGTCTTGGTCATATAGATGATCTAAGCTGGTTCTTCAGGGTGTATATAACATTTTCGATCTCTGGACTCACGCAACTTATTGGATGAATACTCCTTTTCTCATTATTAGTTTTCATGTGGATTTAATCTGCTTTACCACGTCATCTTGACCTTATATCTCTCACTTTCATCCTCTTGGTCTCCTGGGTCGGACAAGGAGTTGGTCTGTTTTCCCAAAAGGGGTGAGGCATATTTAGTGGTATGCCCTCAGTTCCATTAAATCGTGTTCATTTAACAAATAAATCATTATATTACTGATAAGTCAGTAGTTTGCTACAATTTTTCATCTCCATTCACCAGTTTTAATACATACACTGAGGTAAATATATGATTATAGTAAGTTGGGATTATCATTTGATTGTATTTAACTGCAATTTTATAATTAGATTATATATATTATTTCTTAGTAAGATGTATGGGTGTACATTGGCACTTACAAAAATAATATTTCCTTGTGAGACAACTTATTGTAATCCATGCCCATCATCATCAGATCAAAGTCCTATTATAATCAGTGATACTTCTTAAGACTGCTTCTCATGTCCGGCCGTCCCTTGTTCCAATACCACACCTACATCAGGATCAGGTGCAAGATAATCAAGTACATCACAATAAAAATAAATAGATGGCACAATCTCAAAATTTACACTACATATACTTCGTTCAGAAACAGGCTAAATATAAATAAAGCTTATTTTTAAAAACTCCTATTTGATATGGTTTGAAGAAACTAAATACTAAGCGACAATACATGTTAGCAGAATGTATGGTCATTGCTTGAAGGTATACTTTATCTTTTCACATAACACTGATACACACGATTTATAGCACATGGAAGATTGGAGGTGTTTTAAGACAAGTTTTAACGCTGAATTCAAATATGCAATCAGAATTTTTCTAGAAACCACAGTTTTTTATGAACATTTCATAAATAAATATATTAAAAGATTTTTCCCTATTTTGTCACAACTAGAATGCAGCCAGACTGGCAGGTAGGTGCCGGACAGAGGATTTAAATGAAGGGTGTTGCGACATAAACAGGTCACCCCTCTGACTCTGAACAACCTGTGCCAGTAGTGAACTGACATTCACTGTATATATGCCGGGTGTTTGAGTTTTTTTTTGTCTGATGATAAGATTACTGTGAAACTGTGGTGTGGTTGATACTGTGTCATTTTGCTAAGAAATTGTGTAAATTATTCAGATACCTTCATTTATATATCTGGGGAATTCTGTTGTTTGACCTGTGTGAATGGTCTGAAAGATTGGGTAAGGGATTCCCAGATTATGTGCTTTGCAGTTCCCATAATTTGAAAGGAACCCCAAAATCATTCATCAGAATGTTATTTCTGTTTACAAATATAAATGGAACAACAAGTAATTTCAAACATACAGTGATATACCCAAACTTGCGATCTGCTATCAGGCCAATTTCGCACGGTGAGGACTCACCTCTATCACTCCAATAAACGTTATTTAGAATATGAAACTCTAAAGACTGTAAACGATGCAGCTGGCCTAGTTCAACATAAGAAACAACACAACTCTACTTTTAAAGCAAATACCTCTTCTTTTGAACCACTAATCTCTTAACACAAGGTTATCCAAACGACCTTGTAAATTTGTCCAAAAAACAGGATGAAATCTTGGTGTCTACGCTTAAGGGCTGGAAATTACTTCGGTGAGACACTAAAGTGTGATTTTTCCGTAACCACCAAGATGAGTTTAAGAAACTTTATTTTCAAGAAAATGATTAATTTATTGTAACAATATTTGCTCTGTTATGGATGCTTTTGGTCATGAACATAAAATAGCAGAGTGGCGACTGTTATTGACTCCTATAAAACTAATTTGAAAAGTGTCCTTTTGCATAATGGAAAAAAAATTACTTCTGTCCCTTTAGCTTATGCCGCTAACATGAAATAACCTTTAGAAAATGTGAATTTCCTTTTGAAGAAAATTCAGTATGACAAGTACTGTTGGAACATACGTGACGACTTAAAAGTAATTGCAATGTTACTTGGTTTGCAGCTCGGCTATACTAAATGTTGTTGTTTCTTTTGCGAGTGGGACAGTCGTAGTAAGAAAATTTATTGCATCAAGAAGGAATGGCAAAAATGATAAGCTATTACTCATGGACCCTGAACCCTGAATTTTTTTTTACTCTGCTTCCTATCAAATTATGGCTTTTTAAGAACATCGCTATGGCCATGGATAAAAATGTGAGGGTTTGGGTTTGATTATTTGAAATTAAAGTTTCCTCAAATTAGTGATGCTAAAATTAAAGACGATATTTTGTCAGCCCTCAAATAAGAGATTTGATTCAAGAGGAAAAATTAGAAGATACATTGAGCCAAGTTTTTAAAAAAAAATCAGCTTGGCGATCGTCCAGAAGTGTCACGGAAATCTTTTGGGTAATTTTAAACCGCAAAAATACCGTAACATTGTGGGTGAAATCTTACATTTATTCAAATATTTGGGGAGTAGTACATAACTTAAAATTAATTTCTTGAACTCCCATTGGATGCCTTCCTTGAGAATCTTGGTAACGTCAGTGACTTGAATGGTGAGCTGTTCCGCTAAGACATTTCGATCATGAAAAAGAGGTAACATGGAAAGTGGAGCTTTAGTATGCTCGCAGACTATTGCTGGACACTTAAAATGGATGTTCCAGATTCTAAATACGCAAGAAAATCAAAACTGTCACGTTTTAGGTAAAATTAACGGTGTTTGTTATAAATGTACATATTATAATTCGTTTCAGATTTACCTGTGTGTCACACAAAATCCCTGAGTGATAGAGTAAAACTACCAACATATTTTAATTCAGCATAAAAAAATACTATTCGGATCAGACTTTTTTTTTGTTGGTGCCAAAAATTTAACTTTATTTTGTATACCAGTGTAATTGTGAATTTCCTAATGTATTAAATTGTTATTTCCAAGTGTTTTTCATTTAATTGTTTTTATTGCAGACCAGAAATAATAAATTTTCAAAAATTTAATATACTTTTTGATCTTTTGCTAAAAGTTCCATTTGATTATACTCCGTGCTTAACAATACACATGGTTACAAATACGTATTAAATAAAAGGAAATACAAATAGGTATCCAATAAACAATGTTTTGATCAGTTTAGAGAATAAAAACAAAAAATAGCTTATTTTAGTTAGGTGTTTAAAAATTTTTTAAAAACTAGAATATTTTTAAGAATAACAACATAACTAACAAAAAATTAGTTAATTACTGTTAAAATAAGTTTGAAATCAAGTTTATTTACATTTTCTCAGTAATTTTGGAAATATATAACAACTTAGGCCGTGAGGATGCGTTGAGTTTACTTCCACACATATGGATAAAAATAAGCCCATGTGTTTCTCCCGTTTTAAATAAATTGGGCCAGCCTATATATAGATTTAGATTAGGTAATTTAAAATCAAAATATACATTCTATTGTTTTAAAATTAAAATCTAATTCTCAAACACATCGCTACTTAAAGGATTTTTTTATTTCTAAAATTGATAGATACGCGTTTTTTTTAACTGAATTTATAAATTTTGAATCCTGAAATCAAATAAACAAGTAGTAAAACATCTGGTAAAGAATACATGTTTGTATTGGCACCTTAGATTTTTTATAGCGTAAGGAAGCTACCACTCCATCATTTTGTGAATGTATTCAAACGTCATCTTAAGTCTTTGTGGAAATAATATCCCTTAAGGATTAACAAAGCTAAAACCCGTGGCACTTAAATACCGTTTTACAACTTAGACATCGTCGGAGTGTTTTTTTAAATAACTTTCTGACACAAAAGTTGAGCATAAGGACAATATGTCAGTATCGTATATTAAGGTAGGATGGAAGGGAATGCGAGAAAAAGCCAGTGGTTTTTGCAGTTATTATGGTAAAACAATTTTTTGGCCAAAATTAAATAAAATATTGCTTCCTTACAAACATTTAATTTAATTTTCTTCACATAATGATCACAAAATTTCTTGAATTTCAAGGGTGTTCTGGAATTTAATAACCACTTTTTCTATTCACTTAAAAAGGTTTCTCATCTAATGCCACTATGCTCATGACAGGTATTAAACAACTGTTGGTATCAACATGTGAATAAATTTAACTCCATGTTTGGACTGGAGCAATATTTGATTTATTTTGTACAAAAAATATTTTGCCATAAAAACTGCAGAAACATAGGCCTTTTCTCGCGTCTCCTTCCATCCCACCTAAGGTTTATAACTAATGGGGAGTTTGAGGTTTGAATTCCAGTTGGGTATAAATTATATCCTTCACTTCCTTTCTTCTAGACTTAACTTACTCACCCCAAATCCATTAATGTAACAAAAATGTATAAAGCCTGATAGGCTAGTAAACCATAACAAAATAAATATGGAAAAATAATTATAAGTAAATTAACTATAAACACTTAACCGCCACTGATTAGGTCGTATTATATCCTTTACAGATGAACCGAGCCATGTCACCATGCCCATCACCATCACCCAATGTCCTACCACGAGCTGTGATACTCCTCAAACTGCTCTCCTGCCCACCCTTCCATCAGACCTTGTCAGACACATCACCATCAACCATGTCCTACACGAGCTGTGATACTCCTCAAGACTGCTCTTCCTGCCCCACCCTTCCATCAGAACCTTGTCCAGACACATCACCATCAGACCAATGTCCTACCACGAGCTGTGATACTCCTCAAGACTGCTCTTCCTGCCCCACCCTTCCATCAGAACCTTGTCCAGACACATCACCATCAGACCAATGTCCTACCACGAGCTGTGATACTCCTCAAGACTGCTCTTCCTGCCCCACCCTCCCATCAGAACCTTGTCCAGACACATCATCAACACGACAAACAGGTACCAAATAATATTGCAAGTAGAAAGATAGTTATGTTTTCACATACTTTTTTATAACATTAAAATCTGTCTGACAGTTTTATGAAGTCAAGATAGTAAGCTGCCATTTAAGAAAAACTATACTCATTTAAATAGTTAGGCAAGATTTAAAACCAGTATTCTGATCTACTATACTACATTACCCTTATGACTCGTGTTTTTATCTAGAATATTATAATTATTATTTGTAATTTTAATCTACTTTATTTGAGCTTTATAGACACAAAGCAAACTACTTACTTAATATATACCAAAAACCATTATTATTTTAAATATCCAATGTTGCTTTCAGCTTAGTTATTACCAAAGATCAAACGAATGCCCTTGATAGCTTGGAATACGTCTCTATGAACATTTGACTACAAAATCTGAAATAATTTAAATTCCCCTATCTTACGCACATTTTGTATTAATAAGATTCTTCTTTCGTTATCCTCATGAATGTAGGATACACAAAGAAATATCATGCAACAAGGTTCAAAGATGGATATTTTAATATATGCAGTTGCATGGCATGTCTTGTTGTCTAGGTAAAGATAATTTGTTTAAACTCTGCATAGGAATGGTTTTGGTTAGTATACTGTTGGCCAGGTTCTATGTTATCTCTGTAGAGCATAATATATTTATAATTTGTGAAATGGGGACTAAATGGTTGGATAATTTAATAGGAACCCTTTTAAAAGTTTCACTTGTCCTGTCATAATTTCCTGTACTGCATTAATAATTATCTATAGTTGAGTAAGGTTTTTAAAACTTCTATGAAATGAAGTAACGAGATAATGTATATATGTTATGTTAATATTTATGTACGCTAGCTTACACCAAAAGGATTCGAATTTGTAGGATATTTTTACTGAAATTATAAACACTCTATTTTGTACGCCAAATTATTTATTTAGTTCTCCGAATATCACAAAACACAAATAATGTTTATTAAATGATTGGTAGACTTGTTATGAGAGTTTTGATAAATGTTTCAAGATTCACTTCAAAGAATGATAAAAGTATAAGAAATTAATATGTGAAAATAAATTTTTGTTTATGTCTATAACCAAAGTTAAAGAAGGCCTTTGGGGTGGCTGGTCTTTCCGTATTTTTCTGGATTATCTTGTATTGCGTTTTGCTGGACCTCATCTCTCAAACAAAGGGGTCGGAAACGTAAAAGGAAAACATCCTCCCTTTTTATAATAACCCAAAGTAAATATTTTATGTTAATCTCCTATAAAGTGTTGGAGTATAACATTAATGTGCCCCATTATGTGTTTTCCTCATAATCTGGCTGATTATAACACTCACATTGAGAAAGGACAAATAAAAATTGGGGTGATTTTAAAATAAAATTGAATGCATTATAACTTTTCAAAAATAAAGATTAATTTTAATTTATGACTAATGTTTGAAAATAATTTTCTCGACACATTTATAACAATTAAGTATTTTTTTATAAACCCTCCTACTCAATGAAAAATTAAATCGTTGGCAAATATACACCCCAACCAAAGTTTTCAACACTATCAGAAAATGTATATGGGATACCTTATACCTCATTCACTGCTACTATGATGCAGTTGAACATCCGTAATGTTATTCAAGATCAGGCACAGTCATATGCGTGTCAATGTTTATTTACTAGTCCTAGTTACACGGTTGTGATTTAACATCAGCAAGGTGTCAGTTCAGTTAGCAAGGCACTGTCAGTTGGTTTTAATCGAAGCTGCCTGAAAATACGTGTCGCAAACCAATACCGATCATTGATGTATTGGTATAATCAAGATGTTACAGCTATCGTACATTGCAGTAAAAGTGATGTATTAAGAGTGTGGAGAAGGTTCAGAGAGACACAGAGTTTTGAAACGGACCTGGCACAGGTCATCTTCATGTGACAACAGCCCAAGATCTCTATGCTTAGGTATCCGTGTGAGGCGTCCAAGTTCCGCGGTCAGGGTTCTGAGAAATGACCTCACCTGAGTATCTGGAACTAAAATTTATGCTCAGAGAGTGCGTAGGTAACTGTAAGAATTTAGTCTTCATTCTCGGAGACCCATAATACATCTCGAAATATGACGAGAAAACTACACCTGCAGAAGAAATTTGGCCACCATACTCATAAGTTGGACCATGCAACCATGGATAAATATTCTGTTTATAAATTAGAGTAGGGTTGCGCTATAGTGTGACACAAGATTTACGAGAATCTGAAGAGAGTTTGTATGCTGCGCTGTAGTGTGACACAAGACTTACGACAATCTGAAGAGAGTTTGTATGCCGTCACCAGTACGGACATGTGCAGGAAGTCCACGCTTTTGGTGGGGGATCTGTGATTTGGGCTGGGATAATTTTAGACCATTTTATTTCACTAATTCCATAATAGATACCATGAATGATATTCGATGCGAGCAGGAAACCATGAAGCCCAATGTGCTTCCAAACAGGAGGGCAGTAGGATACCATTTCATTATGGCCGATGACAATACGACTCTATGTCGGATACATGGAGTTTGGCAGTGCCTCGAACGCAATGGCATCACCCTAAATGAAATGGAATGCACAGCCATCGGACATGAAGCATGATTAGGACATGCTTAAGCGGACCACTCGTCATCCTCACCCGCATTAGAATGTATAGCAGCTTATTGGTGCTGCTTCGGAAGAATGGGACAATATTATAATATAGGACATAGATAGCCTCATCTGAAGCATGCCGGATAAAGTGTATGAGAGATTCCTTACAGGGATATGACACACGAATACACACACGAACACACATACTCACACTACTAAACTGACATGTAAAAATGTCCAGTGATAGGAGTGATCTTTGGTTTACTTCATAAAATTGACTTAGTTTCCTAAAATCTTTGTTCATTTCATGAGTTACCATTTTCAAGGTGATTCGTTTTGATTGTCTGATTATTTTAATGTATAATATGTTGACAAATAAATGTATTAATTTTGGATCTGGTGTTATGCAAGTCTTTTATTGATATGTATAATATTTTCTGGTTTAATTGGAAAATTAATTTATTTAATTTTGCAAAAGGCTGTAACACTAGCATGATAGCTAGCCTTTCTGGTAAATCCAAAGTATGGAGACTCTTGACTTGTTTTTAACAGGCTCGACGACATCTACTCCGGTGACGGTGAAATTTCAACGATCATTGTACGTCTTCCCTAGTGTCTCTCAAGACAACGAAGGCATCAGAATTGGTCGAGTTGAAGCTGACGTCACAGGGACATCGGAACTACCTAGCTACTCTCTTGAAGACAATAAAGGTAAAATACTAACTCCACCATCAATTCATTATATTTCTGCTAGTTTAGAAATGTAGCCATCACAGGTATTAACTTCATATCGTGAAAATAATTTAAAGTCCCCCTTTGTCACGGTCACCTGGAGGTGTTTCGTTTTGCTAAGCAATGAAACTTCCTCGGGGAAGTTACCTCCCTTCTCAGCAAGGATAAGAGTTCCTTACAATTGCAACAAGTCTGCGCAGTCAAGTCTGATAAAGGTATCTCAGGAGAACTGTATACTAGATCGGGAATTAGCACAATTGGTTGGTAAAATAGTCTGTAATATATTACGTTCACGTATGGACCTGTTTATTGTTGAAGCTATCGTTTATTGAACGAAATGGATGGATATTTAAACCATCGCAATGGCCTCCAAATGTGTTCACATTTTGTGTATGTAGCCAGTATTAATAAATGAATGATCAATTAAATTTAAGAATGATAAGCTATCAGTAAATATCTTATTCATCGATTTAAGAGGAATAAATATTTGATTAATGTCAATGTGGAATTATTATTATCAATTAATTATCAGGGTGGCATATTATTCCATTTTTAAGGTATTTAGTTAATAAGAAATTATTTAAATTCAGTAAACTAAGTAGTAATTGCTTTTTTGGTAAATGAGTGCTTGCTATTAAATATATGAGAGGTTTAGCTTTATGTATAGGCTAATTATAGCTAATGATATATTTTAGAGGCCTAGAAATAGTCCATGTTGCTTAGGATGTTATATTATTATTCATTAATATATATTTGTTATTAATTTAATTATATCTTGAAATATATCTTTAATATTTATTAACATTAAATAATTATTTAATATAGTTACCATAGTTAAAATTGTATAGTATAAGATGCAAGTTCTGGTGGACGATACCTCGAGCTAAATTTATAATTTTGGTTAGTTTCTAAACATCATTTAGAGCCAAAATAAATAAAATAATATTTTAGTGTCAGTAATAATATTTAATATAATTTTATAGTGAACTTAAATGTTCCTGTTCAAATGCCCTGATACTGATGACGTATGTTCAATAATTGTTGATGTTATTATATTATGTAGAAAATGAAACTAAACATTGTTACTAAATTGGTGTTCCGGTTATTTAATTGGAATACTATTTTAGATATAAAAAGAAAGTTATAATATGGGCCTTAACTCCTGTTCCCTTCCCCCTCATTCTAAAACCTAGTTTATTCAATTTAAAATTTGATAGCGTGGAAAATAATAGCAAAGAGAATTGTCTAAATATTATAGTGTAACTTCTTTATAATGTGTTAATTTATCTAACATTTAAATTATTATATTTTAGGAAGTTTATTTATAATTCTAAGCAGTCAAGCCTAGCAATAAAAAGTACACATTATTTTACAGCTTATATTTTCAAGTGCGCTGAATATTTATACTTCTACTTTTCGTTTAAAAATAGCTATTGCTATTATCTTCTCTTTAAAAGAATTTGCTGACATAACATTATTGTAACTGACTCTTAGTATTGTTTTACACCAGATAATTTTGTGATAAACTCTTCCAATGGGGATATCACCGTGAAACAGTCCATTGATCCAGGGACTTGGGTGGTTTCTGTTGTGGCCACGTGTGAAGGGGTGGTGGACAAAACACAGGTAGGCAATAGCGCACCTATGTATCCATCAATTTCGCTAACATTTCGGTCCATTATAAAAACATCGTTTTAGAATACTTATTAAAGAATCTAATTTATAATTATGACAATAATATATATGGTATATATATTATATTAACTATGTATTGTAATTTTATGATTTTTAGTATTTAAGGCGTCACTGTTGTAATATACTGGACTTTCACTGACGAGGAAATCAGAGTAAAATCACAGTCGTGTGTACTGGGGAGAGATTTCCTGAAGGATTTTCCATCCTCCTTTCACGCAAATTAGGGTACATTTACCTATAAATAATATCTTATTCATCTTTAACACATTATCTTATAAATAAAAAAAAAAAAAACGTAATTTTCATGTGGGTATTTAAAATCGGTGACCAGACATAGAATACTCAACTTGACTGGATACAATTTCAGCTATATTTAAGAGGACCAGGTAGTAAACGTGCTAAATTTAAGTAATTTATTTTCTAAGGCCCATGTGGGTAAGCAAAGCGCCATCTTTGTTATTTTTCATATCAAAGGAACATTAAATGTTGGAAAATTCTTGCCATAATATATAAGTATGGAACATGTTTAATGTTCTACTATTACTTATTTTTAGTTTATACGTTTCAAAACAAGCATTATTCAACTGATATCTCCAGGAGTGGGGTAAGGAAGAAGAAATTATAAAGGAAGGTTATCTACGTTAGTATAGCTATAGGATGGCAAATCACCAGTGATAAATCACATGTGTACGCCTAGGCTCAGTGCACCTGATTAAGATTCAAATCTCGACCTTTCTTTCACCAAAGTGAAAGTCCATTGTGAAACTGACGACCATTTAACAATCAATATTGATATTTCAGGCCAAATTTAAACCTCGGTTGTGGGAAAGTTTTATACAACTATTTACTAGGCACTTAAATTAATCATATTTATTCTTGTTTCTGTAGGTTGAAAATTAAATAAAATATTAACCATTGATGGTAATAAAAAGTATTAAATTAAAATATTGGAAACCGTATGACATGTAACCTTCGCTTAACCTGAAATATAGCAATCTTACCTTGCATGGTTCCACTATGGTGGGTTTATAATATAGTATCATAGTCTAATCAGCCAAGGAAATGTTATCGATCGGGGTAAATGGAATATACATCCAGTTTATAGCATTTTAAATATTGAACATTAAAATGAGTAAAAAATATCAAATAAGAAATTAGCTTGTAGTGATTGGTTTCAAAGTTTTACCAGTTCCATTGATAATTATAGCTTTAAAATTTCACTTAATTTCAAAAATTACATAAATCTATTCGTTCACCTTAATTACGTCAGTCATGTGAAGTCCACTTCTAAACGAAATTAGCTATTTATAAAGATTACCTTTCAAAACTATATTCATATTCAGTCTTGTATAATTTTTATTTGTGTTTGTATTTATTATGTTATAGCTTATTAAATTAAGAATTGGAGCTGAAACTTGTTTTGGTTCCTAATGTAAGTGCCGGTGGAACAGCAGCAACAAATAAACAAACTGAATCACCCCTACTTGCTTACTTGCTCTACGGCATTAGGAACTCAAAGGTTCATTGCCACACTTACAAAAATACGCCACCATCTCTATCTTGAACTAGTTCTATCCAGTCCACCTCATCAAATCCTATCTCTATCATAAGCTAGTTCTATCAAGTCCACCTCATTACACATCCTATTCTCTCTACTCTTAACTACCATGATGTTCTATCCAGTCCACCTCATTAACCCTATCCTCTGAGTAGTTCTATCCTATCCACCGTTTTCCAACTCATTCACATCACCTATTCTTCTTATCTTAGTAGTTATAGTTTTCCTATATCACAGTCACTCCACCTCATTAAATCCTATCTCAATCATAAGCTAGTTCTATCAAGTCCACCTCATTACACCCTATCTCTATCTTGAGCTAGTTTATCCAGTCCACTCATTACACCCTATCTCTATTTGAGTTAGTTCTATCCATATCCACCTCATTAAACCCCATATCTTCTCGTCTGATTAGGTCTATCCAGTTCAACTCATTACACCCTATCTCTATCTTGAGTTAGTTCTATCCAGTTCAACTCATTACACCCTATCTCTATCTGAGTTAGTTCTATCCAGTTCAACTCATTACACCTATCTCTTTCAGGTCCATTCTAATGTTATCCTCCCATCGTGTTAGATCTTTTCAATGGTCTCTTCCAATTGGGTTTGCAAGTCAGTACCCTGAACAAGGTTCTAGAATCTAGAATAATAAATAGCTGCTATTAACCGTTTAATGTCAAACCCTTCCCTACTTCTTGCATTATCCTAACCACGTACTCTAAGGCTAAATTAAAAAAGGAATGGGTAGAGTGCATTTCCTTGTTTCAACCCATTATATATTTCTAAAGTATAGTATGGCAAGTTACATACAAAGCCCGTACCCTGCCACGCGTATCAGTCAAGCATGAAATCAATTAATATGACAATATTTGGGTATTCCAAACTTAATTAAATTCATATAATATATTTATTTTAACTGATTCACCCCTAAGTAAAACAAAAATAAAATATGTTCCTACTAATAGATTTGCAAAATGTTATATTGATATTGCTATAAAATAGCTATATTTGCTAAAAAATGCTAGAAAATAACTACATAATTTTATTTGATCTACTTTTGAGTTCTTCTTATCAAAATTATTTTTAAAAATTATAAAAATAATGATTCATCACCTTAACTCAGTTGGCAGCGTGTTTGACTATTGAAACTAAGTGCCCAAGGTTCAATTGCCTGTATGTCCAAAAAAGCTATAATTAATTGAATAGTTAAATTAAGGTTTCTCATGTTACATTAATAAATTAACTACTGTGGCTGGGTGATGTGTATAATTTGGACATAAGTTATTTTATAAGCCGTGTACAGCTTTAATAAATCGATTCAGAAAGTGAACGTTAGATATTTTAAATAATAAAAATGGAATCATAGTATAATAACCAAGTATATCTAATCATAACCGGTTAATTCAAACAAATATTCTTACAGGAATGCAAAGTTTAAGCCTCTTTTTTTGCTCCAAGAGTGTCGATTAAAATGAATGGGTTGCCTAGGTTCAAGTTACCGTGAGCAACTTTGTCAACTGTTTAAACAACGAGACCAAACTGGTGAACACTTTATTGACCATGGAGTTCCCTGAAGAGTCCGAACAGACGATTTACGATATCCCTGAACCAGATGTACAGAACTGCAACTGGAGGAAAGTGAGTGAAGAACCCTTCTCTGGAACTGATGGTGAGTTCATCGAGATATAAGAGGGGGCATTTAGGGAAATGCAAAACGTCCAGAAGAATAGAAAAAAAAAGATAAAATATTATTAAAATCAGTTGAAAAACTACGCATGGTAACGGGAATAGAAGCAATAACATTTGGCTTGGTGTTTGTTGTATCTGTAAACACATTTGACTTATTTCAAGATACACTCACCGATAGTAAAATGAGCCAAGGCGTCGAGCCAACTGAATATACTGGAATTGGGGGAGGTCAAGCTCGAATCTCGGATGGCCTTATTCGGGATTTTTTTACTTGTGATTTAACCTTTAGGTTTTTCCCTTCCCCTTCCACGCTAATGCATATACACTTTCTCTTAACTAACCTCCAAGTTACATCAAGGTAAATTAATGCTATGTTAGTGTTAAATGTAATAATTAATAAATATATAATATGCATACAAATACTGGCTATTGTAACTGGCTTCACCTGGTGGGGTTTAAAATGCCAGCGTTTCACTCATTCTAAATAGCGATAGGAAGATCTCATAGCTTTAACACTTTTATGCAGGTCAAGTGCTCCTAAAATGAATGTTATTCTTTGTAGTTATTGAATTGTTATGTAATAACTAAAAGTGAACTTCATATATGAATAGCAGAAATATTTGATAAGAATAGTAACAGGAAAATGGAAAAGCAATTTTATTTACATTTGTAATTATAAACTAGCAATCTTTTTAAACCACAATGTCAGTTTTTGAGCGCTAGGATCACAGGCTGCTGGGTGTGCTAGCTCTGGAACTAGAAACATAGGACAGTCCGTGATATAAGTACTCCTCTCTTACATCTAACCCGGCCACCTTCAATGATTGCCTCTGTGACTTATTAGTGGTCAGTGGGAAGCACACTTTCAGGGGAAACTGCAGTCTCTTAAAAGTGGTGGTCAGATGTAATGAGTAAGATGAATTGTTTGAAAACAGACTGCCTCGGATCACAACTGGTGAAACCATTCACCTCAATGTTATTCCTATGGAGGGTTTCAGCTCGCAGTATGGTACCATTTTAGAGTTGGGGTGGGTTCATATTCTACATCATCCTAGTTATAGCCCCCACTTTTAGGAGAAGCCTATAGACTGGGAGGACAAGTGGGTTTGTTGTGTTAGGAACTTCGCGTGGTAGTGGACTGCTTCATCCATTTGTACAATCGGTTCAAGCGAAGTATATAGTATATGTCCTTTCAAACAATTTTAGCAGAGCTTCTCTGATATCTGACGCCTTATCAATCTTGTGGGTAGTAATGGCTCGTTCACGCAACCAGTCTATAGACTTCTCCTTGACGTTTGGAATTTTGGGGTTGATCCTATATATCAGGTTGTCCACAGTCGTAACCACAGAGACCAATCTACCAAGAATGGTTATCTCCCCTTCTGACTCTAGAAAATCACCGTCTCTTATTTAAGTAGATCAGTGAATTCTTCTATGGATGGCTTTGCCTTTAAAGTGGACACCCCGCATGATGTTCCTAAGAAAATGTCTCGCACTGTGCGATTACAAGTAACATGACTTGACTCAGGCTTTTCCCTAGTCGGCTTGGGTTCCTCTTGGCACATCAGCCATGGCCTGGGGGAAGTCTCTAGCCAGCAGCACGATTAATCCTCTCCAAGGCCGTAGTCAGGGGGGGTTTTCGGGGTTCAACCCCCTCCCCCCGAAATTTTATCAACAAAATATACAAGGCTTTATTTATGGTTCAAACAATATCAAAATTAAGGTACAAGTACAAATTAGGGGGCTGTGTTGCCATAAAAAGCACTTCAGAGAGCATCCAGAGGTGTTTATTATTTAGAATTTTTTCTAGCCTTCGGGGAGTTATGGTGTTATGTTGTCATAAAAATAATTTTCAGATAGCTTCTAGAGGTGTTTAATATTTAGAATTGTTCCTCTTTATCGGTGGTTAGGGGGTTATGTTGCCATAAAGAAACACTTTAAAGAACTTCTAGAGCTGTTTAATATCTGGAATTTGTCCTAGCCTTCGGCAGTTAATGGGTTATGTTACCATAAAAACACTTTAGAGAGCTTTTAGAGCCGTTTAATAACTAGAATTTGTCCTAGCCTCCGATAGTTAGGGGGTAGTGTAGCCATAAAAAACACTTCAGATAGCTTCTAGAACAGATTTTTATTTAGAATATTTTCTAGCCTCCGTCAATTGGGGCATGGGCCCACCAAACCCCTCCTGAAATTATTGGCTGGCTACGGCCTTGATCCTCCCCATCACACCGTAATTACCCTTGATGTCTTCAGGTCTTTCTGAGCTCCTCAAACCCCCTCTTGTGCGTGATTGTGCTCTTGTAACACAAATCGAGATTAAAGTCCCTCCAAACTCGGGCCATCGTTCTTTGTTTTGAAATATTGAACAGGAGGGTTTCCAAGTGTAGGAGTTTGAGCAGAAGCTTGAAGGTAGATTGAGATGTCTGGCCTCCCTACGACAACGTATCTGCAATATTGGAAGAAGAAACCCAAGGCAATACCATGGTCACTCCTCACTTTCGTTAAGAACAGGTAGTTTTTATGTAGAGCCAAAGGGATAGACCTGAGAAACATTTGGAAACCGTTCATACCCTCAAAGTTCGAATTGGCGCAAGATCGCTCATAAAACAATACCTCGGAACCACCCCCCTGTTACACGGACTTCAGCTACACATATTCTCCAGAAGAAACTACAGCAGAGAAAGCGTATACCTCTACTGATAACATCGCACCAAAGAATCTAATAAAGAACCCAGTGGTAAGTGCGAAGTCCACGCCAGATATTCTTACACATTCCAAACTTCATTCAAGCACCTTGTAAGGGAAACACAAATTACTAGTCCCATGGACGAAATCACTGAGATATTACGCACGTTCTGACAACATCAATATATCATGGGCTCAATGGAAGAATGATTCGTGAATCAGCTTGAGTACCATGGAACAATTGTTACAAGAAATTGAGGCCTAACCCAATATTCGGGCAGCCGACTACATCAATAAATCCATCGCCAACATAAATTTATCCAGTGAGACCCAGCTTAAAATAAGACCTAGAAGGTGGATTTTCCGTCTTACCAACGATGGAATTATGAGCCTAGGTCAGATAACCCTACGCATAGTACCTCCAGGCAGACGAAGCACCAGCTCTGTTGGTCACCCTCACCTTGAAAGTCAAGGCACTGGAATTATCCCTAAGTAGAGATCTTTAACAAACAGGGCATCTTGTCAAAACAATGTCATACTATCCTGACCTGTCCCTTGGTGTCCAGCAGTTGCTTCTTCATAGAAACACTATGCTATAAATTTACCAAACCTCCAATTGGGCTCTTGCGTTAAAGAGGTCGGGAACCAAATACGTGACTCTGGCTATCTAACAAGTGTGAAGAACTTCGCCCCAATTCCCCACATATTGTCTACAGAGACATACTCTTTCGTACTATGGCATGGGGTAGAAACCCCTACAGACACACCAAAGCTGTTCACGGCTTCCAGTAGAAGGGTTACATTCACCCAAATCGACAAACTGGAATCTGAAGCGTCCATTTCCATGGCTTTTCCAACATCACCTGATCTCAAGAGGATGAAGAACATGAATATGACTCTGTATTTTATATTTATTGTTTTTATAATTTGAAATAAAGAAAGAGCTTCAGCCAAGTTAGTGTCCTCCTGTTTTCAGCTATTCCGTTGGAAGCTTCTCTTGACCTTATCACTGTGAAAAATCGTATTAAATGTTGGGGATAAGTCAAATTGAGATTCAGTTGGAGACAGGAGAGACCTCGATGCCACCTGTAAAATCGAATAAAAAGACCTTCCAGCTGGGCAACTCAATTCTGCCAAGGTCCTGACAATAGACGAGTTATTCAGTGGTCAGGGAACCATCTTTATTCTTCTTAACCTCAGTAAAGGCGTTCCTTTTGTAGTTGGTCTTTATGAGATACTAAAGAACACCCACTAGTTGATTTTGATACCGTACCCATAAAAAGAGTTAAACCGATCTAATTCTTCGCATGTAAATCAGGGACATATTGCGTTAGCCTACCCAAGACACTCAGTGCCCCTAGAGGCGGAACTCCTAGCTAACACGAAGGGATCACGCACCCTATCACAAAGTGCCCTATAACATTGATGGCAATATTATTTGAATGAAGCCACGTGTTCAAGCACAGGCAACAAATATTTTAAAACACAAACCCATACTAGCCTGCGAGCTTGTCATTACCGATTAGCTCAGGAAAATCCTCCTCCTATTACTTGGCCTTTTTCTCCTCAAGTGTGACGCCACGTTATTAGAGGTCAAAAATTAAGATTGGGTTTCCACTAAGCATTGACCCTAAGTTGATCAGCAGGTAGCTAATGCAGGCTTCCTTACCATTTATACCTGGCCTAAACCGGGTATATACTACAAATCACGTAGTATACGTTGGGTGGTGGACATCATTTGTCCCCACCATCATACAAATGAATTTTCGAGGATTCAGCCCCCCCTTCCAACGCCCCTCTCTATAAATGGTTAGGACCATGACTAGCTGAGATATGAAGGACGTTGTCCAGAAGCTGTCAACACTTATGCATATTGTAGTGGCTAAGGGCTAGTATATCTGAGGCAAGCAGATCGCTCATTCCTAAACTCTTTTATCGAGAGAGCATCCAGATGGTGCGTAATGCCACAAGGGAATTAACTCTATCAAAAAATCTTAAATAGTGTACAACACCAGACCTTTCTCTATCAGGTAGTAAGAAAGCCGTTATTTCCCTATGTAACCACCTCATATAAAACTAAGACTTTCAAAGCCATTTGTCTTATAAAGTATAGGGTCTGGCAGCCAGTGTCTGAGGAAAAAACCCATCCCTCTCAAGGCTCTTCTAACTCATCATGGCTGTGTTATTTAAGTGTAGCCAAGCACGTGAACGTGCACAGCTAGCAATTTATGGACTGATGATCCCTTATCACCTGCCATCAATCTTTCATTCATCCATCAGTGGGATTAGCTGGCTCCTCATCCTGTGTATGCTGATTGCACATTTCAGGTAGTTATGATACAACCTATAAATATCTCTGTTCATAGGGCTTTAACTTAGGTTATCCTACAAAGAATCATTTCGAATCACACCAAAGAAGGTTCTTGCCTAAGTAACTCTGTTTCTTCCTTCAGAGAATGTAAGGAGCTTTTCCTCTGGAATTGCCCTAAATATGGATTTTATCAAGGTTTCCAAGTGGGGAGCTCTTGGAGTTGGCCTGACCAACTTTCCTGAAGATGCAAGTTATCAACCGCTTAGTGTGTGGTGAATCAGGGGGAGGCCCACCTCTCCCTCTTCACCAGTAACTCCCACACAGACGATTTCTACAGATATTTTTCTGCCCACTGGGTAAATCCTCTGGACGTTGCCTAGGGGTCACCACAACCAGAAACTTTGTAAGGATTTCTAGGTTGAAATTATATCACAGTCTGGGGCAAGAAGCCTCTTGTCATGTCCGTGTAAGGGCAATAGTCTTGAGGCCGATAATTCATCTCAAACTCATGAGCTTACAACCCCGACTCGGCAGTAGCCCTGAGGGTGTATTCCTGATTACATTCAGGGTCATTTCGAATGGATTTCTCCATTTAACTTTGAGAGGATCAAGAATAAACTCAGGAATACAAACCCTAGTCTCTATAAGATAGTCCCTATTCCCCAAAACTCCTCCAGTTCACGTTGGCTTTGGAAAACCGCAATGTTTTAAACACTAATTCAGGTCCTGTACCTAACCATCCATAATGTAGGCTTTTAAATATCGTACAAACATTTCTACCATGAAGCATAATTTCCTCTTGGGGTGACCCTTAATAGCAAACCAAGCAAAAAGTTAGACATTGGGAAATATTTTAAAGACAAACTTGAAGATTTACTCGGTTGCCAACAGTTCAAAGTAGATACCATTAGTACCGTTCTGGTATATGTTAGCACAGTACTCGGCGGCACTGGAATAGTTGGTACCATCCCTGTTGTGAACAATATCTTAAACTGCTCCCAGTGATCAACAAAATTCCGCACTATGAGGTCTAAAAATAATAACGTCATTAATCCCATCCCAAATATTTGGAATGATTGGGCACGGACCAGGAAGTTTACTTCACCAACAATAGGCTCAATGGTATAGGTTACCATATTCTTATCTACTTCAGAAAAAACAAATAACATTTCAATCATATAAAAAAAACCAAATGGAATTTAAGGCAAACCAGGTGTCATATTCTATGGTCCAAATAAAAAAATCAGAAATTTCCATTTAAATCGAGTCAAATAATACAAATATAAATTCAAAGCCCTATTTGAGAGTTTCAATGAAGTAAGGAGTGATCATAGCCAACGTTAGTAGCCAATCATAATATTTCCATGGAATCAAACAAACTGTGTCCAAATAGAATAGTAGCAAAGATATAATGTTTCTGAGTCCTTACAAGAAAGACGACAAACTCTTTCCAAAGAGAATATTAACAAAATATACTTTCCACACGTGTGTAAAAGTAACCTCTCTAACTTGCTGGACTTGAACGATATAGCCCAACGCAAAACCTCTCTCCACTTTTAGCCGTTCTGGTAGTTATTTTTAAGGCTGTCAAACATGTATTTCTTTATTTTCTTAAGAAGAGTATTTTTCCCCAGTTTCACGCTTCTAGTTTAATTGTTTTCAGAGATATGCACAGCCTTTAAGAAAGCTACCACCTGTTTTTACTCCTTAGAAATCGAATATCTAAAATTCCTCTTACATGTATTGCTTGGATTTTGATCAAGAACACTCATGCCTAATTTCATGTTCCTTACTCTAAAAATATATCTTTATACACCAATAGTTTCTGAGATATTGGCAAACATATTAATACAATCTTGTGAGCTTTAATTTTACAGAGATACTTCTTAAGTTTGAAACACAATAATTCTCTAATACCATTGAGTAAATAAATAAGTATCTAAAAAAGTTGATGTTCTTTTTCCTTTAACCTCTTAGGGGGAAATGTTTGTTTAGCAATTATCTATCTATATCATTTTAAACTCAATAGTTAATACTTACCTATTTATTAGTCAAAATGTATAAATAAAGTATTTAATAACAGTGTGATAGCCATTAGATGTGCAACCCCTAATAAAATGTTGAAACTCTTAACTGGAACTCAAAGTTTTAATAAGATATTTTGACCCTTAAGGACCCAATATCGTTATTTTTTATTGGTCTATATATACAAATGATGACTTTAAATTCTTTAAAAATAGAATTATAAAATTTTTACCAGGATTCAAAAATTTTTTATAAGTAAGTATAGCGTAATTTGTGCTCGGATTTGCTAGTGTATACTATTTCGTTTCACAAATAGTACGGGTTTTGAGTAAAAATTCCTATTTTTAGATAATGGAGCGAGAAAGTTAGTGCGGATTTTCATAACATTTATTTAATCATTGAGGCACATAAAACGTAAAGAGCCATAGTAAAAGCTAGGTTTAAAATATACACAAACCCACACTGCTTTTTTTTTAGAACCTAGAAACCATTTGTCTTTTCTATCAATCCATAAAAGTTATTATAACTGTTCACAGGCTTTTTTGTTGTCTATGAAAATGGCACTATACTTACTTCTGGCATAGATAGAGAAGATAATATATTTAACAATATGAGTGTCGCAGAAGTCTTGCTCCAAGTGAATGTTTCCTGCCCTAATGATGAGACATACCCCGAAACTACCTCTGATGGAACATCTGACAGAAGCAAACCATGGTTAGTTTGTGTTAAGAGTCAATACTTTGAAATTTATTTGAATAAAAACAGTTCACTCTCTGCATGTGTTAATATGTATACACCTAATAACTGTTGTAATTTGAATTAGCTTTATAGACTTGGTTACTGCATTTATAAAAAGGATTAATAAGCACCTAATTTAGGAATATGGATAAGGTAGGTTGGTCATAAGAAGTGCAACTGCGTGGAAAAAGATTCAAAATTCCACAGTGATAAATAATACACCTTTATCTAAAACACCTTTCATAGCATCCTAATAAGATTATAATCTAGACCTCCTCATTAGATCCAGTCCAGTATTTTGATAACCTCATGACTTATACCAGGCATGTAAAACTTGTGTTCTTACCCATGATTCTGTGAGGTCCGTAGGACTTTTTATCAACCAACATTCAAACCGTCCTTTTTCATCTTATTGAAATAGTTATAAAACTAAATTATTTAAGATACTGACATTTAGAATTTGTTCATGATCTGGAGGAATCTCACAGATAAGGTTGGTCCACAAAATTTTGACTCTTTACTTGAAAGAGATTGATTCCAACAAATTGTTAAATTTTCAAACAAATATGATCAATGTTTGGAAGCACATGCGTCTGTGAACAATTGTTTTCTCTTATAAAATGGAACAGCATTGCTATCGAACACACATTCCTTATTAATTATGAACGTGACTTCACCAGATTTAAAGCATAACACACTAATGATAATAAATAAATAAATAAATAAATACATTTCTGTAAAATAAAAGCACATTTAATAGAATTTGAACTAATTTTAATATTATTTTTAAAATAAAGTTTTTTTTAGAATGAAGTTGCTTTACTTAAGATACAGTAAATGTGAGGGTTTTTTTTAATTGCAGATTCCTCAGTATTTTTAATTTAGCCCTTATTATCAAATGAGTTTTATATGTCTGCAATAAATCATGTTACCACCAGTGTGGACTTGATTAATTCTTAGACTTAGCTTCGTCATATGTCTTTATCTATTTTTTAATTTGTAGATTTTAACACAAATCCATAAACTACATAATTTGTAGAGTCATTACTTAAAGATTATATTTTATTAAATGTAGGAATACCTGCATTATCTTGGTAAGATAATGGTGAAAAAGAATTGAAAACGGCATGTGAAAAAAAAACCTCAGTGCATATTTCCGTAATTAAAACACTGATTTCTCCGTCAATTAGACCCAGTACAATACTTGCCTAGCACCATATACACCTTGGCCAACTTTCTTAATCTAGGGAAAAATAATTGTTTTTAAAACAAGTTTATTATCAAGCTTATTAAGTCATAAAATGTGACTTGCATTTAAGTGCCCATGTCACCGCATCAATGGGAGCGTGGGCTTGCACGTCAAAAACGTCTGGTCTAGTTTGCCGATGACGGAGAGGACGTAATTCAAATCTCCAGTTTGATTTATTAATAGGCCTACAGTTTTATTCATAATTGTTTTCCACTCTCCTAACACAGAAATGTGGGTACAATTCTTATATATTCAACCTTCCTCATCCCACATCCTTTATTGTAAATATGAAGATAGTCTAGACTAATATTCAGACGTGGTGTGTACATTAGAAACCAATAATGTTAAATTTGTTTTCTTCAGGTACCCACTGAGAAATCTGAGAAACAGTCACCGAGATATGTATTTCCTGACAGTCATCACAGATATCAATGATAATAGTCCTGAGTTCGAAGGTACGAACCCTTTGATTGTCGGCTACCCAGACGCTAAAGTCGTTAAACAACTTCTCCCTCAAAACGTGGCCACTGTCAAGGTAAACAGAATCTTTAGAAGGAAGTAGACAGTTGAGAAGTGAATAATATGTAGACGTTACGCGCTATAAGTATAACTAATAGCCTAATGTCAAGTAATCAATTATTTTATAGATTTAAATAAACTATGTAAAATGCTATATTAAAATCTTCCTCCGAGCTTGAAGAGATAGTAGCGGAGCTAACCGTGACTCTCTAAGCCTTGGATCCAGAGTGGATCGGCTGCACGGAGAAAGTCCAGAGCTATGCTGGTTGACACATTTCAACTATTCTCAAAGGAACCACCATATTTTAGAAAGTACTTTTACAAACATGTTTTATATATCAAAATTGATAGCATTTTACTATATTATTAGTGTTATATCTAAGGTATTGATAATATATATATCCAAAGTGACATCTACAGATCACTTTACCTGACGTATGAATACGTGAAATTAGGTCTAGTAACTTTTCTAGATGTCTGATAAGATTCTTCCTGTTAAACTTTAATTTCCTTGAAGTTGGTTTTTAACAACAAGTTTCTATAGCTTAGTTAATTTTGAGTCAGAGATAATAAGAAGTTGGTATTGAAAGTGATACTGTAAAATGAGTAACAATTTATCACTTTTTTGCGTGGGATTTCAGGCTACCGACAAAGATATAGGTATTAACGCCTTAATCAGGTACGAGATTGAAAAGTCAGACGTCAGTAGTTGGTTCGTGATCCATCCCCACACAGGTGTGATCTACCCCAATGAGAATCACTTCCAGTTCAAAGACGCTGAGTTCAACGTGATAGCCAAGGACTTGGATGGTGGACAAGGGTGTCTTCAATCTGAGAAGCTTGTGGTGAAGGTAAACATAATAATCACCAGAATGTAGTGTAATAATGGCAGAGAAATAAGTTGTGAGATCAAAGTGTCATCATTATTAGGAGCTTTCTAACCTAATTATCACCAGCATTTAGTGTAAGGCTCCTACTACACAGGACAACAACTTGTTTCATGTAACTAGCTGATGAAAATGTTAAGAAGCACTGGTTTAAATGAAGCCCATTACACGAGGAAACTTCAGTTGCATGGTGGGCAATTAATTGCAAACAGTTTCCATTCAATGAAACTCCATGGTCAACTTTTAGTTGTCCGCACTCGAGCTGGGGTATTGTTTTAAATGTAACCTATTACATTATGCAATTAACTGCGTGCGCAACTGCAACTTCTGGCGGGATACTCCTTTTAATTTGACTGTTGAGTCTTCTTTTATATCGGTCAATAATTAATCAAATGATGATTTAGATATATGAAAGTAGTTTAAAAAAATGTTACTGTCCACAGATCCTCAAATGACGTGTAGTACATACCCTTATCCAGTCTTGAAGATAACATCGTACATACATACATACATCTTTCTTGACCTCCATATTTTTTTATATATAATCAAGGCAAGAAGAAATACTTCCTCATTCCTCGACGCCATTTTATCAAGATGACGCTCACCAATGGTGGCAGCAACTAGTTGCACTTAACAATTTGTGCAGCTGTAAGCACCGGTCAACTGGCTGTCAACTAGTTGCACGCAACAAGTTGCCCCGTGTAATAGGGCCCAAATAGTGGCAGATAACTAAGTTGTGTCATCATTACAAGGAGCTTTCACTCAAGGTTAACATAATTATCACCAGCATGTAATATAATTGTGGCCAACATAATTCATACCAGGAGCTTAGACGGAAAGTAAAATATATAATATTCCTTCTATATGTTTTCCCTCTTATCGTAGCTTTAAATAACTTATAGTGCAGGTAAATAACTGGACCATATATAAGGACATATATCAATAAACTCCACACCACCCTCTATTTTAAAAACTTAACAAATATTATCCCAGCCCTTTCTACTTCAATTATTTAAGGTTATATGTGAAATGCTGCTTTTCAATTACACTTTAGTATTGACCTATTATTTTCCAGGGTAAGTAAAAATTCCAAAGATATTTAACACATTTTCATAACGTTTTTTATTTTGTTTGTATTTATTTTAGTAAAATATTCTACAAATTCATATAAGGAATAAAGTTTTAAAAAATATGGTATAGATCCACGTTTTTACACTTGGAACCAAAAATATCATACAAAAATAATTTGAAAGGTATTTATAACATATCATAGTAATAATAATAATTATTATTATAAATAGGTTTAATGTGGCCAAATCAAATCAAATGATTTTATATAAAATATATACACATATATACAAATGGATATATGTGTATAGTTTATATTTACCACAGTGAAAACTTTGTATGAGATATCTTCTAGAAATGTATGTGTTAAATAACTGCATAGATAACCAGGATAATCATTGGGAAAATTAAGATGGTTTTATGTGGTACGAATACTATAAAGTTTATACTTGCAATTACAAAAGTGACTTTACTTGAGGGAAACCTTAAGCTGACTGAAGCCAATAACATGATAATTGCGCATATTTACGTTTCATAACAACAACATTGGGTCCTAAGCGCATGCGCTCTTACGCATATCAAACTACATAAGACGCTCACATGTAAGCGTGTAAGCTTAGGTCTCTCCAACACGCCCACTGTTTACATGTTTTTTGTCACTTAAGTTTAAATTGTTTCCACAACTATGAAAACTTGTTCCTCACTAATTATTTTGTGAATAAATCTGCTAACTGGTATTTAATCAGTACAAACTCAAAACTACTCTACTTATTTTTAACTTTTTCTCAGATTAATTCTCAATAGGGTCCGGGGTTCAATCCTCGGTCCTGGCACAGATTTATCTGATTGCCAAACCCTTCCTTCACCTCTGACAAGACGTGTATTAATCACAACTTGTGAATGTGAGGAATGCCAGGCCTCCACCGTGGTTCGGATCCCACGTTAAACTGTAAGTCCTCCATTTCATCTCACAATCACCCTACCATTGCACATTAGCGTAAGTGCGTGTAACCCGAACGGGTAGTAAGCCGTGATTCGTATAGTAGTAGTAATAATAATAATAATAATAATTCTTAATATCTACATGCTTGGCTCTCTTATTAAACTATGAATTGTAAGCCAGATGTTCATTACTTTGGCTGTCTACATATAATACTATAGGACTACATTGTCTACATTCTAGATCATGTAAAGGTTATCTTAACCATACAATCTCCTTTGAGTGAGTCGCAGCTGCTATGTATTTAGATCCAGTTGTGATAGTCGTAACTAGCCTTTGACGTCGTGAGCTCCACGTGACAAGTGAATTAATTACACAAGATACATATCCTGTCGTTGATCTGCTGCTATCAATGTCACGAGCAAAATCAGCGTCAGAATAACCAAACAAAGTTAACTTATCATCCTTGGTGATATTTTCTATATTAATCCAAGTGTAATTGTATCAATTAAATATCCAATTATTATTTTAACAGCTGACCATTTACTTTTATTTTGTCTATTACAAAATCAACTAACTTTGTTTGCCACATACGCAATATCTTGTCGCGAAACTAGTACAAGAAATATTTGAGAGCCTACAATTTCAGTCATTTTACTTTCTTGTTCTACTTGACTCAGTATAGTGTATGGGTGATATACGTACACCTTTTTTGCGTTGACCATCTTAAATTTGTGTCATAATTGACGCGTGAACATGCTTTTGTGTATGGACATAATTCTTTTCTCTCGAGCGAGCTTAATTTGCATAAAAAAATACACAATTACATCAGCAATTGTTATTTAAAATTATTTCTTAAGTGTTTCTCTAATATTTTATTTGACTTAGCTGCAAACAACATCAACTAAGTGGTGGCCGGATTTTACCTCGTTCCCTTAAGCACTCCTATTTATTATTTTGTTGAGACATATTTTGACTTAGATTGATATCAATTTCATCCTCATTGTCAATGGTTTCTGGTTCATGTGAATGTGCTCACGGATTACATTATGGATGGTTTCTGGCATGCTCTTCTTTAAAAATAATTAATTTTGAGAAAATTTACAATATTGTTTGTATTTTAAATGGTGTAGTCTATTTTAAAATTATCAAATATCATTGACGCCATATTGTTAATTTTGGTTTTTAGCTTCTTTGATTTCTTTTTTTTTTTTACTTTCCTATAATAAATTATAAATTAGAAAATATGTCCATACATGTTCGTGAATATCAACTGCTCTACCTGTATTCCAGATTAAGATCCTTGCCATTGAACACTTGAGCGTATTGAGTATCGAAGGAAAGCTCGTAGAAGACGCCAATGAAACCGTCCTCGCGATAGGAAATAGTTTGAACTATACAGTGAAGGTGCTGCTGTCTGCGGTGGTTCCAAGTACTGAGGCCACCATACGATCTTCATCCTCGAGTCTGTCAAGAGTTCTCAGGGCTGGAGATGATGACACGCAATCGTCGCTGTTGTACCTGGTCATCTACGCCATCGATAAAACTACGCAAGAGCCTGTCCCAGCCGAAACTTTCAATAAGTGAGTCAGTCATCTGCTTCACATAAGATTATTTTACAAGCAGTAGGATGAGAATAGTGGTTAGCACGGTTGATTTTTAAATTCGCAAGGCTATGACTACACCCTCGTTAGGAGAGATTTTTTTTTTCCATAACGTAGGCCACCATAATTCATTCACGTAAAGATTGGTGCAAATTTAAAAAAAATACATACCCCTGTTCCTATATTTGAAGTCAATGAATGTATTTAATCGCAAAAACAAAGTTTACAAGTATGTACGAGGAAAAGAAAGGCAGAGGTCAATTTTAACTCAAATTGAGTTGGTGCTTCTATCTTTTAGACAATCATAAGACCTTTCTAAGGAACTTTAGATTTTATGGTTTAAAGAGGTCTCTGTCGTATTTAAATTAATTTAAAAGATACTATTTATTTGGACCATTATGTGTGTAATGTGATTGCCTATGTTTCCCTTGTACTCTTTAATTTTTTCACTAAGGGGTATAGAGAGATATTTTGAAAGCATTTTGTTGGGGTTATTAAATTTTAAAAATAAAGTGACAGCAAAAAAAAAATAGGTCCACGCATTTTAATTTAATCTATTCATATATATTTAAAACGAGAATTTATTCTTTCGACAATGATTCCCAGAGCTATACACAACCGATTTTTTTTATATATATTTGTTCAAATTAAAAGCTTATTGATAGGGTCGAGAATGTGGTCAAAAATACAGATTTAAAAAAATGCCAAGGGATATACACAATTTTAGAAGGTGGTAGTTTATTTCATCAGAAATTTCTTGAGTTCTTCCAAAAACTTTTTTTTAATTAGTAAAAGCATACATTTCTTAAGTTTTTCCTTTAATAAAAGCATTAATAACTTTAAGCACTATCATAATAAAACTTACAAAATATAATTAATTGGGAAACTGCAATTCAATAAAACAATTTCTATTGTTCTACTTACTTAACCAATTTAAATATTATTTTTAAATTGTAAGTTTATGAATCAAAGGTGATACGATCATAGGCTTAGGGAGAATTTAATTTGGGGGTAGTAGGGTTTCAAAATCGTAAGTTTATGACAATGTGTTAAGAATTGCTATTAAAATCTAAGAAATAAAAATATTGTTATTTTATACTGTAAGGAGAGAGGGGATTAAGTAAAAAAATATTTTTAGGGACTTTCTACCCTCCTCGTAAATAGTTAATGCTAGAAAAATAGATGTTCCTAGAAGCTATTTGTCATATTATTCATTTGGAAGGTTCTAAAAATTATATTTTTTAACATCTATTTAGGATAGTGCTCTCCTCAATTTTTTTTTAAATTTGGCACTCCTAGAGATTATTTTGATTAGTCCTACTTCGGTAAATTTGTTTAATGTTGGTGCTTCTAAAAGTTATTTTAATATGTGCAAACCAGAATTTTCCTATAAATTAGATTCCCTAAAATCTATTTGAAGTGGTCTTCATCTAGATTTTTTTTTAATTTTGTAATTCCCTAAAAATTATTTAATGTTCTTTGCCTGATTTTTTTTTAAATAGATCACCCTCAAAGCTATTAGGCAGTGATCTACACCCGAAAATCTTTAAATTGGATGCCCTTAGAAGCTATTTTTATTAGTCCTCGCCTGGATCTTTTTTTAAATTAAATGCCTTAAGAAATTATTTAAAGTTATCTTCTCCCAACACATTTTTGAAAATGTAATGCTTTTAGAAGCTAATAGAATTGGTCTTCACTTGGTCATCTATAGTGATATTTGCATGGAAATTTTTGAAAATTAAATGCCTCTTGAAGATTCTTGTATTTGTCCTTCCCAGGCAATTTTTTTGAAAATTGAATGCCTCTATTGTTTATTTGATATCTCATACTTTCATACATAAGTTTTTATATTAAAAGATTCGGAAAATTTATGGATGCAACCCATAAACCCCGCTTTGTACAGCTATGTATATAATGGATATGATCTAGATTTTATAAATCTCCTGTTTTCATTTCCTAACTCTAAGAATTGCAGTAGAGTACTCTCAATACGAAATAATGCGTCAAAGTTCCAGCTGGTAGGATGTTATTACTAGTTATTTGTCGTTACAGTGATAATCAGCGGCCACCATTAGAGCATTCAAAATTAAAGCTTAACTCACAAAGTAACCGAAAATTTAGAACAGAATTTTGCTTAAGTGAGCAATTCATACACTCGCGGAATGTGTTGACCCATAATATTAAACAGAATGCTTAGATTACTATCATGATAGAGATTGTCTAATTATTACGTTGTGTATTGAAAATATTAACTCAGAACCAGAATGATTCACGCACGTATTCTTACTTAACGAGTTAATACAAACCATCTGCTACAAATAGATGCAGTTTTATGCTTGTGCATTGCTTTTTAGGTGCATGCACTGAATGAGACGGTTAGTTTAGGCGCATGCGTAGAACTGATGACTTGGTTAGTTTTGAAATTTGATTGATTCGTGACCCGCCTCAGTGGCGTAGTTGGCTAACGCGCTAGTCGTGTTGAGCTCGACCACCGAGGACGGGGAGATCGAGGTTCGAATCTCGGTCGGGTGAACTGGGGGTGGTTTTTCCTAAATGGTTTTCCACTCTCCCTCCACGCAAATGCGGGTTCACTTCCTCTAAATTCAACCTTCCCAATTCCTAATCCATTAGAGTAATTAGTACTTAAGCGTATAACCCGAACGGGTAGTAAGACGCGGTGCTAAATATTATTATTATTATTATGATTGATTCGTGAACGCAGATTTGCGTGGATAAATACGGACAAAGCTGAGATTGTTTCTACTAGTACATTTTGAGCCGCTTTCTTATGATTTGTTTAGAGCTCGTCACATGACCACATATCTGTTCTTCTCTTGTTTTTCATGGAACCTAAGAATCTACAGAAAAAGATATAAAAACATTCTTCTAGAGAGACGGCTATGAGTTTTGTTTAAATAAGGAAAACTACCCTCAAATCACCTATTCAAAAATTTGAAACAATTATTGTTCTAATATTATTTATTAATTATAAAATTAACATTCACATCACTGGTCGTACGGTCCTAGGTGTCAGTATCACCATTGGGGATGGAGAGAATGAGGTTCACATCTCGGTATATTGCGCTAGAGGTGCTTTTATAAATTTGATTTATCGCTATGACTATGGAAATCACAAAACATATTAGTAATTTTTATTACTTGAGCAAATAGATTTTTTGTATTGTTATTGTATTCCTAGTAAATATCAAAACAGACTCAAATCTGATGTGGCTGCGCGAAAGAAAAGCTGAATCCTTATTGGGGTTCATCTTGATATTTTAATTAATCTATTGCTTTAAATTATAACATTGTCATAAAATTTAAGACTGGTTATGTGTGTAACAAAATAAGAATTCCCTGGCTCCTTGGCCCATGAGTGGCAAGAGGAAAACACTAATATAATAGATAGACGAACTTCTGTAAGCCACCAACTGGCCAGTAGGAATCTTGTGTTTGGTCAACCTTAGTCAACTAGCCACTAACAATACTGTGATGGTTCAACTACAGTCAACTAGTCACTATCAATACTGTGATAGTTCAACTACAGTCAACTAGTCACTATCAATACTGTGATAGTTCAACCACAGTCAACTAGTTACTATCAATACTGTGATGGTTCAACTACAGTCAACTAGTCACTATTAATACTGTGATGGTTCAACTACATTCAAATAGTCACTATCAATACTGTGATGATTCAACTACAGTCAAATAGCCACTAACAATACTGTGATGGTTCAACTACAGTCAAATAGTCACTAACAATACTGTGATGGTTCAACTACAGTCAACTAGTCACTATCAATACTGTGATAGTTCAACTACAGTCAACTAGTTACTATCAATACTGTGATGGTTCAACTACAGTCAACTAGTCACTATCAATACTGTGATGGTTCAACTACATTCAAATAGTCACTATCAATACTGTGATGATTCAACTACAGTCAAATAGTCACTAACAATACTGTGATAGTTCAACTACAGTCAACTAGTTACTATCAATACTGTGATGGTTCAACTACAGTCAACTAGCCACTATCAATACTGTGATGATTCAACTACAGTCAAATAGTCACTATCAATACTGTGATGGTTCAACTACAGTCAACTAGTCACTATCAATACTGTGATAGTTCAACTACAGTCAACTAGTCACTATCAATACTGTGATAGTTCAACTACAGTCAACTAGTCACTATCAATACTGTGATGGTTCAACTATTATCAAATAGTCACTATCAATACTGTGATGGTTCAACTACAGTCAACTAGTCACTATCAATACTGTGATGATTCAACTACAGTCAAATAGTCACTATCAATATGTGATAGTTCAACTACAGTCAACTAGCCACTATCAATACTGTGATGATTCAACTATTATCAAATAGTCACTATCAATACTGTGATGGTTCAACTACAGTCAACTAGTCACTATCAATACTGTGATGGTTCAACTACAGTCAACTAGTCACTATCAATACTGTGATAGTTCAACTACATTCAAATAGTCACTATCAATCTTTATTTGTTCAACTCTTGTCACCTGCCCATTAACAATCTTGTGTTTTGTTCAACTCCAGTCAACTTGCCAGTAGTAACCCCTCATGGAAGGTGTCACAGCTGAGTTCATCAAGCAGCCAGAGTTCAACCGGATCCTCAGAGAACAACGGAGCTCTTCTCGGTGGAGTGATAGCTCTAGCGGTCATCCTGATTCTATTGCTGGGAGGAGCCGGGGTAGCTTACTACGTCCTGCGTGTCAGGTGATTATATGTTGAGTTACATCTACCTACACTGATGGGTAAGGATGAGGACGGCATAGTTTGGAGTAAATGCTCCCTCATTCACGAGGGAGGAAAGGGAGAAACCATTTTAAACATATTAGCATCCCTGGGCGTGATCAGAATCTTGCCCTCCCTGTTACTGTGAAAACAGACTAGATGATCTTACGTTTAGTCCGCGTGCCCACCGATTTATACCAAATGTGCTGTCAATATTAAAGATAAAGATCGACTGCAAAGGCTTTAATATAATATAAAATTATTATTTGCCATATTTTTTGATTAAAGTCATTTATTAATTTTATTGTTAGGATATAAATTGAGATAAAAAAAATGTCAGAAAATAAATTGGACAAAATAGATAAACTATATTTATTGACTGATACAAGAATTAACTAATTTTGGACACAAGAATAACAAAATACATAAATGTGACTAATATTATTTCTTACACTTGTTTCTGGTCTCTTATCAATAGATTTATTTTTCATGTTTCATGAGATTTTATTCTTCTCAAGTTTAATAATTATATTGTTTTAATATGTTTACAAAGTGATATCTCTTGTTATATTGTATAAATAAAGAATTAATCAAAACATAAACATCATGTTATTCTGCTATGCTCTTATCTCTTAAACAACTATTAGCAAAAAATTTCCTAAAAATATAATACTGCATTAATTTGATTGGTTATTTAATGCGTCAAGGATATAAATAATGGTAATAAGTATATCTGGTGAGAATAGACATCCAAAATTTGCAGACCTAGCATTGTCGAAACAACATATTATGTGCATGCGTAGATAATTCGTAGGAGAGTCTGTTTTATCTACTGTTTATACAAAATAATTTTCGTGTGGTTTAGTGTTTTTTTTGTGTCATCTGTTAGAATTTTTAAAGTAAGTTTTGGTATCTAGGCAGTAAAGAAGCATATCCTGTAAAATAAAGAGATAAATAATATTATTACTGTCCTATATAGCCCTGTCCCCCCTAAAATACCCCTGCGCATAACCCTGTATTCCCACGCAATATTTCCATGGCTATCCTTACCAAACATGGGCAAAAAATGTCAAATATGAAAATATACAATTAATAAATCTTAGAAAAATTTGGGAATAAAAATACTTTTATGGTACCCTATCTATGGTAATAGACATATAGATAAATATAAATGCGTTTAATGTTATCTTTTTTATTTTTTACAGGCGAAGGAATAACGCACAAACAGTTGACTACGATAACTTTACCGCTGCTGATAGTGATTCACTCTCGTAAGTTTATTAGTAAATTAATTATTGAAGGATATCAAGAGCTTGTTTTTAAGGTTTTTATAGTGGTGTCAAGTGATATGCATGTGATGGTGTATACGTGTAATGGTAAAAATACCCATTTTTGAAGTTTGACATTAAAAAACGGCAAAAACTTACACGTTACGTAAAACTTTGACATAGCAAATTTGTTTACCATTAATTTAATTTTAATTTAAAATAATAGCTCTCCGCGATTAGCTAGTAAGAAGTTACCGTCAATGTATTTATTACCTCGATGTAAAAATGACATGGCATCCATATCAATGACGTCATATTTCATAATTTCCCCACTGATTTTTACTAACATTGCCATATATTTGATACATAATTGATAGGATTTCCCAAAATCACAACTGCACTTCTGGCATTTCTAGGGTAAATAAATCTGGTATATCTCGTGATTAGTAGATTTGATCAAACAATTAAGTAAAACAAATATGGAAACCCTGTTAGAGGAACTCACTTCGTTGGTTGTATTGTCCAAGGCGTCAATTTCGCAATATTTTAAATTTTTTTGGATGGGTAGATCGTGGTTCAATTCCGGTGGGTTATACAGAGGGTAGTTTTTTTTATATATTTTTCCACTCTCTTAAAAAATATTTTCTTAGTTAATATGTCTCCAAGATTAAAGAATATGTAATTTCTTTCTCTTGGATGCAAACCATTCTCTATAACTTCAATATAGAGTTGAAATACTTATTCTGAAGATACCATAATTGACACTATTATCCTAAAAAATAGGTCACACTCAAAATACATATTATGTACACACTTGACACACACTTTACTTTTATTAATCCCTTAAATAAGAGTTGAAAAAGAAATTAATTTGCTAAAACTTATAAGTTATATCTCCTATTGACAAGACGATCGTAGAGCCATTTGATGGTAAAAAAATTTGGCTGGTTAGCTTCACCGGGGATTTGATTGACAATCGCATCTTCATTGTAAATGGTGCGACTTAAAATGAAGTTTGAGACACTGATTAGAGATAAACCTTTAGTCTGATATCTGATCAAGCCTCTAATTATTGTTTGTGCAACCGGCCTTTGTTCTTAATCATAAGTAAAAACTAACAATTTACTTACCATTTTGCATGAATCATTCAAATATAATGTTTGACTTCCTAGTATGTTGCTATTATCAATTGTTGTCATTAATTTCGGATATTTGGAGCCTGTTAAAACTTGAATGTTTGACATAGGATTTCAACGGTTTTTTGATAATAGAATTCACTAATAGGCTAATTTATGTGGTATACATATTGGAACTATTTGGATGTGTACTTATAAAAATTGTTCTTATTGATAAACAATATTAAATAACGTATGCAAACATTAAAGTAAATTTAATTCTACATCCATTACCTTTTCCAGCCAATGGTATGAGTCAGTTTTTTATTCAAGCCATATATTTTTCCACTATCGGATTCCTAGGGCTGTCGTAGCTTCATATGGCTTATAATATAACTTAAGACTAGGACAGGCACAACATCCAGTCCTCGGTCGTTAATTTACCAATTTGAAAGGGTAAACCCACATTTCAACAATGATAATTTTCCGGCCATGCCGGGAATTAAACCCGGACCCTTAGCTCAGTAGGTAGACAAGCTACTGACTGAGCTAAGGTATCGGATGGACATAAAAGTATATATTGTAGATTTAACAACTAACTATTGAAATATTACCAAACTGTAGTGAAAAAACAACTATATTTGTATACCTTGAGCGTAGTTATTAATTTGAAGTGAATACCATTGTTGTCATGATTATATTTTCGTAGGAGGGAAAATCACATCATTGAAGAAATTCCATATCTTGAAAAACCAGCAGAGGTGACCGTGAAATCCGTATTCAATGAATACGACGAAATTGTGCATACAAACACACGTATGTTCATCCAGTGATTTTAAATATGCTATAGTAGCGTCTAAACATTTAAAAAACTTTTAAATTTTTTTAAGAACAATAGTTTAACTGATATGTTAATCTAATGTTAAGATATGAGAAGGGTATTTTAATAGGAAGTGCACCCGAAACAGTATAAAGAGCATCCTAAAGTCCACACTGATAATTAGCATGGAGAAAGCCATTTCCAGTATACTCAGGCGAGATTTTAACCCCAATATTCCTATAAACATTAACCAATTATAATGTAAGTATAGCCCCACAGAGGGTAATTACAGTACCATTAACATAAATTGTTAAATATTACTTTTAAGTAGTTAAATAAAATGTTACTCCTCAACATGAGTAAGTCTAATTTTATGTCCAACATTTCAACAATTTATTGAAAGTGATCATTTTTGATTTTGTGTGCACTAAGCCAGTATAAGGACTAAGTTAAAGTAAATGTGTAGAGATTTATTCAAAAATGATAGATAGGAAAATAAAGAATGTTTAGTTACTCATATTATGTAAATAAATGGGCATTTTACATGGATTTATTTAAATAATATAGTGCCACCGCAGATTATACTAGGGTTCAAGAAGTACCTGCTGTACGTAAGAATAAAATAGCATGTTTATAGGAAATACAAATATCACATATATGATTTTCAAGCAAACTTATAAAAGTAGATTTTTAAAAGAGTGCGCCTAGTAAAGTAAAGGTTAATTTACCTAAGCATGGGCAATCGAAGCACATTTTTTTTAAAATTGTATAACACAATCGCACAAACATTCTCGTACAGTGAAATATAGCATGAAACAAAATATTCTAAAATACATTTTCAGGAAACTACCATTAGGCTGATGTAATACATTCATTTAAAAAAAAATTAATGTCATTTTTTTGTAAGCAATCCTCAAATTATCTTTATCTGTAAACAAAAATATATTGTTATTTATCATAAAAAAATCATTCCAAAATACTTATTTTGCACCAAACCTTAAAGACCATTTTTAAAAAATTTCAAATTTTCTCAAATATATCATAAGTTAACTACCTATCCTTATATTAATTCATTTAAAAAAATAATCATAAACTATTATTCGTCATATAAAATAGTCTACGGACACCGATTTTTAACTAAATTTTAGAATTTTTTCAAACAGATTTTGCAATTTTCAAAAATAGCTCATCAATAAATTTACTTACTTATTTTGACAAAAGGAAATCAAAATTTAACTGTCACAAGTACAAAAGTACACCACTTATGCCTCTATTGAACTAGTATCCAGTACACTCATTACACCTTACCTTCTTGAGCTAGTTCTATCCAGTACAACTATTAACCTATACCTATCTTGAGCTAGTTCTATCCATACAACTCATACAACCCTATACCTATCTTGAGCTAGTTCTATCCAGTACAACTCATTACACCCATACTATCTTGAGCTAGTTCTATCCAGTACAACTCATTACACCCTATACCTATCTTGAGCTAGTTCTATCCTAGTACAACTCATTACACCCTATACCTATCTTGAGCTAGTTCTATCCAGTAACCATACATACATTAGCACCAACATATTAACCATCTATCTTGATATTCTATGTAATATTACAATTATCTATAATCTATGTCAAAGTCCATTCATTACAACTAAAACTATCGTTATAGTTTTTCCAGTAACAACACTGAATAAGACTATTACATATTTGAACTATCAATACTACAGTAACATACAATAGTACATAAAATTTCTCAATTTTAGACAAAAATATGTAAAATATTTTTTTAGAAACACTATAAGTAATTACTAGCAAATCATTGTCTTAAAACTATATATAATATATAAATCCATCTTGTTCAAAGATATTGTTTTAATTTGTTATTTAATATTTAATGTAGAATTATAGGAACGGTTTAAAGGTCAAAACTCATTATATTATCTTATCACCCAAAGATAGAGTCTGGAGATTTGGGAATCCCTGGATTTTGGCTGTAACTGAAGTGTTGTTTTTTCTCTAAATGGCTTTCCAATCACCCTCCATGAAAATTCGTGCACAAGTCCTCCAAATTCAACCATTCCCCATCCTTACTATGCTAGAGTAAATATTTTTATTTGAAGGATGGGTTTTAGAACACTGCAATGTATTGTTCTCTGTCCTATAAAAGCTGGTGGTGCTTACATTGACGGGATGCGATGATTTCAGGGAAGTCAATAAAGAAGACACCTTAAGGCCCGCCTATCAGAACAACATAGCCCTGTCCTTCAACAAGGACTTCTCGCTTATAAAAGAGGAGGATGATGACAGGAAGGACTCTTTCACCCTTCAAGGGTCCGAGTCCGAGGAAACTTCAGATGAGCCACAAGATGAACGGCAAACAGAAACCACAGACACAATCGACGAGGGGAGAGCCGAAGAAATGGTAGACTTGTCGTCAAAGTCCATTGTGAAATTCAACGACAATGTGGAACTTATAGAGATCGAGAGGCTGTGAGCTTCATCAATGTAGGCTGTACCAAAGTGTATACAATGGGTAAAAAGCTCTATATGGATACAAAATTATAGCTACTTCAGTTTACAATATCAAATGTTTATTTAACAGAAGAGTATGTTAGTTATATAGTGTATCAACATATTCAGCAACAAATTAAATACCGTATTCTATTTTAAAATAACAAGAGTATAAGTTCATACAAAAATTGGCTGCAAAGTACTTCGTTTCGAATCAAAAAAATTCTTAAAACTTTTTTATTTTAGTGTAAAAAAGAAAAACAATTACTCATATAGAAAACAGAACTACTTAATTACCAACAAGAGAATAATCTAAATAAAATAAATGAAAATGAAATATCAGAAATATAAAATAACCCATAAATTAAATTAAAATTAAAGATATTATTGTAAAATAAAGTAAATTAAATTAATAGTTTAATTGAAACAAACTGACTTAGGACAATGGAACTTGTTAAACGAATCAATTGTTTCCAATTGGGCGTGTAATCACGATCCACAACTAAAAAAATTGTTAACAAACTTTCTAAGTTCTATACCTCGAAAAGGAAGCCATTTGTAATCTATTTTTTTTTATTATTAATTTTAGCCATAAAAGTGATAGTGAATTTTGTCATATGAAGTTGTGATAACATTAATTATCATAAAATCATTTAAAGCAAACCTGATAGAATCAAAAGAGTTTTATTTGTCACATAGGTCCTATAAACATAAATATAATGTACTGTGAAATCATCTATTATAAACACGTTAAAAACGTGTTATTAAAGTTAATATATTTTAAACTTAACGTTAAATCCAACTAGTTTTAATTTCAAATTATCTAGAAAGTTATTATTATGTTTAATGTAATAATCATTTCTACAATAAATTAATCCATTTAGACAAAAATGTTTTGATAAAACTAATATATGTTTCAAGAGAAATGTAAATTATTATTTAAATTGGTATATATGCTAAGCCTGTCAGCAACATTTGAACTTGAATAACTATACTACAAACTATAAATTTAATATAAGCTGAAAAACGCAAACACCTCACTCACTGTAGGACGGGATTTTTTGAAATAAAACAGGGTTGAAAATTGAACTTTATCAAAACCGCTATAATGAAAAACCTAGTAGTTTGAAGTGTGTTTTGTTAAAAAAATAAATATAATAATAGTAATAAAAATAATAATAATAAATAATAATAAAATAATAATAATAATAATAATAATAATAATAATAATAATAATAATAATATGGTGCAACGCACAGACTTTCTTTCTCCTTTATCAAAAAAATTGTTACATTTATTAAATTTCTAAGATTCGTGAAAAGAAAGAATTTTTTTTTGTATAAATATGATGTAAAATTAGAGCATCACATTCCACCAAAGGGCTTAGCTGAAATAATATAAACTTCTACAGATTTATTGAGAAAAGAGGAACATATGTGTGCACAAAAGTGCATAGCAATCATTTCAATCTTTTCAAAAGGCCTCAATTAAAACATTATATATTGTAATTATTTGTTTGATAAAAATATATTTCAAATATTTTTTAAATTTCAATATTACATTAAGATTACATTAATAAGATATTTCATATCTTAAATAGTTTAGGGGGTACAATCCAAATTGAAAATTTCCTCTTATAAAAAGTACCCTCAAAGTAATATTTATGGGAAACAGTCGATTGCCATTTTGTTTGTAATGCAAAACATTGGCTAAATAAAAATATTATAAAAAAATAAATGGTACGTAACTCCTCACGGACTCTCTCGCTCTATTGTTTAAAAATGAAGATATCTACTCAAAACTCGTAATATATGTAAAACAAAATAATATATAATAGCAAACCCAAGCATAAATTTCACCATACTAAAGTAAAACATTTTTTTAGTCCCGGTTTTAAATTTTATAATTTTATTTTTAAAGAATGAATATACTCATTTGTATGTTTGGACCAATAAAAAAGATCAATATTATGTCTACAAGGGTCAACGCTTCGTATTAAAATTTCAACTTACAGTTAAAATTTTTGATATTTTATTAGGTGTTGCACATCTTCAGGTCATCACATTGATATTAAATTTCTCATTGATAAATCTTGATCAATAAAAAATGTAAATACTAACTATTGAGTCTAAAATGGAGATAGATCATTGTTGTACAAACATTTATCCTAAGAGGTTTAAGGAAAAATGGGATAACTTTTTGAGAGACTTACTTAAATTTAATTACTCTATGACATTGGATAACTATTGCGTTATAAATTAAGTATCTCTTTACAACAAAAGATCACAAAATTGTATTCATATATTTGCCAATATCTTAGAAACGGTTGGTTTTATAAAAATATATTTCATATAAAAGTTTTTTTATTATTAATAATACTACAATTTGGCAATGATAAACTATTTAGTATCTCAAATAGCTGTGGAATTACAGAACTTTCCGTTTTTGTAAAGTACACTAAAAGTAATTTTCTTGGGAAAATTAAAATGGCCAGTTTATTTATAATCCTAATCAGCACCTAGCTACGAATTTTAATCAAGTTCTTTATAAATGAATTTGAGAAAATCGATTCTTTCGCTTTTCGCCCTTTATTAAACTACTTTTGATTTTAAATTTAAATGGACACACAGACAGACGGCATTACAAAGACCACTTTTTAGAGTTTGGGTGGTCATGAGACGTCAACATCTGCCAACGTTTAAGGTTAGATTTTATTACGGTCGCAATACTTTCTTTACCTTTGCTCTTCGAAAATATAAATATATATATATATATATTTGCGTATAGCTTTAAAGTTATTGGTTTTATAAAAATATGTTTAAAATAAAATATCTGTATTATAAATAGATCTACATATTTGTAATGATAAGTAATTTCATATCTCAAATAGTGTCGGAGATATGATAAAGAATGAGAATTTACGCATCAGACCAGAGCCCTTAAATTCAGTTTTCCGAAATATTCAGTGTAGTCATTTTGTTTGGAATATTTATAAATGCTTAGAAATCAAATTTAATCAAAATCGTTAAAGCCGATTTTTAGAAAATCGACTATTTCTCTTTTTACCCTCCAGTAAACTACCCTTAATTTTAAGTTTAGATATCCCATTCCAAAAATCCCTTGGGGCAATTCTATGAAAACCCTAGATACCAAGTTTTAGCCCGATCGGAAAAATTGTTTAGGCTTTAGTCCGAGGTACAGACAGACAGACGGAAATTCAAAAACCCTTTTTCGGAATTGGAGGGGGTCATGAAACGTCGACACTCATCTAAATCTCGGATTTTTTTTTATTATTACAATATTTTTCTACCTGTAAGATAGCGATAAAGTAAAAACAGTTAAAATAGATTTAAAGAAAATCCATTATATCTGATTTCATCCTTTGCTAAACTATCCTTAATTTTAAGGTGGGATGCCCAGAAATTCATCAAATGAATCTTATAGAAAAACCTAGTTACCAAATTTGATCCCGATTAGTAAAATTGTTTTGGCTCTTTCGCGAGACACAGCAGATGGACATATGGCCAGACAATCGGAATAATAAAGATCACTATTTCTGTTTTAGAAAGTCATGAAACATCGATTACAATACCGGTCTCTCTCTAAGAGGTCGAGATGAAGAAACAAGTGGAAGGAGGAAGGTGACGTTGTAGCTGAACTGATTCTCTCACTGTAAAAAGTGTGAAACTTTAAATTAAACTAGGCTTTAATGTATTTTGTAGCTTTCTGAATTTTCGATTAAAATCTAATTGTAGTATTTTAAAATATAAATAAACTTTGCTAAATACTTTCCTTACAACATTCTTTGAAAATATTTTTGAAGAGCATTTGACTATTATGCCCTGCTGCCCTCTCGACTCATAGCCTTCACCCTTCGTCCGTTACATGACATGACCCTAAAAAATTCTACTTACTGAACACTGCTTTAGGTAAATATACTCCTACTTTATCTAAAGTCAGACTTTGCACTTTGTTAGGGGGCGGCCAGACTGAGCAAGCGAGCGCGCGAGAGACTAAAATATAAAATAGAATACATTGGTTGTAATGAGAGGTGGCCAGACTGGAGCGCGCGAGCGAGTGACTGAGCGCGCACGCTTGAAAGATAGAACTGGTTCTATTTTTCAAGAAAAAACCACCCTTATTGTACCCGACTTTTATTCGAACCACAATCTCCCCATCATCAGCAAATCAGTTTAACACGAGAGTGATGTCTTGGCTTCGATCATTCGTCCACTGAAGTGGGTAAATAGTTATAAGAATAATTTAATATCAACTGAACTATTAATATATAATTATATATAATACATCATAATTAATTGTGTAAATACGTGGATATTATGTTTTAAAACGAAATTGATAAATGTAAAATAAATGGTGTAGTCTACATTCCTGATGCTACTTACTAAATTTAATTTCAAATAATCTCGAATTCATTATTCGATTGATTATTTTAATATGTGTCCCTATTTTCACTGACTTAATATATCAGCACACAATTCATACACTGACTTAAATATAGAACAGACACAACACCCAAACCCCTGCCATTAATTCATCATTATGAAAGGGGAACCCCACATTTTACCAATGATAAATTGTTTGGACCATACCAGGAACAGAACCAGGGGCCCTTAGCTCAGCAGAAAGACACGCTACCGACTGATCTAAGGTGTCGGACTGTGTCCGTATTGAATCTGTTTGACACCAGACGAGGTTGTATAAGACTTCTCTATAATTTATTTAAAATACCAACAATCATTTAATAACCACCTAAAGCTTGAAGATAATAAATATTGTATATAATAAGGATATTACGTATATATCAAAAAACTTGGGTGGTGGTTTTAAGCTCTAGTTCCAACAACATCTTTGACACGCTTATGTATAGACCTAAAATAATCGCGTGAAGTTTTCTTGCTGTTGTATTCCAGAAGATGTCATGCGCAGTAGCGCATGGTGTTGCCTGCCCCCTGGGATTAGACCAGGTCCCGTGAAGGGACTCGACCGCGTACGTCATGAAACGTCGACATCAATCAAATTCTGAGTTAAATTTTTTATGATCATAACAATACCTTCTTTCTTAGAGAGTTATGAGAAAGAAAAATAGTAACTGCACAACACATTTATCCTAAAATACACAAACATAACTCTCAGAAAAGTTTGTAAAATGTAAACTTCCAGGAGTGAAAAAGTTTGATAGGATCAACGTATTATAAAAATGTTTCGAATGAAAACTTTAATAAAATCCATAGCATTCACTTTATAATCCTGAAAAAAAATATCAATGGTCGTTAGATATGTTTATTTTAAAATCATTTTTTTCTTAAAATGGGAAAGACTGGAATATTAAATGTTGAAATATAATAGTATTAAGATGATCACAATTCAAATATTGAATTACATAACTTTGGGTGAACTATACAAGAATATACCTGAAAATGTACACAGTAAAATACATAAAACCATTAAAAATTGATGATATAAAAATATGTAGCAAATAAACATTAACAATTTGATAGAAAATATGAATAATTAGCTAGAATGATTGATATGTAGAGTTAATATAATTTTACTGGCTCTTATAGAATACTATAAAAAACCTATAAAGTATGTCAAATTTAACAATTAATATAGTAAAACATATTTTAAATTCAAATAGCCAAAGCTATTATTTATGCTCTTAGTGAGGATTACTCCATCTAGATATAGTATTCTGAAAATTGAAAAATGACACCTGGACACGGGATCGAATCTGATAGCTCGTGATATTAATATAATCACACACTTGTAGCCGACGATTTCCGCACGTCCATCATAGGCTCTGACTTAAAATATGAGTGAAGAATGACCCTGGGCACGGGACTAATCCTGGATACCTCAGTGATTAGAGCATTGGCGTACTAAGCCAAAGGTCCTGGGTTCGATTCCCGTGTCCAGGTGTCATTTTTCAATTTTCAGGATATTTAAAATTGTTTGGAATAGCAAGTAGCGCCGTTCCCTTACGAGGTAGGTAAGAAAATGTGCACATATCCCTATCCTTGCATGCTCTATTCGCTTATTAAAACACCCATAAACCAACTCATACATGCTCTTTTATTCATAAAAAATATTAATGTTTCTCTTTTTCACACATTCGTATAAAACATTTAGCCATATCTTACATGGCCTACCCTTCCTTTTGATCCACACATTCTACCTTCATATATTTACTTCGTCACTCAATCCACATTCATCCTATCGACATGCTCGAACCAACGTAAGACACTTCTTTCACATTTACTTATTGGATTCCTTTTCAAACCACACTCCTTCAGCACTCATTCCTTACTGACTCTACCCATTAGAAGGGGTAGGCCATGTAAGACGTGGTTAAATGTTGTAGACGAATGTGTGAAAAAGAGAAACATTAATAAGAGTTTTAAAAATAAAGGAACATGTATGAATTGGTTAACGGATATTGTTGAAGCTAAGCGATTATTCAAGGATAGGTAAGCATGGAGAAATAAGGTTAGAATGGATTAAGCGTGAAGTTTTTTTGAGCTATATGCACAGTTTCTTTCCTACCCTGTAAGGTAAGGGTATGATTAGGTATGTATATCAATATGAGTTTTTTTTTCCAAATACTTGTCTTAAATATTTCATTCAAACAGCATTAATCTTGCTTTTGTGTTTTTCCTGACAAACCCACGCTACACATCCATAAAACCATGTTGGTCGTCAACACACTTTTACATAAAGTAATCATTGCCTCTTTCAATACTACTTCATTCTTTGCAATAATTGACATACATCCAACTACTCTCTGAGATACATTCACACATCTATAGATTTCACCACCCATCCAGCCATTTTTATGAACATTCTTCCCAGATACACCAAATCATTCACTTGTTCAAACAGTTTCCCATTTATATTAAGTTGACAATCATTTCCTTATCCGTCTTCATCTACAACCATCACCTTAGTTTTGGAGACATTTATACGAATATCGATTTTGACTGTCACCACATTCAAACAATTTTAATGCATTCTGCAAGTAGCACTCACATTCTTTTTGTTCACTTGTACACTTACTGCAGCTTTATAAGCATCCCTCATACTCTTACTCATGAATACGTTAAACAACCATGTAGACATAGGACAACCTTGTCTAACACCCTGTTCAATGTCAAATCACTCGCTATAAGATCCATCTACCATAACGCACGCTTTACTTCAATCATACACCACCATAATTGCATTTACTAATCACAAATACACACAATATTCTATCAGAACATTCCATAACATATTCATATTCATTTAATCTTATGCTTTTCCCAGATCAATGAATACACAATAAACATTCTTCCTTACTGCCATGCATTTCTCAATCACTTGTTTCAATGCAAATATATGATCCATACAACCTCTGTCTAGCATGAAACCACATTGCAATCCCGAATCTTGTCCACAAAAACCCTCTCAAAAACTTTTTCTAGAATAATTAACAAATTAATTGTCTGTAATTCTTACATTCGCTCTTACTGCCTTTACTTTTGTACAGAGGCGTATTGACAGTATTTTCCCAATAATTAGGAACATTTGAATTCCCAGCCCACACATTGAAACGCACAATTTTGCAAGTAGTACAATGCCCCTATACTTAAGCATCTCAATTGTGATTCCAACTACGCCCAAAGCTTTGACATTCTTAAACACTTTTATAGCTTTTAACACCTTAAAACCTCGTTAATAATTTCTTACATCGTAGCATTTTTCCATATTTTCTCAGACTTTATATATGTTTTCACAAGACAATTGCTCAAAATACTCCTTTCATCGCTCTCTTATAATGTTTTCTTCCAGATCATCTCACTACCTTCATCCTGAATGCGATAGTTGAATTTAAATGATGTAAGAAAATTGAGCAATAAAAATTAAAATATAAAAAGATAAGATTTAAAGAATCTATTATATCTATTGAAAAAAAATATTCTTGATAAAGAGAAAACTAATAATTTAAATCCCTGTATGATGTTTAACTTAAGTTTGTGGCGTTAAACTTTTTATATATATAAAAGAAGTTAAATTTACCATCCGTGAAAAAATATATATATATATATTAAAATAATATGTATAGCATAGTAATATTTCATAGTTTTGAAATAGATGAAAGAACTGATGTTTTTAACATGTGGTAAAAATTGGCTGGAGAGAAAATGATAAAAGAGAAGAGTTTAAAGTGCTCATTCCTGGAGACACTGGCCCTATCAGGTCTTTTCACTATGCTGGAAAGAAGAGCAGAGAAGGTGAGAACCAGGAAAATGAAAATATTCTAACATGTATGTTTGGGTACGAATTTTAAAGTTTTGACAAGAGTTTGACTTGCAAATTCTAGTTGTTCATTGATGATAGTCTTTTTGTTCAATAAATTTCTTGAAAGAAAAAGTTTTCAGCTGTATCGAATTTAAAATTTTATATGAATTGTGAAGGAGCCTCATGGATTAGTTAGTGGGTTTGAGTTGATAGTAAGCTTTTTTTTAATGTTCTGCAAATCTAGATTTTGATCTACTATAGTAATTCATAAATGTGCTCTTTTTAACGATCCTTGAAGCTGCGGGCAGTTTTTCGGATGTAAATTTTATTGCACTCATAAGTTAATTGATATATTTCACTTTTTTGAATTGGTCATTTTCATTTAAACTATTCTTGTTTAATTCTTTTTAATTTTACGATTATTGTCAATAAATATATTAGCTTTGTGTTTTATAATGATATTGATAATTTATTTTTTAAGTAGTGAATCTGGAATGGTGTCAAACTTAAACTCACGAGGAGAAATGAAGAGCTAGTTGAATAAATAAGTAGAAGCTCCTGTTTATAAAACTTAGATTAACGGCTGCAGGGTTAACTGTGCTGACCACATGACACCCTCTATTTCAAATGTTGGCACTACTATCGCTAACGGTGGAGGCTGCTCGAACGATATAGCTCACTTATGGGCTCACAACATAGAAAAATTTTAAATTGAATTATTATTACTTATTTTTATTTATTTATTTATTATTATTATTTAGTTATTCAATAAGTGATTAACACACTAGTTTTACTATAAAGTTGTATTCATCTACACTTTCATGAACATCTGTGCCACAAAGTTACCAACAGCGAACAGAGTTATTGCGGTATATAGAACCTTGTGCTTGTATGTTAGAATATCTCTTCTTTTCAGGGATGCTGAGTGTATTAGACACGGGATTACAAACGTGATGAACAATCCGAAATAGCTCCAAAATACCTGCAAAGTCGAATGATAAGTTTATTTTGTTTTTAATATGTGTTAATAACAACTACTTGTTCAAAATTAAAAGCATTATGTATTAAAATGCTTAGTTTTGTATTGTTATTTAGAGCAAATAGTTTATTAAATATTCTTTTTCAGCTGCACCTTTTGTGATAAAAGACAAAATGAAACAGAAATTACACCTAATTGCACCTAATTATTTATTAAATTATATAAAATAGCCAATATGTATTGTTTTAAATAATTGAGAAAGTTTCCGGAATAAGGCCTATAGCCTAAAATGGAGTTTTGAATAAATGATGTTTGAATATTTAATTTTAGTATAACATCTTTAAATTACAATCAATACTTATTTGATTGATCAATTTAAGATACTTGTCCTTCTATAATATTGGTCTAATTGAATATAATTGACAATCTAATATCAATCTAAGCAAAAATAATAGATATTTTAAGACCTGAACAGGCCCTTTTTCCATAAATTGGATTAAAAGTGATCTTACACAAAACACAGAAAAGTGTTTTATACATTGTAACACTAAACGTAATTAAAACAAGTAGTTAATTACACAGGATAACATTGTTTTGTAATAAAATATAGTTTGAATACAAATTATAGGCTTATAATAATTATTGTTTCCTCTAATGTGTCGTTCTCAATGATATTGCCCTAAATGATTCTAATTCGCTTCACAGATATTTTGTAAGGTTTTACCGTACTAAGCGTATAACCCGAACGGGTAGTAAGACGCGGTGCTAAATAATAAATTTTACCGTACTAAAAATGATTTGCATACTTTGATCTTTTTCCCATTAATAAATATTCCCAAGTATTGTCACAACAAACCTTAGGAAATGCAGTTTTCTTGCAGTTAGGTGACCTTGGTTTTTTATACACAGAACGAGATGTATCTTGTAAATCTTTCCCTTGGCCACTGTAAGATGTATCATATCATCATGTTCTTCTTGTTGGTTAGCAGTTATATTTAAATAACTTTTCTCTTTACAACAAAGATCCACCAGTGAAAATGTTTTTGCTAAAATCTCATATCCATTTGTAGATAAATAGCTCTTACTATATTGCCGCTTTCTATTAATTTCTTCTCTTTTATTGTTAATAGTGTTAAAACGTTTTCTTCTGGTAACAGTAACTGTGTTCTACATTTTATTTACTTTAAATCACTGTAAATTTGACGTGAAGCACATGTGTTAGCATGCAACAATGTATGTAAACAACACAACAACATAGAGCTAACTTCCTGTTCAACTAAAAACAGTGATAAACTTGGCAAAAATAGATTACTTTCCAGATACTAATTATTGGAATATTTAAATGAAATTTGGAGGGAATATTCTTAACAGTATGGCATTTTATTTAAAACTATTTCCTGAAAAAGTGCTTATAGGTCTATAGGCCCATCTACCGGAAACCTCCTCAATTATTAACTGGGCTAGTTTGTTGATATTAATGTTTATCGCCCCTAAAATCTTAGATTACTAACTACTATCTTTAAAACTAAGATCTTAAATTATAGGTGGTAAGTTTTTTGTGTAAAGGTCATCCATAACCTAGTCTAAGATAAACATTTCATTTAAAAACATTTAAATAAAGTGCAATTTCTTAGTTTTAAGATTAATAAATTCAGTAATATCATTTTATCATCTGGATGCTAAATATCCATGTGATCTATTAACATTGATATTTTGTCATTTCAAATTACCTAAGAGAGTTATAGTTTTGTTCTCTAGTTAATTTCTTAGTTACCTACAAGTGAATCTCCATTTTAAATACGATTTTTTTAACGCGTGGACATATTCATATCCAAAATGTGGAGAAACAAATTATTCAAGCAATAGTATGCTATTTAAAACGACTTTATATTCTATATATTGAGATTAAAGTTTGATATGGACCAACAATAGACGGCGTGATCCAAGCCACTGTGGCTTTATTCAATAGCTTTACTTTAAATCTTGCTCCCCATCTTACTACCTTTCCAAGCTATCCGCATTCAACCCTTCATCATACGCACCTGTATTTTTACACCATCATCACATTTCATCTGAGAGATTATCTTACTGAGATAAAATATTATTGAAATAAATGTAATTTATTAGTTTTAACTCCTTTATATGTGTGTATTTCAATTTAGTAAATGAAATTGATAGTCGATACCATCACAAACCCTTTTTTCAAATGTTATCTTTTTGTTTGGAGATTTTTACGTAATTGAGGAAAATGTTACTAACGCTATTGAGCTATATATCATCTACCAGATGAACATATGTAATACAGCTCAAATAGTACTTTTACTTTTTTTTGCTAGTTTTGGTGAGTTTTTTCAATTTATTTTGATTTTTTTATCAATTCTATATTTCAAGAAAATATTTGCTAATATACAAACTCAATTTGTATAAAATATTTTCCCCGCGTACTAAAAAAACATAGTAATTTATTTACAACTTATGTACAAAATAAGCTTTCTTCCCAACCCCTTTCCCTCACTTTGCTCTTAATCTAAGTTTCTGCAAATTCCCTATGGGTCCAATCGTCCAGACATGTCAGCACAATTAATGTGTGTGCTCAAAGCAGAGGTGTTAACGACACTTTTGCATCAGTACTAGGTGTGTATTTCCTTTTACTGCCTCTCAGGAGAGGGATCACGTTTCTTTCACTTCCCTACTTCTTGGTTCTCTTCCTCCTTTTCTGTTCAACTGGATGGGTATCTTCTGAGGAAATACTTCAGTCATTCTTGAAGAGTTTTACGTAGACACTGTTTGTAGGCTTCGCCTTTCAAGTTTTGGAAGAACGAGGCTATGTGAAAGTCACTTCAGGAAGAATCACTTCAGCAAATGATCATCATCATTTCCAAAGTGGACCACCTGGAATGTATACCTGTCATGTTCAGGTTCAAATAAAATGCTACCACTGATCATCTTATAAATCTGGCAACTTCAAAGTTCAAGCACACCCTTTCTTCAACATTGACTCCAGATGGTTCTGGATTGTATTAAGTTATGATTTCAGGTTTCTGTACGTCATCACTTTCTGCATCAATTTTATCTTCGAAGTGCATACTTGAAACTACAAGCACATTCGTGTTTAGTTTTGGTACATAGGTCACAAGTGTCGTGCTATAGCCAAATCCGAACATACTGGCAGTCAGAGGTTGTTCTTTTACTGCCAAAACCTCTAGTGGGGTAGAAGTTATATTTTTCTTCACTGTCCCTATACTATGAAAGTTCACCCTTCATAAGATCATCAAAGGTTTATATAGGTGAGCCAGTGTTCCACTGTCACTTTCTTCCAGACTTGTAATTTTGCACAAGAGTTCCACGACGTCCCTTGGTTTGCTGCTGTAGTTGAAGATATATTCATGTTGCTTCCCAGGATATAATTCAAGACTGTAAATGAAAAAAGAGCCTACACATGAGCGCATATCTTGAATCCATATTAACAGACTTTGAAGGAATGAATTGGTGTGGATCTGTACCTCCATCTGAACGCTAGTATCTTCTCAACTACGATCACGTTTGATACCAGAGAGACGTGCTATATACGGTTTCCTATAAACTGTACAAATTAATAACGAACTGATACTATGTTGTTTCCTTCCTCTGCTTCCTAGTAGCACTATCATCGACGTGCATATAACGAAGTATGAAAGAGAATATTTTTCGATTCATCAATAAGTGAAATGTATCAATTTCACCACCATATTTAGTTCCGTACAATTCCTCAAGATTCAAATTATTAACATTATAAGAACCTCCTAGATTTAGTAGGCCTATTACAGCCCTCAGTTATATTATGTATATTATCCTTGCACCCCTATCCTTGTGAAAAGGCTGTTGGATAGAAATGATGTACTTATTTGTGTAGTAAACTACTTTTTCTAGTATTTCATCAGTGATGAATAGCTGCTAGGCTTTAATCGGTGCCTTGACATTTCTTGCCTCCATATTAACACCAAACAATCTCGTCACAGTATTCTGGATTGGTCTTTCCTTCTAGCAGGTGAAAGATGCTGCCACCATATTTTTATTTTCTTGTCAGACTACGATGACAAGGGCTTCCCTAGTATGTTCAAGACAAGATATTGCTCTTAGAGGACATTGGGAAACTTTCGATGAAAATGATACAGCAAAAAACAAGGGCAAACTTTTGAAAACTCAAAATATCTTAAAAATAGAAAGTGAGTCATCTATAGATTGTTTAAATAATTTGCCTATAAGTGTAACTTAATCGTCAAAGCTGTCACGAAATGAAATTCTTGGTGTAGGTGCCAATAGAGTAATGACTCATGTGGTAAATATTGTTAAATATCCAACAGCAGATATGTTTAAATGAAGCAAACGAATTAAGAAAGTTAGAACAAATGTCAGTCTGCATTAGGTATGTAGCACGAACTGATATGGAAGAACGTTTTATTGGTTTTGTTTATTTATCAGAACTAGATGCGAAGTCGATGGCAAATAGAGATTGCGAGCCCCTTGTTAATATAGAAATAAATTCTAAAAAATGTGGTGCACAGTAGTATGATGGTGCATCAGTGGTGTCAGGCTGCTTTAATAGAGTCTAAAACTTATTTCGACAAGTGATGTGTAATATTTTTGTTTCTATTGTTATGCAGATCATTTAGATTTATTATGGTGAATGTATAGACATTGTAGGTGACATATTTGATTTATTATAGGCTATATACGCCTTTCAATATAGTATGTCTTTTTTGCGTCATCAAAAGTTTGACACCCGAAATGATTCTTATCCTGGAAAGCAAGGATTGGAAATACCTCTTCAAAGTGAGTCACGTTTAGTATTCAAATACAAGGGAGTTAATTACTTTGTAAAACTTTTACTTCAACTAAAGCAACACTAGAAGGTCTGCTCAAATCATCTGGGAATCAAGAAGCAGCAAAGGCTTGGAAACTTCCAAGCCAGTTTTGTATATTCAATATTGTGTTTGTTTTGAAGATATTTTCTGACGTTTGGGAACTAGCAAATGAGGCATTGATGATACTTTACTAAAAGCTATGCATTTTGTGGCAGTTCAAATAGTAATAAAAGAAGTAATAATTACACTTATATAAAAACGATCTGACAAAAAATATTATATAACAGATTAATCAAAATGTAGGAAAACAGCACAGCCTTTAAAATTAATGGATGATTAGATTATAACATCAGCCTTAACAGGAAGATCAAAGGGGGACAACACATCCGTGGTGGAAAAATCCAAACAACATATAGATGAGATCATTGACAATATGGTTGGAGAATTGGAACGTTGATTCACTAATAATGACTTTGTAGGTGATGCAATAAGTTACTGTCACCCTATCAGTAAAATGTTTCTAACTGAATAATCTATACAATCAGTTGCTGAAAAATACTTAGGATTATTCCCACACTTTGATAAGTTTAATTAATAAGTATGCTTGGGTTAGAACAACTTTGTCATTTAGAAACAATCAATAAAAGAAAATTTTAAATGATTTATCTAAAAAAGGGAAGAAATATTTCCCAACTTCTGCATACGTCTAACACTTTTGTTAACGTTACCTGTTCTTCAGTAGCTTATGAAAGACGTTTTTAAGTTCTGAAAATAGATAAATCTTACTAAAGATCCACAATGACGACTCAAAGACTAGACAGCCTTGCTACACTGTCAATAGAAAGACAGTTAAGTGAACGACTGGTCCAGAATCTAACGGAAGCTGTATAAAAATGTGCCAATATTGGAGATCGTAGGATAATTGTTTTAAATAAACTCACTTTTAATTGAGACTCACAAAAATATTATTTGCTATTATTTGCTATTATTTGTACTGAAAATAATTATCAAGTGGACTTTTCATTAAGTAGATATTTTTAAGAATTTCCCTATCCTGAATTATCCTGTAATTTCAATTTTCCTTCAATTCATTTCCCGCTAACGTCATACATAGCAAGAGTGCAAGTTCATTGTTATAGGTTTAGACGATTGTATCATGAATGATTTATAAACAATGTACAATATCGACAGATTGCTATCAATATTTAAACCAAAGTGTATATGAATGCTTACGTATTTTAGTTTTAGGGCGTCTATTTTGTATTTAAAAGTTACTTATAAATTTTAACTAACAAGGGGAGGCCACAACGTTCGGATCACGGATTATCTTCAAACTTTGTACACTTTTAGTAGTCCATTAGGACAACATAATGTGCAAGTAGTAAGGCGTACTACTTAGGCGTTTTCAAGAAAATCGCAAGAGAAGTTTTACGCGTCGAATATGTACCGATGCGTTGCGACTACGAGCACGATATGGTGGCGGTCGAGGGGTTAGCATTCCAGCTCCATAATCACAAGATAGCTGGATCGAGTCCCGCTCATCTTTTTTTTTTTCAACACTGGTCATATTCTTTCCTATATATTACAATTCAAAGGTAATATATTCTGACATATTGTAACTCATTGTATTATTGAATAAAGTTATTCACACCTTTATTTATCGATGTTTGACTTGGGCTTTCCAAGCCTGGCCCTCCCCTTATCCTTTCAAACCTGTGTCTGCAGGTCAAAGCGTCCAGGTGCAAAGCAGTTCCGGGTACCTTACCCAATTTCAGGTATGAGGGATTTCACAAATCACGACAGGCATACATTTTCAGGAAAACTTTATGCGTTTGGTCGTTTACTTGTCGATAATTATAAATATAATATTTGTTGTTGTAATAAAAATTAGTAAACAGCCAAATAACATTGTAAATTCAATAAAAGTTCATGCAAATACACGTATTTTTTCATTATATTACATTTGATTTGTAATATATATGAAAGAATATGACCAGTGTTGAAAAAAAAAAAGATGAGCGGGACTCGATCCAGTTATCTTGTGATTATGAAGCTGGAACGCTAACCACTCGACCGCCACCATTTCGTGCTTATAATCGCAACGCATCGGTACATATTCGACACGAAAAACTTATCTTGCGATTTTCTCGAAAACGCCTAAGTAGTACGCCTTACTACTTGCACATTATGTTGTCCTAATGGACTACTAAAAGTGTACAAAGTTTGAAGATAATCCGTGATCCGAACGTCGTGGCCTCCCCTTGTAAGTACTGTAACATGATATAATTTGTGCCCCACCCTCCCTCCCCCAATTCTTTTGGTCTAGAATCCCCACTGCAACTACGTCACTAAATCTCTCAGATAACACGTGACCAATGGTGGATTGAACTTATTTATAAGAATGAGAGAGTAAAATTTAATTTCAATATAACTGTACTTGCAAGGCAAGAAAAAGCAGGAAAACCTTTAAGAAAAACACCCTCAATACACCTACCCGGGGTTTGAGCTCCGACCTCCTTTTCAGAGACCAAACAGACTGTACGGTCTTGACATTTATTACACGTTCCCACCGATACAGGTGTTTCTAATGTATTAAGTAACTGACTTTCTCATAGAATCTTTAATAAATTTAGTGATGTGCAACTGTTTGCTGGGTTCTTGAATCAATGTGGGGTTGATTACTTTACTGCACCATTTTAAAACATAAATTACCAGTGTATAGAACTGTTTTGTACAAACTGATTAAACATGCCAGAGAATAATTTCAGACTCTATGGTAGATAGTTCAAACATCGGCTAATATAAGACACTTGTATCTTGAAATAAAACCGTCCAAAACTTTTTAGGCACTTGTATGACGCTGGAGATAAGACGAATCTACGCATCATAATGGTAGAGCCCTTTCTTGCTAAACACAAAGCCCCTGGTTTGATTACAACGTCCAGCGGTCACTTTTCAATTCATAGTTGAACTTTTTTTCTTATAAATCGCTTGAACTCTGTTCCGTACCAAATGTTAGATTTAATTTAAAGAATGGCGCAAAATTCAATTCTCCTTACATAATTATTTATTTCACGTGTATTTTTCAAACTCTCTTCCATTCTTTTCAATACATTTCATACGACTAACGACCAATACATAAATACGTATTGTCAATAATTATATAAAATGTTATGTTTCTTATTAATTATTATTTAGGGGAAACTGAATTTTATTCAATACTGTATTTTACTACTATTTCATTAACTATCGGTGTAGTTAAATTTTAAAATACTTGGCCAGGCCAAAAGTGCACGTATTGATACTAATTGTTGTGGTATATAGCTGCATTGAGAAATAAAAGTACTACTACAGATCATGCATCCATTCAAATCATATAAAAAGCCAATAAAAATATATATATCTAAATTTAATTCAGCTTTCCACCCGTAAAGTGCTTCCATATATACAGCGTATTTACCAACGAACAACAGCATAAGGCAAATTTATTTTACGTTTTTTCTCTTCAAGTTTAAATTCAAATGATTCAAATATTTGTGGAGCTCAGTATTCTTTTTCAGCAAATATAATCTTTTATATGTGTTGAAATAAGATTGTCCACAGTAGCTCATTTTATTGATACACATTGGCGAAGGGGGACTTGTGAATCGTAGTGTTAGGAGTGTGCAGTTTCAAATGAGCTTATAATATAGTTAAAAGCAGTTACTTAAACCCGATATTATAAACATTTATTTCACTAATGTGCAGTAATGTGTAAAATCATAAAACTACATTTTTTAATTTCTCATCTATTAAATAGACCTACCTTATAAGCGTACCAATAAAGGGAAAGAATATAGCCACTAGGACGCAGACAAAGATCAAACTAGAGTTCAAAATGAAGACGGCCCATATTCCTGGATAGACTTTATTGAAGAATTCCAACAATATAATCCGCCGTAGGCCATACGTCACAAGGACGTAATTTGTGGAAAGCTGGAATAGAAGTAGTGCCCGTGCTATGGCAGCCATGATGTCCGTGCTGGAGAATATATCAAGAATATTCTGCAAGCCAAGATGGGAAAAAGTTATTCTATGCAAAGTTTCAAGCCAAGATTAGCCAAAGCTCTTGTATGCAAAGTTTATAACTAATATTATCAAAAAATATTCAAGTTTGCTTATATAATAGTAATAATAATAATAATAATAATAATAATAATTAGGGGTGTTGCAATTGGGAGGGTTGGGAGTTGTCTCCCCCTTTCCTCCAATGTTGGTTAAAAGCTTGAAAGTTGGGAATTTTGTGAGATTTGAGATCTGGAGTTGGGAAATTCTAATCTTATTCTGTACGCCATTACTTTATATTATGAAAGTCCGTAACCTCGGACTTGTACAGACAAATTTAAAATTTCCCAACTGTTAATCCCTACTCTACAAAAAATTCCAACTTCAAAAATGATCAAATATTGAAAGGAGATTTCTTCCGTAGTAAATTGTAGAAAGCTTTGTTAATCAAGTAGTCTAGTAGCGCCGTTGTCACTAGGCAGAGACAACGGCCAGTCAGTGTATGCCAAATGCGGTATGGAAACAAATTATAAAGGAACATGAACTGCCCAGTAGCAAAATTTCACTCAACCAGCAATGTTTGAAGTGGCAGCATTGTCAGCCAATGTTTTATTTGCGGTTTAGTGTTTTTAGTTGTGACTTTCGTGGCTGTTAGATTGTCAAAGTTTGATGTAAATTATGATTAAAATTGTCATACGTTTTACAGCCAATGCCTTAACTAGGGCTTTATTAAATTTTGAAAACATAAATTCGGTGAATGTTACGCAATATTTTATTGTTTTCTTTTCGAAAGAACTGACTGATGTAATGAGGACGTTGAGGTTAGTGTTAATGTTTGACTTCTGAAATACACATTAACTTTCTAGCAATTATCCATACTAGTTTGAATTGAAATGATGTATCTTATTTCATTGTTTATTAAAATAGGCTTTCATGAAAGCAACAATGAGGGAAGAGGAGTAGTAGGGTTGTGTTACATTGTTACAACTCTTATAATTTTTCATTTGATTAAGTAGACTACATTAAACAAAAAATAAGTATTTTTTCACCCTTTAACATTTTCAAATTTGGTATACATTTTTAAATTCGTCACTTAGTGTTCGATTTACATGAAATTTCGTATAACCAGGTTGTTTAGAGTGATGATTTCTAATCTGCCATAAATTATTTAATAAAATTTCAAGGGAAGCTAATTCACTCTCACGCGCTAAATTATAATATGTTTTGAATAGTTTGTTCACTTACAAATATTAACATTTTGGGCAATTTCCATGGGGCTATGAAGCAGGACATTGGTATACAGGTATCAAAATACTGTATAAATATCGATATAATCCATTTTTTATTGCTTTATTTTACAGTTGAAAATGTTTTTAAATAAACATGGCCAAATTGCTAATTTTTTTAATAAAGTGACGAGCGAGTTCTACAGCTCAAGGAATCTTGCTAGTTAAATATTGCTTCCAAGTATGTAGTCATAAAGTAGGGGTTTCCAACCTGGGGGTCAAAGCGTGTTATGGGTGGGGTCAAATTATAGAGTCTTAGCTTTATATTAACTTTTTCAAGGATTTTAATTATTAATTATAGGAAGATGCATAACTCTAATAGAAATATAAGTTATTAAAGTGCTAAAAATGACCTAGTTACTGATTAGGTTCCTTTTGGCTATTCCATCCTGATAGCTTCTTGCATATTTGTTTACTGTGGCAGCCTGGTAATACTGCTAGTATAATATAAAATCATACCCCATCCCCGGGCTTGTTGATTCTCTTTTACTACATAATAGTTGCATATAATCATTATTATAAACAATTTATAATAATTAAAACAGCATTAGTGGACATGTGGTTACACATCTTTTGGTTTGTTTGTTAGTGAAGGTGAAGCAAGGATTTTAATTCTGGCCAGGGGTAGTTTATCCTAATATCCCTCAAAGAAAATAAGGGTACATTTCTCTAAATTTTACCAACTCCACTGGTGTAGTTAATGGAGATAGTCCGGGCTGGTAGTAATATACAGGAAAAAACTTAAAAACTAGAATTTGAAATTTTAAGTTATTAAAGTGTCGCGATGGCCACAGAGAGAAATTTTGTGGTCATAAACTACAAAATGTTGGAAACCACTGTAGTAAAGTCAGTTAAGTTTTCTAATAAAATACACTATCTGAACGATATCCGCAAATATAGATTAATATATTTAAATTCAATTGGATATTTGGCTCAAAATGCAGGTAAACTGAAATAAAAATAATATTTCAAATTATTTCCTTATGCACTGAAAAATCCTTGTATCTTTAAAATCCAGTGTGAGCAAATAAATACACTTTAAAATTACGGCTGCCTAAAAGCTTGGTTCAAGGCTTGATTATCACCCAAATAAAATAAAAATCCCTTTCTACTCCCACCCTCCCCCACCCCCTCCCTCTCCCATTCTCAACATTACCCTTCTTGTACTCTCCTTTGCTACTTGAGATTGTTTCTAATTTCGAAATACTTTAATTGGGAAAAACATTGGTTCAACCCCCCATCCTATTTTGTTCAACGTCCCTGATGATGATGATGATGATGATGATGATGATGATGATGATGATGATGATATAAATTGATAGATGATATTAATAATATAATGATAATAATAATAGGGTTGCTTGGAACGCTTGAGCCAAGGTCAGAAAATATAATCATCTGAAACGTGTCAAGGCTAAAATCACCAAAATGATGTCTGAAGGTATATAATGACCAATCGGTGCAAAGTTCAGACAGAATAGCTAGCTTCACTCTCGAGGAAAAGTTTGGGCTTGGGTTACTAAGACCAACCTTTTGTATAGTATGCTATTTTTAGCGTCAACTTTGCTCCTGGCCTCCGCGCAAAATATTAAAAGAAGTTTGCCAAAACAGGACAGCCCTTTACCAAAAAAGGTTATCTTGTAAATCAAGTCTTCGGATAAAGTTTGCACCAAAATTATGTGATGGAGGAAGGGGAACAAAATGAAAGCAAGTCATGGCACAAAATTATTTCTTGGCATGACTTTGTATGTATATCGCTTATATAAACATTACAAATCAATTAAACTAATGAATTATTATTAATTTTATAAAATAATCAACAACATGATAACTCTCTTGGAACATAACCAGATAAATTCTAAATGTTGTAAAATGATTTTTTTGCAATGTACCCTAAATAGAATACAGTTATAGTAATTTAAAGATAAATTAGTATACTACATAAAATTAAAACTTTGAATAAATTGATTAGTTATAACTATTAATTAATGATTAAATACTCACATCTTTAATCTTTGATTTTTGGTCCGGATAGCATACATAGAAAAATACACCCAAAAACATGTAAGTGAAAGTTCCTAACATGAAACCAATTGCCAGATCAGTTACCTAGAATAGAAACAAAATATAAAGGATCATTATTCAGTCAATAGCTCACCGATATTTAATCATAATGTTTGTGTGATCCCTTTATATATTGTAATATTTCCAATAGAAAAATAAATAAATTAGCTAGGCTCAAAAAACAGTATCTTTTCAGTTAAAAGAAGTCAATAGTTAATTAATCAAGCGTAGTGAAGTAATAATTTAACTTATTAATTTGGCATTTTATTTTTCTGTCTATCGGGTTTTTGCTTTGCAATAACTTTCAAATGCATATAACAATTTTAAGGAGATTACTATGAAATTATTTTAACCTATTCCGAAAGCTTTGAGTAGTTTTTCGATGTGATTCTTTTAATATTAATCTCAAATATTTCAATTTAATTTACAAGCAATTTTTCGAGCACTTAAGACGTGTTTATATTAATTCTGACATGTATTGTGAGACTGACTTCTTAAACTATGCTAATAATGTTATTTTCTAGAGGTATAATGTATCTAGTGGATCGTTGCAGTGATAACTGCAAATTATTGCGCTAAAATATATTCAAAACTTTTTTATTGGGAAAAATTATATAGAATGAAGTCTCACTCAACTCTCTAGTTAAAGATTTACATGTTAAAAGAGACTTTCCTTGATTATGATCTTTTGTGTTTAATTTTATCAAAAAATAATTTTACCCTTTTCACTCCACGATTAGAACTTTAAAACGACGCCTCTCCTAACTCTCTATCTATTTGTTACACCAAACCACTTGAGTAAGAATTAAATTATTATTCTTAACCAAAGAGAAATATTTTAGTTACTGATATAAATCATATACAATTAATATTTTCCATGGTGATGCAAACAAAGAATGTTTTTATAGATGAGCCACCTTGCGAACAGTAAATAGATGAAAATTTATAGGAAAATAGTGTTTTCTTTGGGAGAAACTATTTTTGTCAACACCCTGGACGGTTAGCCTTTAAAATGAGTGGACGTTTGTCAACATTTATTCAACCATCATCTAATAATTTTAAGTAGAGTAAATGGGCCCATAAAATTACATAATAGTATATATATATATATATATATATATAAAAGAATAAATTATCAATCATGTTCTTTAATCTTGGCAATTGCCTTTAGTACGCTGTAAACTCATGATATTATACGTTTTACTTATGCACCTTAATTCACTTCACGATAAATATGTTTGTATTATTGCTATTGCGCATTGTCCGCAACCAACAATATAAATAGTGTTAGCCGTTTGATTATTATCTCTGATAATAAAACGGCCTTCGGGCCTTTATCAATTTCATGTAATTTGTTATGCATTCACATCAAGCGAACCCTAACTTCCTTTAACTCGAACAGTGTACACTTTTATTTTCTGATAGTTTAACATTGTTGGATTTGGGTACTAAGTTTACTGATTTGGGTCTGGCAAAATAAAGATCCCTAGTGATCTTCTTGTCTATTCTGTGTATTGCAACCACTTTCTCTATATTGAGAAAGTCTTGAGCTGCGTCAACCAGCTCAAGAGCGGTTGAAGGAATACGAATACAATGATGAAGACCTTGACTTGATTGAACATTATTCTAAGAAATTAGTAAAAGGCATTACCAATACCTATTTATGTAGTTGGGAGGATAAAGTCACAAATAAATGGTACGGTACACCGCACAGACTTTCTCTCTCTTTTATCTTAAAATACACATATACTAAAAACTCGTAAGATTTGTGAAACCAAATAGTAGGTCTAAACATTGTTGTAGAAATACTACACCAAAAAACATAAGGTAAATAATATAGACCTACACTGTTACTTATGGCATTAGGAGCTAGAAACACTGTTACGGAAAAATTGAGAAAAGAGACATATCTTTGTCAACCAAAGTTCACAAGAATCAAAATCATTTTCAATGACCTGAATTAAAAAGTATATATAATTGCTTATAGGTAAGAAATTATTGGTTTTATAAAAAATATTTCAATTAAAAGATTTTTATCTTTAATAGCACTACAACTTTACAATGATTAACTATTTTGTATCTCAAATAGTGTTAGAGAAATGATAAAAATTGGAAAATTTTCCAAGTGTAAAATACCCTCAAAGTCATTTTATGAGAAAATGAGAGTTTCCATCTTGTTTATAATCATAAACAGTGCATGGATATAGAATTTAATCAAAATAGTTTAAGCTAATTTCAAGAAAATCTATTTGTTCTCTTTTTGCCCTTAATAAATTATCTTAAATTTAGGGTTGGATGTATAATTCCAAAAACCCTTCGGAGGGACTTAATGAAACCTCTAGATACCAAGTTTGACCAATAAGTATAATACTTTCCGCTCTATCCCGAGGTAGACGGATGGACAAACAAACAGACAGATGGCATTTCGAAAACCACTTTATTGGTTTCATGTGGTCTGAAACGTCGACATTATGAAAATCTCGAGTTCAATATTTTGTTGATGATCACAATACTACAAGGTGTCAATATAAAGTAAAAAGGGCAAAATTATAGGTGGAATCCACTATTTTATTAATCTGAATCTAAATTTACTTTCGAACCCGAATATTGGAAATAAGTTGAACTTAAGAAGAAATAGAAACATAATGAAATAATAAAAAGTAAAAAGTAACTAAAGCAACGCCATATTATAAATAAGGAAGAAGAGAAAAGTTATTCTATAAAGAAATGTTTAGATTTGATTGAGTAATATCTGGCAACTCCACTTCTTGTTTCAACTGTGTCATTTTACAAACGACATATATGGACATTCAACTTAACCGTTCACGAATCTATGATAGGAAAGTCATCCAGCTAAATTTGGCACGAAGTCATAGCAGGCAGAGGGGCAAATGAAGTTGTTTCATGTTTGTAAAGACACTCAATATTTTATGTTAGGAGATGTTAAACACATCACGTTCTACTATGAGACATATAGTGGACAAAACATGAACACCCATGTGTCAGCAATGTTATTAAGGATCATATGTTTTTAATATCTGTCCACTCTTACAAGGAATGTGATGTGGACCACACCCTGATTAAGAAGCAGAAAAAAGTCTTCCATTTCCTATTTACCACCTTCATGATTGGTACCAGCCTGTGAGATACACCGGAAAGCGAAATTAATTCACTGTTCGAGAAATGACATGGAATGGTTTTTATGATCATGCATCACTCCAAAAAATATTCTAGTTGCAAGTATAAACAATAAACCTGAATTAAGGCTAAAATAGCAAAATATACAATGGTTAGAGTACTGCAAAGAAGGTAAGATGTCCTTTAATAACACGCTGTTACAGGGTCATTTTCTGGGAGTGAGCTTTCTTTGGTGAGGGAGAAAATGTTATAGCAGTACACCCCTTCATAATTATTTGGGAGAATTTTTCAAATTCTGATTTAGCTCTTATGAAAAATTTACATCTTTGACTTAAGACCTTTATACTATTCCCTACATGATCAATCGGCTTAGAAAAGGCATATTAAATATTTCTGTTCTTTTTAACCAAACACCTGGCCTAATGTGGTGATCCAGATCGTTCAAAGTTATTTGCCTTCGAATGTTTCCCAGACCAGTCTGAAATACTTCAGTAGAAACCGGAGAGAAGCTATCCAATCTACTTATATTAATCTCCACTGTATATGTACTGGTAGTGATTATCAACAGTAGATACACTATAGACACTGTCTGGAAACGAACCAGTATGTAATTAATAAGCTTTGAGATCAGATCTCTAGCCCTTAAGGGAGAATGGAAGGCAGTGGGCTTGCTGTCTTTAGGTTAAGTTAGTTTGATGTCAAGCTCTCCCTCACCCCTCAAAACCGCACCCCGCGTCTTACTAACATTTTGGGATATATGCACCACAGAAATATGGAAAGGATCAGTAAAGTAAAATTAGGTGAAAATATTGCCGCATCTGCATGTATGTAAATCGAAAAAAAAAAAATAGGGAAAACTCCCCAACTACACTTTGCTTGAATTCGAGCCCCAATCTCGCTTGTCAATTTACAAACCCGAGGTTGACTCTTTAGTCCACTTGCCCACCTTATTGGGCAGCTATCTTCTGTTAAAGTTAGTTTGTAAGTTTAGCTGACTCACATTCCGGTTGGGATATTTGTTGCTACGCACGACGGTTATGACCGTGGCATGAATGCAGAAGGACATGGTCAACATCCCCGTCAGGATAGGGAAGGTCGCCGGTCTGAACAGAGGCGTGTAGTGAACACTCCCCTTGTCTCGGAGGTCCACGTTCACGCCCCAGAGGATACCCTTGACCAGGACAAACAGGATAATGTAGGCTGAAGCTAGAGTGCCTGAAAACCACATTCACAGATTCAATATGACGTGAGAAATGTTTGTCACAGATATCAGAGGCCGGAATATTTCCCCATTAGTTGATCTCCTGACCCCCTACCTTCATGTAAACTATTGTTTATCACTATCAGACATCACTCTCACATTATAGTGAACTGCTTGTGACGTGAAAGTTTGGCCTGAATGTCGGCTGGTCGTACTCAAGGTGCTTTTCCCCAAGTGTTTTATCACACTCCCTATAAGCTAGATGGGATACACTTCCTCTAAATTTATTTTTCCTCGTCCCTATGATAATAATGTTAATATTCCGATAGTTTGGGCACGCATCAATTAAAAAAAGCTATACAAGGGATGAGTAGGGTAGATAGGAAGAAGTGCGTCCGCGATAAAGTATAGAAGGGGGCAGGAATATATAATATGACAAATCTCATTTGAAAATCCGCCACGTTTGCACACGCCAGATATTAGAATTTCTAACTTCTCGTCATGGGCACTCCAGGTTAGGAAGTCAAACATTTTAGACTGTATGACCATCAATAAAAGTAAACGCTGGTGAAGTTCATGTCCTCCCCCTTTTTCTCGTATTATCATATGTCTCTGACCCTACATTAACATGTCTCATAACCCTACATTCACCTGTCTCTGATCCTACATTCACCTGTCTCTGATCCTACATTCACCTGTCTCTGATCCTACATTCATCTATATCTGACCCTACATTCACCAGTCTTTGACCTTACATTCACCTGTCTCTGGCCTTACATTCATATTTATCTGACCCTACATTCACCTGTCTTTGACCTTACATTCACCTGTCCTCTGGCCTTACATTCATATTTATCTGACCCTACATTCACCTGTCTTTGACCTTATATTCATCTGTCTCTGACCATTCACGTCTACTACTACTGGTGAATGTTATTTATAACAAACAAATCCTTTCGGTATATCTTATTTTAGTTACACTAATTGAAAACGGTTGAGTAAAATAGCGTTTAGATATAATATATCCGCACTTGCGTGTAAGAAGATTGTGAAATAATTTGGGGAGAATTACTCTGAATACATCCAAACAAGTTTCCAGCCCCTGCCTCCCAATCACCTGCCATCCTTTCCAACGCGAGAGAGAACCAATGGGTATCAATCACTGATTGTAGCGCCCCTGGTCTATAAAACCTCCTAACACTTCATGTCCCAATCCTAATAGCTTTCCTAGCTTTACTATCCCATGACTTCCACGGAGAAGTCCCGTCCCGGATATCCGAATGGGAGAACTATTTTATTTCCGGAATATTTTATCCCGGGAAAAGCAGCCATGGCAAACTTTTGTGTGTTTCCTGATGGGATTTATTTTACAGTGATAGCGCATTACGCCAACTTACTGTACAATCCCCAAGCTGTAGGACTACACTATCGGCTATTGGTGATTGATTGTTCACTATACTCGCATTTACCCTTCATATCTTAAAGCAATATCCTCTATCCGCAACCCAAGGATGCGCTGTGCCGTGGACGATAGCTACCCACAAAACAGGTACTGAGTATTAATTAGGTTTCTAAAACTAATTGTTTGTAAAGATGTAAATTTATATCAATTTTTGTTTCATGAAGATTTAGTAATAAAATGAATAATATAATTTATGACTAAGATAAAGCTTATTAAATTTTATCAGATAGTTAGTTGGAGCTTAGTCAATTAATTTTTTTAGCACCACGTCTTACTACCCATTCAGACTATACTCTCATGTAATAATAAAGCTGACGGTTTTATTAATTAGGCAGTTTATATTTAAAGGAAGTGTACCCATATTTGCGTGGAGGGAGAGGGGTGAACAATTTTGGAAGAACCAGCCGCAGTACATCTGATCGAGATAAGAACCTTGTTCTCCCCGTCATTGATAATCTAGTCTACTAGAGTAGCGCGTTAGACCATGATGTTCTATTAATATATACATTTTTAAGCTACTTATTAAGAATTTAAAATAGATATAAATTTTTTATTAATAATATTTTAACTGGTTTAGCTTAAGACAAGGTGTTAAACCTTAACTTGGCCACCTTAATTAAGATAATTAAATAAAAAATAAATAACCCCAATAAATTTGTAAAAAAAAACCTTCTTCACATATCTCGGATATGGTCGTCGACTGAGAATCCTAATTATATTCACACGACCTTTCTTCCCTTGTACTATGATGTGGGATTTCACGAAAGAGAATCTTCATCAATTGTTTAATTACAATATAACCAATGAACGCTATGTTATTGTTGGGAGCCAAAAGGTAAGAAACTTATATAACAGGATATGCTCAGTATTGAGAAGATATTGATAGTTTCACTTATGAGTTATTGGAAGTCATAATACGACTGTCTTAGATTACAGTGACATTCCTGGATTTGATATAATGGTGCTTGTACTATGAGTACGCAGATTTTAATTAGATATGAACGGCCGGTTCATGACCCAGATTTCATCCTTGGACAAACTGAGATGTTCACTTGTGCCCGGTATTTAATTAAAGAATGTAGCTCAAAATATAGGTTCTGTGTGGCTTAGAAATAAATTATACATAGGGTATCTTACCCGCCAGTCATTATTTTACACTCCAATTATTTTATAAATAACCAACAGTTTGACCCATTATTTACACATTTAAACAGCACCAGAACATTAAAAGGTTAGAACTTTTGACATCCGGCTGCCCACTTTTTAAAAGTTCCTCACTGTAGAATCCTGAAATATTTATTGCAATAGCAAACCAATCATGATAATTAATTATCTAGAATAAATTAAATATTAGGGACAAAACATCAACTTGTCCACAAATTGAGTAAACAAAGAAAGGCAATCCATAACAAACTCAATCTTTACCTAAGCATGATCTTAAATCATTTAAATAACAACACGTTGTTATAGAGATATGTTGGGGGGGGGGGGGGGGAAGGTATCACAGTTCACCAAAAAGAATAGATAAATAATATTCTCTATTACAAAGACATATTGAATAATAAGCACCATACTTTAGCAAAAAGCATCACGGGGCACTGAGATACGTAGCTAGAATTTGTTTATTTTTAATTTTTAATTCATTGTTAAATAGGTGCTAATTTCTACTTCGATTTTTAGCATTATTATCGCATTGCTAATGAATCCCCTTTAAGATAGTCTTACATTTTGTTTTCATCTATTTTTATATTTTCTTAGTCTGGCTATACATAGAAAAATATATTTATTAGTATATTTATCGCCCCTATTTTTAATTTCTAATCTGTCCAATTTTATGATTATTGTGGGTTTATCCTTTTACAAATTGCCAAATTTAAATTTTCTTCCGTGCTAAATGGAAGATTTTTGGCTGCTATCCTCCCCCCTTCCTCAAAGTTCCTTCAGTTATAATATTCACATTTTTAAATTTATTTGATTATTTTATATGTTTATTAGCGTGCTTGCCAAATTACAATTTTAAACAACAAAGAAAAGTAGTGTTATTTATTAACTGTATAAATTTAGAGCTTTCCCATTACCTGGGCTTCAATTTTGAAATTAGATACGGTCAAACGTCTTTGGGATATCTGGGGATGTCTATTGACTTACATGTCGAATTTCTATCTTATATCACACCAAAAAGTGTTTTTTATATTAATTTTAGGAATATCGAGAAACCCTCCTTCCTCATTAAATGTTTCTTTAGTTTGATATTTAAGGATCAGACCTTAATGGTTGTTTGGGCTTATTCTTATACCCACCTGACAAGTTTCAAACTATTACCATACTAAAAGGTAATTTATTTATATAGTTTTGGGATTTTTACTAGCCCTACTTTACCAGCCCCCTTTCTAAACAGTAATTATTTAAAAGTGATTTTGTTATTGGAGTGATCCTTTTACATTCTTGGCAAATTTAAATTTTCTGCCTTAAATAAAATATTGTTTTATTTTACCTAAGTCTCCTCCCTTCAAAACGTAATTTTCTTCATTAAATCTTAGGTCTTTAAGGGTTATTTGGAGTATTCTTTTCTTTATAGCTTCTTGCCAAATTTTAGGGTTTTTTTGCTACAGTGAAAAGTTGTTGTTTCTTTTAGTATTGGAAATCGTAACCCACCCCACCCCTCATCACCTTTTTATCAAAACCATTTTCATCATATAACCCGAAGGGTAGTAAGACGCGGTGCTAAAATAAATAATAATTTCCTAATAATCTCAATTTTGTTTACGAATTAGGTTATCTAGAGTTATCATTTTACCTGCCTTCCAAATAAAAATCCCTCCTTCCCTGTTTCCCAACTTTCTAGTAAACATTTATTAATTTCAGCCCTTAATACCGATTTGGAATAGTCTTTTACCTGTCTGCCAAATTTCAGTTTTTTACCACACTTGTTTATTATTAATTTTAGAAATTTCGATCCCTTCCACACTTATAAATTTCAAATTTTAAGATTAATTGGGCTATTTGTATTTGTCTCTTTACCTGTTTGCCAGACTTTAATTTTCTACCTCATTAAAAATATAATTTTTAATTCAAATTTTAGGTGCTCCATTTCCTGGAGCCCCATTTCTAAATTTCTCAATTTTAAAATTATTGTGGTTGTATGGGACCGCCCCACCACCTTCCTGCCAAGAAAAATTTCAAGTTTCCAGACAAAAGGGTTGGTAAAATACGGTGATGAGTGAGTCAGTGACTCGCACATCTTTTTGCCCCTCCACTATCTCTTAGGGGATGGACTTGAAATTCCTTAAAAAAATCTAACCCAATACTATAAGTGAACCTTCATTTTAAATTTCAAGAATCTATGTTCACTGTTTTATATGATACATTAGTGAATTTTGAAAATATTCACCTCCCTTTTTTACCCCTTAGAGGTAAAATTTCTAAAAACCATGTCTTAATTCCTGCCTGGAGCTAAAAAGGAACCTCCACGCAAAATTCCCATTTTAAATGGTCAAGGTCTTCGGGGATACGGTGATATTGTGAATCAGGGCTTTCGCCTTTATATAAATAGAATATGTCAGCCCCGCACCTTAATTAATTTAATTTGAGAATGGTACCTAGAAAGCACAAAACAGTATGTTTCACCCCTTACAACTTGTGAACTGTAATGATTTGAAACCAATGCACTATTTATAGCTACCAAGCAAGCTAAGGCGTCGAGAATTTCTGCTATAACTTGATCTTTTATACATACTAATTTGATCCAAGGACTTGACCCAATAGTGACAAACAAGTGACTTAAGTCTAATAAAAATGTAATGTACTCTAATTTTAACCAGATCCTTTTATTTATTTTTCAAACTTACCTAAAGCGTTGAATTTGGTGAAGAACACGGGTGTCTTTATGTTAACAAGAGGCATTATTATGACTATTAAATATAAAGGAACGGTCCTTAGGTTCCATATTTTGCTGCTAGGGTTCTCTTTACTATCCAAAGGATGTGTTAGTTCATTTCTACTTGATTGTATATAATCTGAAAATAAATAGCACATTATAACTAGTTATAATTAGATTTGATATTCATTATTGAGGGTTTGAATCATTGTTGTTACGGGTGGTTTTTTTATTTTTAAAATACATGTTACTATTCGTTCATGATAAACGCATTTTAAATCATCTAACGGAATACAGATTTGGAACTTTGAGGAAATTTACTCGTATTGCGTATAGGAAGAATGAGATGGAGTGTGGTGTAGGGGAAACACTTCAGTAAGCCCCATCGAGATTTAAACCCTGACCTTCTGCTAGCGAGCAAACCAGACTATCTGAGCCTGACATTCACTCCACGTATCAACCAAGGTGGGGTACAGGTTTTTAAAACAAGTGGGGCTATAAGAATCTGAAACTAACCTTAAGCCGAACTCCAAATATATATGACCCTATTTCCAAACAAAGCTTGATCATTGTATGAATAATGTTTCAATGATCATGACCAAGTTTAAGAATCCATTATTGGTGTATGTGGTGTTAGAACACATCTTTCTATAAATCACATCCAAATGGATATATATTTGAGCCCACTAAAATATCAAAATTATCTATATTTATTGTCTCTGAATTATCAAACTATTCTAAAATGTTTAAAAATATTGACACGGTAAAAATCACAAATTATGTGTTAAGACATAAATATGTATTTAGCGAAAATATAAAAATATATATATATATATACAGCACCAATTAAAATGTATTTCTTGGATGTCCACGAGTGTTAATTAAACTAACTGATCTTGTTAAAATAAATTGTATAATTATAATATCTATTGTAACAGTGATACTGAAGCAATCGCCTTTATATATCCCACTTTGACTATGTCTTAAATATTGGCCTACGGCTAAATAAATGAACAAATAATTAAAACGTTACAGTTGGTTTAATATAACAATGAGAATATTAAAGAGGGTCCCCAAAATGTCAATTCTCGAACCAAATTGTTATATGAAAGAGTACAAAATTTATGATCCCCCCTTACCACCCCCTCTAAAAGATTAAAAATGATTTAAAACCTAATTGAACATTCTTAGAGTGTACAAATTTTGATGAACGTAAACTGTGGGCCTATCTTTATTGTCTGATAATAAAAAAGTGTATTATTCTCCTAAAGAAATGACTATTACCAGAGCTGGCTGCATGGATATTTTTTCATAATCTGAGCTTGTCTGAACAATGGTTTTAAAGAAGTAGTTTCATATATTTCTCCTTTTGAGCACTGCAAATCCTTACAATTATCTTTCATACTCATGTTAACTTGAACTGGACCCTATATAATCTAAATATTTATTCACACACTGGCCTTAAGTTGATAGCATAGTTTGCTTGAGTCGTATAGCAATTCACATCAATGCAGAAATATATAATATGATGGTTTTGTTACTGAGACACAACTTCACACTGATCGACACATGCTCGTCCCATTTAAGCTGAGGTGGAAGGGGATGTGATAAAAGGTCAATGACCCTGCAGTTTTTATAGCAATACATTTCTTTGTCCAAAATAAATAAAAAATATTGCCCCAGTAGCAACGTGTAGTTTAATTTTCTTCAAATGGTAGTATCAACAGTTTGTTGAATAGCTGTAAAGGATGTCCTGGAATTTATTGACAACTTTTTCTCTTCATATAAATAGTTTGTCATCTAATGCTGCTATGCCCATAACAGATATCCAATAACTGTTGATATCACCATGTGAATAAAATTAAACTAAACGTTGCTACTGGAGCAATATTTTCTTTATTTTAGCCAAAAATTTTTGCTATAAAAATTGCGAAAACAATTACATTTTCCCGGGTCCCATACATCCCCACATTGATTTGTTGTTTCATATCACTTCAGCACATTTTACATAGAGGGGATTATCTATCTTTAGTTGCACAGTTCATGTGATGAATAGATTCGTTTTGCTGTGAGTACTCATTGGCTTTCATAAGTAGATATTTGTAGTCCAGAGCCAATAAAACTGTAACTATCTCAGTTAGAGCCAAGTCGGCAAAGTGGATGCCTCCAAGATCTTGTTATTGGTACACAGTTCATCACCTTTTGGTTTTACTCAGGTTTTCCTATGAATGTGTGAATCCACAGTAATTTATTGGCAACCAAATCCTCTAGCTTTGTTAAGTTTACGTATACAGTAGTAAGATAACTAAAAATACCAGCTTTGTCTCATGACAAAAAAGGTCGAACTCGTTTAAGCTACTGTAACTCTAATCCTCACCGTGAATAAGGTTGACGAGATCGAAGAGGAAGCTGCTCATCAGGATGTAGTAGATTATAATACAGCAGATCATTGAGAATACGGTGGTGATCTTTACCACCAGTTCGTAGTTTCTTCCCAGCAAAAGTCTGCAGAGCTCTCCCAAGTCACCAAAATGATCGATCTCCCGTCCTGAATGTAGTTAATTAGAGGGGGGGAAAAACTGGCAATCATACCAACTCTGCAATTTAATGTTGACAAATTCACTCGCTTCATAAGACATTAATTTATTAATATCTGTATCAAGAAAGTTAAAATAATTTAGTGGTGGAAATTTATTTTCCCACATTATAAAATTATATTTAATATAATTTACTTTGGTTGGGGAAAGAATGGATGTCATCATGACAAGGTTCCTGATGTTATAAAAAGTAGTTTAGGTTTCTAAATAAATGTCATTAGCTAAAGATTCTCACAAAAATCTCTAAAGTCTGAACTTATATTGGGTTTTACTACAAACCTTGTTATTTAACAAACAATAAAGTTGACTTGCTCAATTTCCCTCGTAGGTACGCCAACTATTTTTATTTAATACAGAGAATCAATAATGAAAGATAGTAAGAACATTTTTCTAATAAATACAGATTGTTCATCTTGATACCACGACAATGTTGATGTTGATGTGGTTTTCAATCACCATGGTTTGCTTTAAGCCCAAAACTACTCGTCCTTTTCTCAAATTTGTGAATATGTGTGAGTGGTCAAATATAGATAGAAAAGCCGAGGGAAGACCTAGCCATTTGTCTTGTATAGCTTTATTCCCACATAAATAAACGAACAAGAATAGAGCTTGTATTTATATGAGAACTCATTAATAACAATAATAAATATTATTACTAGGTTTAGTAATGTTTGTTAGAATGCTGGTAGGAAGGTACTTTTAGCAAATATAAACATTGGCCTACACCATGGGTCCAAGTGCAGACATTCCGTCACGTTTGGTCCTGGCGTGATATTTTTAGTGGGGCAAGCTTATAGGGGCTTTTTGTACAATTGAGTGGAATTGAGTGCAGTTTAGAAGAAAACATATATTTACCCCAGTACCTGAAATTAGAATCTGTAAAATGAGCAATTTTGTCGTGGTCGTATGATGTGAAGGGAAATCTAAAGCTACAGTAATAAATATATGTGTGTGAAGTAAAATTATTATTATTATTATTATTTTATTTTTTTTATTTTTTTATTTATTTTTTATTATTATTATTACTATACAATTATATTAAATCTATATAGCTACTAAATATTATCAGCATTGTTTTCTTTTCTAACTATTAATTGCTATCGCCATCATGTTTAGAATATATCGCATATTATGAGTTGTAGATTTCATGAGAATGTGTGTGTGGAATGATTGTGTGTTTTTTTCTCTCTTTCTCCTTTAGTTCTACTTTCCTTATTTATTTTATTTCAATATATTCTAAATTTACAACAATATATGTGGTAACTTTTTTATTTTTTATACTTTTTGTAAATCGATTATAAATTAGTTTTTAGCACATAAGTATTAAATGTAGATTCTTTTTACTTTCTCTCTATCTTACAGGTAGAGAAAGTATTGTGATCGTCAAAAAAATCGAACTCGAGATTTTGATGAATTTTGACGTTTCATGACTTCCTGAATCCGAAAAAGTGGTTTTTGATTTTCCGTCTGTCTGTCTGTCTGTCTGTCTGTCTGTACCTCCAACTAGAGCCTAAACTATTTTACCGATTGAGCTGAAACTTGATATCTAGGGTTTTCATAGGGTTGCCCCGAGGGGTTTTTGGAATTGGATATCTACCCCTAAAATTAAGGGTAGTTTACTGAAGGAAAAAAAGAGAAAAAGTCGATTTTCTCAAAATCTGCTCTAACGATTTTGATTAAATTTCATTTATGAACATTAATAAATATTCCAAACAAAATGGCTACTCTCAGTATTTCGGCAAAATCGCTTTAAGGGCTCCGGTCTGATGCGTAAATTAACATTTTTTATAATAGCTCCGAAACTATTTGAGATATGAAATTACTTAGCATTACAAATATGTACATATATTTATAATACAAATATTTTATTCGAAACATATTTTTATAAAATCAATAATTTTCATTCTATACGCAATTATATATATATTTTTAGCTTTTTGGACATTAAAGCTTAAGTATTGCGATCGTAAAAAAAACTAACCTGAAATGTTGATGGATTTCAACGTCTCATGACCCCCCGAACCCTAAAAAATAGTCTTTGCAATGCCGTATGTCTGTGTGTCTATTAAAACTTAAAATTAAGGGTAGTTTACTGAAGGGCAAAAAGAGAAAAAGTCGATTTTCTCAAAATCGCCTTTAACGATTTTGATTAAATTTCATTTATATATATTAATAAATATTACAAACAAAATGGCTACCCTCAATATTTCGGCAAAATGGCTTTAAGGGCTCCGGTCTGATGCGTCAATTAACATTTTTTATAATAGCTCCGAAACTATTTGAGATATGAAATTACTTAGCATTACAAATATGTATATATATTTATAATACAGATATTTTATCCGAAACATATTTTTATAAAATCAATAACTTTCAATCTATACGCAATTATATGAATTTATTAACTTTTTGGACATTAAAGTTTAAGTATAGCGACCGTAAAAAAAAACTAACCTGAAATGTTGATGGATGTCGACGTCTCATGACCCCCCGAACCCTAAAAAATAGTCTTTGCAATGCCGTCTGTCTGTGTGTCTATAAAAACTTAAAATTAAGGGTAGTTTACTGAAGGGCCAAAAGAGAAAAATTTGGTTTTCTCAAAATCTGCTCAAACAATTTTGATTAAAATTCGTATCTAGGCGTTGATTAAGATTATAAATAAACTGGCTATTTTCATTTTCCTATGAAAATGATTTTTAGGGTACTTTACAGAAGCGTTAATTTCCATATCTCCACAACTATTGGAGAAACTAAACAACTTATCATTGCAAAATTGTAGGACTATTAGAAATAAAAAACTTTTATTTGACATATATTTTTATAAAAGCAGCAGTTTCTGAGATATTTGCAAATATATTAATACAATTTTGTGAACTTTAGTTGTAAACATATACTACTTAAGTCTTAACGCAATAATTCTCCAATGCCATAGAGTAATTAAATATAAGTATCTAAAAAAGTATGTTATTTTTCTTTAAATCTCTTAGGAGAAATGTTTGCATAGCAATGATTTATCTCCATTTTAGACTCAATAGTCAATATTTACATTTTTTATTGGTCAAAATGTATAAATGAATAATTAAATATCAATGCGATGACTTAAAGATCTGCAACACCTTATAAAATGTTAAAACTTTAACCAGAATCGAAATTTTAATACGAAGTGTTGACCCTTGTGGAAGACATTAAACTGTTTGAAATGTTCTAAGGTGGACAAAGATGCGCCTCTTTTCTCATTGATTCTATATCATTGTATATTATTTTATGCGTGTTCTTATGTGGAGTGGTGATGATACAATGTACATTATTCTGTTCAGAAATCTTACGAGTTTATAGAAAGAGAGAGAAAGTCTGTGCGGTGCTCCGTACCATTTATTTTACCAAGGGGTCGGTGTAATAAAAGGCACAAGCCTTAACTTAACCCCAAAAATTACGTTTTTTTATTATTATGTTTTATCTTTCAAGAAATTAATATAGGTAATATCAAACATCTTTGCCTAGAAAAGTAAGTGAGGTTATTGATTTTAATTAAATCTATTTTATTGCTGTATTCATTATTTATCATTATTTCATTATTTTAACATTAATTTAATAGATAGGTAGGTAATCAAAACCTCTTCAGTAAGGAATCTTATTTATATTGGTCAGATTTACTACTCCCAAAACATTTATTAAAACCATGACCGAAAGAATATACATCGTATATTTCAGAGTAGTACTTCCTTGGTTGTTTCGGTATTGCAGCCATCATTAAATCAGCACAAATCTCACAGTAAAAATTAACGAAGAAAGTTTGAGCCGTGTACACGGGGCATTGAATTGAAATTATTTGATAATGTTCCAGCACTCCAGTCCTAGTTGTGTTTGTGTGTGTTTGTGTGTGTTTGTGTGTGTGTGGGGGGAGGGGGGGGTGAGGTCTCACCATGTCTTTGGTACAGTTTGATGATGAGACGGCTGGTGAACCAGGTGAGGCCTCCAATGGAAATGACGAGGATCACCCCGGCCGCTAGTCCGGCCTTGTCGATACCCCACGCGATGGCCAGAGTGGTTGTCCCCATCATCGTATTCCAGAGGGCGAAACTTCCAACACAATCAGTTCAAATAACTTTTAGACCACCAACCCACTTCAGTGGTCAAATGGTATAAGGCGTCACTCTCGTGTTAGACTGGCCTACTGAAGACTGGGAGATCGGGGCTCGAATCCCAGTCGTACATATGTTTTTATTTTTACAATGATCTCCCATTCTCTCTCCACGCAAATGCGGGTTTATTACTTTTAAAATGCTTCCTTTCCTTCCCTGCCCCATTTTAGTAACTACACTGGTTATCATCGCTGAGGTAACTTCATGGCTACTTTTGGTAAACAGCGTTGTCATTCTCTTGATCTCGCGTGGTCAATCTTCCCTTGAACATAAGATAAATTTTGCAACGCTGGTCCGTTGATGTTGTCAGTAGCTCCTTATCACCTCATCACACAACCTACACGATTTAACCGAAAGCGAGGAGATTTGGCAACAGTTAAATGAGAGAGAGTGGAGGGAGATAAAACTTATTTTCCATAAAACTTGATTCACACGTTCGCTGAAAATAGAAAGCAGAATCTGTCTTAGTGGTGCAACAACTCACACGATGTTTTTTGACCCATGATCCATTGCAACGTTTACTTAAAACAGCTGATTATCAACATAATTTATCTTCTAGTAGCTAGAAATATGTTTGAGATAATTCTTCGAACATATTATTTCAAATTATAACGTTGTGTCGTGGCAAAATCCCATACACCGATACACACGATTTACATTAACGGGTTATTTCAAATATCTTCGAAACGGGTAAAACCGGGCAGTCTTCTAGCTTCTAGCTGTAGAGCGCATGCGTTGTCAAATGCGCATGGAAACTTATTTGAGATGGTTGGTTTTAAGATTTGATTGGTTCTCTTGTGCCGAACATCCCAGGCAGAGCGGATGAAGTAGGAGTTAGTGGAACTTTAGCAGAACAGCTCGCACTGATAAAGCGTAGATCTCTTGACGTGACCACGTTACTGTTCTCCACTTGTTTTTCGATGAACGTGTGAATCAACAGTAAGAATTGCAGTTTCCTCAGCAATGATATTGAATATATCATAATTATATGCGTATAGCTTGAACAAGTAATAATGATACCGTGGTGGTGATCTAAAAAAAATTATAGCACTTTCGTTAAGTACTGGGCTTGAAAAATAGGTGAAATACGCCACTGAGCCCAATAATGTATAAAACATGTAGGCCTGTAGCTTTATCTAACCTAAATGTTTGTTTTGGTCAGTAAATGATAGCACTGTTTAACTACTGTGGTGATATCTCAGTATGTTGATAGTATTATTGGATTAGATTAGTATTTTTGACCCTAAACACTAATTTTTTTTAGGGTTTTTGCATCATCTTGGCCATCCTAAATTTAGTTACACTAATATTGTAGGGATAATAAACATAAAATTTATAGAAATGTTACAACATTTGCGTGTATAAAGAGTTGAAAACCCAGACCTCACTCTCACTTGCAAACCAGACCAAATGAGCTTGGCGTTTTGGCCACGCTCCTACCGATGTGGGTGTGTACACATTAATGACTGTGTTTACTATTAGTGACTTAACAAATACGACCCAAAAACGGGATTAGGAGAGAAAATAGTACCTGAAGCTGCTATTAATTACTAAAACTATTTTGTATAAGTAAACAAGATGGGGAATGTGATTAATTCCAATACTGGCTATAAATATCTTTACGAATTTAAGCTATGTAACCATTATAAATAAATTTAATATTTCTTATTTGTCGGTGACAGCTATCATCCAAGATAAAATTAGGTAGTTCACCATTTGGAAAAAATATTGGCCAAGATTGAACCTCAGGCATATGAAGAACCTCTTTCCGTCGTGGGTTTTGACGAAGAGACATCAAGCTAAAATGTGATATCGTAATCTTGAGAACTCACATATTCACAAAAGTTCCATTCATTTTCTCAGCTCGTCTTACGAAAACGCATAAGGATGCTAGAGAAATAATTGCTCCATCAAAAATAGGACCGTGCTCCAAAAATTGTCCATGATCATGCTGAAACAATTAATTTTTTTAGTGTTATTCATAAATTTCAAAATTTCAAAACAGATAAAATCACTCTAAAAAAATAAATCAATTTTTATAAACTGTACAATAAAGTGCTAAGAGATAGCGCAGTGCTGTTTTTACTATTTAAAAGTACCAATATCAATATTCCAAATTATCTACAATATTTTTTTTTCCTATTTAAACAAAATGTTACTGAATCTTATGTTGAGAAATGTATACACCTTTATTATTGTATAAATGACCCAACAAAACTAAGCCTGACTCGTGTGTGGTTACATTTAAACAAGATTGATAATTGATAGTTTGAAAAAATGATAGTTTTAGATACACACAATTCACCTAATCTAATGACAAACTTTTAACAGATACACACGCAAATATTTCCAACATCGATTAAATCCAATTTTTCTGCGTCATAATAAATAATTAAAATATAAATCAAAAAGTCAAATGCACGCACATGAGAAGTATCGTTTCCTTATTTATTGAAACATACTCGTATTCTAGAAAATGCCACCACGAACTGGCACAAATTAGGAACCTGTAAAGAAATATGTTTTACCATATTATGTATTAAAAATAAATGCTTTACATATTTTTAGATTATTATCAAGAACCATATCAATGAATTCATAATTTCCTGAAGAATATATTTTCCGAAATTCTCCTAGCGGTTATTGATTAATGGTGAATGCTTTATAGTACGCCAGCCATATCTTATATATAAAAATGGATGGCTAAATGTGTTGCTAACCGCAAAACTCGAGAACGGCTGGACCAATTCGGCTAATTTTTTTTTTCTAATATTCGTTGAAGTCCGAGGAAGGTTCTTATGAAGAGAAAAATTGGAAAAGTTGCACTGGAAAACGTAAAAACCACATTTTTCTTTTTCCCATTCAAACTGTTTCTAGCTGTAAATTCTAGGGATGGCGAACTGAGATAGATTAATCGAAGAATCGATTTTTTTGGGTCGTGAAGATCGATTTGAGCAATGAATCGATTAAGTGAATCGATCTCAGACACCCTAAAATCTACTTTTAATTCGTTTACTTACTGTTTCCTTTTATTCAAATAAAACAAGAGTACCAAACCATAATATAAAGATTTGAAATTTGAAATTTAATTAGTAACTTTAAATGCATCCGTAGATTTGACACTTTCTCTTTCTACGTTATACAGTTTGACTTTGACAGTTTTTCAGTAGATTCTCAATTAGTGCGTGTTATTTTCTTGGTTGTTTTTAAATCTTCTCTTCTCAATCGACAAACAAGTTCCTCAATTTATCTTTGGTTGATTGGTTTATTTTGTGTGTGTTTCCATTTATACTCAGTTCAAGACTCATTCCGCCTATAAGACGCGGGTGGAGCAATTTGGGTCGAAGAACTCTAAATGCTAGAAAACAAGCTAATTTTCAGTCTAATCGGACTACACAGCAACGTGAAGAGCGAAATGAAATTGAAAGGATTCGGATATCACAAACCCATGCAGCACGTCATTCAGCTAATGATCTTGCAGGTTTGAAACGAGCTGCTTTCAGTTACGATGTTTCAATTGACTACAGTGCTCACCAATGCGTTGCTATTGGATCTATGAACTCAGTTTGCCCACATTGTAAGGCATTTAAATACAAAAATGAAGCCGTTGGATTGTGTTGTGCAAATGGCAAAGTGAAATTAGTGTCATTGGTTCCACCACCAGAGCCATTGTACTCATTGGTTTCAGGAACAGGAACGGATTCAATACATTTCCTTACTAATATCCAAAAATATAACAACTGCTTCCAAATGACTTCATTTGGGGCAACAAATGTAGTTCGGGACAACTTCATGCCAACTTTCAAGGTAATATATAGCAAACAGACTTATCCCCCGTGTTGCTTTGTTTATTTTATTTTATAGTTTTTGTAACAAAAATAATAAACCTGACTTTTTAATTCACAGACACAAGGACAAATATATCACCGAGCAGGCTCACTGTTGCCGGTGTCAGATGGCGACTACAAATTCCTGCAAATTTATTTCATGGGCAATTCAACACAAGAAATTGATCTGCGTTGTGCACATAACAGTTCAATGAAGAGGTCTATTGTAGAAGAATTACAAACTTTCTTTCATCAACACAATCAGTTGATTACATTGTTCAAAATTGCACTGGATCTCATGCCATATGATAATCACAAAATTGTAATCAAAGCTGATAAAACTCCTGTGGGCCAAAATGCAAGACGTTTCAATGCACCAACAATGGATGAAGTTGCCATTGTTATAGTTGGAGAAAATTTGGAAGCCCGTGATATTGTTTTACATCGCTGGAATGATCAGTTACAGCGTATGTATGAAACACACCGCTCATATGATGAGCTACAATATCCCATCATGTTTTGGCAAGGTGAAGATGGTTATCACTTTTCAATCAAGATGATAAATCCCCTTACAGGTAATTAAAAATTTGGTTTAGCAATGGATATTTTGTATCAGCTATTACATGTATTATATGCAAGTTCAATCACTGTCATTAAAACAATAATTTATTTACAGGTGCCGAAATCAACAAAAAAGTCAGTTCAATGAACTATTATTCATACCGTCTGATTGTTCGTGAAAATGAAGACAATCACATCTTGAAATTACGGCGATTATTTCACCAATATGCTGTTGATATGTATGTCAAAATTGAAACAGAGCGATTGACATTCAACAGGTTGAACCAGACCAAACTCCGTTCTGAAGAGTATATTCACCTTCGAGATGCGATTAATACTGATGTAAATGCAGAGAATGTCGGCCGGATGACAATTCTTCCAGCAAAATACATCGGAAGTCCTCGACATATGCATGAATATGCTCAAGATACCATGTCGTATGTTCGTCATTATGGCACAGCAGATTTATTTATCACATTCACGTGCAATCCGCAGTGGAGAAAAATCAAACTTAAGTTATTCCCTGGTCAATCACCTATTGATCGCCCTGACATTACGGCAAGAGTCTTCAAACAAAAGTTGAAATCTTTAATGGATTTCATTGTGAAACATAGCGTGTTTGGCGAGGCGCGCTGCTGGGTGTATACTGTGGAGTGGCAGAAACGTGGATTGCCTCATGCACATATTCTGATTTGGTTGGTTGAGAAGATAAGACCAAATGAAGTTTATGAAGTGATATCAGCTGAAATCCCTGATGTACAAGTAGATCCAGGCTTGCATGAAGTAGTTATTAAAAACATGATTCATGGTCCCTGTGGAACACTTAATCAAAATTCACCGTGTATGGTAGATGGTAAATGTTCGAAGCGTTATCCACGGGCATTAGTAGCAGAAACAATTACCGGAAATGATGGTTATCCACTGTATCGTTGCCGATCGACTGCAGACAACGGAAGATCAACAATTGATATTTCTTTGTAACGGCACACGGCTAGCGGTGAAAAAATTACTAAAAAACGTGATCGAAGCAACCAATCTAAAGGGAAAGTATAAAGGAGAAGACGTTTTGATACCACGCATCCCAGTAATTCCGACTGACATACCATTTGAATTTAAACGACTGCAGTTTCCAGTGCGGCTTGCTTTCGCTATGACCATAAATAAATCCCAGAGGCAGTCATTGAGTGTTTGCGGCATTAATCTTGAAAACCCATGTTTCTCGCATGGCCAATTGTATGTTGCCTGTTCCCGTGTTGGAAAACCATCAGCTTTGTTTGTTTACGTGCCAGGTAATCAAACAAAAAATATCGTGTACCATAAAGCATTACAATGAAAATATCATTTAACACAATATTACTAAAGTATTGCAGTGTACGAAATAGAAAACTGAATTTTGTAAGTAGTTGTTGTTTAGGATTATGACATTTAAAATACATAGAAAAGTATATTAACATTATACAAATTTATAGTTTATTCCACGGTAATTATTTGATAATCAATAAATAAAGTGATCACTCTGAAATACGTTTATATTCAAATTTTGTTTAAATTACACATTTGTGACTGTATAGTATCACAAACTTATCTGTCCTGGTGACCATTACTGAGAACTAAAGATGTCATCACGACATGTGCACTTTATAAACGACGCCATCACCAGAACTTGACCAGAAAAGATAAGTTTGTGGGACTGCTACAGTCCAATAGCGTTTGACAGAACGACGTCTGTCGGGTTAGCTAGTAATATAAATAAAAATCCTCATCATTTCTTGCTTATAGCAGGCATCCATGATAGATTAATCACACATAGAATGTGGAAAAGGATGTGCGTGGATGCCAAGCTTGATTTTGAATTTAAAGGTTAATTTCAAGGTCAAATAAGGTCAAAATGGGTAATTTTGTATTTTTAATGGATTCAGTGTAGAATATATATCAAATGAAACTAAACTCGATACAATGTAGAGTTATCTATACTAACATCTAAAATGTCATATTACATGTTAATACATAGCCAAATGACCCACAAATCTACCATTTTCCCGAAAAACATATTTCTGTGCAGAATCAAGCTAGTTAACAATCTGATTAGTGGTGATTCTTTTTATTCTATTATTTCCAGGTTGTCCCTTGTGTGTAACACTTGTATGGATTCACAATATATACAACCATGGCCATGAATCCATTGTCCATAATTTAATGTTCTTGGACAGGACAGTCTCGTGGCTGACGGAAACAATAGTGATATCTACTCAGATAATGACCTCTTGCCTTTGTTATAATTAGCAACCTGGTATGCTGCATTAAGTGAAGTGATTTATGATCTTTAAACACCCCAAGAACGTGGAAAGCAGCCATTTATCTCCAGTATTAATGAAAGACTTATAAAGGAAACTTTTGGGTGTCATACCATTATTAAAAAACACAAATCAAAAACCTTTGATGATCTTTACAAGGCAGTACTTATTAACAAAGATAAAAAACAGAAAAATATCAATCTGACAGAAAATTACTTCAGAGACTGCTTAATGCTGTAACTTCTGGTAGAAATGTTGAAATGATTAATGTATTAAAGCATGAAATGTTTCCAATCCCATTGTAATTAGCTAAGCCAGGAGGTAATATGAATGCAACACCAAAAGCAGAACTTACCACTATTTTGATTACTGGACTTTCCACATACTTGTAAGTTCCCGCTTCTGACATGAAAACATATGTGATGATTGATGGACATTTCATTTTAAATATCTAGTGATATTTTATAAATATTTAATGATAAATATCTCACCTTTAGCGACTACGCCCATGTGTTTATGTGATACATGACACATTACTGTGAAGAGCATAGTACAAGAGTTGACGTCGTTTTTTATCGCTACATTGGGGTGGGTTCTGTCAAAGCAGGAATCAGGTTAAAGCGATTAGGTGAGAAGAAGCCAATTTTCAAGATAGTTGATGGAGAGAGTGTCCTACTTAAAGAAGTTTTAGCACAATTCATTGCATTAGATGAAAATAAGGCCGATTTTGCCCTCTTCTTACCAGAGTTTATCATTCAGAAAGGGAAGGATATACTACTACAATATGAGTTGGTAACAGGAGGTGGATTATTTTATGAAACACATGCCAAATCAACATGGAAACAAGATGTCATGCTTAGAGGAAACCACGAAGAGGCTGATACCAGGTTTATTTTGCATCCATGTGAAGTTATCGACAGAGGATACGAAAGAGTGATTGTTAGCTGCAGGGATACTGATATAATGTTGTTACTGTTGCATTTTATATGTTCCAAGGCCTTTGACGTCTGGATGATAGCTGGAACAGCAAAACAACTCAAATGCTACACTTTAGATTTAGTATCGCAAAGACTACCTCAACCTGTGAAGTATAACCTGCTCATTTTTCATGATCTAACAGGGTTCGATACAACATCAACGTTAAAAGGTCAGGAGAAGAAGACCTGCTAGATAATCTTTGATAAATACCCAAGACTTTTAAATGGTATTGGACGGTATGGAAATCTTAAACCAATTTAAAAGTTCGTGTTTCATTTATATGGAACACCAGACCAACCTACGGTTGACCATAGCAGGATTTTACTCTTCAATAAGGTGAAGAAGGCTCTTGAATTATTACCCCCAACAACAGACACATTGGAGCTTCACACTGTGCGCGACAGTTACCAGGCAAAAATATGGCTACAGGCAGACAAGGAGCATATAGATGTTGTATTTCTCATAGATATTCTGGGTTGGAAGAAGGAAATCAGTTTGTTTTAAACTAGTATGGAAAAGGCTTCCCACAGTACCTGAACCATGTCTGGAGCTTGTCACCTCCAAATGTAAATCAAAGTGCAGGACTGCTCACTTTTCATGTTTCATAGAACATCTCAAGTGTACTCTTACGTGTGGATGTGATGCGACCTACTGCTGCAAACATTATTCATTATAATAGCCTCATATATATTCTTCTTCGTCTCCCATGGCTGGATAAATCTAAAATTGATGAACATTTAAATAAAACTGTAAGCATGCGTTAAAATGAACACATTGGATTGTTAAGAGAGCTTGATTCTGCACTGAAAATTATTTCCAGAAAATCCGAACATTTGTGTGTCATTTGGCTATATATTTACATGTAATTTAACAATTTAGATGTTATTTAAAAGGTTTCCATACATTGTATCAAATTTAGTTTCATTGTATGGATATAATAATTCTACACTGAATCCATGCAAAACACAAAATTATCAATTTTGACTTAATTTGACCCTATTAGACCTTGAAATTGACCTTTAAATTAAAAATCAAGCTTGGTATCCACCCACATCATTTTCCACATCCTATGTGTGATTGATCTGTCATGAATGCCTGCTATTAACAGAGAATGTCAATAAAAAAATCTTAATTTCTTTTACAAGTTTGGCTGGTGTACCAAAACTCTAGTCCAATATCACTATTATCATCATTATCATGCAGAGTTTCTTGCCACTGGCAGGGTCTATCTCAAACATAAGCCTCTCCATTTACTCGTGTCCTCCCATCATCTTTCTCCCTCCACGCCGGCCCAATCCACTCCTCTCCTCTCCACACTCTTTTTATCCACCTGTCCCTGGGACTTCCAGCCTCTTCACACTTCCATACCACCTCTAACTCGCCCAATCTATCTTATCCTGTAGATATTTCTTCTTCACTCTTTCACTCTCCCTTTCATTCCTCACCCTGTTCATCCTTGTCACTCCCAACTTATTCAGCAGAAATTTAATCTCGCATGCCTGTATCCGACTCCCATCCCTTTCCTTCATCACCCAGGTTTCTGATGCATACTGCAATGTAAGGACATACCTGTACATCACTCCTTAGCACCTCTGCGGCACATCTCTACTATATTTCTATAAGAGGAGACTTGTTGTTCTATACTTTTCAAAGACTGATATAGGTACTGTACATTACAAAATCTAAAAGTTTGATACATGTTCATCTCACCATAATTTTAAATTTCAAGAAGTATAGATAAGCTACATTACTGTTACGTTTATTTTTTTTTCTTAGTTGTTTTCATGACACCAAATATTTTGGGAAGCGATTGATAACCTTGGTATGCCACTAATGGTTACTATACTCACAAGCTAAACCGTTCCCAAAGTCAGATGCAGGCACGCATAAAACCTTAATTTGATGTTATTAAACAAAAGCATTTTATATTGAAATATGACGTAACACTTTATTTTTTATATATTTACAATTCAATTAGAACCATTTCTTTAAGTGAAAGAAAGGATAGAGCTTTATTTTTGTATAGAGCATTTGTAAATAACAACAAATGGAAACGTTAAATTCAAAATAAAATTGGTATTTTACAATTGATGAAAATAAGTTTATTTTTACCACCACGTATTAATACCTTTGGCATATAAGGGTAAACTGGTCGCTTGGTCCTAATATGATTAAAATTATCTGATAAAGAATTTACAGAGACCCACGGGGTGTAAATGGCTTACTGGATGAAATACGAAGACCTTCACAGGAAATAATTTCCCTATAACGTATATCCTCACCAGAAGATCTCCCTTGAATGTCCTCAAGAGGGGTAAGTCCCTTGGATACTCTCTTAGGGATCCCCTATTGAGAGACCTTAGGATGAGAAACCTTCTTGAGCTCCACAGGGTAAAGGTCCTGAACAACTTTAAAGGAGAAATTGTCCCAAATTACCCTCATAAAGAGTTGTATACCCTCAGATACGTCCCTGAACATATTCAGAGGTAATGGGACCCTGACGAGCGTCATAAGAGGAGTTTCATGCGAACTCTTAGGAAATTGTTATCACAGAATGCCATACTGCTCATTTTGCCCCTTCATCCTTTAGGTTAAGTTTCTACGAAATGTTCTAAATATTGGTCATTTGTTCATGTATAAAGTAATATTCAAAGATATTTAGAAATGATATTTATAAATGTCATTATTACAAATCCTATATTTTCCGAGAAAAAAATCCAAGAAATAGGTTTTCAAGCGTAAACATTGATGTCTAGTGAAAGTAGTAATAATAAGAATATAACTTGATCATGTTGAGGTACAGCTGCAGGGCTTTGTTCAGAATCCTCATCATCGTGTTCCTGGTCCATAGTAATTATAAGGGCCAAAACCTAGCAAAATGTACGATAAACATTAGCCCTTTCTGTGTTTACTGATTTTTTATATCCATGCAAATTATACCCAATGTTGCGTTACTGCGGCAACGTTTCAAATAATAAATTTTTTTATGGAGGTTAAATTGTTACATATACCAAAGATATGTTATTAGTTGACAACTAGTTAAAGAGCACCTTTCTCCGTTAGATAAGACAAATTTTACCATTCCAATTTAAAATAATGTTTAGTATGCGTTCATTTCCAAAGAAACTCTGAAATTGTTTGGACGTTTATTTAAAATATGTTTAGACAATTTAAGTAAGTGAATAACAGTTTAGTAACGGATTAGTATCAACTATATGATGTCACGTGAACCACATTATCGTCAATCAGAGTCTCTACAGTGGGTTTGATACACCAAGGTAGATAAAGAGAAAACACAAGTAGAACAGTTTAGAAAATTCAAACATCTATTTTTGCAGACAAAATGACACAATTTTAGTATATAATTAGTATTATGTTGTAGGTACCAATACTATCTCTCAAAAGTGACAGCCGCAGTTAACATGACCTAAGATCTCATCTCACGGTCGAGTAACAGGAATATTAGTTAGATGCATGACCTACTCTTGAAACATAAAACTGTGGCTTTCTGCATTATTCATTTGACAACAGTGAAAAGCTTTGTTATAGAATTATTTTAATTCTAAAATTACTGAATATTTATATTTTTGTTTTTATTATTTCAAAAAATATAGTCTAAATCCACTCAATGGTTTCTTCAGGTTTTGAGCCCAATTTTGGTTCTGAGACCATCTCGATCATTTGTTATGTTCCATGAGTTAAAATCCTAATTTGTATTAATTACTTTTTATTGCTCCACGTCTTATTAAAATACATTAAAGAAATATTTAATTACATTGACGTAGTAAAGAATAAATAGGAACTAATTTAAAATAAATTTATCCATATTTACGTCGAGGGAAATTAGGAGAATTTTAAAGAGAAATCAACCTAAATGCACCCTGGCCAGCCGTTTTTGGAAAATCAAGCTGGACGACTTGACGTTAAGCCTACATATCCATCGATGTTGTTTTAAATAGTTTATAAACAAGACTGAGAGTTTGCAAAAGATAATCAAGCTCTTTGGATATGTTGGATGTGAGCAAAGCGATCACTTTTAGCGCAATGCAAATTCAATCGCGAGACTGCTAAATCGAACTATTCCACACCAATCAAACAATCGCGAGGAACTTGCTGACAAAGGAACAATATCAAGCCCACAATCAAGCAAATTGAAGATAGCTACAACAACGTTTCGTTTACAATCATATAAACAAGACTGACAGATTTGTCAAGGCAATCAACAAATCGCTGAGATGCTACATAGGATCTTATGTAAGCGCCAATCAACAAATCGTGAGACTGCTACAACGAAGCTATGTCAAGCACCAATCAACAAATCGGAGACTGCTACAACGAACTATGTCAAGCGCCAATCAACAAATCGCGAGACTGCTACAACGAACTATGTCAAGCACCAATCAACAAATCACCAGACTGCTACAACGACTATATCAAGCGCCAATCAACAAATCGCGAGACTGCTACATAGAACTATGTCAAGCCTAATCAACAAACGCGAGACTGCTACATACGAACTATGTCAAGCGCCAATCAACAAATCATGAGACTGCTACAACAAACTATGTCAAGCGCCAATCAACAAATCGCGAGACTGCTACAACGAACTATGTCAAGCCCAATCAACAAATCGCGAGACTGCTACAAGAACTATGTCAAGCACTAATCAAAAATCAAGACTGCTACAACGAACTATGTCAAGCCAATCAACAATCGGCGAGACTGCTACAACGAACTATGTCAAGCGCCAATCAACAAATCAACCAACATTATATGGGGAGCTTTTGGTACAATCTCAATCGGGGTTAACCGAGGGTGTTTTTACATGATTACCTCTCTACCTCAAAGAAAATAATAATGCATTTCATTTAAAATCTATTTTTTTCTTTAGAGCGTCATTAGTGTAAAATATGTGGCTATATTATGAAAGGACATGGTGCACAAAATAAACTTAGGTAGGTCTACTTATATTTGTGCACATTTCATAATATATAACGATGATGATGTAAATGTGTGTAAATATTATGAGAGCTTTAAGATGCAAGTCTAAGTAGCGGATCTACCCCGTTAAGCTCTATTGGATCTCGTTCAAAGATAGGTAGCTTGCACCTTGACATATATAATATATCAGTGGCTATATTTATCTCTTATGATCAGGATTCTTTGGGTGCAATCAACTAACCCTATAAGTGGCTGAAATTTAATTTTATGCCATTTTAAATTTATATTTAGATTACTATAGGAATTATTGTAAATAAAAAACCTTCATCGAGAGATTGACACAGAAAATAATACCTGCCTGGATCCTAAGAAAAAAAACTGCATCGAAATCAGTTAATGGTTTCAGTACTAGACAAACAGACAAACTAACAAACAGACCTTCACTTTAGTTTTGTTTTATAATGTATACTATGATAATAGGTAGGCCTATCTATCCTCTATTTAATAAAATAAAGTAGTCTGTCTGCCATTATCGTTTTCTATTATCTAAAGCACAGAGTGATGAAATTTAAAAATTATAGTAGCCTCTGTGCAAAACATGTACATCTCGAAACAAGAATTTTAAAATTTTGATTAGATTTTTTAATTAATAAAAACCCCAAATAAATGAAGATATATTCTTTCAACGAGATAGATTTAGTACTTCCGGTATATTTAATACAATTGTGCATTACAGGTTTTGATAGTTCCTACTATAACATGTACACCTGGTAATGGGGCTTCACATTTGGGTTTGATTTATATTTTAGTCTTTTTATGTTTTTGCCCTTTTATTTTTTATCTATTTGCACCTTTTGCCCTTTTTTATCTACCCTTTTAATCAGTTTAACTTTTTGCATTTTTATACTTTCTCCCCGTTAACCCTTTTTGCCTTTTTACCCTTTTTATCTTTGTTAACCTTTTTGTGCTTTTTGCATGTTTTTAACCATTTTGCACTTTTTCTTTTTAATCTCTTTTATTCCTTTTAAACTTTCTAACTTCTTCATTTTTATTAAATGCATTTCTTGACTTCCTAAACATTTATGTCATTTTTAACAAATTTTTCATTTTTCCCTTTTGGCACTTTTGCACAATTTTTACCTTTTTGCACTTTTTCCCTTAATACCCCTTTTATCTGTTTCAACCTTTTTAGTAATTTAACCATTTTCTCAATGTTTGCACTATTTGCCTTTTTCCTTTTTCATCCTTTGCTGGTTTTCCTTTTTGCTCCTTTTTACGGTTTTGCACTTTTTCCACTTTTTATCCCCATTTTAACCTCCTAACCATGTAAGTGATTTTCCTTATGTCATCCTCCATCCCAAAGAATTATTGGCTTGATCGGCTCAATCACCGAAATACATTCACTATGTGCTGCCCTCTATGCAGGGATAAGATGTGAAGTTGGCGCTCCGAAGGGTCAATCATCGATTTTTTTTGTTTTTTGTTTCTACCTCCAACCCCAGGCAGGATATATTTTTGACCTATTCGGTAGTTTGGGTAATATGTATCTATGTTTATAATATAAATAAATAAATGGTACGGAACTCCGCAGGACTTTCTCGCTCTATTGTTAAAAATGGAATATTTACTCAAAACTCGCAATATATGTCAAACGAAATAATCACTATCAAAACCAAGCATAACTTGCACTATATTTATGTAAAATATATTTTGAGTCGCGGTTTTAAATTTTATAATTTTATTTTTAAAGAATTAATGTCCTCATCTATATTTTTGGCCGATAAAAATAGTCAATATTGGGTCCACAAGGGTCAACACTTCGTATTAAAATTTCAACTTCCGGTTAAAATTTTAACATTTATTAGGTGTTGCACATCTTCAGGTCATCGCATTGCTAATCAATTCCTCATTTATAAGTTTTGAAAAAAAAATGTAAATATTGACTATTGAGTTCCAAAATTAAGTAGATATATCATTGTTGTACAAACATTTCTCCCAAAGGTTAAGGAAAAAAACAAACTTTTGAGAGACTTAGTAATATTTAATTTCCCTATGACATTACAGAATTATTGCGTTAAAACTTAAGTAGTAATTCTTTACAACTAAAGTTCACAAAATTGTTTTTATTATTTGCCATTATCTCATAAACTGTTGGTTTTATGAAAATATATTTTGAGTAAAAGTTTTTTATATGTAATATTACTACAATTTTGCGATGATAAGTTATTTAGTATCTCAAATAGTTGTGGTGATACGGAAATTTACGCTTCTGTAAATTACCCTAAATTCATTTTTATAATAAAATGAAAATAGCCAGTTTATTTATAATCTTAATCAACGCATAGATAAGAATTTAATCAAAATCTTTAGAACAGATTTTGATAAAATCGATTTTTTCTTTTTTCGTCCTTTATTAAACTACTCTTAACTCTAAGTTTAAACAGACACACAGACAGATGGCATTGCAAATACCACTTTTTAGAGTTCTGGGGGTCATGAGACGTCGACATGCATTAATATTTCGGGTTAGATTATACTTTACCTTTAGTGTTCGAAAAGTTAAAAAAATACATATATTAGCGTATATATTTAAAGTTATAGGTTTTATAAACATAAGTTTCTTATAAAATATTTGTATTATAAATAGATCTACATATTTGCAATGATTATTAATTTCATATCTCAAATAGTTTCAGAGATATGATAAAAATGATAATTTACTCCTCACAACGGAGTCCTTTAAGTCCATTTGCCGAAATATTGAGGGTAGCCATTTTGTTTGTAATATTTATAAGTGCTTATAAATGAAATATAATCAAAATCATTAGAGCCGATTCTGAGAAAATCGACTTTATCTCTTTTTGCACTTTTGTAAACTACCCTTAATTTTAGGATTAGCTATCCAATTCCAAACACCCCTCGGGGCAACCCTATGAAAACCCTAGATACAAAATTTTAGCCCGATCGGTAAAATAGTTTATGCTCTAGTCGAAGGTACAGTTAGACAGACAGACGGAAATTCAAAAATTACTTTTTCAGATTCAGGGAGTCATGAAACATCAGGATTAATCAAAATCTCGAGTTCGATTTTTTTGACGATCACAATAATTTCTCTACCTTTAAGATAGTGATAAAGTAAAGAGGTTTAAATGAGTCAGAATGGAAGGATGATATATTTTGCAAATAAGGGGATTTCCAACTTTCCATCCACACATAATACTCCTTGAGCCGCGTAAATGTTTACTCGTATCCCTTGGTAAGAATATCAATCCTAATAAATCATAACTGAACCAGTTTGTATGTGCATTTAATTCATACTAACCCGCCTCGGTGGCGTAGTTGGCTAACGCGCTAGTCGTGTTGAGCCCGACTGCCGAGGACGGGTAGATCGAGGTTCGAATCTCGGTCGGGTGAACTGGGGGTGGTTTTTCCTAAATGGTTTTCCACTCTCCCTCCACGCAAATGCGGGTTCACTTCCTCTATTCAACCTTCCCAATTCCTACTCCATTAGCGTAATTAGTACTTAAGCGTATAACCCGAACGGGTAGTAAGACGCGGTGCTAAATAATAATAATAATAAATAATAATTCATACTAACTGAACCAGTTTGTATATATATGTAATTCATAGCTTACTTAATTAATTGTGTGGTTGTGTAATTAGGGAGATTTGCGTTTGTGTGTTGGCAGCAATAGATGTGGACAAAAGTATTGTTGTTAAAAAAAAAAACAAGCATGAGAGAGACGATTGACTGAAGATGCTAGAGGTCGGATAATAATCGTGTGGCAATGAAAATATTGGGCGTGGTGAAAGCTAACTATCTAAAGGACCCCAAGAGTGTCCTTGATAAGGATTGGACGCATGTTCAGACGTACCTAGACAATCGCTGGAAAGGTATGTGTTCTTGAACTATTTGTATCGTTGGACTTGGACTTTGTGGAAATCCGTATGCTGGGACCGCCGAACGGACAGTTATCTCAACATTTGTTCATCGTAACGACTGTTAGATGACAACAACCTAAGGGAATATGTGAGGGGTTGTGAGTGAATTTGGAATCGAAAAAGGCCAACTCCGAACACTTATAATAAACTTAGTTTTTTATGATTTTAAGGTTTCTTGGCCAATTATGTTCTTTAATGAGCTTGAAAATTTGTTGATATAGTGCTCAGACCTAGTAATAGTTTGCTTTAGGCTGATTTATTGTCCATCACCATCATTACCTATTAGGGTAAATCGTAAGGGTGTAAAGTTTTGGTTTGTGGGTTATGGTATATTAAATATAAAAGTTTCTCCCCATAATTGTTTTTTCTAACCAATAATTCAGAGTATAGACAACATCACTAAACGAATAAAATATTCATTTTATTTTATTTCTCAATGCCACTCTGACGTCACCTAGATGTCTCATAGAAATAGGCCAGTGCCTACCAGTATTGTACGGAGCAACATAGCCAAGGACCTATACGTAATTTAACTATTGGAGTTCCACCCAATATGAAAGAAATCTTACAACCATTTTATCCTTTTTAATGTTATTAAATGAGCGAAAAATTAATAAAACCATTAAATTCCTTTTTTACCTTTTTTGTCCTTTATACAATTTTAATCCTCTCTACTTACCCTTTTTTGCTCTTTTTATACATGTTCACATCTTTTTAACTGATCTTTCATAGTATTATGTATTTCTCCCGGGAGAAGCCAATTACGTTATGCTATACAATATAAGTGTATATAGTAACCCTTGAGTGTACTAAGCTAATACTGTTAAAAATAATTTGCATTTTTTGTTATTATTAATCAAAGTTAAATTATTGTACAGTAGTGAGTAAACACAATATATTATCATTGTAGTCTAAATTTATTTTACTTTAGGACATCAATTTTACCACTACTTATTCGCTTTATCTTTTCACTATATTACCTAAAATTATAGAACTAAACATTAATGGTTCAAACTTTTCTCCAATATTTGAACGTTCTGCATGCTAATATGCGGTGATACTAAAGCTTTTTGGCTTTAATGTATGATCGCTGAAACTAAAAGTTAGCCAGACCATTGTATATTAGACCATGGTTTAAATTTGTTTAATTGACTGGTCTTCCTTCCGTCTTAAACTCTAAATAGTCTTACAAATTTATATTCGTACACTTCTAAAAATCAAATGATGTGAAGAGATAGTTTGACATTGAAAACATTTTATATCAAAAGACCGAATGCTCAGAATGAAAAAGGTATAAATAATACAAAATATTTGGGCGTTCAGAGGTTAAAGCTATTTGCTTTAATGTAAATAAACTAGTGGAAGTCCTTGTAGCTTATGTAGTTAAATTACTCGTCACTGATGAACTTCCTTCCTTCTTGGTACACTTCTTCTAAATTCAACCCTACTCATCCCTAACACATTAGAGTAATTAGTACAACAGGGGCATGGATCCACGTTGCCTAATTAAAGGCCCGTGGACACGATGTTAGTTGGCTAATGCAAGTCCACTAATTTGGCTGCGCGCGCACAACTTGCAGCGTGTAAACAGACGAGCAAGCTACTAACATGCAAGTCCACTTGCAACTAAAAAATTTGGTCACCTTCCAACTTTACTAATGCAAGTAGATAATTCAAAATGGTGGCAACTAAAAGATTGTTGTGTGGGAGACACTTATTTGTGGAATGTTATGAAAATAATGAGTTTTTGTGGAATTTTAAGCACCGGATTTATAAAGATAAGAATGCGAGGGATATTGCACTAGAGGATTTTGTGAAGTGATATCAGGCGTGCATATTCTCAAGATATGTCAAAATAAAATGTTGTGTAAATATTGCAAGTGTGCCTTGTGTGAGATATTATTTAATATCAGTTGACAAATGTTATAAATAATTTTATCAAACCATTATTTCCTACCAATCAACGTGGCATGTGTAATTGTTTTGACATACAATCACAAAATATAATAAAACATTGTAGTACCGTGATTAGTTCCGGCAACGGTATGATTGGCCGGAGAATTTCACGCGAAATCATCGGCACGCTTTCCAATCTCCGTATTTGACACTTTAACCAATCTTTATAAGTTGTAATTAATAATGTTCAGCCCATACACTTCAAACACTTTGTAGTAATACTTTGGCAACTTGAGTAGATACACAACACTATATTATTGTCTCATAGCAAATCAGATAGTTTATATTTAAACCAATCTACAAATTAATTTATTACTATTTTTAAGGAATACATTAGGCCTGGCTAGCTAGCATTTAACAATATATTTTGTTATTAGTATATCATCATTTAAAAAAGGATTGAATAAACCTGGGTTGGGCCTAGGCCTATTTATAAAAAATGTTCAACCAAGTTTGGTTTTATTAAGATTTATTGACTTTATTTGAGTTTAATTTTATTGATCATGTATGCTAGGTGAGTTATAACAAATCAAGAAAAATAATAAAATAATTATTTGGGATCAACTGAAACATATTTTAATGTATTAAGGAATTAAGAAATATTAGTCATACTAATCACAAACGTTTTTATGTTACCTATATAAAATAATTTTTTAAAGAGGTCAACTAGTTATGATATATTGCGTTTACTGAAAAATTGTAATTTAATTGACCACCCATTCTTATTCTAAATTCAACCTTCCTAGCTCCTAACACATAAGCGTAATTATTAGTATATGCGTATTAATAGCCCGAACGAGAAATCAGATGCAATGATGAAAAATATGGCTCCAATAGAGAGATCAGTTAGCACCACTTCATTTTCAGCCATGTTTTTAGAAGCGATACTAATACAAGTGAAAAATGCATGTCAACACAACTTGCATGTTAGTAAGCTAATACTAGTAAACTTGCATTAGTCCACTAATACCGTGTCAACGGGCCTTAAGTGTTTAATTTCTGTTACTTAATATTTATTTTGAATACAAAAATCTAAATAACTATAAAACCATTTGATTTAATTTATTGCCACATACACAGTCATAATGTAAATTATAGTTATACATTAAATTATATAAAATTAGTATAAAATTCATATGATTAAACAAAATTTAAATTTTAGTAGATGAACAATTATGCCGTTGATAAATACTTCACCCAACGGGATGAATAATTATTTTACTTTTCTATTAGCTAATATCTCATTGAAATGGATGACCGTAAACCTGGTATTATTTTATTTCCCAATCAAAACTCTTTTAAATATGGGTAGAGATGTGTTTCGTTTAAATAAAACAAGCAGGTCACTTTTATAGAGGCAGAGGTTTGTTTTTTTTAATAATAAACATGTCAAGTGGAAGCGTGGAAATGTATAACATCTATGTAACATTTTTTATATGAGTGAACATACATATTTACATCAAAAGTGATAAATGAGTAGTTGCGGATTGCATTTCACGGTAATAATCCCACATAATCCATCAAAAGAAGAACAGCAGTAGTAACAAGCATACACCAGTGAAAGCGACTCGTAGTCACCTCGCTGCTGGCTAGAGACGACTGGAATAACACATAGGTATTCTCATTTTGGAGCCCACCTGAGTCGCCATGTTGGATACCTAATGGAGGTCAAGCTATCAATGCTTTCTTATGTATTTTTGTATTTTATTTATTTAGAGGCACTTAATGCAACTGAGGATACTAGTTTTTAGGTTAACATCAATTATAAACTTCGAATCGCTGGTAGCCACTTTGATTTAGCAACACGGGAAGAATAGATCCGTACCAAAAGTGATTAAGATGGATATCTCCAAATATTGACTGAAACGCGTGACAATAAACAATGCATTATAGGCCTAAACACTGCGTCGTTCACATTGCCCAGTGAAGCCCACTAATTGGTTAATATACGTTACTGGTTTATTCTCCACTTAATTATAATTAATCATTAAGAAAATTGATTGTTTTACCCTGCTCCACGTCTTACTACCCATCCAGGATACCTGCATATTTACACTCATGGATTAGAAGCCAGTGGAGTGTATGTTTTTAGATTAACTTTTATTTTATTTTATACTAATAAGCTATTTATGTATTTTGTATTTGGCGTATTTACAGTGCACTTTCTGAAAAGACTGAATATATCATCACACGAAATTTTCCATGAGCGAGAGCAAAAGGGCCTACCAATTATTCCGTGAAAGGTATATTCATAAACCTTCAAGGGCTATTTTTCATGCCACAATCGACATTGGACCGGCGGCTTTGCTTCCCCTCAGAAGGAAGCTGTGCTACAGATTTTTTTTTTCTCAAGATAAATCCGTCGACTTCTCCTAGGTTTTCATCCACGAACATTGGGTCCTGAAGCAAGGACTTTACCACAAGCCCACCAAGGTCGACAATATTGCTAGAAAACATTGCTTATGTATGTTCATATTTTTAAAGTAGACCAACATTAAAGATCAAATTGTTTTAGTTACTTGACCGATATTATTTCTTCGTAAAATAATTTATGAGATTCGTTGCTACCAAAATGTCTTTCCAAAAATACTCTCTACTCGATACTGCTCTAACGAGTCGTAGCTGGGGGTATTAGTGCGAAACTAATTTACGGAAAGGGTCGGAAGGGAAGTTTGTAGGGGTGATGAGGGTGAAACTGAGTCGGGGGAGTAAAAGTGTGACATCAACAAAGGAGTGGGCTACAAATATCTACATTAGCAAATGAATCGTCGTTATTTTTTTATTTTTATTTTTTTTATTCTTTCAAATTTGACTATAATTGTTTTGGACATTTTACTTAGCAAATGTGTGTGTATTAATATCCAAAGGGCAATAATTAAAAGGGAAAAGTAAAAAGGTTAAAATTATATTCCGTAAAAAAAATTGAAAATTTATATTGTTTTATTTTTTCAAATTATGCCATGGGCAGCCATTTTATCATTATTATTATTGTTAATAATAATAATATTTATTACTATGGGTTTTGTCTCAAGACAGGTCCATTCCTTTTATCGGTGAACTTAGACCGCCAATACACCATGTCCCCTCTACCTCCTCTTTCATATTCCAGAATTTTCTTATTTCATTCAAGTTAGCTAATATGTAATGTAGCTAATATCCTTCTTCCTAAGACTCCTCTTTCCCTCAACCTTTCCTTACATAGCATCATGCAGAAAACAGTTCCTCCTAAGTATGTGTCCGATCCAGTTGGCTTTGCGCACAAGAATTGCATCCAAAATGGTTATCTTCCCACCCACTCTGCTTAGGAATTATTATTATATCACCCTGTCTGTCCCCCTGAATTTCTCAAGTTTTCTCCAGCACCACATTTTAAAGTTCTCCAAGTATTAATTATTTTCCATCTTCCTAAGAGTTAAAGTTTTTGCTACATTAAACGCGATGCTCCAAAGGTGATATTTCATCAGTTCCTCACTCAACTTGATGGTCAGAAGAAACCTCTTCTTGTTGAAAGTTTACTTGGCCCTGGCGAACCCCAACCTAATTTCCTTGGTGCAGTACCTATACATATTTTGCCAGCATACTTCCCCAGGTACTTGAACTGCTCTATGTTTTCCAATTCCTAGTTACCAATTTTGATTTTCAGTGACTCCTCATCTTTGGAATCTTCATCACTTTTGACTTCTCAATTAGATCTCCATGCCATATCTTCTACCTATCTCCACCAGTTTCTCCATCATTTCCTGCAACTCTTCTTAATTTTTGGCCAGCAATGCTAGATCATCTGCATACTATCATATATGTGTTATATATTTAACATATATAAACATAATATACTTTGTAGCATAAAAGCATATTTATAGATTATAAATTCATTACACTCAATTGCTGCCAAAATAGTATATTAATTTTAATCAATTTAAAATTTAATCATCTAATTTGGTTCCCTACTTAAAAAATAAGAAAATATATTGTGGATAAAAACCGACCTGGTATACACCAGTCTGAACTCAGATCATGTAAGAATTTAAATGTCAAAGAGAACTTAATTTAAACTCTTACACCTAAACGTTATCTTAATCCAACTTTGAAGTCACAATCTTTAATATCGATGAGAACTCTTAATAAGCATGACGCTGTTATCGCTAAAGTGATTTAATGTTATAATCAGAAATACTATATTTTGATTACCACTGGTAATATATTAATATATTAATTTAAATAAATATTATTTCAATGACACAAAATACTTTTATTTTAGTATTTATTAATAAATGTTCAGTGATACGATCTGTAAGAAACGTGACTTGAAGGGGGGCCAGAACAAGGGAATACGTGGTGGCTCAAATCCCTCTTTTTATCTTGAGGGCTTGGGACTCTCTTAAGCCCTTCCCCCTTTATATTTCCTAATAGATTTAAAAACAATGCATAGCCTATTTATGTTACCCACCATCAGTTTGGTAACTATAAATAATTAAAGCGTAAATCTATAAGTAATTTATTAAAGAACTGAAATTCCCTAATTGTGCAGTTTGAGTTTTCCTCAGACAAAAAAAAAACTTTCAAAAAATTGTATAACTAACATTAGGCCTAATGGTCATTGTCTTAATTAAAAGATACCGGAATATTAAAGTCAAAAGGGTAATGCTTATTGACACATTTGACGTAAATAAGAACAAATTTGTACAATTCCACAGATTTTATTTTAAGTTTAATTTGGACACGAGGCGTTTTACAACAATAGTTTCAAATTTGATCTTTAGAATAGCTTTATCCATCCTAATAAAATTAAAAATCTTTAATATATTATATATATATATATTTTATCTATTAATAAAATAACCAGTCGGTCGGTATGTCTGTTTTATAAGATCTCTCGAACCACTTAACCGATTGCGATACAGTTTTTTCTTATATATTATTTATATTTATAACGGAATGCTTTTAGGCTACTAATCAAACGAATTAACTCAAAAGAAAATGTGTTTTTTAAAGATTTTAATTATAAACGCGTGATCAATGATGGATTTTCCTATTGAATGTATAATTCATTATTTATTTGTGTAGCTTGATCGCTAAATCCAAAGAGTAACTACAGAAATACTTTCAATAATAAATCCAAAGAGAAAACATATTTTAATTTAGTTGGTTATTCTAAATTCACAGAGCCTTATAAAAGAGTGTCTGTACTTATGTTAACTTGTGTATAGATACTTGCTGAATATATTTGAATACAATTTTTTTATATTAGTTTGAATTACAATATAAAGGTCATAAGCTTTTTAAAAACTATCTATGTTTTCAAGGATTTAAGCAGTGACGTTACAAGCAATAAAAGTGTTTTATATAATCTGTGGAGTGGCAAAAGTGAGAACGGTCGAATGTCCATCTACTGTTATGACTTCAGGAAAAAAATCAGACTCGGTGATAAGTTTGGAAGATTCCGGAATCAAACATCGACCCACAAATCCGTAAAAATGTAACCAAACAGATAGTACACAACCCATGCTGACTTTTAAATCGATCCTCTCTGTACATGCAGCAAAAACTACCAATAGTGCTTTCAAAGATTTACTTTGACCGTTATCCCAATCACCGTAGAAGTCATCCCAATGTTGGAGGAGGCTCAACATCGATCTGTTCTTGAGCATTGGAGATAGATAATCAGTCGATTTTTATTTTATTGTGGAGCTGTGTAGAGTCAGAAAATTGTGAGGCTCATTTCTCGTGATAGTTTTTACTTTAAAAAACTTAAAACCACCATTTTGAAAATGGCACAACGTGATCTACAGGAATGAATAATAAAAAAATAGTTAGTCATGTTTTTTAAAAAAAATCACCTTAGCAGCGCCACCCAAGGTCATACCAGCCTTACCACCTTAATTCTCCTTCAGAACCAAACAATTTTTGTTTAAAATAATTTTTTTTCTGCAATTTTCAAGATATTTTGGTGGAAAGTTTTTAAATGAACACCCGGTATATAGGCGTATATACATATTATATTGTTTTTGTCATTAAATAGGGATGTGGATATAGTTCTATTAACCGCGTCTTATTACACGTCTTGGCTATACATATTTAATGAAACTAATGGGTAGATATAAGAAAAATTGGCTTTAAATGTTTCCCCATTTTCGCGGGAGAGGAGTGGGAAACCAGTTTTGAAACATACCTGTTTATCTCCCTTCCTCCCCCCCCTCCCCATCCTTTTTTCCGTAAATCACCAGCCTGCCCATCCCCAGAAAACCAGACTAGAATATCTTGGTTATTAATGTCCTATCATCTCCATTGCAGGACCACGAGAGAGAGAACTTAAGGCCCTTGGACCTGTTGAGTGCAAGTCTAAGACATATTTGGTAGGATGGTGGGCGGGAGAGTGAATGGCATGGCATGGCTTCACAACCGACCAAAGTATCCTTCCGCGCCAACAAGAACAGATGGATCACGGAAACTGTAGATGGCGCTAGCTACTGGACAGGTCTTGCGGAACAATCATACGTTTGGAAATATTAATTTTCTAGAGAACGAGTGAAATGTTTATATTAATATTTTCAACACCCCTTCTAAGATGATTTATAGATATTTATTAACTGTTATGTTACATTTTCTTATTTTTTGTTATGAAGCCGGCAGATTTATATTGAAAAATGTAAATTTTATCGATATTTGATCACAGTTAAAATCATACAGAAGGTGTATATAAAAAGTATAACTTAATCAACATGCTTCTATTTTGAACAGACCATTTCAGAAAAGAAAATTGCAAAATAATAAAAAATTCATTAAGATAGCTGTTTGTTCCCATGGCTCTGCATTTCCACGCCAAATGAAAAGAGCCAATTGCTTTAACCTAAAGCAAACATCCAAACTATTTTAGTACTGCGCATTCTACTACCCATTTGGGATATGCGCTGACTTGTGGCAATATATTTTGAGGAATTCGTACGATTGTTTGACATTGTTCATTTAGTGGCACAAAATCTGGATATCTTGAACAGTAAGGTACATTATATATTATGTACAGTGTTTAACAGAAGTAAAGCAATAACACAGGCTTGTTTGGTTCATAAGATTGATAGACGCCGTATCTAGATTATATAGACCTCAGTATTAAGTTCTTACACTAGTTCTGAATTTTATTCTTAGACTGCAGCTATTAATCACAAGAACTGTGAAAGTAGATTTTGAATTGTGGTTAAAAAAAAAGATTGTTGAGAAACCATTCGTAGTCTCCCAATTAACAAATTCTTCTTCTAAAATAAGCTTTGTTGCAAAGATTCTACCCACCTCGGTGGCGTAGTTAGCTAACGCGCTAGTTTCATGTTGAACTAGACTTCTGAGGATGGGGATATCAAGGTTCGAATCTCAGTTGGATGAAATGGGGTTGTTTTTCTTAAATTGGTTTCCACTCTCCCTCCACGCAAATACGGGCTAATTTACTCTATATTCAACCTTCCCTATTCCTAACCAATTAGCATAATTAGTACTTAAGCGTATAACCCTGAACGGATAATATGATGCGGTGCTATAATTTAATGTTTAATTTATTGCAAAGATTCTCTAATATTTTAATTATTATATAAACGTGACCACCAATGAAAGGGTCCCAATTATGTTTGAGAACAAAACTTGTTTAACCAAGAGAATACATATGGTCTCCCCCAAAAATATTTACAAATCTTCAAAACCCACTTGCACACAATTAAGGAACAGCACTTGCTGTTAGTGTTAAGTAGAGGTCTCCATGGCTCCATTGTGTGTGATTACAAAGGAACTACACTTGTGTTTAGTGTTAGGTGAATGCTTGAAAATTAAAGTATAAAGGAGATATAAGTACCCAGGGAAAAGTCTTGACTAATAAACAAAACATAGTGAACTTGAAGGTGATGCAAGTATTAAATTAGCATCCCCTGACCAATAAAACTCACAGAATAAATCAACAATAAACCTGAAGGTGACGTAAGAGCCCAGATAAATCTCCTGACCAATATACGCTGTAACTCATTATAACGTCACGATAACCCCTTGAGGTGAAGGCTTGTGATTGGCCCAGCCAATGTTGTCTGTTGTTCGCTGTGAATGCTCGGAGCACCGTGAAGACCGGATAACCTGAATGTCATTCCCCTGCCATAGTGAGCCGATAATAAGGTTGCCGAGTCAGCGAGGTTGACAAGGCAGCTCCAAGGATGAGGAGGGTAAAGGAAGTGTCACTCAAGTCAATACTATAATCCTTCATGTTAACTTATCCGTGATGTATGTAGGGGGTCTGGAACATAACATACATACATGCATACGACCAGGGAGTCGAACCGGAACCGATAATCGAAATTAACATTTATTTTTAAGGAACCGGAATTGGAACCGGAACTCTAAAAAACTATTCTGAAGAACCGGAACCGGAATTGAAACCGTTAAATAATTTTAGGTTCATAAAGGTTGTAAAAGGTTCTTAAAGGTTCCTAGTTTTACAGAATTGTAAATAATTTTGATATGTTGCAAACTTTTTTTTTTTTTTCCTAAGCTTGGTTTAGTTATAAATGTTGTGTTTCTCCCTTTCTCAGTAATTTCTAAAAGGGCTTGATATATTTTAGTTCACTACTTTGTTTGAAACCTCTTTTCTAAGGTGATTAGAAAAGAGTTAATGAGTCCTTAGCAATACACACTAATGTTATATTCCAGAGAAATGTCGTGACTGTCACATTATTCGCTGTTTTCTCACTTTAACGTTTAATCTAGAGGTTTAAAACGCTGTGTTTGTTTAGCTTTGATAGAGGGCAGATAATACCCCATTCCTTAGAAGTTGAAATACATAAATTAAGAAATCATCTCTTTTGGACAAGCAGTCCAAGCTTATTTTACTTAGTACTTCCTGGAGGGGAAAACTGATAATCTGGTGGGTGGTTGGTTGAACTGAATGTCTTGTAATAGCGGGTAAAGGGAGATGGAGGGTGTAAAAATGCAAACTTTAAATTCTTTCACTCAAATTTAAATCAGGAAGAAGCTCAGTGATTGTGTTTTTATTATTATTATTTTTTATTATTAACACCGCGTCTTACTACCCGTTTGGGTTATACGCACTTACGCTAATGTGAAATAGTAGGGTGATTGTGAGATGAAATGGAGGACCTACAATTTAACGTGGAATCCGAACCACAGTGGAGGCCTGGCATTCCTCACATTCACAAGTTGTGATTAATACACGTCTTGTCAGAGGTGAAGGAAGGGTTTGGCAATCAGATAATCTGTGCCGGGACCGAGGATTGAACCCCGAACCGCAGCACAGAAGTCTGACACCTTACCCCTAGACCACCAGGTCACCGAGTGATTGTGTTCCTTGTGTTCAGAGCGAAAGTGATTTTTTTTTGTTAGTAAGTGGTTTAAATAATATAATTAATGGGGTGCTTTAAAGAAAACCTAGTTCGGAAGTTTTTTGACTATGAGATTGACGGTGACAGACCAAGATGCAAATTAGAAGGATACACTATTGTTATTATGGTACGTTATAATATTTTTTTTAATCTAGCAATACTTTTGATCCAGAATGTTATTTCCAAAGTGGTTCTCCACTTTCCTTCCACGCAAATGTGGATACACTTCCTCTAAATATAAAAATATAACTTCCTCTTTCATTAAAAACCCATTATCGAATCTAGTACATTGATGTAGCCGAATTGATAAAATGTGCTTTTTTTTTAATTCAAAGAACCGGAACCATAATCGGAACACTATCAGGAACCGAAAAGAACTAGAACCTTTATTGTGCTCTAACCGGAACCAGAACCAGAACTTTTACAATGTTTTTTTAGAGAATAGGAACCGGAACCAGAACCGATAAAAATGTATGTTTTACTCCTTGAACACAACGGGATTTATGAGTTACAGTGAAGGGCGTACTGGAACTTCACGTGTCATCACTTTAGAAAATAAGGGTACAGTACAAACTGGGTTTTTTAGTATTTACGATCCTTACATAAAAAGAACTAGCGGTTAATAATAGGACAATCATTAGAGTATGACCTATTTTTCAGTTTATTAAGACAGTAAACGCGACCTTGACCGATTTCTTTCAAACTAGTGAACTCACCCAATGGGAGTGGATCCTCCCTTGGGTCATTGTGAGGGTTGGAAGGAGACCTCGTGACTTCCAAAGGAGAAACACTCGTGACCACACCATCATCCAGGTCGGACGTGTGCTAAACACTTGTACAATCAAACTCCAACGCAATTACAATTATTTATATCAACTCTAAAAGTGCTAATTTGAATCAAATTGTGAAATAAATTAAAATAATTATTAATCTTTTATCTTTGCTTTATATCAAACCCAGTCTAATCGTTTGTAGAGAACTTACACTCCCTGACACCCAAACACAATATAATTAAATATTTCAATCAGGCGCTGAGCCATAAATTGAGACAGGCCAATATGGTACTAGCTCAGTCAGGACCCGAACCAAGAACTAGGGATTTTACGACCACGTGACACTAGATGTCCTAGTATCTGTTCTGATACCCAGGTATTTACACTAGTGAGAGAAGGAGAAAGTTAGAGGAGATGAGACTTATTTGTGTTATGAAGCGTGGGAATCTTTCTTGGACTAAGATAAGTTTTATACATCCTGGGGAGATTCGAACCCCAAGCTTCCAGTAACCGATAAAAAAATACCAGAATGACGTTTATACCACATTTTCAATATAGTAGGTGGAGTTTAAGATTGTGAAATTGTTTCTAAAATTATTTTGGTGTTTGGTAAAGTTTCGTGAGAACCCACTTCCCCCACGGCCATTATGACCCCTCCACACCCAAGCTTAAAACATCGGTGGAGTCTAAAAGCTATTTGTGTATTCACTGCAAATATAGACTTTTTTAATAGTTCAAATAATATTATTTAAACAATTACCATATAGCTAGCTACTTTTAGATACAAAATTGTAGGTTAAATTCATCGTAATGAATATATTATAATAGCTAGTGACAGGGTGAATATGTAAGGTGACCGCTGGAGAGGAATATGGGTGCGGTTCATAAGAAAGGGAAGGTGACCCATTAGCGGCACAACATTCTTAAGAACTTAGTTAAGATAGGAAGTATTTAGCTTTTTGTCGGTGGTAATTGCACCAGGAGACAAGGAAAGGTTTTGATTGGTGTTGAAATGGTAAGTGGAGGTAGCAAGCTTCAAGAATGTTCCTTTGGTCTATCTTTATCATGTTTGGAGCGAGGGAGCTCTCATAAAATGTTGATTGTTGGTTGAGGGAAACGGTTGTCTCGGGTAATAGGTGAACACAGCTAACCATGAAGTGTATTTTATTATTTATAATATATAGAATTAATAAAGTGATTTATTTATATTAAATCGAGTCTAGTCCAAACAACCTCAAGGAGAGTACCAAATCAATATGCTAATACATTAATAAATATCTAATGATAGATGAAATTTAACAGGGAAAAGTTTGAACTTTACAAATTACACAAATATACAACTTATATTAACTACTTCGCGTTTGAAAGGCGGTTTCAGAGCTAGAGTTTCCTTTTCAACAGTGCTTGAGACATGTTGCTATTTATAATAAATAAATAAATGAATAATGAAATATAAACAAACAGTTTAGTTTAAATAAAAATAAAATTGTACCATACAATCACACAAACTTTTTTCATATTGTGTATTATGGGTTTCGAAGCAAATTTTCAAAAATAGGCATGTTTTATTACAATTTACAACGTAATATTATAAACTGTGTTGTTATTTTTATAACCACATTTTACCACTCGTTAGGGTCATAAGCATATGTACTAATTATGATAATCTGTTAGGTATGAGTAAGGTTGAATTTAGAGAAAGTGTACCCAAATTCTCATCGAGAAAGAGTATACCCTATTTAGGATTGTTGTAATAACCATATTTAAACATCTATATTACTTTTAATAATAAACACTAATTTACTAATGATGATTTTTCAATTTCAATAATTTTCTGGCATAAGCCACCCTCTGAACACCCAATCGGGATTCGAACCTAGATCTTCCTGTCATCAGCAGTCTAGTCTCTTAAGATAATTATTTATAATATAAATTTAATATGGTATTTTAATTTCTACTAGTTTTGACCCGCCTTAGTGGCGTAGTTAGCTCACGCGCTAGTTTCGTGTTGAGCTAGACTGCTGAGGACGGGATATCAATTTTCCAATCTCGCTCGGGTGAGCTGGGGCGGTTTTTCCTAAATGGTTTTCCACTCTACCTTTACGCAAATGCTGGCTCATTTCCTCTCTATTCAACCTACCAAATTCCTAACCCATTAGCGTAGTTAGTATTTAAGTGTATAGCCCGAACCGGTAGTAATACGCGGTGCTAGTATTATTATAGTATTAATCTTCCAATTTTGGCTGTAGAAATATGTTTGGATTTTATAGAAGGCGCTTCGGTGGCGTAGTTGGCTAACGCGCCAGTCGTGTTGAGCTCTACCGCCGAGGACGGGGAGATCGAGGTTCGAATCTCGGTCGGGTGAACTGGGGGTGGTTTTTCCTAAATGGTTTTCCACTCTCCCTCCACGAAAATGCGGGTTCACTTCCTCTAAATTCAACCTTCCCCATTCCTAATCCATTAGCGTAATTAGTACTTAGGCGTATAACCCGAACGGGTAGTAAGACGCGGTGCTAAATATTATTATTATTATTATATTATTATTATTATTATTATTATTATTATTATTATTATTATTATTATAGAAGGCGCTTCCCATGAATATAGGACCGTAATAATATTATCTCACTATTTGCGTGGGTACAAATGACAGCATGACTGTCAAAATATTGTTGTGTTGACGGAATGTTCTCACGAAGCCTCTTGTTCCTGTGACACTTCATAAAAACACGTGTATTATGTGTATTTAAAAGTTGGAAAGAATCAGGATCAAAAATATGTTTTAATATTTACGGGATCGATTAATTATCTCAAATGACAGAAGGAAATATGTTTTTCAATGGTATTGCAATTTTTTATAATTATTAATACAATCTTTAAAAAATTATGAATAAATAATAAATGTATAAAGTTACTTTATAAATACTCTTCTAAAATTAATTAATTCAATCGATTTAAAAAAACTTTCAAATCAAACAGGACTTAGTAATTTGTTACTATCAAATGAACAATCTATAAAGCTAGTCTAACAGATTTTGTGCATATAAATTAAGTGTGTTGAGATATAATATACTATTTGGGATTGGTATATTTTTTTAACTTGTTAAATTTGAATGTGATTAATTTAACATTAATTTGATTTCAATTGTATATTATTTACCTAATATTTACCTTACTACTATTTAATTTTTTATTGGTAGCATATCCATCCCTACACCATCATTAGCCTGACGATGAATAATTACGTATTATTGATCAATTAAATTTTTTTAAATGAGTGATGCTATCCCGTATATTGAGCTGATAATGACAGGATAGCATAGAACGCATTGGAAGGAAACTTTCAAACACGAAGAAAGAAATGAATTGGTCACTACTGGTTTCTCTTAGTGTTGAGATTAGTAATAAATTCAAAAGAATTAATATAATCTCCAGTATGCAAACCTAGGGGAAAAAATTAATATTGTCTCCAGTATGCAAACACGGAAAAAAAATTAATATTGTCTCCAGTATGCAAACCTGGGAAAAAAATTAATATTGTTCTCCAGTATGCAAACTTGAGAAAACTCCAACATGAAAACCCGGGTAAAAAATTAATATTGTCTCCAGTATGCAAACCTGGGAAAAAAATTAATATTGTCTCCAGTATATGAACCTGGGAAAGAAAATTAATATTGTCTCCAGTATGCAAACTTGGAGAAAAAAAATATTGCCTCCATTATGCGAACCTGAGAAAAAAAATTTAAAGTTATACACAGTAAATAACCTTAATCTAATAAAATCTTAGACCAAAATTAACATCAATGACTCAACCTGAAGCTATGAGTGGAAAATGACTTAGAGCACTGGACGAATCTTGGATATATCAGTGGTAGAGCATTGGAGTGCTAAGTCAAAGGTTCCTGGTTTGACTCCCATGTCCAGGTGTCAATTTCCAACTAATTTAAATTAAATTAAACTGATATACAGTGAAACCTGCCTTAAACGGAATATTTATTAAACGGAATTTTTTCTTAAACGGAAATATTTTCTTGTCCCGTGAATTTAGGGCTGGATTAAATGTAAACTGCCTATTTCAGAAATATTTTTTTTCTGAAAACTAAAAATCCATGGGAAGTATGATATCTCGGAAACAGGTTTCTAAAAAAAAAAAAAAGTCCTTAGAAACAGTGGCATTATTTTGATAGGTTGAACCTTCCATTGGTATTCTTATAGCCTCTGCTTCACAAATCCTGTCTGCTTGCGCCTTGCACTAGACAATTTTATTTCGAAGAGTTAGAGTGGCCGTAGATTCCGACTCTCTCATTGGTTGGCCTGGTCACGTGATTAAGAATACGGACTGTGTATGCAAGATTTTCATTTCCAAGGACCATTAAAGGCCTAAATACTATATGAATGTGTAGCTTACGGACTCTGTAGACGATTCTTAACGCTTCACTCTCTTGTTGGACAGGATTGTCGATGAGAGGGAGATAGCGTTGAGAATTACAGTCAGGTGTACTGAGTATGGTTTTATTAAATATTCTTCTACTAACTCTCCACGCAAATTCGGGTACATTTCTTCTAAATATCAATCTTCCCTATCTATATTCCTTTAGAGTAATTAATCTATGAGTATTATAATACGAACGGGTACTGTTGAAACAAAATAGCTAATCTAAAGTTATATCCTCTACATCCGCAATGTTTTGTAATAGCTTGGAAGCATTATATCCTATGTTCTCTACTCTGTGGCAAGGGGGTGGAAGAGAATAAGGAGGGAGGGGGTTAGATAGAGGCTTACGGGTATCAAAGCACCTCGTCCTTATTTATTGGGAGCTGGGCTGCTTTTCACGGCCTCGCACCGAAATAACATGAACAGCGCTGTGGCCTTTTCATGACCAACTAAAAAAAAACAGAAAAGAGGGGTTATAGGGTGAGAGGTGAAGAGATGGAGTTAACAGAGGACAGCATCGGGTGCTGCCAGAATACTTGACTTGGTAGAGAAACTTTTGTTTTTATTAGAAACATTAGCATAGTTTTCTGATTGGATATGTATGCAGGATAATATCGTGACAAGGAGTTGGGACTAATTCACCAGCTACGACCCTTGTTGAATAATTTAGGCCTATAGTTAAATGGTCTCTGGCCTCACATCTTACCACACGTTAAGGCTAACTGCATAATAAGAGTAGATAAGGCAGGGATGAGGAAGGAAGAATTAATGTGAAGAAGTGTTTTTGTATCTGGGTGAAGGGATTTTGAGAAATAATTAAGGAAAATACATCTCAGTACACCTATCTGGGATTCCAACCCCTATATCTCCATCACTTTGTAAACTATTCTAAACGTCTATGACACTCATTTCCACCGACCCACTGGTGCGATTCACTGTAAATCTAAATGTTGGAAGGTGTATACTTGTACAGGACACGTCATTTGTATTGACACATTTAACAATTAGTCTCTACCGATTAAAAAAAGATTCCTCATCCTAGCATTACACATAACGTCAACAGGAAAGGGCTGAGGAAATTATATTAGATAATCAAGGAGAGAGAGCGGTAGGGCTTTTAGTAAACACCACACAGTGGACTTGGCTGGGATCCCAACCCTGACCTTCTCGTCACCAGTAAACTAGACTAAATGAACCTAGTATTTAGTCAGTATATGTGAGACATAGCACTACATGACATAATATTTAACCTCAGTTTGTCTCAGTTAGGGATAATCAATCCGGAATCGATCTTTTTGATTTATTAATATACTAGCAATCACGCACGGCATTGCCGTGACTCACTGTGGTATAATAATTATATAAGCCCCATGGTGCCAGATTTGCCATGAGAATTTAATTATCAGATTAGCAATATTTTCTTCAAAAAGTTGTTAGAAATAGCCTAATTAAAAAGCTAGTTAAAATTTTAAAAATCCGGCTTTAATATGCATTTGGACCCCTTTTCGTCCACCTATGTCAAAAATGTCAGATCTCTGCGTACCGTATATTTGGCCGGGCATCGCACACAAACAAACATACACACACAAACACTTACTTTTATTATTATAGACTTATAGATCAATTCATACTCCTTGGTCTTTTGTCTTCTTCACGGTTCCATGCAACAGTATTAAGCCTGTATAATATGATAAAATGTGTCGTGAACAGATAATATCCATTATTCGCGTCATCAATGATGTAATAAGTGTTTCTATGGAAACTTTATCTTTCTATTATGTTTTGTTCGGCCATTAGACTCGAAAAAGTAAAAATCCGGAATGGTGTACTATTTTTCGCCATTATAGACTTAGCCCAGCCGGCATTTTTTGGGACTCAAACAGATTATTCCATGATGCCAGTTATATAAACTCTTAAATTTCAGCCTGATACTCCGTTTTTCCACCTTAATACTATTCTGTACTTGACTATTAGCACCGATAACATTTTGACGGTCAGGAAAGGCCAACGCTACCGTAAGCTAACCAAAGAAGTGGGTTGTTGCAAGAGAAATCATAGTTCATCGAATTTGTTCCTGTGAACTGTTCTCAACATTCGGTAAGACACACATTGGCCAGGTATCAACGTAAACACAATTCAATGTGTGGTGTGACGAGCATAACCAACGTATGATCGGTCAAATTGAGACATAGCGTGTTAGAACATATCACAGTTCTGACAATCTCGGCTTACACTCTACGACACGACTCTGAACCACAGTGGGACGCCATATACAAAAATTACTCTACGATTCTATATAGAAATGTAAACTAGCTATATGAAATTACTTCTCGCAAAGTTATTATAAGATAAATTAAACATGATTTATTTGAAAGCAGCAAAAACTAATTGAAGCCAAACTCATATCCAAAGTAAACTTAGATTACTAAAGTAAACTTGAGTGACTACATATTTGAGTAGTTGGGGAGCACGTGAAAGACTTCCGCTACCCCCTCAAGCAATCACCGGATGTCACATTGAAACTCGTCGCGCCAGGGTTGTTCGAGAGGGTGTGTCAGAGGAAGGGATGGGGGGCGAAATGTTACCCTGTAGAGCCGTGTCATTTCTATCTTCGACAAAGTTCCATAATTCATGAATCAAGTATCGATCACCTCTGAACCGGAACTTGACGAGGTTGGGGGTTTGTTGGTTCGCGTCGTTTGGTGGCACTGTCACGCCAGAAAACTTTTTATATTTTTTTAGGTAAAAGAGAAGAAACTTGAGTCGTTTGGTCACTCAGTTATTGTGGTTTTTCGCCAATGCTGAGAATTTTAAGCTAGATTTTTTTCAAAGAGTAAAAAGTCGGTCTTCTGAGCTGTAGTGATTCCATGAAGTGAAAAGTTCGAAGCTTTTTAGTGGTTTTAATAAAGTAGCTTTGTCAACCAACGTCATACTATCCGTCAGGGTCATAATAATGTTAATTACACTAATGGAGTAGGGGTGAGTAAGGTAGAATTTAGATGAAATGGAGGTTTACCTGATTTTGCGTTGAGAAAGAGTGTAAAACGATTTATCAAAGACTAACATATGTAAACCCAGTGGCTTTGAACTCCAAACTCCCTGTCAAACACAAACTAAACTAGACGTACCTGTCATTTAGACTGCGTGCCCATCTATGTTGTACGCTGATTTTTGTAGAAAGTCTGCTCTAAAAGGTTTTCTTTCCTACCAAATTTCAAGTAAATTGTAGGATTTTAGTAGGAAAAAATACCTTTCACAACGGAATTCCTATCAAAATCAAATTATAGATTTCTTTATTCAAACTTTTTTTTTAAATCCTTTATGATGGAAGGCTTAAATTGAAAGCGTCCTACCACGCATACAGTCATTAATCTTGTGAAGTGGAAAAAAATGCTCAATATACACTACGACTACTTGTTAATATTGAATTCATTTTTAAAACCAATATTAGTTCAAACAATAATATATGCACCACATGCTTACGTGAAACACATCTTATTACCCGTCTGGAATATACACATGATAATAATTGTACTATTGGAGTAAGTATGAGGAATGAAGTACAATTTAGAGCAGAGGTGGGCAACATATCATTCAATGTAACCACAACTGTGGCGAATTAGAAGTGAAATTCCACATGCCGTGGGAAAATTGAGAGATTATGTTGCTAAATCGAACGTTTAAAAACCCATATAGTTTGAACAGGTTTATTCAAAACATGCACACCATTACTTGGTGGGTTTTTAATATTAATGACTAAACATTCATATGAGGTGTACACAATGAAATATATGTTATTATTGTTTAGCACCCCATCTTATTACACTTCGGGTAGTACGTCTAGGTACTAATTATGCTAATGGGCTAGGGATGAGGAAGGTTTAATTTAGAATAAGTTTACCCACATTTGGGTGCAATGAGATAGAGAGTGAGAAACCATTTAGGGAAAAAGAAACCTTCTGTACATCAGACCAGTATCAAACCACGACCTCCCGATCATCAGCAATCTAGTATATTGTGAGAGTGACACCTTATACCAATTGACTACCGAAGTGGGTAGTGAAATATTAATAATATTTATAGCAACAATAAATATATTTTTAATGGTTCACTGTGTGTACCTCATATGAATGTCTAATTAAATTAAATTTCAGTCTCACTTATTTACCTACTCTCTGGCATTAGGAGCTCGAAAGTTTACTACCGCACTTACAAAAGTATGCAACCTATCCCTGTCTTGAGCTAGTTCTACCCAGTCCACCTCATTATACCCTATCTCTTCCAGGTCAACTCTAATCTTATCCTCCCATCTGCGTCTATGTCTTCACAATGGTCTCTTGCTATTGGGTTTGCCAGTGAATACGTTGAATACTGTTCTAGATTCTCCCAGTTGCACTGCATGTCCTATCCAACGTAATCTAAGAGACTTAATTATCCTAACGATGTATTGTGATGAGTACATGATATGTATCTCACCAATATGTAACCTCTTCCACTTCCAGTAGCCTCATTCCAATTTGGACCAAATATCTTCCTAATCCTCTTGTTTTCGAATGCCCTAAATTTGTTGTCGTCATGTAATGTTAAAGGTCACGTTTCACACCCATAGAGAACAACCTGTTAAGTTATTGTTTTGTATATTCTGAGTTTTACATTCCTAGACAGCAGGCTAAATGCTAACAATTTAAAAGTACTGATTGAGTAATAGCATGCATTTCCCAACAGTATTATTTTACTAATTTCCAATTTAATATCGTTATTGATAATTAAATTATTCCTAAATATTTAAACTCATTTGCGCTGTAAATTTATATGCTACTCAAATAATCTAATCTAAATGGTGTAATGTGTATACAATTGTAATATTTTTATTTCTGCCATTGTGGCAACATGAGCTTCAAGTTTTCAAATAAAGGGCTCTATTAAAATTACACTATAGTCATTATAAAGTTTATTGAAATCTAATTTTGTTTGTAGATTGGCATACATGACACCATAGGAGGTTTAACGTTTTATCTAGCTTACAATCTTTATTTTCATCGCGTCTTACTACCCGCTCAGGTTATATTCATATGACCCACCTCGGTGGCGTGATGACGCTCTAGTTTCGTGTTAAGCTATACTGTCGAGTGTGGGGAGATTGAGGTTTGAATCTCGGTTGGGTGAAATGGGGGTGGTTTTCCTAAATGGTTTTTCCACTCTTCCTCTATGCAAATGCGTTTTAACTTCCTTCATATTCAACCTTCCTAATTCCTAGTCCATTAGCGAAGTTAGTATATGTAAACGTATAACCCTAACGGATAGTAAGACGTGGTGCTAGATGATGATGATGATAATAATAATAATAATAATAATACAACAAGCATATTTACTTATTACTCTGATGTGTCAGTGATGAAAAGGCTAGAACTAGAAGAAGTGTAGCCACATTGTAATGGAGAGAGAGTGAAAAGTAAATTAATAAAAAGTACTCTCAATATACACGAACGGTATCTCCCCTAGAAGAGGAAGTCCAGTTTATTAAGCGAGTGAATGACGCCCTAGAGAATGCGGTCATCGAAGTGAAAGTGGGTTTATCCGGCTTTAGTTACACTAATAAAGTAAGGTTGAGGAAGGGTGAGGAAATATGGTGGAGGAATAATGTTAGACCATCCTAAAAATTAATCACTCTTAATATACACGGCTGGTATTCAAACTCCAAACTCCACATCACCAGCAAATGAGACTAGATGAGCTTGACGCATGGTACCTACAATGACTTGCATTTGAAAATCAATATTAAATAAAGATATCATTATTTTCTTGATTTCCTGTTGAGTTTTCTTAGTTCTAACTAAAAGACTGGAAGATGTAGAAGAAGAACGAATCGTCTGAAAACAAATGAACGTCCCAAAAACTCTCTGTCCTCCTTCATTAAGACTCAGACAGGAAACCTCTTCATGAGATGGACGCAGCCATGCGCAGACCGCAATGAACATGGTATGAGGGTGGTTCTACGACATTCACTAAGACCATTTTCAGGATCAATTAACTAGAGGGGTTTGCTGCATGTAGGAATGTGAAAAAAGTATCGATAATTAACTAATATCGATATTTTCTTTTCGATACTAGTAATTTTTTACTTGATACTTTTTTCAGATACTTTTACTGGTATTAATATTTACAATCTGGTTTCGGATTGGTATTGAACGAAACAACATGTGGACTATGGAGGAAGAACTAATGCCACTATTGTTCAAACATTTTTTGCATGACAAGAAAGAAGCAGCTCTAGCATTCAATCTCTATAAATTCATCATAATTCATAGCTGTTCTTTCATCATTGTTCAATACATTCTGATACCTGACCAAGCGACGGGTTGAGTGGCGACCAGTATACTACCCCTTCCTTTATCAATGATCCCACTCATCACAAACTAAACAAAAGAAGCTTTTGTAGAGCTCAATGAACTCAGTTAACTCAAGGGTGCCCCAAGCAGATGAGGGAGAAAAGTTTAAGTGCGTTTTAATACCGATTCTTAACGTAGTTGATACATTTCTTTGTATTCAAAAGTAAAAATACTTATCTGACTTCGCTCAGAGGAAACTAAAATGTAATTCCAATATTAGGTAGTTTTCACGCCACACAAGTATACTTAAATGCAGTTGTAGAGCATTTCAGTAGCTTGGGTCTCAAAGACTGCTTGGTTGATAGTGGAGAGAGTGGACTATTTTAAGAAATAAATGGTACGGCACACCGCACAGACTTTCTCTCTCTTTCTATAAACTCGTAAGATTTCTGAACGGAATAATGTACATTGTATCATCACCACTCCACATAAGAACACGCATAAAATAATATACAATGATATAGAATCAATGAGAAAAGAGGCGCATCTTTGTCCACCTAAGAACATTTCAAACAGTTTAATTTCTTCCACAAGGGTCAACACTTCGTATTAAAATTTCGATTTCTGGTTAAAATTTTAACATTTTAAAAGATGTTGCAGATCTTCAAGTCATCGCATTGATATTTAATTATTCATTTATACATTTTGACACATAAAAAATGTAAATATTGACTATTGAGTCTAAAATGGAGATAGATCATTGCTATGCAAACATTTCTCCTGAGAGATTTAAGGAAAAATAACATACTTTTTTTAGATATTTACTTATATTTAATTACTCTATGGCATTGGAGTATTATTGCGTTAAGACTTAAGTAGTATATGTTTACAACTAAAGCTCACAAAATTGTATTAATATATTTGCAAATATCTCAGAAACTGCTGTTTTTATAAAAATATATGTCAAATAAAAGTTTTTTATTTCTAATAGTCCTACAATTTTGCAATGATAAGTTGTTTAGTTTCTCCAATAGTTGTGGAGATACGGAAATTAACGCTTCTGTAATGTACCCTAAAAATCATTTTCATAGGAAAATGAAAATAGCCAGTTTATTTATAATCTTAATCAACGCCTAGATACGAATTTTAATCAAAATTGTTTAAGCAGATTTTGAGAAAACCAAATTTTTCTCTTTTCGTCCTTCAGTAAACTACCCTTAATTTTAAGTTTTTATAGACACACAGACAGACGGTATTGCAAAGACTATTTTTTAGGGTTCGGGGGTCATGAGACGTCGACATCCATCAACATTTCAGGTTAGTTTTTTTTTTACGGTCGCAATACTTAAATTTTAATGTCCAAAAAGTTAAAAAAAATTCATATAATTGCCTATATATTGAAAGTTATTGATTTTATAAAAATATGTTTCGGATAAAATATCTGTATTATAAATATATATACATATTTGTAATGATAAGTAATTTCATATCTCAAATAGTTTCGTAGCTATTTAAAAAAATGTTAATTTACGCATCAGACCGGAGCCCTTAAAGCCATTTTGCCGAAAAATTGAGGGTAGCCATTTTGTTTGGAATATTTATTAATGTTTATAAATGAAATTTAATCAAAATCGTTTGAGCCGATTTTGAGAAAATCGACTTTTTCTCTTTTTGCCATTCAGTAAACTACCCTTAATTTTAAGTTTTAATAGACACACAGACAGACGGCATTGCAAAGACTATTTTTAAGGGTTCGGGGGGTCATGAGACGTCGACATCCAACAACATTTCAGGTTAGTTTTTCTTACAGTCGCAATACTTAAGCTTTAATGCCCAAAAAGTTAAAAATATATATATAATTGCGTATATATTGAAAGTTATTGATTTTATAAAAATATGTTTCGAATAAAATATTTGTATTATAAATATATATATATATATATTTGTAATGCTAAGTAATTTCATATCTCAAATAGTTTCGGAGCTATTATAAAAAATGTTAATTTACGCATCAGACCGGAGCCCTTAAAACGATTTTGCCGAAATATTGAGAGTAGCCATTTTGTTTGGAATATTTATTTATGTTCATAAATGAAATTTAATCAAAATCGTTAGAGCCGATTTTGAAAAAATCGACTTTTTCTCTTTTTGACCTTCAGTAAACTACCCTTAATTTTAAGTTTTAATAGACACACAGACAGACGGCATTGCAAAGACTATTTTTAAGGGTTCGGGGGGTCATGAGACGTCGACATCCATCAACATTTCAGGTTAGTTTTTCTTACGGTCGCAATACTTAAGCTTTAATGCCCAAAAAGTTTAAAATATACACATAATTGCGTGTATATTGAAAGTTATTGATTTTATAAAAATATGTTTCGAATAAAATATTTGTATTATAAATATATATACATATTTTTAATGCTAAGTAATTTCATATCTCAAATAGTTTCGGAGCTATTATAAAAAATGTTAATTTACCCATCAGACCGGAGCCCTTAAAACGATTTTGCCGAAATATTGAGAGTAGCCATTTTGTTTGGAATATTTATTTATGTTCATAAATGAAATTTAATCAAAATCGTTAGAGCCGATTTTGAGAAAATCTACTTTTTCTCTTTTTGCCCTTAAGTAAACTACCCTTAATTTTAGGGGTAGATATCCAATTCCAAAAACCCCTCGGGGCAACCCTATGAAAACCCTAGATATCAAGTTTCAGCTCAATCGGTAAAATAGTTTAGGCTCTAGTTGGAGGTACAGACAGACAGACAGACAGACAGACAGACGGAAATTCAAAAACCACTTTTTCGGATTCAGGAAGTCATGAAACGTCAAAATTCATCAAAATCTCGAGCTCGATTTTTTTGACGATCACAATACTTTCTCTACCTGTAAGATAGAGAGAAAGTAAAAAGGCAATATAATCGTTGTTTGCTTCTTCTAATGATAATTTTTGATGCCCTATGGATAGCTCTAATTATGTCATTCCATTCAAAACCTGGCTTTCCAGTAAGAACCAAGGTGTATATCTTAGCACAATTGAAGAATTATCAGCAGATATCTGTGAAGGCTTCAAAAGGAGAAATTTAACCAAAAATTTGGACTGATGCATAAAAGATGTCTGACATTTTACAATAAATTCAGCTCCTATTTGTCGCTTTCAATGAAGAAAACTTCTAAAGTTATACTTTCTGGTTTTGGGTACAATGCCTAGAATTTATCCCATTACTACTGAATTTCATCAGGGCCTTACTAGAAGGAAAATGGCGATAACATATTCAAGGGCCCAAGCAAATGTTAAAGCTAATGGCATGTCATGAACATATAAATTACTTGTCATGGGCTTTTGCATACCTCGTAGGTATGGGAAATCCAAAGCAAGACCTCCCTGCTGTTTACAAAGAGTTTCTTGATAGAACCTTTGGCATCAAAACCACAAACAAACCAGTTGTGAGGATACCATCAGACCAAGCAACCGAGCATGCTAGTAAGATTTGTAAGATATATGGAGTAGGCATCAACAAAACTACATGACAACATGCTCAACAGAGGTGGGAGCTGACTTACAATGAAAAAGGAATACGATCAGACATGGCAAAAGAAATTGTAATTGTAACACACTTACAATACAGTCTAAATGAACTAAAATAAAAGAGGCATAAGAAATACCTAGAAGATTTATTACGTGTGCACGAACAATTTGAGAGATTTCAGGTGTTTAGTTGTCCTGAGGAATCCTTGATGTGCATATCGACTGGTGATGTCCATCCCCAGGAAAATGCGGAAAAGTTGATAAAGGCACGAGAAATGGGTGGACAGGTAGTAGATTCATTGCTACATAAAAGGTTTGGGGGTCAAATGTAACTCTAACTCTACAAGATCTTATAAAAAACTATAAATATGGTTACTTTTACCAATATTAATTATGGTAGATTAACAGTAACAATCAAAGGCACCAAGAAGAATTACACCAAGATTCAACAACGGCTACTTGCAGATAGCAGACAAAGTCGCACTTTCCCATATTTTGTTGGAGGGAAACTGCTTTGATAACATATATTTAAACCCTGGAAAGTCTGCTTTGATTGTCTATAGTACGTTTGTTGTTCAAAGGCTAGGAAAACCAACAAATTCAAAAATATTTAGTGATATATTAAACATATGTTTCAAATACTTAACAACGAACAAAAGTTACAATAGAATTGATGTTTTTTGGATCGGTATCCCAACACTCCTTCAATAAAACAAACCACGAGGCAAAGGGTATTCCCTCAGCTTAGAGTTGGAAACATCAGATGAATTGCATGGGACAGGAAAACGTCTTTACCTGAAAAGTTGAGAGAGTAAAACTAATCCTATTACATTTCTTGCTAAACAATTTATTCTTCATGCTAAGGCTTTATATGGTATGGATGTTATTTTAGGTGGTCTTCCAAAAGAAGCTTGCATACTGGTGATGAAAAGATTTCTATGCTCTCCTCTCAACAAGAAGGAGCTGACACTCACTTGAACTTTCACAGTTCCCATGATCTATAGAAATGTTACACGATATTTGTTATTCAGTGATGATACAGATGTTATGGTGTACTTGATATGGCATGACCTGGCTGAAAACATAATGATGCAGTGAAGTAAACCTCCTAGATACATCAATATGCATGAAATTTCTGTGAAATTGGATGATGTAGTGAAAAACAATCGGTAAAGTGGTTTGGGCGTGATTGAGAAACGAACAAGACACTCAGGCAAGGTTTCATTTGTATATAATAGTAGGATAGGATTTTGAAAATGTGATGTGATGTTCAATTACGACCAGGGGGGCGGGTAATTATTAGTATATTTAATAACTAGCCATGTAAATTATATCTGCTCTGAAAGTGTCAATAATCCTTTTATTCAAAGGCACATTAATACGTCCTTCAAATATTGTAAATATGAATACCACATGGGTCACGCGATCTGATATCACACATGACGGAATTACCGACGTGATTTGACCGTGTCACATGAATAGGTCCCCGCCGTTACAGGTAATAGTTATATCAAATAAATAATATTGAAATGTACGACGCAGGTTAAGCGTGTTACCTTCTCGAAGTCTCCGGGAAGACTGGAAACGAGATATAATTTGATGCAATGTACATTACCTTGCAGAAGATGCATTTCTCACTGATATTCTAGAACTTTCTACATGCAATGGCATTGCACCCACTCCTTCGTCCTTCACGTCCTTGTTTGCTTCCGAAGAAGACTCCGGCCCGTCTGGGATGGAGAAGGAGAGAATAGTGTTGAAATCCCTTGCAAAACCACAGACAATAACAAGAGTAAAGTCTAACGCGCTACACTCCTGTTGGACTAGACAGTCGAAGACGGGGATATTGGGGTTCGACCCCATTCGGGTGCACTGAAGGGGGTTTTTCCTAAATAGTTTTCCACTCTCCTTTCACATAAATACGGAAGCAGTTCCTCTCAATTAAACCTCCCTATACCCTAAGCCTTATCGTAGATACATTGTACTTACGATATAAAATTTACATAAGGGGCAGATAAAATAATATTATTAATTACAGTGCTATAAGCTTATTTCCATTAATGTTTCTTCACGATCACTGTGATTTGGAAAGCTTTGGCAAACAATTTTAATAAAATAGTTTCGAACATTTTTGTGTTTTCATTTAATAAATTCATACTATCTAGTTTCATATCATAAACACATATTTGGTCAAAATATTTGTAGAAACTTTAAAATATAATTTAGTGACAGCCTACAAAATGCAGTCCAAGAAAGGGTTATATGACCTCGGTCCAAGTTAAATTAATAATAAAAGCTGAAAATTGTTAGCTCAAAGGAATAAAAATAGTTATTAGCGTGGTACGGGTCTCCATCTAGTCACCTAAATGGATGAAACCATACTGTTTCTTCTCGAAAGCACATTAAACTTTTTAGACCTTTCGTTCGCTAACGTTTTAAGGTACACCCATTAAACCACGCACACAAAATGTCATTTATTTCCAATCTTTGCATATTTTACTTACCCTCAACTTTGCCCACTTTTCAATTTTATGTTTCAAATTCATGTGCTTCTTAAGTTAAATTTTGAAGAACAAAAAATTGTCACACATGTGGGAGGGTTCATAGATGCTTTTTTTTAATCACCATGCTCAAAAAAAATAAGAAAGGGGGTGGTCAACTAGGTTTTTTTAAGCACAGAAGTCATCTTTGGGCAATGAAACCCTAACGGTGTGTTAAATGAATTAGTTTATTTTCTCTTATAACTTTTTAATATTGTTAAAATATGGTTTCTACATAATTTTTAGGTATTTTGCCTGCACCAACAAAATTACAAGGACACTAAAAATTGCTTGTTCAGATACGGGGAATATAAAACAGCTCTTTCTCCCATTTAACCAATCAGAACGTCATCAATAACTCCTGCGTGTCATGCGAACACCTCAAAAGGTTCTACAAAGGTATTCAGGTGAACCTGGTGTTCTTTAACTCAATTGTTATTTAAGGAAAAATCTTTATTTTAAAAAGTGGGCAAAGTCACCCCACAGGGAAAGTTGACTGTATGTATTTACGTACTACACTATATTTTTAATAGAAAAAACATAAGCACTTATTTACATCTTATTTTACCTATTTGATGCATTTTCAAATAATTTTTCTTTGATTTTAAGCTAATATATATTCGAACCTTAGCAATATTTAACAAAAAAAATTAAAATTTATATTTGTACATGTGAGTAGTACAATGAGGATGGCTTGAGATGACAGCTGTAGTGAACTTTGAAACATTAATTTACCTCACTCGTAGCCAAATAGTCTGAGGCACTAGATTAGGTTTAATGTCTTGATAACCATTGGCGGAGAGATCTTAGTTCCAATCCGGGCTCGGTGCCGCAGAAAAAGGATTTTTAAATACCATCCTCTCATTCTCAGCCAACGTATCCTCCTCATCCTATCCCCTTAAACTAAGAAGTTAAGGAACATTGTGCTAAATGTTCTAATAAAAAATAGCCCTTATTCCACATCACATAAACTAATATATGATCACGTGGTACAAGGCATCAGATTCTCAATATAAATGATTATTAGTGACGGGAATTCAGTGTTTTAAGCTCAACTGATGGCAGTGAGGATGGTTCTCCACGTGTGATTTATTAGTGTATTTGTATTACCTCTCTTGACACTAATGTGGGTGTAATTTTTCAAATTAATCATTTCATTCTTCTCTCGTAGAGCAGTTTAACAACCTGTATTAAAAAAAAATAAAAAAAAGAATCAGATGGCAATTATATGTACACCCACAACTGGATTCGAGCCCAAGTATCTCGGAGGTAATTGATTTAATGGAGGTGCCTAGTTCTTATTCAAGAAATGGTCGGAAGGCTGATCTCGTAAACTCCCAACAAAGCATGAATTCAATTTACCCGAGCCGTTCAAGTAATCCCGGGAAGTGGGTCTTGCCATCCTCGCCCGGTTGTTGGGAACGGTCATTTAGGGGCCACCAAGTCACCCCTTGATGGCCGTATAAAACACAAACAAGGTCAAGAGAAAGATTGCAGGGGTCAGCTTGAAGGCTGTAAAACTCCCCTGGTCCTGCTTGTGAGAGACTCTTTGGCGCTTACTTCATGGTTGGGGCTAGCATTGGAGGAACAGTTTAAGGTGGGACGACTTTGTTGAACATTTCTTTGTTTTCTCTTTTAGATCGACCACAAGCTTTTATCTGGGTTTCACCAAGTCATAGAAGGACTGTTTGAGGTAGGAAGTTGTTGAACATTGCTTTGTTGTCGTCTTTAAGATTACCACAAGCTTTTATCTGGGTTTCAGCAAGTCATAGAAGGACGGTTTGAGGTGGGAAGTTGTTGAACATTGCTTTGTTTTCTCTTTCAGATCGACCACAAGCTTTTATCTGGGTTTCACCAAGTCATAGAAGGACGGTTTGAGGTAGGAAGTTGTTGAACATTGCTTTGTTGTCGTCTTTAAGATTGACCACAAGCTTTTATCTGGGTTTCACCAAGTCATAGAAGGACGGTTTGTGGTGGGAAGTTGTTGAACATTGCTTTGTTGTCATCTTTAAGATTGACCACATCTGGGTTTCACCAAGTCATAGAAGGACGGTTTGTGGTGGGAAGTTGTTGAACATTGCTTTGTTGTCATCTTTAAGATTGACCACAAGCTTTTATCTGGGTTTCACCAAGTCATAGAAGGACGGTTTGTGGTGGTAAGTTGTTGAACATTGCTTTGTTGTCATCTTTAAGATTGACCACAAGCTTTTATCTGGGTTTCACCAAGTCATAGAAGGACGGTTTGTGGTGGGAAGTTGTTGAACATTGCTTTGTTGTCATCTTTAAGATTGACCACAAGCTTTTATCTGGGTTTCACCAAGTCATAGAAGGACGGTTTGTGGTGGGAAGTTGTTGAACATTGCTTTGTTGTCATCTTTAAGATTGACCACAAGCTTTTATCTGGGTTTCACCAAGTCATAGAAGGACGGTTTGTGGTGGTAAGTTGTTGAACATTGCTTTGTTGTCATCTTTAAGATTGACCACAAGCTTTTATCTGGGTTTCACCAAGTCATATAAGGACGGTTTGTGGTGGTAAGTTGTTGAACATTGCTTTGTTTTCGTCTTTAAGATTGACCACAAGCTTTTATCTGGGTTTCACCAAGTCATATAAGGACGGTTTGTGGTGGTAAGTTGTTGAACATTGCTTTGTTTTCTCTTTAAGATTGACCACAAGCTTTTATCTGGATTTCACCAAGTCATAGAAGGACGGTTTGAGGTGTTATATTAGTTTACTGCCATGTTTCAGATCGACTACAAAACACCAAATAACGTCGGGCTTTGCTAGCCGTAGGCTATATATTATGAAACCCACTCCAATATTTAGTGCTGAATTTGTGCCACTAGAACATCCTAATCCTATAAGTTGTATATCATATAGTTAAATAAAACACCAAAAAACCTGGGATTCTACCACATATATAATATTTCAACTTATAAATATAATGTCCTCCCTAAATTTAAAGAGTAGGTTGGATCAATATATCGAAACAATTGTAATTTTTAACAACTTTATTATTATCGATTGAATATGATTCATTAGTCTCTAACAGCATTTAAATAATGGTAAATAAGAGCCAAAAAGAATATATTTGTATAAAATGTTAACTTTTTTCACACCCTTTCTTCTGGCACAATCTTGGGTAGCGTTGAGATAGTAAAATAATTCAAAAAGATTAATATTGAATCCAATATGCAAACCTGGAAAAATTTTCTTAAAGCAATATAAAGAAAAGTTCATAGTAACACATAATTCATGCTAAATTTAAAGCCAAAAGTACTGGGTTCGATTCCCGTGTTCAGGTGTCATTTTTCGATTATTTTGAATTAATTTTTAAACTTATTTATTACCAGAAGTATATCAATTATATTTAATTTTTTTACCATTCTACGTTAGCAGAAAACATTTATTTCATTCCCAGCGATATTATATTATTGTTCATTTCTTTTTCTTTTATGAATACTAATATATCTTAGATTTTCATGTATTATTATTTCCATAAATAGTGTAATGTTCTTTTAATAATTTTATCTGTATTCACCATTGAAGTCGAGCAGCCAAGGCCAAGAACCTAAAATTGAGGACCTAAATATTATGCAAAATGGTAGAAAGTGTTTGGTATTGTGTTTTTGTTATATGTTCATTTGATGTTGAATTTGTGAAAATGTGTTTAATGGGGATGATTTAGGGTCACTAGCTTGAACGGGAATCGATGCGCAAACGACTGAGCAATGCCGGTATTTTATTTTCTATTACACCTGGTGAAAATTCCAATGGTAGCGACCATAAAATATCATATTTGATCATCTTATTTAATTAATATAATTAAATATTTTATTTAAATTGTTCACATTTTTAAGAACATGTGTTTACTGTGGAACTGGATTATTTTTTATAACCACTGACAGTAAAATAAAATGTATCTGATGATTAAAAGATACAGGCTTAACTCTTAATCAACTATTCGGTTGTTTGGCTTATTTTTTAGATCAAGCTGAAATAAGCCTCAAATAATATATTATTTTAAATATCCTAAATAGGGCATCTATCCTCGACCCACCACCACTCTAATAACTACGATGTTGAAAGACTTGGTCAAATCTGAGAAAAATTCTTCTACATCACTCTCCCAAAATTCCAGAGTCATGGATTCAAATCACGGCTATTAGTTGTAAATTGAACTGTGAAAATATCCACAGTTAGGACAAACAAGGATTGAAGAGGTTATAGAAAATGTGTCTTGATAGGGATTTGAAACTCGTAACTTTGGAGTAACTTCTCAAATATTTAGTAATTATAAATTACCAGAAGCTTTCCGAATCGTCATTATCATCAGCTCTTTCCAGCCTGTGGTCAGGTCAGTTTAGTGAAATTACTACATCGTTCTCAATCATTATTATTATTATTAATTATTATTATTATTATTATTATTATTATTATTATTATTATTATTATTATTATTATTATTATTATTATTATTATTATTATTAGCACCGCGTCTTACTACCCGTTCGTGCTATACGCACTTATGCTAATGTGTAATGGTAAGGTGATTGTGAGATGAAATGGAGGACCTACAGTTTAACGTGTAATCCGAACCACGGTGGAGGCCTGGCATTCCACACATTCACAAGCTGTGATTAATACACGTCTTCTCAGAGGTGAAAGAAGGGTTTGGCAATCAGATAAATCTGTGCCGGGACCGAGGATTGAACCCCGGACGCATCCTCAATCCTTTCACCACCCTCCCTACTCTTATTTCTATACTCCATTCACGGTAGGAATTACTCTCTGAAAGGTCTTTTTCCTACCAATATCCTACTATATAATAGCTTTCTGGTAGGGAAAAAGGCCTTTCAGAAAACAATTCCTACGGTGAACAGACTTTACCATTCTTCTCCTCTCACGTTAACATTTGCTTACTTACTCAAACTCCCTTGAGGTTTTTCTCCTACTTACGTCTTTTCCATACTTTTCTTTGGCATCCTCTTCTTCTCCATTCTCATTACTTGACCATACAATCTCAGTCTTGCTTCCTATATTATCTCACGTAGCCCCTGTAACATAACTATTACCCGGAAAACTTTATTCCTAATCTTATCTATCCTTATGACAATTATCATGATCCTCAAAAACTTCATTCCCATTGTCTCCATTTTCCTGGTCTCTCTTACACCCAATGTTCACGTTTCTAACAAATATACGTATCTAAGGGCACAGTGTACACCCTTTAAAGCCCTTCCTTACAATTCGAGCTTTCCAAATAAGCAGACAAATAAACATAGAATAAGAGGTAAGACTTTTAACCACTTAAATGAAATATTCATCTAACTGTTGTAAATGGGAGGACTATTACAATATCACTGACAAAATAAATTTACTCAAAACATTATTTTAACCTTCCAGTCCAAACACCTTTTACCACTCATCCCCAAACAGCCATTTTGTTCTGAATGTATATAAGTAATAGACTCTAGGTGAGAGCGTATAAAAAAGCTAGCTTTTATAAGGTGACCCTCTAGAAAATTCCACTATACCTTGAGCCAATAAAAACTGTATACATATAGACTCTTCCTGGGGGGGGGGGGGGAATCCATCAAATTCTGGGTGTGGGTTTGGAACCCCCGACCACCTCTTTCCAAGGCCTTTGCTTTAGGCACCGCCTCCCCTAAATATGCTTGTTCCCCTAATTAGTAGACTAAAAGTCACCACTGCTGAAAAATTTCCAATTCAAAATGTACCGGAAATTTTTCTGGTTCAACACTTTCCTGGAAATGTTAATCTCTAAGCCTACCTAGAGGAACTACACTTATATTAGCGGTGCGAAGTACAGGGACAAACAATCGATCAGTTGACGATTAACAAATCCTATCAAAATATAAACACACTGTCACTTGATTGTAGGGTGTCGAGGTGAGGGGTTATTGAGCACCCCTAACTAGCGTTATGACTACCACTTAGCATAGGGAGCACTCTTCAAACTTGAAGTGGTAGCTTGTATGTTACCCAGTTAAAACAAAATGCATGCTTCTCACCCTCATCACTCGACCCCTTCAAAAATCAATACCTCCCCTCCCTCCCCCCAAAGACCCCATCCCCCCACCCTAGTAATGAAAAAACCCACACACGCTAAAACCTCCTTCAGTACAGTTATATGTACAAAATCAAATAATCAAATCAAACCAGAAAAATAAAAGTTTATCTAATTTATGGGTTCTATGGTAGTTTTGTTAAGCTTTATAACTTTACAAAATGTTGGAGCCGTTTTTAATTAAAATGATTGGAGGATAAATGAATATTAGTTTTTCATGAAACAACCCCAAAATCTATAATTTACAATATGAAAACAAAAAGCAAGAACAATAATTTTAAAATCCAAAACAAATGAAAACAGTTCCTTCTCATCCTAATTTTAATTACCTCTACTCACCATAAATTTGCATCTATAGAAGAGATCTAGTCTCGGAATGAGTGAATGGGTTTTAGTCCACGCCTTACTACCACTTGCTATCCACATATCTACACTAAGAGGGTAGGAATGGGTAAGGCATAATTTAAAAAGAGTTTATACGAATTGGCGTCAAAGAGAGTTGGAAATCACTTTATAAAAAACATAAATCCCTCCCCAGGATTCTAACCTAGACCTATTAATAACCAGAAAATCTGACTAGATGAGACTGATATCCTAGCCTGTCTGACCACTAGTGTAGGTCTGACAAATATTATTATAAATAAATCGGAAGATTTTATATAAGTCAACACAATATGTGTGATGAAAACAAAGGTTGGAATTTTTTCGACTTTCGACATTATTTCATTAGTTAAATATAAAATTGCAAATATGGCGTATTAAGCCTTAACACAAGAGCTACTCACGGGATTATGTGGTGTAGGCCGTGAAGCTCGCAATAAATAGAATTGCCGGTGACGCTAAAGTATAAGCTTGAATTTCTATAGGGTACATTGGAGGTTTAAATATTTGATTTAACAACGTTGTTCTATTATACTCTCACCACTCTAGTGATGGTACTTTTCATTTAGCTATCGCTAAGGATCCCGGGTTCGATTCCCGGTATGGCCGAACCGTTTATCATTGGGGAAATGTGGGTTTATCCTTTCACGGTGATGAATTAACGGCCTGGGCTGAATATTGTGTCTCTCATAGGCGCTGATTCTAAAGGATACGAGTGTTTTGGGTCCACCAATTATTGCCATGAGGGGTCTGGGCCCCCACCTAAAAATTGAATTGTTAAATTTTTATGTATTTTTCTGGCTTTGCATACAAAATTTACATCTACTACAATATGAAGCCATAAACTAACTTAAGACTAAGACAAGAACAACATCCAGTCCACAATGTGAAAGAGTAAACCACATTTCACAAATTTTTCGGCAATGCCGGGAATCCATCCCGGGACTTAGTAGAAAGACACGCTATCGACTGAGCTAAGATGTCGGATAGGTTAGGTTACTACTTACTAGGATTATATTTTACAACAATTTTATTACAATACTTGAAGTAAACATTATATTCCTTGTGATTGTAAAGATTTAAATCTAATTGAATACTTAATTTCTGATAATTTCTTCAAAGCATTTTTTCTAGAGACTTCTTCCTACAGTGAAGTCTTTAATATTGTAGTAGCCTAGTCAATCACTATAAAGAAGATACCTTCTTTTACTTTAAAAAAAAACTATTCAGTTTTAATGTTTTAGGAAATAATTACGGTATTTTACTCACCGTAAACATTTTTATTGTACAAAAGTAGAGTATACTAACTCAAAACAATTAGTAGCATTAATAATTACAAAAAATAAAGATATTTAATGTGCAAACCACTTTAAATGGATTTTCTGTTAACCCTTAAGCGGAATGATACACTTTTTATTACAATTTTGTTATGAATTAGATTTTTAAAACACAACTTTATAAGATCTTGCATAATCGTCTCTAAGATCCCGCAGTGACAGAAGTTTTATTCTGCGAAACATGTACATATGAAAAGTCGAGTTCAAATTATATAAAATATATTATTTTTTTATTTACTATCAATATGTTTGTATAACAAAATATATGTTCCTCCAAAAATGTTAAGTTACATTATTATGTTAGCTTCTATAAACTTATATTTTAAAAAAATTCAATTAAAAACTTTAAAATGTAGATGAAGTGTATTTTTCCCTAATACGTTGAAAGTATAATATTTTTAGCATAAAATTGAAACCATTAGGTCCAGCCCCTCCCTCCTCCCCCAATAATTTTCTAATACATAAGTCTGCACCTATGGTGTATCTTTAGATTTAAGTTAGTTAATTATTCGTGTGCGGATATAATCTGTCGGTTCAGAAAGTGCACGTTAAATACCTTAGTTAAATGAAAAAAATAATAAAACGTATTTTCTCTCTACCCCTTGAATTAAGTGAGAAACGTCAAGTTCGCAGAGATTTGTTACGTGACTGTAAAATAAGTTAAAAATGTATAAAATAATTATTGACCCCACTTTAAAATGTGTGTGATTATTAAACATTTTAACTTTTATCAGCAGAATAAATAACAACCATGACTCAGATCCTAGACGTACACATTCGATCTTGGAAAGGTAAACTAATGATTTATACAGGCGAGTATTTGTACAAATCATTCAAAACTCACCCTCATCTTATTGGTTTGGACAAGAGGTTAAATAGATTTGGTCGTTTGGTTAGAGCTTGCATTAGTTTGTGTGTGTGTGTGTGTGTGTGTGTGTGTGTGTGTGTGTGTGTGTGTGTGTGTGTGTGTGTGTGTGTGTGTGTGTGTGTGTGTGTGTGTGTGTGCGTGTGCGTGTGATTGTGCGTGTTTGTACATGTGTACGTGTGTGTGTGATGTGTAGTGTATGTGTACCATTACTCCTAAACTGTGCATACGAAGCAATTTCTTATTCTCGGGATCCAATAAACATTAACCGACACAGGGTGGGGCAGAAAGTGTGATTATTTAATAACAATATAAATTTATTAACTACAAAATGCTTCAAATAAACTAAAAAACAAACAAAAGATTGACAATTTCCTACATACCTTTAAATTATTCGTTAAAAAAAAGTCCTTAATTTGGTCACAATTATTTGTAATACATTGTTTTATACACATCTCGAATCTTGACATAACTTTGCGCAATCTCTCTTGTTGAATTGACTCAACTCCACCATGATTCTCCTTTGAGTTCCTGAATTATTCTTGGATCCATCGCGTAAATATGACTCCTTAACATGCTAACATGAAAAAGTCCGTAGCTGCTAAGTCTGGTGAACGTGGTGGCCCGGCGATGTCCCCACATCGTAATACAAGGTGTGCAGGAAACATTTTGCGAAGCATCTCCATTGGTGTTCGACCTTTCTGACCCCTGAACCACAACGTAGGGGCATTGATACCAACAACATGTGGTTCCAGCAAGGCAGGGCAAAGCCCCACACCCAAAATGTTTCATGGGCACCTCGTTTCACGATTTCGGTACATAGCCTGGCGACCACGTTCATCGACTTAACACCTCCGGAGTTTTTCTTGTGAGGCAAGTTAAAGTCATACTTACCCGACACTCGCAAGAACAATTTAGAAACTCAAAGAATTGTAGTGGAAGTTGAAGCAATTCAACACGAGACATTGAATAGAATCATGTCAATATTTATAAGCGCATAAAACAATACATTGCATATTATAATGATGGCCATTTTAAGGATTATTTTTAAAAAAAGTTATGTCAATTTAAATTTAAATTGGAGCATTTACAAGTTAAAATAGTACACGTATATTGTTATTAAATGGGCTAACACTTTTTGATCCACTCTGTATAGCTAGTTATTTGTGAGTTTAAAGACTGTGCGTTGCAAATTGCAGTATCTACATATTTATTATGACGGCTGTAGTAATTGTAGTTGTTATAATGTGTAAACACATAAAACAATGGATGTTTAAAACTCTAAGAGGCCATGACTACGGTTGTACATGTTTTTTCTGATGCACCATTATTCCATAAAAGTGTGAACGCTTTAACTCCGTGTACTTAACGAGCAGAATGTAATGGCACGGCTGTAACAAAGATATGAATGGCTGATAATTGATAATGCCAAGGATAAGAGGAGGGAGAAATTGACGTTTATGGGCGTTCGATTTGTGATCAAATAAAACAACACAACGTTTTGTATGGCTAGAGAAAAGTAATTTACGATCGGGCTGCTGTTTTTAAGTGCCCCGGGGTTATACTATGGACATTTGCAGGACGTCAAATCCAAAATGGTTCATTTATCTTCCCCTCCAATCATATTTTTTTTGGAAGGTGCTACTTTTCACACTCACAATCATTCGTGGTAAGTGGATTTTTTTTCTTTCTTTATTATTTTGGTTTTGGAAGAAAGATCCTCACAGTGTGTATTGATCATATAAAAAGAAAATATAATCTAAAAAATGGATAAGTCACGTGTTTGTTTGTTTGATTTATGTTTTGAACCTAAACAAATTTTTTACACTGCATCCTTCAACCCATCTGAGCTATCCGTATTTTAACTACATTAAAATGAGGAAGGGCTTAGGAAGGTATAAACTATTGGAAATGTACTCGCATTTGCATTAATATAGATTGAAAAGCTACTCATGAAAGAGACCCTATCATTACAGATCACTTGAGTTCAAACCCTAAACTGTCCATCACAAGCAAACCAGACTAGACACTTCATGACGTATAGGTCACGTGGCCACTGGTCAACAATGTGGGTGCTACCTATAATAGTGGACAAGTTTGTGAGGTGTGACCTCGTTACTGTACAGGTACACAAGTACTAAATGTCAGCTTTCTCCCCCTTGGGTTGAATATTATATCGTAAGCATTCTGTAACACATACCCCCCCCCCTTAAAACAAACAATAGATATGTGAAAAAGTTTAACAAATACATCCGCAATATTAACCGCCCCAAACAACATCAACTAGAAATTATTGCTTCATAGAAACCCCACCACAAAAAACTACAAAAAAAACTTACATTTATAAAAAATATCTATAATGGACATTATGTTGTTGATGTCCTGATTTATACGAAATATTTAACAAATACAAAATAAGTTATATCAAGAAATAATTACAAGTACCACGTTATTCATATTTTAAAGAAATTTTAATTACTAACACAGCACAGCAACAACAACAAAACCAAACAATTACGCACTTAATAACAAATATATATGATTAAATGTACGATGAATTTTTCCTTTAATATAATAGATTAAATACTTTATAAATACAAAAACTAATTGATTATCATGAAAATATACCATCTTATGTCAAGGAAAGTTAAATACTTATTTTGGCTAAAAAAAAGTTTTGCCGGAAAAAATGGCAAAAACACTCACTTTTTCTCGCGTCCCCTTCCACCCCACCTTAAAAGAATTAAATCTTACTTTTTTTCCCCCGTATCGCCCCAAAGTGTCACTGCTTGTTTTCTCGAGACCACTGAGTGTTCAGTTAGAGAAATCAATTCCTCTCACTAACAAAGTCGACGATATCTTGTTTACGATCTTGCAGTGAAAAATATACACATTCATATATAATATGCAACACTTTCTCATACCAGGGATGGGTGGTAGGATAACTCTACAATGCAAAAATAAAAGATGACATAAATAAATATTATATGGGGTTATTATTAAATAGCAATAATTATAACCTTAGCCAAAATCTCTACATGTAGCATGCCTTAAAAATTTACAGTACTAAAATTGTATTTAGAAACAAGAGTTAAATAAAAAAATATTAAATTGTACAATTCAAATTTAGATAATATAAAATTAAAACATGTTTGAATTAAAGAACTGTTTGGTTTGATGTTTCAATGTATAGATAAAAAAACAAAATGATTTCCACTAATAGACACAAATACTTTAAAATAATCCTTTTGTACTCGTATTGTTGAACGCTTAAAGCTTAGAATATTAATATTGTTTAGTAAATTTTGTGTGATATTATCTGGAAGTGTTCTAAAATAATTCTTCTTTCATTAGATAAGCAAAATGCTCACAGATATTAGTGGGTGAAATATAGTTCAGGTCTCACCAATATTAAATCTTCAGGATCTTACTTTTACCAAATACATATTTTTTAAAAATTAAATATATTATATTATATACTAAATATATTTACATTATATAAAATATATATTTATATTATATTAATATATAAATATGTATTATATAACATATACATAAATATATAATATATACTATCAAATACAAGCAATGAGTTAAACAAATTATATTAACAATAATAAATATAACAAAAATTAAAACTCTCAAAGAGAAAATTACTAGTAATAACACATTAGTTTATTAAATAAAAACATTTAAAATCAGATATGTCTTAGATATTTAAAATTCAGTTAGGTTGATTGATAGCTGTTTCTTCCAAATAAAACAAAAAGCTTTATCCTTTGTATATTTTATTTCACCAGCCATATTCTTAATATAAATGGCATTGTTGATGTTTTCATGAAAGACTTGATATTTATTAAAAGAACATCATGGTAAATTAGCCACGAAGATAGCCACTTAAAACTATATAAATAATGACTCAAAAGCTTCTCCATTAAATAATATGACAGCGTACAGTCGCCAATCAGTTGTGATGCTGTTCGAAAAGAACTATTTGCGAAAAATAGGTAATTATAATATATAAGCCGTCTAGATCCACCTTGTAATAATTTAAACGCTGTTAGTGATTACTGAATCATTTTTACAATAACATAAGTAGATTTGCTAAAATTTACAATTACTGTAACAGTCTGTTGAGCCAACGGACTAGTTTTAAATGTAGCGAGATAATTTTAATTAGTAATATAAGAAGGAACTTGAGATAATCTCATAAAATATACATCCAATGTAAAATCTACCAATAGGACTCTAAATATCTAGTTAACAGGATGAGAACTTACTATATGCTCAAAACAGGAATCTAAATGGCTAGTTAACAGGATGAGCACTTTCAAAAATATTAACTTATTAGATTCCCAAAACAAGAATTAAAACATCTAGTTAACAATATGAGCACATTTCAAAATATTAGCTTTCTAAATCCCCAAAACAGAATTCTAAATGTCTAGTTAACATGACGAGAACACATTTTAAAATATTAATTGCTAAATCCCCAAAACAGTATTATAAATGTCTTGCTTAACAGGACGATCACATTCCTAAATATCAATCTATATTAAAAAGTGCCCGTGTAGACTCGAGGTCCACACGTTGCGGCCCAGATATGAGCGAGGCGACCAGTTCTCACCCTAATGGACTGTCTCGCGCTGTTCCTCCCGCCGGAGTAATAAACATCCACTACAGCGAGAGTACCTACAACATGTGCAAGAAAACAGCAGCGCCTTACAACGAAACGGACAGTCGTTTTGTCTGGCCCCGGCCCTGACGCAAATGAATGGCACACCGGGAAATGGATGGTGATTGCCACCTCCTTGATGACCAACATCCTTTTCTCTTTATTCCCACTCTTTCCTTACTCCGCCATCACGCAAGTTGGAGAGATCCTGGTCATTTGATTCCCTGGACTGACAACATTTGTTTCCCCGCTCAATGCACTAGTTCATAATTATTTTTAAATGGGTTGTTTGAGCAATGTTTTAGAATGTGAAGTATGAAAGAAATTACTCTTTGAAGATTTAATATGTACCCGTCCTGCGTCCTTAAGGGACAGAGGGATGACGTACAATTTAACCAAGAAAATAAACAAGAAAATTGCACCCAAAAAAAATATATATATACTGGGTGTTCATTTGAAAACTTTCCACTAAATATTTCCAAAATAAGGCATTGTGTAAAAAATACTTTAACAAAAGTTGTTTGGTTCTGAGGGTGAAGTAAGGTGGTAAGGCTGGTATGACCTTGGGTGGCGTTGCTAAGGTGACGTTATGGTCACGTTAAATTTCTTTTAATGAGACTCCCTATTTTTTATTACATATTCCTATAGATCACGTTGTGCCATTTTCAAAGTGGGGATTTCAAGCTTTTTCAAATAAAAGCTATCACGAGAAATGAGCCTCACAAGTCTCTGAGTCACAGCCACCGGGCGCGATATTAGAATTTGGCCTATGCAAACATATCTCGGGAAGGTACAAGTGTTTTTGTGTAAGATCTAAACAAAACATTGTTTTTACTATCAATGCCAGTTACAAATTCATTAGTTGTTTTGTTTTCTTTCTACGTTGAAAAATGTTTTACAGTTTGGAAGAAAGAAGAGAATTGATTTTTCTGTGCTCGAAGAACGGCAGCAAATTCAACTAAAAACACCAGGATAAAAACGTCTCACATAGTAATGTTTTGGATCTTGTTTCAAAATTTAAAGAAACTGGATCTGTTGCAAACAAAAAATGGACTGTGCGTACAGTATTGAGTGAATTAACTCAAGTGCAAATGTTGGGCACCTATGTGGTAAATCCCAAAAGTTCAGTGTGGTAAGTGTCTAAACTACTAGATTTGGTTAGGTTCACAAGACATCAAAATTAAATAAATTTCATCCGTATGAAATGCAGGTACATCAAACATTAAGCGAAGATAATCCTGATAGGCGACTACAGTTTTACGAAGAAATGATCGAATTATTGAATGCGAATCTATTGTTATTAGAATGTATCTGCTTTTCTTACGAGTGCACTTTTTTCTTAAGTGGTTTTGTAAATAAGAACAACTGTCGTTATTGGATTGATCAAAATCCTCATATTTTTACTGACGAACACACACAATGGCCAGAAAAAATAAACTTTTGGGCAGGTATATTAGGTGACACGATTATTGGTCCGATATTTATTGATGGAAATTCGATAGAGGAAAAAATAATGGAAAATTCTTAAAGAAGCTATTCATCCTCTCATAGTGCACGGCTTAGACAATCAACTAGAACATCATGAAAACATGTAATTTGACCAAGATATTTTACATTTTCAGCAAGATGGAGCCCCCCTCACTATACACTACTCATTCGTCAATGGTTAGATAACAGATTGAATGGACAATGGATTGGCAGAAGAGGAACAATTGAGTGGCCAGCAAGGTCGCCTGATTTAAAGCCCCTAGATTTTCTTATGGGGACATTTAAAATCCTATATTTATGGAACAAAACCAGCAAACATTGAAGAGTTAAAATGTAGGATAACAAAGGAATGTAGATGTATTACAAAAACAACTAGTGGTGGCTAGTGACCTTTTTTCTTGGGAGGGCACAAAATTGAAAATAAATAATAATTAATAAAAATATAAACTCACCTCCTATTTATTATATTTTGCAATAGAAGTCCATCCTCCTTTCCTTGATATTTGAGAATACCTCAATAACTTTGTTGTCGAACTCAGAAATTGAATTAATAAAATTATTTTTGACCGAAAGAACTGCTAAAGCATTTAGTCTGTTTTCCATCATTGAACTCCTCAAGAAAGTCTTAATCCGTTTTAAGGTATAAAAACACCTTTCACACTCACTTGATGACATTGGTGTAGTGCAAATAATGTCAAATAGTTTGAAACTTTCAGATAAAATCTCACTCAGGTTATTTTGTGAAATAAACACTAATAAAGATAGCACACCCTCAACTTCGCACATATCATCACGATTGTAAATTACATTCAATTCACTCTTTAATTTTATGGCGTTTAACATGGAATAGGATGCAACAGTTTCGTTAAACACATTTTGAGGAAAATATTTTTGATAGTTTTTGGGAAAAAAATTAATTGAACAATTTTGTTGCACTTAGGTGACTTTTAAAATCAAATATATCCTTAATTTGGGTTATAATAGTGTCACAAACATCTTTTGCAGCATTATTTCTACTATCTCCATCAGCGGATGAAGTTTTCTTTTTTTTTCCTCAGGTTCTTCAACCTCGTCAGTAGCATTTCTAATTTTTTAAATTTGTATCTCAAATTGTTCTATAGCTTTCTCCAAATATAAGCTATCAATACCAAACACATGAGTTTGATTTTTTTTAAATGTCCACATGTGGCATAATTAAATTAAATTGTTTCAGCCAATACATGAATTGTGAACTATTTAAGTGGTTCAGTAGGCCACTTGCTTCATTTAGTGTTTTCGAATCAACTTTATCAGAGTATATTATTTTTTCTAAGCATTCCTTAAATCAGTCTTTGTAGTCAAATAAAGTATTGACTGTTCTGCTTTTAAAATTTCAGTGAGTTGGAACCACTCGTGGTAACCTTTTCTTAACAATTTCGTCAAGGAACGGTGTTCTTTTAAGTGAACAGGAAAAAATTAAGAATACGCTTGTAAATTAGCGAAAAAGATCTTCACTTTTTTGTTACATTGTGCTCCTCCTTCCATAATTAGATTAAATTGATGTGCATAGCAATGTACAAAATAGCCATTTGGATATATTTGTTTTATTAATGATTGAACACCATTATTTTTTCCACTCATAACGGCTGCACCATCGTAACTCTGTGCAATTAATTTGTGTGATGGAATATTTAATTTAGTTTGAAAATCTTCTAATATGACCTTGGATAAAATTCGTGCTGTATATCCAGATGGTTTGATAAAAGACCAAAATCGTTCACAAATTTGCTCATCTAAAACGTATCTAATTATAACTACCATTTGTTGTTGATTGTAAAAATCAGTAGTCTCATCAGCTTCAACTGAAATAAAATTTGCTGAATTTATCTGGGTCTTTACTTCAGTTTGATAAACTTGAAACATTGAATCCAAAAGTTCATTTTGGATGGTTTTGGAGGTAGCTCTAAATACATTTGATTCTTTCAAATGCAATGCAAGAGCAGAGTCTAGCTTGGCTGCAAAATCAATTAAACCTAAGTAAATACCAAAATTATCAGAAGTAGCCCTTTCATCATGACCACGTAAAGCTAATTCAAAAGCCCCACAGAATTTAATACACATTATTAAGCGACCTAAAATGTATCTGTTATTGTCAACGTTTTCGTTGTGATTTTTTGTTGAACATACATACTACTTAATTGCTCCCGAATATCTATTTTGCCCAACAAATTGTAGTCCAGTGTTGCATTTAAATGATTTAATGAGATAGTTCATGCTTCTTAGCTCTTTCTGATAAATGTTTTAAATAAAAAAAACACCTTTAATCCATGTAGAAGATTCTTCCTTTGAAAGTAAACAAAAGAAACAAAATATATTATTATTTCACACCCACACATCCACTTATATTTGTCATAAATGTTTTTATTAAAATGTCTATAATAGGTACGTGATTTATTCGAGGAAGAACAGTCTATATTTAAAATTGGCATTGGCCTGCCTTTATTCTTAATTAAAAGCTTTTAATCAAAACTAATGTTATTATGAATACTGTAGTGCACAGAATTCATTCTTTTAAACACTTGAACCGTTGAACGAAAAACGATAAGAAATTACCCTATAGCTTTAAACATTCGTGCGCGATTGACTAGTGACAAAACAGGCTGGGGTAGACACTTACATTACTGGTGTGTGAAACTGACCCAGTTAGGTACTGAAACAAAGCAAAATATAACCTGGCAACTTCCATTAATATATCCTTCGCCATTCTATAGCCACAGCAAGGTCAAACAGTCTAAGACATCTGTTTATGACCCCAATATTTGCGACCTAGTCTAATAGACGTAGAAGGATAGAACGCATGGCACACCATAATAAACTATGCCTGATGGGCATAGACAAAAGTCAGAACAACTGACATACATATTCTATATCCTATGGACATAGTATAAAAGAGCGCATAGCTCAACTAAATAAACTATGCCATAAGGGCATAGAGAAACAAACAAAAGTTACCTACAATGAACATAGTCTTGTGGACATTTACATAGGATCAACTATGCCATTAGGGCATAGGAAAACAGATAGGAGTTACCTACAAAGAACATAGTCTTAAGGACGTTTTACATTAAATACTCTACAGCTCCATTAATAGAAAAGGCTTCTTAAGGGCATAGTGACAATATCAATTATGTCTCTCGATACACATACTTAATTCCACAGATCGATCTGCGGCAAGGAGATGAATCGGACACCCTACGATTCCAAGAGTTTCTCTAGGAGCAGTGTCTCCGACGAGTGGTGAATACAATATAGGTGACGTGAACCAAGGACAGGTTCGTATATATACCAATGAGTCTGGATGAATCGGCCATTACGATTCCAAGTATAGGAAAAGGGGAGAGGGGCTAGTTCCAGATTGCGCCACCGGACTCTGCGCGCTAGCCGACCAGCTGGCCTCTTCACAACCGATCCTTCTTTCATTTATTCCTCCACCAGCTCGCGAATTAGAAGTTGGATCGTGTTGTCTTTCACGGCCGAAGTACTTAGTTCGCTGGGGTAAATGAGGAGTTGTCGGGCAGGGCGTCCACTGATATCGTGGTGTGTCCCTGCCACATATGATAGGAAGATATTATGATATATTTCCACCATTATGAGGGTTTGTTAGATTGTACGAGTCAAAATGTGTGATAGTCATTTTGACACGTTACAATGTGTCTGTGTTAGTATTAAAAGTGCCACACTTGAATTATCTGTTTATTGTGTTTTGTGTTTTGTTGGACGCTTAAGACTTATCTGAGGTCTAGTATGTAACAAGAGAGGCTCACACCGCTTGCAATCATGTAAGTAAAACATGACACTATATCAAAGATAAATTTTGATGATATAATTCATGACTTCACCAGACAGAACTCCAGGAGAGGCTATCTTAAATTACAGGTCATTTATTGCTAGTTCCTCTATAGTATTAAGTAGTTACTTAGTGTTTTTCTTCCTTATCAAAACTGGTATATACTCGTTGTGCAAAATACTGTCATAACATTAAATACAAATATAGTTTTTTTAATTTTTCCTTTTTTACCTGCTCCAATAGCAGCACGGTTTAAGGCATCACTCTCACAACAGACTGGCTGTTGATGATGGGTAGATCAAGGTTCGATTCCCTTTCGGGTGCACTTAGAGTTTTTTTATTTTTAATGGTTTTCCAAATTATCTCCACGTGAATATGGATGATCTTCCTATTTATTCAACCCTACTTCTACCTAATTCATTAGTATAATTAGTACATAAGCGTACTAGTTTTGACAACGCTCTGTGTTATGCCATCTTGTAAAACAACTGATGTTTATAAACACGACCTAGTATGAATACTTGACTGCCGAGCCAGGATAGTTGACGATGCGAGTTCATAGGCTTACTTCGTTCATATACGCTCTAGTTTACCTAATACTACATCATACATGTGACTATAAATAATCAGGTGGCTGAAGATTTGCACTGCTCAATAAAAATATATAAAAAAGTAACCCGTGTGCATAAAATAAAGTAGTCCACAATTTGTTAATATTTTTATGTTATTCTTTTGTGTTCTATCATTATTTACAAATTTCTTTTTTTTTTCTTTGGTTTTGATTGGTTTTCTATTTTAGGAAGTTGCGTTGCGCGATTCATATTCAGTCCTCATGAATTCAGATATAATAAAACCTAGGTCAAAGGAATGGGTGGTAATGATCGATTTTCTTCAAGAGGCAGCCTTTACCTCTTTGTCCGATGGCAGCAGTGTAAAGTGTGAACTGTGAACTTTTCGTTGTAAAAGCCATGTTTGGTTCATTCCTTTTATATGTTTATATTCGCCTTGACTGTACTTTCTTTCAAGTATGATATCAACAGGTATATTGTAAAGTGTCATTAAATGCAAAGATAACGAGAGAAAGTCCACGCAGTGCACCGTTCCATAAACTTTATTAGCACCAACAGGCAACAGATCAAATATTGGGTGTGGAGAAGATATTATAACTTAATCTTCAAAATAAATGTCAGATTTTAACACGTGCTTATATTATATCTCTATCTAGACATGATGTTTTAGTCAGCCTATTTATCGCGTTTTGTAGCACAATTCAAGCCAACAAAATAGTAATATTTAATTACAATTTAAGATTTGTTTACTTTTTACTGTGGTTAATTGTATATACTAAAATGATTAAAGTTACTTTATTGATTCCCCGTGTAAAGAATGGACACACTAGCTACGTAGTTTTAGAATATTGGTAAAATATTGTTTTCTAAAAATGTTTTAATTATTTAAAACTAGTTAAAATTATTATAAATCCACATTTCTGTTCAACTCGCCACTTAATTGATATAGCAATTCAACGTGAATAAGGCCCATTGGTGGACGATTATATCAAATAAAATAATCAATGTTTCCTTAATAAATGACCAATCCTGTCCTTAGAGGCTACAGCGCTCCAATAAGCTACGTGTTTAGTTGAATCATGATGGGCCGATGTGTTGACGGGTGCTTAACGTCGTATGACGTGGCCGTTCAGTTGAAATCGTGGCTTACCCTTTCACATTGATGAATTAATAGCTTGGGAATATAAGTTGCGAATGTTCTTGCATTCTGTTAATTTATAAGTTGTGTTCTAATATTATCAATCGGGATAGAAACCACACGTTAGGTACTCCAAATTTTAAAAACTAATTATTCATATTATGTGGAGAAAACTGAATCTTATGTTATGTATTTTCCTATATTCACAACTTAAGAATCTAGTTTAACATTGTTTTCTCTCTTTCTGAACTACCGAAAACTAATTTTAAATTAAATATAAAACTACCCGTTATCAAACAAAACTCTCTTTCTAAGCTTGATTTGAGTAATACTGAAAACAACTTTGTTAGCGGAAAAATACACTGTTTGCATTTAATCTTTCCTCCATCTTTTTTTGTATACATACATCAGACCGACTAACTTGAACGGATGCTTCAGTTTTACATCATTTACCCAACCAACCAGTCTTTCAATTCCCTTCACACAAATAGTTAATGTTTGCACAAGTACGGCTTGGTTTAGTAGCTGCATATCTGAGATATTTCCCGACGCTACATAAAATAAACCTTCGCCATATGGTATTAAATCTGTTTGATGACGGGGATGAAACGGGAGGTTTGGATAAAGGGGGCCGAAGAAAGATTCGAACATTTTTCAAACCTCGAGTCAACATGTCAAAAAGGCGGTGGCTTGCTCGATGATATCCCCTGGTTAGTAGCCCCATTAATCTTCGCCATGTCTTCATCAATAGCACCAGCCGATCTCCCGGAGGCGAGAGCGAATCCGTTCAGCTGGAAGAGCTTAAAGAAGTCGCATGTACAAAAGGAACAAAATTAAACCAAGTGTCTTCAATTTCCTGGTTTTTTTTTCCGGTAATTTTTATAAATCAAAATTTATCTAACTTTTGGTAAACGTTTTTGTTTATGGTCATAAACACATTTTAAAATGTTCTAGTGAGTTTTAATGTTTTTATTTATTTATTTGTTTGTTTATTTTGTTGGGAAACCATTTGTAGTCTCTTGAACAACATATCTTTGTTTTAAAATAAACATTGTTTCTTAACGTTTTGATCTCAATATACAAAACTTTATATTATTTATTGAAGTTTATTGAAATTTTTACTAATATTTTTATAAACATTATTTTAATATTATGATAATTTTATATTGCGATAAAAATAATAAAGGAGAACTGTAAACAAGTTTTGTTCAGAAAATAATTGTATTATTGAGAGGGTACAAATGGGATTCTGTGAATTAAGGGAGGGGGTTTATATTTAAAGAAAACTACAGTCTTAGGTAAGATAGAAAACTAATATTTGCCATAAATGTAGTGGGACTAATCAAAATACCCAAACAATTTTCAAATATTTGTAACCCCCCCTTAAATTTGGGTGGTCCATAATACCATAAATAAAAGGCAGGTAGATTACAAGAGAGTTTATTTTATTTCTATTATTCATTCAATAAATAACAAAACTTGGAGAGAGAGAGAGACACACTAAGCATTAGGCGCTGACAATGATACCAAATGGCCGTAATAAACAAAGCCGAAATAAATGACATGGGGCATGAGCCCAAAACACTAAGATGGCCGACCAAGCAAGTCACAAACAAAACATATTTAAATTGACTTAAATTGACCCTGTTCAAAATGCGATGTGTAACGATAATAACTAAATATTGAAATGATAGCTTGCAGACCAAAAAGAACTATCATAAAGATATATACTAGTCGCCATTGGCAACACTCTATTTACTAATGTAAAAGACAAAAGTACCCTAGGCAAACGGTTCATCTTAATAGCCATTACAAGGTGCAATAAAAAGGAACAAAGATACATAAAAAAAATCTTCAAAGTTAACTAACCTAACGACTAACATAATTAACAAGCTAAGAGCGTGGGCTTGCGGCCCCAGATTTGAGCAACATGTGGAGATCTTCAAATAGACTAAAATTCTTAATTTTGACAAGATCAACAAGATCCCAAATAGTATCTCGTGTACTAAGATGGCGGTGTTATAAATTTCGAACCCACCCGTGAAGCGGACAAAACGAGTAAGTCTATACAATACTAACATTAAGTTCGATTGCGCAACTATGACATCTAGAGAAAATCCTGCAGTCCCATAAAAAATAATAAAAGTTATATCTGATGTTTATATTGCCGATACAGTAATTTAGAGTCCATCACAAACCAAACAGAATTTAAAGTAAATAAACTAAATCTAATTAAAACACTAAGTGTCTCACCAAAAGAATGCAGAGAAATGTGTCTCTTGGCTATATAGGTCTGCCATTATATACATACAGTTTGAATCACGTGTTTTCACAGAGTGGGAAGCACGGAAGGGAAGAGGGGTGAGGGGAGTGCACTGTTTCTAGATCATGCTCACTCGATCTGGATATTAATTTAAATTGCGCGCCGGTCAGTCGACTGTTTAACACCAAAACACTTTCGTCGGCGCGCACGGATCTGCGCATTCAGACAGTCTCTTGTTCGTTTCTCTTGGGTGATGTGCGCTTGGAGGTGGACGTCAATTCACGGCCCCCTAGTTGGAAAAAAGTCGAGCCGTGATGCGTACGTGGTGGTGGAGACTCATTGCAGACCAGTCAAATGGGGGCAGAATTGGTGAGCCAAAACAATCCTTTGTCTTTCATGTTGTAACGAGGTTACATATTCTAGGCTTATAAGTAAGGGCCTGGTGAAATGAGAAGGGGAGGGTTTAGAGATTTCCAAAATGTATAATGTATAAAAATACTACCTATTATTTTGATAGAAGAGCCACTCCAAACACAATTTTGTCTCTAATAATTTCAAAATAAAGGAACAGAAAATGGGTGGAGGTTGGTTCCCCTCCAAAAATGTCCGAACCTAATAAAATAAAACTTACCGTAAGAAATAAAATTTAAATATTTACGTACATGTGGAGGGACAACCCCAAATAACCAGAAGAGTTTCCAAATTTTGTATTTAAAAATAATGAAAATTATGTGGAAATAAACATTTTCAAAACCTAAATAAAAACACTTTTTGGTGTTATAAATAATTGAGATTGATAGAGAATTAGTTTTTAAATTTTATAGTTAAAATTGTAAAGAAAAACGGTGACTCAAACTTTCAAAATCTAATAGAAACACTTATCAATCTTGTAAAAAAATCAAAATATTTTTAAGTAGGTATAAATACACAACCCCCCCAACATAATTAAAAAATAATAAAACTTTTAAATTTTAAAATTGGTTCCAAGAAATAGAGCTCAAAATTTTCAAAACTATTATAAAAAAACTCTTGATGGGGTAGAAAATGGAAATTATGCAGGTAATTACAGGGAGACCAATATGTCTCAGTAATGGGCTGTTATTTTACTTAGGCACTTTGTTAAGATGTGATTCTCTTTTTTACTTCATCATAATTCCTCAGAGAGAAGAGGTATAGTAATCATCAAAAAAATCAAGTTAGAAATATTAATGGATATTAACGTTATAAGGACCCATGAACCCGTAAGAGAGTTTTTTACGATGTTATCTGTCTGTAGCTTAGCCTAAGAGGAAAAATTTTACAGAGAGGGCTAAACTTGTTATCTACTGTAGTGTTTCAATAAGTTTCCCTTAATGCGTATGTCAAGTTATTGTACTTAGCAGGTCACAAGAAGACGTCAACAATCTAATTTCTGATAAACCACTACACAAATAAACCTGCTATATCATTATATTATCCTAACAGAATAAAAATCTCCAACTTATCATTTTCTCTTATTAATTTTAATTTTGGCTATCCTCAATAAAGATTGGCCTGGACACTAGTAATCTTTCACGCCCGTCCTGTAAAGTCTCTGTTGCACTGGGAGAGACTGTAATCACTGCCACTGCAATAACAACTGTGGCAGATATATAATCACTGTGAATTCGTGTTGCTGGAAACGCCCAAACTTGAGGAAAGTACCCCAGCTAAATGTTCCTGTAGTTTTAACATGCTGGCCCAGGGTAGATGTATTGTCGGGTGGCTTCCTTATGTTGGGCTCAGCGGCCATCTCCTAGGGCTAGTTGTCTTTCTGCTCAGTTCTGGAAACTCACCCCCCTCCTTTTCTTGGTGGACGTCCTTTAAGAATACGTCAGTCCTTCTTGTATACAACAGCCATCCCTCGCTTCAAATTTTACATTCCATTGTAACGATTTGTTAGAGGAACTGCCTGGAAGTGAACAAAGGACCAGTGTACTAAGAAAGCGGTGATCACAATGTTTGCGGCGTTGGTCTCATCTCCTCGCCACAGATGAAGTAAAGTCTGTGACTATGAGTACTCAATCTAGTAATCTTAGATAGGGTCTTCGTGTTTGTTTTTTCTATGTCCATAAGACATAGTTTTGTATGTCAGAGTTTTGCTCTGTTTAACTATGTTCATAAGACATAGTTTTGTAGGTCAGTGTTTCTGACTTGTTTTTCTATGCCCATAAGGCATAGTTTTAAATGCTAGAGTTTTAGCTCTATACTTTTTTTTGTCCATAAGACTTAGTTTAGTATGTCAGAGTTTCTGACTTGTTTTTCTATGTCCATAAGACATTATTTTAAATACCTGGGCAATAACCAGACGCCCTATTCTGTATGGCCATGTTCGGGCTAGTTTAAATCTTTATATCCAATATTGGCGGAAATCAGGTGCTTACGGTGCTCAATTCGTGTGTATGCTACTAGTACAAAGTAGTGGGCCACGGGGTATTATCCAGCCCCCTTCAGGCGCCGTTTGAATTAGTTAATGTTTAATTGTTTGCTGGTGTTATAGTCTGTGTTCAGACTTGTGTTAATATTTGTATGTACTATTGAAAGACCAGGCAGTACCAATGAGGAATAGACCAGCCATGATATCTGTACAGCCTAGATTCCTGGTAGCTCGCCATTAACTATTTGTAAACCTATAGTTCCTCTTCCAGGAACTTGACCTTTGTATCTCGTAACTCAATATGGAGTTAACTCATGCTAGCTAGTTCATTTAACTACCAACGTTGTAACTCTTTAAACTAGGACTTTCTAGAATTAGGTATTATTAACTATGATTCTTTTAGGTGTTCATTAGGATGTCTAGTAGCCGCAAGGCTGGAGTGGTGTTATGTATTGTTGCTTAACCTTTAATTAATAATTGCTTCCAATTTAAATTGCCGTTGTGTTGAGGCAGACGCACCTTAGTTGAAGAATGTGTGTTTGTTCTACTTTGAGTTACACCTTTTCATAATATAGGCCCAACCATACTTGTGTTGATTGCAGGCCTAACCAAGGTGTTTCACACCTGATGTTCCCTATCGGGATGATTATGTCTAAAGTGACTGATTTAATTTCCTATAATGAACAATAGAATGTTTTGGATAAGATCTCGTCTAACCATTTGTAATTGTTTCGTCTTGGTTGGCGTTTAAATAAACTGATTTGTTAAATTTGTATACCTCTCTTATGTTTGTTCCTTCCCATTCTTCATTAAATATATTCTAATAGGAACCGAGAAGCTGTTGTTCGTTCCCCAACACTGTCAGAGAGATATGTACTGTGATCTCTGATCCTCTTCTGAAAGCAAAGTTAACAGTCTAGTTCCCGAGTCCAAGGGCAGAAACAGGTTATTACTTATTCTTCATAACACCTAAAGAGATTGAACAGGGAAGATGGGAATAAAAATAAGAATACTTGAAACAAAGTTTCGTGAACGTTAGTTTTCTGCATCATAAATGTTTTAAAATATGTTTAGGAATGTATTCATTTATTTTATTAAACACGAACAGGTGGGTAATCCGGAAGAGGTGCCAATCTGGTCTTGTCTGGTTGTGCCAGTGACGAAGAGCTCAGGATTTGAATACTAGCAGTCTATACGTAGACGCTTTTTCTAGTAATTCACTGTCTATTCACGATAATGCGTGTACACTTCATATGAATTAAACCTTTTTAGCCCGACCTCCTTAGAAAATATATCCAGATAGTTTTGACGGTAAAAAAGTTGCAGTTCACATAAAAAAGCACGAAAAAGTGGCCAAGCAGTCTAAGAACTAAGCCACAAATAAATATTCCATGGAATCTAAATTTTAAAAAATAAAATACAAGCAGGCATATTTTGCAAACAAAATGTAGTGTTGTCAATTTTTTTTAGGATATTAACAGTGTGGTTTATTTATTGGATCATAGTTTTTTCATTAAAAATTGAAACAAAATTTTAGCTAGTATCATTCAATTTAAAATTAAAAGTGGTAAATTTTTACCTTGTAGCCACAATTTTTATATATTAATTACTAAAAAAATTAAATTAAATATATTTATATAAAATTGATTAAAAAAAAGGGGGTTCGTCAAAAGCTCAAAATAAAAAAATTGGATACTACTTTATTAATTTGAAGCAACCACATTGATGTGCTAGTAATTTTGGGTGGTGGAAATTATTTAGGACAGAACTGATGCTTGAGATGGCTAGGCTAAGCCAGCATCATATCATTACCAAAGGTTAGTAAAAAGGAGGTTTCCTAGTTTCCAATAGGCCTCGGTAGACAGCTAGAGACGAAAGCGTGACATCACTGGTAGTCCCTGCCAGCCTGACCGCTCACGAAACCATTTGGAAAACTTGTCATTTCTATTTGGTTAAAAATTTTAGACACATAATTATTTTGTTTTTTTATCCAAGCGAGTGGCTATTTCTATGAAAACTATTGATTAAATCTTAGATTAAAACATAAACAGTTATAGAAAGCACAGTTGTAATATTATATTATCGGATAAAGGGTGCTAAACTGTTTAAAGGAAACAATTTGAGTGTTTAAATTATTTGACTTTACTAATTCTAATATATTTTTTGTTGCTCAAGAATAATTACAGGTTTGTATACTATTAGGATCAAATAATAATATAAAAATAATATTAGTAACAATAAATAAATTAATTATTTGTTTGAGGTATTTAACGTGCACTTTCTGAAATGACTGATTTTATCAACACCCGAATTATAATAATAATAGCACCGCGTCTTAATACCCGTTTGGGTTATACGCTTAAGTACTAATTACGCTAATGGATTAGGAATTGGGAGGGTTGAATTTAGAAGAAGTTAACCCGCATTTGCGTGGAGGGAGAGTGGAAAACAATTTAGGAAAAACCACTCCCAGTTCACCCGACCGAGATTCGAGCCTCGATCTCCCCGTCCTCGACGGTCGAGCTCAACACGACTAGCACGTTAGCCAACTACGCCACCGAGGCGGGTCCCGTCTTATAGAAAAACTTGAAAATAGAGTAGATACATCACCTAGCCCCTCACCGTTAACTTAATTACTGTGAAAAGGGAAACCAAACTTTAATAAATGGTATATTTACTTTCTCGCTATCTTACACGTAGAGAAAGTAATGTGATCATCAAAAATCGAACTCGAGATTTTTATGAATCTTGACATTTCATGATCCCCCCCCGATCCGAAAAAGTTGTTTTTGAATTTCCGTATGTCTGTCTGTACCTCCAACTAAAGCCTAAACTATTTTACCGATCGGGCTAAAACTTGGTATCTTGGTTTTCATAGGTTTGCCCCGAGGGTATTTTGGAATTGGATATCTAAGCCTAAAATTAAGGGTAGTTTACTGAAGGGCAAAAAGAGAACAAGTCAACTTTCTCAAAATTGACTCTAATGATTTTGATTAAATTTCATTTATAAACATTTATAAATATTCCAAAAAATTTGCTACTCTCAATATTTCGGCAAAATGACTTTAAGGGCTGCGTAAATTATCATTTTTTATCATACCTCCGAAACTATTTTAAATATGAAACTACTTATCATTACAAATATGCAGATAAAATTATAATACAAATATTTTATTCGAAACATATTTTTATAAAACCAATAACTTTCAAGCTATATGGAAATATTTATATTTTTTAACTTTACGAACACAAAAGGTAAAGTATTGCGACCGTAAAAAAAACCTAACCTGAAATATTGATTGATGTCGACGTCTCATGACCCCCCGAACCATAAAAAGTGGTATTTGCAATGCCGTCTGTCAGTGTGTCTGTTTAAACTTAATATTGATAGTAGTTTAATAAAGGGCGAAAAGATCAAATTCTATTTTCTCAAAATTGGCTCTAACAATTTTGAATAAAAATTCGTATCTAGGCGTTGATTATGATTATAAATAAACTGGCTACTTTCATTTCCCCATGAAAATTAATTTTAGGGTACTTTACAGAAGCGGAAATTTCCGTATCTCCGCAACTATTTGAGATACGAAATAACTTATAATTGTAAAATTGTAGTATTATTAAAAATAAAAAAACTTTTATATGAAATATATTTTTATAAAACCAACAGTTTCTGAGATATTGGCAAATATATTAATACAATTTTGTGAGCTTTAGTTGTAAAGAGATACTAACTACTTAAGCTTTGACGCAATTATTCAATGCATAGGGTAATTAATTATAAGTAAGTCTCTCAAAAAGTTTATGTTATTTTTCTTTAAACCTCTTAGGAGATTTTTTTACAACAATGACCTATCTCCACTTTAGACTCAATCGTCAATATGTATATTTTTTATTTGTCAAAATGATCAAAAATGAGGAATTTAACAGCAATGCGATGACATGAATATGTGCAACGCCTAGTAAAATGTCAAAAAATTTAAATGGCAGTCAAAATTTTAATACAAAGTGTTGACCCTTGTGGAACCAATATTTATCTTTTTATCGGTCCAAACATAAAAATGAGTCATTAATTCTTCAAAAATAAATTTATAAAACTTAAAACCGGGACTCAAAAAGGTTTTACATAATTATAGGGCAATTTATGCTTGGGTTTGCTAGTGTATATTATTTCGTTTCGCATATATTATGAGCTTTGAGTAAATATCTCCATTTTCAAACAATAGAGCCAGAACGTCCGTGTGGAGTTACATATCATTTATTTTTGTTTATGCCATAAATCGAGTCCGGGACCTTTAACTCAGTAGGCAGACCTGCTACGGACTGAACAAAGGTGTCTGACTATTTAATTTATGTTATTGACTTTATAACTGATGTAGCCGTCTCATTAAAACTTAATTATAATGGTAACATGCCTCTAAGAGCCATAGCGATAGAATTCACAACGCTCTAAAATAATGTATTTTATATTAAGTAGAATTATATGTAATATTTGGGTGACACAAACTTAGTGTCAGAAATAATACTACACCAAACTAAGATTTAAATTGAGTATAGTTCATCCTGTATTTTGTTGACATACAATCCAGCATTACACAACTGCATGGAGTGTAGTTTCAGATACATTATCACTTTGTAGACGTTTTAAATCTTATAGAACATTTTGGAAAGTATTGAAGCACGGCTATCATTTTTTCAGTATAGATAAAGTTGATTTCGCATAATTGTGCGAAAAAGATTTAACTATAAAGGAAAATCTATCTATAAATTGCAACCAATACTGTTAAATGTAAATAAAATATCTAGAATCAAATTGTCAACAAAAAAAATTATTCCACCCCACCATCTTCTTATCTTAAGGATTCTGCTTGTAAATATTCAACACTTCAACATTTACTATTGGAATGGCAGTTCTGAAACTTCAAAAGTATTTTAAAGAATCCTAAACCAATTTTGAATATTTTGTTGTGGTCCTGTAAAGAAATAAATGAATTAATCTTTTTGAGGAGGGCTTGATTTATAGTTTCCTAACATTCACTTTAATTTATCTCTGAGCATCAAAGTTCCACGTGAAACGTCGTTGAAAATGAGCTAAATGACCCTTTCATAAAGAAAATCAATTATAAAATGCGTGGTTTTTAATCCTATAGAGAGACCTTCCACCCCCATTATAAGATGTGAGGAGCAATGCCTCTCATCCGTCCATCAGCCAGTCACCCTCGTGAACGCCGTGTTGCAAACCGTAGTTAGTGGACCTGCACAGAATAGAAAGCGAGCCGAGTAAACAAGTCCCGCCTTCCATTTGTTTGTTTCCTGTTTTCGTCGTCAGGATAGGAAGCGATGGAAAGGTCACGCATTGCTAACGGGTCAATAATTGAAGTATCTGGAGAGAACACATAAAAACACAAGTGGGAAGCGCTCATATCGGCCAAGATCGGGAAAAAATATAAAAACTAGGTCTAAGCCAGTCAAGTATAGTATTTTATAGAATCTTTTTAGACATTATTACATTAGCTTTATGATATTAAATTAGCCCATTCATCCCATAGCTCTGGACCTTCCGGATAGTTAAATAGCAACTTAAAACTGATTCTGAATAGTTTAACTAATAAAATATTTTTTTTCATTTTGAAAAATGACGTACACTGACTTGGAAAATTGACAGCATATATTTGTGAGAAGGATGTACTTGAAGATTCTTCAATAACTTTTAAAATGTCCTAAGAGTTAAAGTTAGGATGACTGAAGAATGTTGTTGGAATCTGACAAACATATTCAAACGTGACTCACTACCCGGCTGGTATCGTACGGACTTTTAATTATACGAGTGTGGTAGAGAGTAGTAAGATAGATATTTTTAGAATTTATACCCAGATTTTCGTATATGGAAAGTTTGAAAATATTTCAGAAATCCCCCCTCAGTACGTCCATCTGGGATTCCAGATTTGACCTCCCCATCACCAACAAACCAGTCTAAATGAGTCTGATACTAAGTCACTGATGGAGATAAAAATAAAATAGATTTGTCAAATATTCGTATCTTCCTAACTTAATTGATGAAATGTTACTGCGTTAAGGTAAACTTTCACATTTTTGGATGAACGATATTCACCTCGAAATGCTATAGTTACAGCTCTTTTGTTAACCAGTTACAAAATACATTGGTGAAACAATCGTCTACAAAAATTATCACAATTAGAAAAATAATAAGATCCATGAATAAATAAATGAAAAAAAAGAAAACTTTATTTTAATTTGTTCCAAAGCAACTTAGAATTGATATATTTTATCTAAATCGTCCCAAATAAAGTTAAATTACACAGTATTACTAAAAAACGAATGTTGTGAATTTATTAGCGTGTGTAAGCACATTAAACGAATTTGTAAAGTAAAGAATAGAAAAATGTATACATACCATAATGAATGCCGTTAAAACAGTAAATCTTTATTTAAATACTTACCAATAACTAAAGAAACTTGTTTACCATAACAAACTTTTGGTTTAAATCTGACTTTATATGACATGACCATGCAAGTAATTGAGGGTTATTTAATTTGAGATTTCAAAATCAACATAAATTTCACATGAGCAAAATATCTTTAGTTAGATTTACGTAGTCCCAGGTTCATATATTTGTGGTATAATGTCTGTTATTTTTATTCAGGTCATTGAGTTAATGGCGCTATAGCTCACAGAGAGTCAACAACGGAAATATTAGAAATGCACCATAGAACGTGGCAAAGAACATTAATATAATGCTAGAACCACTGGAATATTTTGTGAACTGAGGTCAAGGTGTAATCATGACGTCATTTCGCAAGCATCTTACCATTCGGGGCAATCGATAAAACCGACTAATCCAGGATGGATGTGAATGGTTATACCCGCCTCGAAGTAATATGATCGCCAGCATCTGTCTGAGTATTGGGTATAACAATATCTAATGACAGCTATAAAACGTGACTAGATATATTTTTGCATATTCATACGTCAAGTTATGTGATCTGCAACTGTCACTTTTGATATATATTATCAACACCTGTAAAATAACACAAATAATATAACAAAATAATATCAATTTTGGCCGCAAAAATGTATTTCTACTTTCTAAAAGCCCTTCTTATGAAAATGTTATTAAAGTTTGGTTTGTTGGTGACGGGAAGTTTGGGTTTGAAACCCTTACAGTGTGTACTCATGAGAGATTTTCTCCTAAATGGTTTCCCAATATCCCTTTGCTTGAATTCAGGTATTTCGGTTCCAGTTAATTAAGTTTTATCACTCAACTGAAACAACAACTTTTATTCGTGAATACATTACCATTATGAAATTTACTATACAAATAAAGAACTTGCCCTCTACAAAAGAAGTTTTGTAGAAAGGACTTCGTGATTCAACAGACACTAATAAAACTATGAAGAAAGTAAATTAGAAAAATTTACTTTGTAGCGGTTACAAAGTTATTCTTTTGTATGACATGATAGATAGTACGAGATCTAATAGTAAAACTCATTTATTCTGGTTTAAGGAGCTACTGAGAGGTTATAGTTGGAACTCCCCCCAGACATACATTTTTTTTATTTATTTTTTCCAAGTTCCCGTAAATTCAGATCCACCTTCTCCGTTCTTAATTTGCCTAGCGTAGTTAAAATGCGTCATTCTCAGACAGGTA